>OX104122.1:56002457-57202457 GCA_944474755.1 Limnoperna fortunei | reverse complement strand
TCGGACTATATAGTTACCTGACTGGGACCCAATGAAGAGTGCTGAAGAAAATTGTCTGTGTGTATTTTTGTTTTGTTTTGTTCAATAAATAATATCATGTCTTATTAATTATATACACGACCAGTATTGTAATATTGTTACATTCGTCACCCTTTAACGCGCCCTATTGCGGGCTCTTAAGGGTGTTATTTCAAATACAACCAAGCAAAATTATTAATTTTCCATGCATTTTCTTGTTAATGAGAATATTAGTCCCCCGATTATGTTAGTGTTTATGTGTGAGTAATATTAAACGCATCCTCACAAATCAAGGTTTCTGCGTCTACATGTATACATGTATACATGTGGACCCAGAATTCCTGACTTGTGAGGATGTATTAAACGTTTTTAGCAATTTTTAGCTATATTATGTTGTCTAGTTTATGTTGGGGGAGGCCTGGGTACCAGGAGAAAACCCCCGACCTTCGGTGGGAAAACTGGAAATCCTTGTAAATTAAGATTGATGTTGTTGATTGTTGGATGGTGTTTAACGCCACTTTCAGCAATTTTTCAGCTATATCATGGCGTCCAGTTTTTATTGGGGGAGGAAGCCGGAGTACCCGGAGAAAACCCCCGACCTGTGGTAGGAAAACTGGCAATCCTTGTCAATTAAGATTGGAGTCGAGTACACCCTGTCTGCAGTGAGAATCGAACCCGCAATCTCAGTGTTGACAGACCACGTGATCAATAGTATACGAACTACCAATTAAGATTGAAGTTTAGGGCATCCTAACTACATTAACCACTCGGCCACCTTGAAACGGATTTTTTTCAAAGAGATGTTAACAAAAATATCAGCAAACATATAGGATAACCCTAATCAGTATTTGAATCGGTCAGGTATAAACAAAGAATACTAACGCTGTGGCATACAGCCAAGACCTGACGCATTGTTCATGGTGGGATTTTCCTCCAAGGATAAGGATAGTTTTATAACAACGCTTAACTTCTGGATTTTGGAGGATTTTGTTAATCGTGATTTGAATAAATAACCTTAGAATTTCACAGTCGAGTATTTAAAGTTATAATGTCCATGTTTGTTTTTAAGACACCGATGATAACATGGGGATTACAGCTAAATAAGTAAAGTTAATTGAAAATCTACCAAGGAGAGATCAAATTACGTGCAAACATGAAATGAAATAGTCTGGTTTTATTTTTGTTATGCAGTACTATTTATTAAAAGATAGTCCCTTCATCAAAATCTACACATTGATAAATTGATATGTACGCAATATACTTATGCATTATTGGTTTTATTTCAGCGTGGAAACATCGGAACTGGCAATGACGTGCTTGTGGAAACGGATGACTTGCATCATCATCGGGATGTCCTTCGACAACGGTTTCTGAAAACGCAAGCAAGAATGATGCGACAACCTACATTTAGTTCAGAATTTAAAAGTGAGGTATCGAACGTAAATGGTTTGTCTAGACTCACGGAAAAACTCCGAAACGTAACAATGTCAGATTTAGAACTTCCGGAAAGGTCTGGCTGGTTATACGACCAATCTGAGCATAAAAATGTATGGTGTATTCTTGCTGACATGTTGTTTTGTGTGTTTGAAAATGAAACATCTGACAAGCCAATTTCAGTGGTTCTTTTACCGGGTTGTTCGATCAGATCATTAGTGTATCGTTCCGTCAATTCCAAAGGTGTATCTTCAAAAACCATTTCCGGTGTTGACAAATATCAAATTATAATTGACGACTGTTCTTCTAGAAGGAAATATTTATTTAGTATGGATAATCCGTTTGAACAGGAAGAATGGATGACATCACTGAAGGCGGCTTCAAAATTGGACGATGATGTAGAAAATGAACCCCCCGAGCAGCGACGTCATTCCATCGCCGTTATATCTTCACGACCTCAGGGTTCTAGTATGTCACCAGTTTACGCACCTTCGCCAAAATCGACTTCCGGTAGTCGTTCCTTTTATGCATGGAATGATGTTCCCGATGATAAAAGTGAAGAACAAGACCCTTTAACACTAAGCAGAAATCACAATGTACGGAACTCTATTGGTGACATCCGAAGAAAACTCAGACGTGATACAGAAGCTGAAAGCAATAAGTCATTGCCAATGAAGGCGACTCATTTTGAGAAATCAGAAGATATCAATAAAAAATCTGCTACATTTAAAAAAATACGATCATTTGGTAGTTTGGAGAGTTTGTTCCGTCCGAAACGTAAAACCGGTAAGTCGGAAGAAAGTTCGGAAACAAATTCATTGGATGAAACGGGTAAAAACCATACCTCGGAACCGCAATCACCTCTAATGAAATCACACGACAGAAGATTATCGCAGTCTCTTGATTTTGGCAAATCTGAAAAGGGTTTAAGCAAAGGTATAGTAAGAACCGCTTCAGACTTGAAGGATAGACTAATAAAAAGTGCAACCGAAAAATCCATATTTTCGAAACTAAAACTAAAAGACGTACAAGACGCCAGCATTTCCGGTTACCTGCAATTTAAGTACCTCATAAAATGGCAAAAACTTTGGTGTGTTGTTCACAAAGGGTGTTTATATGGTTTCAAATCACAGAACCCGGATGAACACCCAGAGCTGGCAGTCATGTTAACTCGATGTGGTGTTACGTACATTTCCGAACAGGATAAACGTTACAGAAGATTATTTGTTTTCAAACTGACCCAACGCAATAAAAAGAGTATTTATTTAAATGCTTGTAACAATGCCGATTTGAGTCGCTGGATGCAAATTTTGCAAATGGAGTCTAGCAAAATCAATTGCGATCCAGATTTGAAGGAACCGGAAGTAAACGGCCATTCTAATACTCCCCGAGGTTCAAATGGAATCGCACGGAATATGGAAAACCTAGATTTAACCAAGCGCAACTCTTTGCCAAATGGTTTTATGTCTGGAAGTGACTGTTCCTCAACAGATGATGGTGAAAGTTCTATCGGAATGAGTAACTACCACAAAGTTAAACCACCACAACATGACGAAGCTTTGAAACAAGTCTGGGAAAGTGACAAAAATTATTTATTCAACGTAGTTCGTGCTAAACTAAATTCTTATAAGTCGAATACAAACGGTATAATGAATAGAGATATAGAAGGTTCTCAGGGAGACGGGTTGCATATTGTAACAGACGGAAAGACATTAGCACAACTTGACAGAGACGTAACGGTAAGCATTATTTAGCACCATAGTGTAGAGCACGCGCAGTGTTGAATAGGCGCCGTAACCAGGTGGCTGATTAATACTGAATATAATTGATGATACTAATTTGTGTGGATTTAGTTAGATGCTAATTTTCGTTGATTTAGTTGGATACTTGTTTTTGTGGATTTCTTCGGAATATGCAAGCCACGATTACAAGTACTCAACGAATATGACTTTGATATAGGTCCTAATTTTTGGTCTTAGGATTATTATCGATTCAGCAAATTTTTGTAAAATAAATCTATATTAACGAGTTAAGCGAATCAACAGTATATAAAAGTGTTAACTTTTTATGCACTGAAATAAGTTTATGCACAAAACTAAGTAATTGCACTTATTTAACAGTTTTTGGGTGATGTTTCAGTTGTTCATGGTGACCATTCCTCTTTTGACTGCAATATTGAGACGAACTCTTTTAAATGTGTGAAATTGATAAATATTGCATTTCATTTGGAAACAAATTGAATTTCAGCCAAAATAAAATGATTAGTGTACTTTTAAACGGTTCCGATATTAGTCTAGGGTAGTACTGTACGATGTCTGTGTGATATTATCGTACATTATACACTTATAGCTTTGGTATGAGATCGATACGAGAATATATCGACCAAACAGATTTGCATATCGACTGAGGACGCAGTCCGAGGTCGATATTCATCTGTTGGTCGATATATTCTCGTATTGACCGAATCGTAAGCTATAATTGTTATATTATTAATATAACCTATTGTCATGATTGTTGAACAATATTTCATTTTTTTTTGTGCACACCATTTGTTTGACAGATTTTTAAAATGTAATATGATTACGAGTCTACATATATAATAAATGTATAATTGTTCTATGACAAGTATTCCACATCACAAAATACAACAGACCCTTTTTTCTACATAAAATTTACCAAAAATAGAACCAAACTGTTAACCATACGATAAACAAGTTGAATAAAACTCCTCATTTCTTGTAATCAGTTTCATACCGATTTAACTTTTGGAATTTTTTAAATCTATTTTTAGTAACGTGCTGTATAGGTATGCAGCATTATACAATTAATGACTTTGATATAGGTCGCTATCAGGATTTATCAGCTAGAGAAAATGTAATATTCACCGAGCCGCTAGGCGAGGTGAATATTCAGTTTTTGAGGGCTGATAAATCCTCACAGCGACCGTATATCAACGTCATTAATTGTTTTATTACATGAATAAAACCACCTTCTCCAGAGAATGTTTTTTCTACTGGAGCACCTACTTACAGTTAGTAATTTTTATAATGCTAGTTACCCTTTATATTTTTATTTAATACTTTATTTTGATATCAATTTGCATATAATCCTGAAATTTTAGATTCAAATATTGAGAAGAGTGTAAATGAATCAATATATCGCAGAGCCGACCTTTCTACCATTTGTTGTTGACACACACGATGTATGCGTAGCAGACGTCTGTGAATTACAATACAATTAATACAATCGATTTGATTGGACGAATAAATTTATTAAGACGGTTATTCTGATTGGCTGAAACATATAAACCAGGTCGATATCGGATTCCGCTTGACTACTATGCAGCGGAATCGTGCAGTGTACAAACATTTTAGGTAATTTTAGTACTATTGCGATGTATCGAAAGTTGTTTTTAGACTAATCTAAAACACGCAAAATTATGTTCATGTAATAAAACAAAATATTGTTTTAAAATTCTATTTTTAGGTATAGTATATGTGCCCAAAGAAATACAGAATTACCACGTGGTATCGTTAGACAAATCAAAATAAAGAAAATATCTAATATTAATAATATTCAAAGTCTACAAAGCTAAACGTTTTAATATATTATTTACTATACCAAAATGAAAATCAAAAACATGTCAACATATTTGCATAATTTAACACACCCCCCTTCCCGAAACAAAAGAGGCTGAAATAAGATTTAATAATATGAAACCTCAAACCTAAATGCTTTAATTATAGTGAATCCATGTACGCATTTACATGTATAATCGATTATTTAAAAATTGAGACCATTCAAAATCTGAAATCTGATAATGAACCTTAACCAACCAGTTTTCCTATATATCCTTTTTATCATTAAGTCAAAACGTCCATGAATTTTTATTATATTTCAGACAAAGTCAACCTTATATTCAATTTCTTCTTTTCATTTATGTATGGCTATTGTTGTTGAAATAATTGAAGTTTAGAAAATTTATATATTACAGTCTTGTTAGCTATCAGGACGAAGGGAGGTAACCCATGTTAACCCTCTGTAGTCGGTGTGTAATATTGTCGATGAGTTAAACATATTTTATTAAGAATAATAAAAACTGAAAACGATTGGAAGCCGCAAGCCTATAAATATCTTCCAAAATAAACAAGATTATTTTATATATAAGTACATGCAAATAGATTACAAAATAGTCAATGAGGAGACTATAAAAGATCATAAAGAGTATCGCCTCCAAACAAATAGTCCAGATAAATTCATTTTTGGGGAAACTGTGAAGTCTGTGTAAAATAGTAATAGTTTAATATTTTTCTTATAGTACTAAGATAGAAATGTAACGCATCGTAAATTTTCATTTGACCTTAAATTCAGTGGCGCAGCTATGGATAAACTATCGTAAGGGTGACAGATCCCCCCTAAACATGAGCCTATTATTCATCAAATTACGGTGGAAAAAAAAATATTATGTATAAAAAAAATTCCAAACAAAGTTTTTAAGGACGTGCTTAGAATTCTACGATGTAGCTACGCCGCTGGATCTGGCGTATTAAAGGTTACATTTGAAAGTTTCACTAACTGTCTAGAAATAGCTAAATTCCTTGAAGAAAACTGTCGATAAGGTTTGTTGGATTGACACGATGTTTTTTTTATGAAGGAAAGCAGAAGATGTTATGTTATAACGTAATACAAAATCGTTAATTGTGAACAAGTCGCCATCTTAGATCGTACGAATCGTTTTACTGGATGGTACCCTAACTCAAAGTTATACGACGGGTGGAGTAGGAAACTGCATACCCTTCAGTCGAATCCAAGATCCAGTAAAACGAGTCTTTATGAGGTAAAGGTTAGGAAAGACATACTGAGCGAAATAATGCAGTCTTCCTTGAGGTAGAAAATCTGCAGCCAAAACCCAATTCATGATGCAGTAGTACTTCCGAATGAGGATTTACCTGTAACTCACATTTTTTTTAATGTGTTAAATCGTCATATTCATTACTCGTTAGTTATTGGTTATATTAATAGCGCCTATATACATACATACTATCACATTTGGCAATCACAATATGATAAAATCTGCGTGCGATTTTCCCCATGTGGGCTATACATTCGTGGCCCATCAGCAGTAAAACGGTGTTTACCCTATCCATATTATTTTTATTAATGGGATATTTTTGCAAACAAGTCCTCTTGTGGCATGTACGAACATGACAAATTGATAGTACTTTCGACTACCACGTGAGGATTTGAAATAATTCGTAAAAGCGGTGGTGCGTTTAAAAGAGACAAGTTTTATTATCCATCTCAAACACTTATTGATGACGTGTGATGACAATTTAGAGATAATAAATATTCTCCATATTACTTAAAACTGCTGGAATGTAAACAACGCTTTCATCCTTTTTCATAAACAAAATTCATATGCACAAATAGGGGCCTTTCGACCTTACGATTTTTGTAAACTGATTCCGCGGTTTAAAGAAGAATGGGATGGATCATAAATTTCTTATCTTTTATTTGAGTGCAGAAAAGATAAATAACTGTAGTTATAAAAAAGTTATAATAATTTTGTTTCATTTTTCCTAAAACTTTTTTTTAAAAATGCACAACCCTAGAATTGATAAGCAAGGATTCTCAGTTTTCCCTCCTAGGTGGGAGATTTTTACTCGATACTTCGGCAACTGTCCCAATAACGTTTTGACGCCTTGATATGGTTGGAAAATGTCTCTAATTTGCATTTAACCCATTAAAGAAAATTAAACGTCTGTGCAGATGCAATTTTAATAAAGATATAAAGCTAATCTCCGCTTATATATGATCTTTATTATTTTATAATAATAATAATAATAATAATAATAATAATAATAATAATAATAATAATAATAATAATAATAATAATAATAATAATAATAATAATAATGATTTCGTTACCATGAATATACAAAAAATTCCTTAAATGCGATCGCTGACCTGAAAAATACAAATTAAAATTTAATAAGAAATTTTCTAGATAATTTAATAAGGAAGCTTTACTTTCTTATTCACATTTTTAACATATTTCTCTAATCCAATTAACTTTGACAAAACACATTTAGATTGAAGGTAGATATTGCTAATCCATTTTTAATAAATTGATATAATCGTGTTAAACCCAAGAAAGGAATGTCAAAAGACATTATAATATTGGTTACGAAAATGTGGCAGCACTGAAATGTGCCGGGGTGGTAATACTGGCGTTGTGAGTTCGCAACTGACCCAGGTTCGAGGTGAACTCGACTGTTTCCAACTAACAATTACTGCTTGTTTTCCTGATCTTTGAATGTAATGGTTTATGAACCGGTTACTGCTACCACCTCTCCCATCTACTTCACCACACTTCTCCCCCACCCCCCCCCCCCCCAAAAGAAAAAACCAAAAAAAAAACCAAACAAAATTATACGGCGATGTAAATCATCAAACAAAAACTCGTTAATGATCTTACTTGGATTTATAAGGAGTATCTTAAATCTGTAATGTTGTTAAATAGTAGATTTATCGCATTTTTGATCACGGGAGATATTGTCCTCACCTTGCATTCGGCGTCTGTAAACTTTTACACTCTGAATCTTCTTTTCTACTTGCGCAATTGAAACTAACCTTAATCACAACAAAATTGTTCCATATACAGCCCATTACTTTTACCTACATAAATCTTTATTCAACGAGATATTTATAGTTTTCGTAGGATCATAGCTTGCCACAATATGGTTGAATTAGTGCCTTCTAGAACTGAAAAACAGAAGTGTGAAAAGCTTTATATGTGCAATTTTCTTTAACCGACATATTCTTCTATAGTCGAAATATTAAGTAAATATATGTTACTTTATCATATGTACTGAAAAAAAATAGCAGATTTGGCGTTAAACAACAAAAAATCAATCGCAATAATAATAACATTGGTAACATTTTTAACTTGCCTGGGTTTCATAAAGCTTCTAAAATTGAGATTTTTCTGAAATATGAGTTTTTCCTCAAATTTGAATTTTCAAGAATTCTGATTGGTCAATTTTTGAGTTGAGGACAAGTTGAGGAAATCCTTAAATTTGAGATGTTTTATGAAACCGGGCCCTGTCAATATGGTTTCAGTATTAAATTAACCTGTATTAACGACCACCTGTGCTATTAAACCCCTTGAGTTATCGCTATAAACAGGTTTAACTGGAGTTGATGACATGTTATTAACTTTTATAAACATTATAAGACTTGTGTTCGATAATGTTTATTATTCGACAGCATTATAGTTCTATTCATTAAAGTTAAATTATAAGCGACATAGAATAATACTCGAATTCGGTGTGCTCCCGCAAGTTATTATTTTACTTTAATTTTTGGTCCAATGCTTCTTTATATGAACACTTCTGTAACATTATTTAAAGTCATAATAAAGATTTACTTTGATGTGAGTGAATATATGTTACGCGCTGGTGACAGTCGTACAGAGATGTACCATTGGATAAATGACAGTCATCAGTTTCATTGATATAGGTAAAATACATCAAGCGTGACCACTTTCTCCTCATCTGACTTGCAAACTACACTGCGAAAATGTCATATTGTTTTTTTTATTATTTCGGAATATAATATGACGAATACAAGTGACACATGCAGAAACGAAAAAGTAATTAGTTAAATTACTGGAGAAATTTAAATAATTTTATAAATTTTCATCTTTAAACTGTACTGTGCAGTGTTATTGACGAAATATCTAGACAAGGAGTCACTTCTCGGTGTATGTCAAATATTGTTTACATTGGAAAAAAACTTTGGTCCGACGGATGTGTATTCGAGTGGCAAAAGTTATGTTTATATGCATTTTGAATTGTTTGGTCATAAATCTAGCTTATTAAATTCCGTGTGTGATCTTTTCTGGAATAAGTGAATATTTACTTTCCTCAATGTTAATTCTTGGTAAATCAAGAGTCCAAAATTAATGGATTTCTTATTTTTCTTCAATTTTAAGATCCGCTGTTTCGTATGTGTGATATAAAGGACGTCACATTGGAATATAACACAAGTATAATAAACGACCTCGTGTTTACTGGATCGGTTTTATTGTTATTGTTTTGTTTATTAATATAACAATATCGTTATCCATCTGATAAATGTTATCATTTATATTAATGAAAAAATGTGAAGTGTAGGTGCAGTTCACACAACCAGGGAATTTATTACCGATTTAATTTCCATTTAATCGCCGAAATTAAAGGTCAATGCTTGACTTCGCTGTGATCAACTCTTAGTGTGTCAACCGAAGGTGTTGCAATGTGATGATTATGATATACCTTTTTCTCTTTGACGAAAATTGAATTTTGACCTAAATATTCTTCATTAGTGTGACCGTTTATGAGCTTTGAGAAAATATGTGGGCCCACTCACTTTGAATAAATGAATAAATGAATTTAAAATGGAAGAAACAAAATCAAAGTTGTATCGTAGAATTTCTGATGCTGGCTTAAGCGCAGTGTCCACAGTTGGCGAGCGAAACCGAGTTAGATCTGACACGATTGGGAGTTTACCATCCAACAGGAGGCTTTTTATGGCCCCTACGTGGAGCAGCCTGACAAAGGTATGTTAACAAATTATTTTTCTGGTGTTGTTGACCTTTCAAGACATACTTTGGCCCGAATTTCTTTGAAGCTCTGTAGTGCACGTGGTTGGGAGTGGGGTTGTAATTCGACCCTCTTGGAAAACTTGAACATTATTTACCCAAATATTTATTTTAACGTCTAATAATAACACATATATGTTTGCTATAAGTATTAAGCCAATACACAACAAAACGAAACAGCATCTAAAAATGCAGGAAATACAAAGACGTCATTATTGAAATTAGAACTATTTGGTACTAAACTTTGACTGGGTATATAAAAACGAAACGAACTATATGATTAATCCTTCAAAACGAAAGCTCTTCGGTTTACATACATTATCATTTAATGTATCACAGATTCTAAAACGTGAATGAAACTAATTAAAATCCAGGATATACACTGCTTTCTATACATTTCCACAAAGGAGAAGATAAAAGTCTGAAGTTGTTTACTTTCGTCAGACCTATCTTTACTTTATTTCATCTGAAGGGTTTACTTACTCTATTCGTGTTTGAGAAAATTTTAATTATTTCCAGGTTCTAGTATAGAAACCTGCAATAAATTTCAAGTAGCTCCTCTCATTATAATGATATGAATAAATCTTTACAAATTCATAAACCCTTACATGTATTATAAATCAATTTGAATGTAACAAGTGGTTGTTAATCATGAAATATTTACCTAAGTTAGTTTTCCTAGATAATGAATCTGTTTTAGGGTTGTGTTGAATGTTAACGACCGTATCAAGTTATAATGACCGGCGATGGGTTTTTTTAAAATAAATTGTTTATTTTTATTCCCGTGACAACATGTCGGAGTCATTGAGGTTCACCAACACTTGTCCGTCAATGCGTCCTGAAAATTGCCATCAAACATTTCTAGGCTATTGTGAAGCGGAATGGTTTGATGTTTTGTATGGCCCTCATTCGTAGATCAATGCCTGACTTAATTTATATTTTAACTGTGTCGGGGATACATTTTTTTTAAAGATACAGTACTCGTTTCAACAATGTTTTCTTATGTGCATTGTCACCATAAAAGCACATTCATATGGATCCCCAAATACAATTCTAGCACTATATTCTAATGATTCGTAGAGTAAGGTGGGTAAAACAATCAAATAAACATATCTTATAATAATCTATGTGATTTATGAGAAAGCTACAGAAAGCTGCACTGAAAGACGACAATATTTCGTCATGTGCCCAGTCGCGTCGAACCAGATGTTTTACTGCTGAACTGTATTGCTAACAGTCATAAATGTTTCCAACTATAGATTTGTGTAACATCAATTTTACACAGTAAGGTCAATTATGTCGTTGGACTGGTTACCTGTCGCGAAAGAGTAACCAGTCAAAGGCTGTACAGTGTCGAAGTACTAAACTTGGCAATAGACTTCAGGTTAAACGTTAAATTTGAATATAAGTGATTTGATAGTCTGGGTCTATGTAAAGTCTGGGTTTTTTATCGGAATACGTCACACTTAATTTCTCATTCATTACGTCTTCTTGTTATCCATTTAAAGTATTTGTTTTAAATATTATAAAAAAAAATAGCAACTACAGGGTCCGATAAATTGTTTTTTCGTTTTTATTGATTTTCTATTTGTTTTTAATTAAAATTATTTTTTTTTTGCTTATATTTTTGTTTTCGATTGGGGAGGGTTTTGGGGGGGCTGAGGTGGGGGGTGGGGGCTGATTTATTTGATCAATATCGGAAATGTGATTTATTCATTAATGCCACTGGAAAAGTATGGTGTATTGGATATTAGCGAAAATTTTAGTCTTTTGGAACGGCTACAATGAGCATGCGCTTGTCGCGATCTGAAAAAGTGGTATTTATAAAACGTACTCTCCAAAAACGTCACTGACTATGGGCAGTGGTCAGCATTACGTTATCTATTTATTTATTTAAAGCACAGTTATACCCCGTGAGGGGTTGAAGGCATACATAAACAAAAATTAACAACAAATCATATAGTAGAATCATGCAATCTTCAAGTCCACTTTCCTCAGTATTAAAGACTTTTTAATTAATGGAACAACAAACTGCAAATGACTCCAAGAAGACATTATATTTATATATTTTTTTATATCATTTTCATATCTATTTTTAATGTTATTTTCAAAATTTTTTCTTATATCCGAGTATTTCAGACAATGGAAAAAGTAGTGAATTTCATCTTCTAATACATTGTTAGTACACATTGTACATAGTCTATCTGGCCTTTTCACTCCTTTGTATCTTCCTCTTTCAATTTCAAGGAAATGATCACTTGTTCTCATTTTACATATATTTCTTCTGTTTCCAAAGTTTGTTTTTAATAAATATTCATCTATGTTATATTCAGTTTTACTGACTTGGGGAGTTTTTTACGTCCTACACCGACAACTTAATGCCCTTGGTCGGACGGATATTCAGTTTTAATTTTACTGTATAAATATATTTTATTTTCTGGTGTAAGTTTTTTTAGTGTTTGAAAAAAGCATTTTACATAGTTATCTTTAAAATTTTTGTTTAATGTCTTTGTAAAAAAAGTCAAGTTTTTATCATAGTTAATATTTTTAGTTCTTCTATTTCTATATTATTTGAACTGCTTATATTATGTACATATGAAAACCAGGAGTATGTACGTTTATTATGCAGGGACTTTGATAATAAGAATGCATCATCTAGCAAAGAATAACTAGTATGGTGTAGAAGTCTTATTAGGTTTTTGATTGACTGTATTTTAATAAATGTATCTGCAGGATATTGAGCTAATTCAGCTCTAGCTGCTATGTTTACAGACTGTTTGCTCAAACCTAATGTGTATTTACAAAATTTTAGATTTACCTTTTCAATGAAACTAGTGTCTATTAATGAAATGTGATCAAAATTATTTTCTTCTCCCCGTTTAGATGCTTTAATAATTTTTTCGTAGAAGTCCATGTACCAAATTTCAGAGTTATACAGTAAGATTGGTTTAACAAGTGAATTAAATAACTTTTTAAAGATATTTATTGAAATATTGTCTAAAGGTTGTAGATATTTAAACATTCCAAACATTACTTTGTTTCCTTTTTTTATGATAATTCAGTGTGGGTCGAGTGAAATTTTCCAGAGGTTTCTATGATGTTCCCTAAATATTTATCATGACCAGACAACCGCCCAAAACAATAGCATTCTCTATTTGTGCTAGGCAGCTCAGTGCATGGATCGAGTATTGAGAACCTTTTTAGTATGTTCCCATTGAATTTTTAAAGAGTGTACAGTCAACGAGGTAAGACTTCCAATTTAACCCCTAATAAAAAATACGCAATGCATTAGACTATCACAAGATACACGGAGTTCACACGGCTCGCACTTGCCCAATTGGCAATGCATGACTGTGTCCACTGTGGGGTTCACCAGTGGCTGCTACCCAGTGCCCAATTCTTTTATTTACGTTCGAAATAATGCATTTTTAGTAGGGGGGGGGTTCAAATGGAACGTGTTGATAACGATTTCTGTCCGAACTAAAATTTCCATTTCCACTGGATAAGAAAATACGCTATAGCAGTCCTTAAATTTTTTTATTTCCGTTTGGTAATGTTTGTGCAAATTTTGCTAACAGCTAGTGGATAGTTGTTAAATTTGTTTAAGGTTTTTGGCTGTTCGTCAGCTATATCGTACTGGTATACGGTTATTTTCGGGAAGGGAGAGGGGCTATCCAGGGAATGCGGTGACAACGCTATACCTGGCAGTTTTATAGAACCATTTTTGTAATAAAATACAATTATGTGTATTTCATACTGTGACATTATGATAGTCAACTGTCATTTTGACCTGATTATGTTGACTAAACTACTATTTGACACCATGTTTTAATGTTATGCTAAGTGTGAACTAGAGAATAATAAAAATGTCACTTCCTATTGCAATTAAATTATTCTAAGCGGGAAATAATTTGATTTATATCCGTGTCTCTCACGTGACCCTAACTTCACTCCGCCTCGGGCAACTTTCAATTGTAATCCATCCTGTCATTATATATTATATATTTGTATCTTTATCTAGATATCGTTTAAGCTAACGGTTTGTTTAGGTAATATAAGTTCCTAGGTAAGCGTGATTGTAACTAAAGTATGTCACTTCTGTACAGTTACAAGATCCTTCATTTGATACCATACACTATACTATGTATAAAGATGCCTCTAGTTTTTGTGTGTGTTTGTGCGGGTTGAATCGAACCCACGATCTTGGTAAATTAAGAGTTGACCTCGCAACTCCTTTAGATCGTCGAGAACCCGAAATCTCCTTCGACGATAGCCTGCTGCTACCTTCCCACTGGAAGTAGTATCATCTTGGGATTGGTTACCGATTTTGCACAACCCCACACATTGTATACGTATACATATCAGCATTTATTAGTGCTAATAATATTGTAAAATCTAAAGTAATTTTAACACAGTTCACGTAAAACCGCTATTTATATTTCATTTGTGTACAGCCGTATATATTGTGTTAAAGACAATACACAAGCATGACTTAAATTCAAAAAAAGACCGAAATGAGATGATTGCGTTCAACATGGAAATATTACAGAAAGTGAATTTTTCCATGTCAAATATGGACGGGTTTTGTCCTATGTAAATTGCACGGAAGACAGTGTGTTCAGTAGGGATTTTGTCTGTCCTCGGTTTTTATTTTATTTTGTTTATGTATACGTCAAATAAGATTTCCACGACACACACCTCAGGATACTCACAAGATAATGAATTAAAAATTAAATGCATTTACAATAGGTTTTTATGATGGCTTAACTCGTTAGAAGTTGACGACTTTTTCATGGAAGTGTCATAAACATTATATTTGAAGCTAGTGGGTCATATACGATTTTATATCCATTTCACATCGAAATGGTATGCTTTCATCTTATAAAAATCCCTACAATAAAATGGCCGTGAAAATGGTCTGTTAACAGAGAAATTAATGAACTGTGTGCGGCCATGTTGTGGAATTGTGGATAAAAAGTTGAAAACGATTGGCTTGAACTTATTGGATACCTCTGTCAAACAGTTTTAACAAAAGACTTAGAACCCTAGGGGGTAATCCAGAAAATATCTTTGAGAGGTGTACATCGTTAGGAAATTGTAAACAAATATTATTTTGGCGTTTACCCGTGTGATAATTACTGTTGTAATATACGTCTTCGGTGCGACATTCATTAGCAATATTTATATTTTTATCTTTAATCCGTGCAGTATTAATTAGTACATAACTGGTCAACACATATCTACCGTTAATTGTGGATAAAATCAGAAACAGGTCTAAATTTATACGGTAAGTGAACATAAAATCGCTGTTCTTGCTTCGTTTCATATTTTGAAGCAATTGATGTAGATCTAAATTTATACACTGTTTTTGAACATATTTTGACAGTATGTGTATTTCTTGCTTTGTGTCCTATTTTAAAGCAATTTATGTAACTCTGAATTAATACTGTGGTCTTGAATATATTCTTATCAGTAAGGTAGTTCTTTTTTCGTTTCATATTTTGATGTAGATCGCGATAGTTCTTGATATATTGCAGTTCCTGTTTCATTTCGTATTTTGAAGCGATTCATGTATGTGAATTATTTTTAAGAAGTGTTTAACCTTTTGCAGATAACTTTTTTCCACACAATAAAAATTTCCTCTAGGTTTGACCAAATTATCATTATTTATAGTACGCAGCAAGTCGAGGTTTTTTATTGTGTAAGTACACATCGGTAAAATAAAGTTTTTTGATTTGATGTTTTTCTTTGTCTAAATAGGTAGAACCTGGGTTGTCATCCAGAGAATGTCTTTGACAGATGTACATCGTTAAGGAATCGAAAACAAACATTATTTTGGTGTGTTCATTATTTATAATTACTGTTGTACTATACGCCTTTGGTGCGACATTCATTAGCCGTATTTTGATATTTATGGTTTTTCTCATTAATACGTGTAGTATTAATTTGTACAAACATGATCAATACATATCTACCGTTAATTGGGGATACTATCAGAAACAAGTCTTATTCTTGAAAATGGAATCGTAGTTCTTGTCTCGTTTCATATTTTGGAGCAATTAAACAGGTCTATTATTCGGTAAGTTCTTGAGCTTATTCCGTTATTGTCTCCGTTTCGTATTTTGTTAAGCGATTCTTGTTTGTGAATAACTTTGGAGAAGCGTTTGAAGTTTTCAGATAACGTTTTTTCACAAGACAAATTAACTTGTTAAGATTATTGATAACATCATACAATAAAAAGAAATCGCTGTAGGTATGGCCAATTTATCATGGCAAAATCAACAGTACGCATCTAGTCGACCTTTTTTTCTTACTTTATAAGTACGTAACATTTTTTAATGGTAGTAAAATATAAATTTCAGAGATATTCAAGTCAACACTTAATGTGATAATCGCGTCATTCTTCAAAGTAGATAACATTATACATAGCTAATACATATCTCATCTGCTCCCCGGCTCCCCGTGGTAATTTAAGGCTTAAATGTAAACAGCCATGTTGATATAAATGTCATTCTAACTTCGCTCGGTTTCGTAGTAGTAGTTAAAACAAATATTGAACAAGTCATCGCAGAAATGTTCATTAGACTTTGAAGTTGTATCATACTTGACCATGGTGAACAACTTTTTAAACATCCCCCTAGTATTGTTTTACAGAAACTCAACTTTGTTTGTTTGTATTGTTATAATGTATTAATTTTTATACATGTACATTACCGATGACTTGTTTTCACACCCCTCTTGTTAATTGTTCTTAGAAACTCATGATCTTGCGCGTTATAAAGTATTAAGTTGTATACAAAACCATGAATGACTTGTTTTCACTTCACCCCATTTTAGCTCACCTGACCCAAATGGTCAGTGTGCGCTATTCTCATCACTTTGCGTCCGTCGTCGTCGTCGTCGGCCGTAAACTTTTCAAATTTCAGTCTTTTTCTCCGACATCACTTTGCCAATTGGAACCAAACTTGGCAAGAATGTTTATTGGGTGGTTCTGAACAAAGTTTAAGTTTTTGGTGCTGATCAAATATTAAACATGGCTGCCAGGGCCTTTTATGCGTTTTGATTCGCTGAATTACAAAAATCTTCTTCTCATAAATAGCGTGGCAGATTGATTCGAAACATCACAGAAATGTACCTCAGATGGTCCTCTACAAAGTTTGAGTTTTTTGTGCCGATCCAAAATCCAAGATGGACGCAATCGCAGGCCTTAGTTTAACATAGGACATCACAGGAAAACCATTCAAACAACTTCTTTTTGGAAACTATTCCATACAATGAAGCCAAATTGTGAAAAAATGAAGGTTTGATAGTTATCTATCTTATCATTTTGAGTTTTTCTAGCCAATTGCAAATTCAATATGGCTCCCAATAATGCGTTCTGATTGGCAGAAATTTCAAAAATCTTCTTATAAACCACATCGTAGATTGATTTGAAATATTGCATAATTGTAACTTAGATGGTCCTCTACAAAGTTTGAGTTTTTTGTGATGATCCAAAATCCAAGATGGCCGCCACCGTGGAA
This sequence comes from Limnoperna fortunei, assembly GCA_944474755.1. Taxonomy (NCBI): domain Eukaryota; kingdom Metazoa; phylum Mollusca; class Bivalvia; order Mytilida; family Modiolidae; genus Limnoperna; species Limnoperna fortunei. The sequence continues at coordinate 57,184,838 of OX104122.1, read as the reverse complement.
CACAGCTTAACATAGGACCCTGTGGGAAAACACACAAATAGCTTCTACGAACTGTTCCACACATTTATGACCAATTATGCAGAAACAGGATAGTTATCTTATTATTTTGAGGTTGTTTTTAGCAAATTGGAAATTCAACATGGCTGTCAGGGCTGTGTTTTGATTGGCTGAAATCTCCTTCTCACAAACCACTTGGCAGATTGCTTTGATATATTGCAGCAATGTCCCTTAGACAGTCCTTTTCAAAGTTACAGAGTTTTTTAGCCGATCCAAATTCCAAGATGGCCGCCACCGTGGAACACAGCTTAACATAAAAAAAACATAAAAACAGCGTGTGCTCCGAAACTGTTCCACAACGGAATTATACCAAATAATGCAGAAGTGAATATTAAACAGTTATCTTATTATTTTCAGATTTTCGAGCTTATAGGAAATTAAACATGGCTGCCATTGCAGTAAAAGTCATCTCTTAAACAGTTTTTTGTAAGTCAGGTGAACTATACAGGCTCTTTAAGCCTCTAGTTATTTTTCATAATCTTGTGCGTTTTAACCTGTATTTACATCCCCCTTTTGCGTTTTTTATTAACTCCGAAAATCCCCATAAGCTTAGTGTTCGTGCAATAAAATTGAGGGAGCAAGCGTAAGACTTACTTAGACTGAGTGTTGGGACAAATGATGCGCGTGAACTGTCATATTATTTAAACATGTACGCAATTAGTCAGAAATATCGTGGAGTCTAGATTTTTCTTCTTTTTTTGGAGGGGGGGGGGTCGAAGCACCTCGACAAAATCGCCGACCTTCCGTAGAGAAACTGGAAATTTTGTCAATAAAGATTGGAGTCAAACACACCCTGCCCGCAGTTAAACTCGAACCCGCAATCTCTGCGTTGACTCCATGTAAACATCACGGGGGGGGGGGGCTAACTAAGGATACTTTTAGGTACAGGTCTACGGACGGACATTTGAAAACCCACCCTATTCTTATATTTTCGGACACACTATAAAACGGGTCCTAATCATATATTGAATGATTAAATCAGACCTATTCATATATTTTATTACTGCACATCCCCATTGACAAAATAGTACATTTACTACCAAAATGATAAATTGATGTTAATGGAACACTTTGTAAAATCACTCTGTGGTTTACATAGGCTTAACATGCTTAAGATGAGAATTGAGGCATGGATATATTTAGATAATTTACAAAAAACTACCCAATGATATAGTTTTCAATTCAAAAAGCTACCTTTTCATATATTTTGGAGAGCTAAAAAAGTGATCTATTCGGGCCGCACATCCGTATTACCCTATATGTACCAAGTTACCCCCCTCCCCCCCCCCCCCGTGGTAAACATGGCTCTAGCTAACTGAACCAGTCTGCAATTAGTAACACTTTAATATGAAAATGATCTTTAAAGCAATTGCGTTACCGTCAACGATTGTTTTTGTTTATCAGTTTGTTTTTTCTTGTAAAGGTGGGATAGGTGAGTGTAGAATATACTACCCTATTTTATTATTTTAGCAAGTGATATACACTTATAGGCCTGATTCAATATGTTAGAGAAAACGTCATATGAAATTTAGTGTTTTCCTTTTGAGTGCAATATGAGTAATACAACTGACACAAACCACTTTTTGTACATTAAACGAAACTTGATATACATGTATTCAGGTATACATACATTAAAAAGCGATGCGAGAAATGATAAAAAAAGAAAACTGCTTTTGTAAAGTTGTAACTTAGAAAATAATAGGTTTCGGTTTAATTTGAGAACGTGTCAACTTTTGATACAAATCATGTTACTTTCAGTGTGTATCTGGTTTCATAAACAGCTTCGTAACAATCGGTTCACTAGTAAACAGCTAGAAAACTTTATACAAGCTTTGGTATTAGAACGATAAACAAGACTTTCAGCGTATGTGTAGTCACATTATTTGCCAAACAGGTGTAATAAATAACTTACCTTTGTCCCCCGCAATGCTTTTATGGACTTTTTAACCTGCACTTGAAGAACACCTTAGATAAAATAAAATATCCTTAAGATGTGTTAATTTGGGATTTACACGTGTTCTTGCCTCCGGGATTAGTAATGATTTTTGTGTTGGTCTCCGAGGTTTTGATTGGGGCACTGGGCCCAGGTGGAAGGATTTGGGGCGACGGAGGTAGTGTCCCGGGCTTATAGCTATGTGGTCGGGTTCCAAATGCAATATAAATTATTTAATGTAAGAATGGCGATTGATTGTTTTAAAATTAAAGAAGTTTTTTGGCAAGGACCTTATTATTATTCTATGTAATTAACATTCATAAAATCTATGATATAGAAGTATGATTTAACAATTTTTCTTCAAATTCTCTTTTACTCCATTAACAAAACTTTTTTCCAAGTATAGCTTTGGAAATTTCTTTAAAAATAAAAAAAAACTGAATAACATCAAAAAAGCTTATTCATCAAATAAATGTTAACACATGCATATCAATTTTTACAACTGAAAAAAGAAACTTGCCCTCCGTTCAGTAAAACACAATGTATGTACACAAGTCCAACTTTGCAAGTTTCCTGTAATTTGAGATTAAAAAAATAAACTCTTAGACTTTTGAAATAAACTTATTAATTTTTATATTGCGACCTTTTTCTGTGACTTTTTTCCTAAATTCCGAAAATCCGAAAAAGCACCAAGTATTTTTTTCAAGTTTCTGGACCCACCCCCTTTTTCAATTGGTTATTCCCTTTTGAAAATATTATCGATCCGATTCATTGCATAGCCGTGGGACGATTGTAGACAGTACATCAAACTGACTTCAATAAGAACAGAATAAAATTAAAAAATTAAATTAAAATTGAAAACAACTTCAAAGGAAATTGTGACAGTTTATGTAATCATTAATAAATGCCTGTGCAGAAAGGTGAAACTCTATCTAATACCCTAAAGGTAATTGTTAAGTACTTTCATCTATATTAAGTAAGGGTTATATCATGTCCTTATCTATATAAATCTTTGACATTTAGTAAACCGCTGGCATTTTGACCTGTGTTGAAACACGTCGGTGTAGATTGGAGAGTAGGAAACTTGACGTTGTCACTTGTTATTATCGTCGTATTTTGTTCATATAAATTTGTCTCTAAATTTGTGACATATTTTGAAGGAAGTCACAGCTTTTCGAATTCTAGTACAGAGAGAAGTTTATTGTACACCTACATGACTATAATAATACAAGATTTAGTGCATTTGTCCTCGTTTTACATATATATTCAATTAAACCATATGTCAATTAATCAATAAATAAATAAATCAATCAATCAATCAGGCAAAAGAATGCAAATAATCGTTTACCGGTTGTTCTAAAAATCATACTGCTTTGTCAGGGTTGCATGCTGACTTTGCCTCATGTTCACTTAAACATATTTCGCTGTAAATATGATCATATGGTATTGGTCTTAAATGTTGAAGTGGCAGGCTTAAAAGTTCTTATCAATTGAAGGTAAAAATAACGCATGTAGGATGTAAATTTTTACCTATTAGTGAACAGAAAATAAGAAAAGTTTTACGACTGACTGTCATTGTGATTTTTATGACATTTTGATTTTTATTGGGATTTCAATGTTTAAAATTTACATCCTGTTAATATTTACATATTTATACCACGCAGCGAAATATATTCTGCATTTATTGCCATAATTAGATTCATAGTAGCTTATTATGTTTGGTTCATCTAGTTTCCTTACGAGTTCATAAAGCAAGTGTTATTTGATGCATAAATTTGTTCGACCTAACTATATTTGTCATTAAAAAGTTGTTAAGTTGATAGTAAAATATATTGTGACACTCAAAACTTGAATTTAACAAACGTGTTCAATCTGGTATTATAAAAAGCAAGTAAAGAAAATCTTACGTGAATATATATGTTGTTCAGGGATTTGAAGCCATTTTCAGCTATTCTTGGCGACCAATTTAGCTACAGGAAAATTGTCAATCCTTGTCAGTTTGCACTCTTGCTAAAGTAGGGCTCGATTTCGCATAGAACGAATAATCGTACGCTAGCTTTTTTTTATTTGGCGGTCCGACAAATCACAAAACTAACTTCGGATTATAACGGCAGTAAAATTCGGCCTAGATTTCGCAGCCCGGCGATAACACGCCTTATATTACGAAAATCTAGACCGGCCGCAGCAAGCGAGGCCCTTTCATAACTAATTTAAAGAAGAATTTAAACACTTACTGGAATTATAATGAGTCAAATGATCTGCAGATTTAGAAACAATTTCTTTTGTTACGACTTTCATAATCCGTAATGCATATTAAAAGTTAGGCCGTGTAGAATAATTCTTAGTTTCCTATCATAGGCCTTATGTCTCTGGGATTATGAATAATTTTCTGATATGTTAAGTTTCAAACGCGATATTTTTATATTATTTGGATGCGTCCATGTCAAATGTTAAAAATGTGAATCATTTCTTTCTTCTATATATATTGAATGGTTATGCTACTCAATATATAGTAGATTTTTTTAATGAAAATGCTTTTTGTGGCCTTTTTAATACCTTTGAAACGGAATTACACGTGTAAGTATAGAAATAATACAAGACATATAACGATTTTGAACAACATACTGTATGGATTTGAAATTGATATATCAAGAATGTGCACTAAATCAAAATGGCAGATATTGAAACGCTTCAATTGTTTACAGGTAATTTTACGGTTTTGTTTCTCTTCCTTAAATGCTTCTAACCTTCTATTTATTTTAATTGCAGTACTTTTATGTTATAATATTATTTTCTCGGGAAGGTACATCCCCCTTTGGTCATATATGTTTATATAGCAACGAGATTTTTCTTAGAAAAATGCATTGATATTCCCAAACCAAGACGTAAATCTGTGGTAAACGGGAAACACGCGCAGTCCGGTAAATGAGGGATACTGTGTCATTTATTGTAATTCATAATACTAGAAAACTTGTCGCCGATTCGCCTATTGACTTTCGGTTACAGACTTCGAATTATTTTTGTTGTATTTATATCCCACTTTGACAACAAATTATTAAATGAAATATATATTCTATCATCAAGCTTTATATTCAAAAACCGCATGAAATGATCCAAAATTGAATAGGTTAAATTTATACGCTTATTTTATTATTAAAGGAACACGGGGATCGTAAAATATGTTTTGGCACGTGGTTTTAGGAAAGCAGGATTACATATGTTTTGTACTTTAGATTATTTTCAACATTTATTATTAATATCGAGAACGAAATATTTTGAAAAGCTATTGTAAAACATCGGGTATTTAAACACAACAAAAATATTGTATGAAAATATTCTGACCTAGTTATAGTTATAGATCAGAGTCGGGATCACTATTCCACATAATATGACGTTTCATCATTTTTTAATGTCAACTACCTTAATCATAGGTTATCGATTTTGCTATACAATAAAATTTAGAGGATTATAAAAGTGACATAGACATTCCGATATCCCCATTCTGGTTATTGATATTTTGAGATAACGATATTTAGATCAATATTATCCTAAAATTGTTTAAGAACTATTTATGACTGGTGTTCAAACAATGAAAAATATTTGCTCAAAAATATTTGGTTAAAACTAGTTTAAGATCATCACTGAAATCTGTTCGATTCCAGCCTTAGTTCAAGGATTGTCCATTGTCCTGCCAATGGAAGGGGGAAGGGGTTGTTTATTGCATGGGTACCCTTCGCTACCTACCTCAATAAAAAACTCAGTAATATAGCTAAACAATTGCTGAAATTGGCGTTAAGCCTCTTCATCGATGTACCATTGGTTGAATGATATTAAAGATTCGATTTTGTTCACTTTTTTAATAATTAGATTGAATGTCAATCTTAATGAATATGTCGCCTTGTATACATAAATAGTTAGATCGGAGGAGTTGTGTAAACATATTTGACTTTTTTATACAAACGACCAAATTGTCGCGCACGTGTTCAGTTCATCATAAAGGCACACGAGTGTAAATAAAAATCAATCACTATTAAACCTGATCATTAAATATTTGTTGATAAGAAATAAATAACACTGAACACCCCTTCATTACATCTTCCCGACGTTTTAATGGCAGGTTCGAGTGTTTTATTAACAGTTCCTGAAGCGCTAAACGGCTTTAATTAGATTACAAAATTTACAAACAAAATTGAACGTCTTAATGTGGTTTGCAAACCCCGCACAGCTCTTGGGGAATTCTTAGCTATTCGTTTATTGATAGCGGGCGGACTAACTTTTTCTCACACATCAGGTAAGCAAGAGATTATTAAGATGGATCATAGATTAGTTAGAACATAACGGAATAAAATGAGATGTGTAAGAAAAAAATAGCCCTATTTTTTAAAAAAAATAAAAACTATATGTTTTGCAGACGTTTGGATTTCCAGATGACAAATATAAAATAATAATAATAATAATTTGTGAACCTGCATTGAATGAAGACGGCTGTGGTCGTCAAACGTCGCAACGTCGCAGTGTTTATTTATAGCGCATAGTTATTAAACTTTATTTTTATTTATTTATATATTATTCTTTATCTGTTGACTATGTACACTGTATCTTATTATCCGAGATAGAACACATGTTGATATATGTGTATTAATTACACCTATGTCATCGATGTATGTTTATTATAATCTTAAGTTGGGATTTTCAAATCAATAAATATTAGAATTTAAATTTGAATTTTTAATCTGTTTTCGTGTTTTTGAATATTTCTTATTTTCTGTAAAGGTATCGGTTTCAAATAGAAAATATCTCTAAACAAATATTATATATTTCATTTGCAGAAAGAACTGTATCTTTTTTTATTTCTAAGCAGCCATGTTTTGTGAAGTGTTCATAGTGGAGTTTTTAGTTAAGATTGCTGATAGTTTGGTTGGCACAGTTACAAATTGTATAAAACATTCTTGTAATATTACAGAACTGTGGAACTTGACAAAAACGATTTAAATAATAATAAAACTGTATTAATACAACACGTATCTTCTTTATTATATTGCACACGTTCGTTTAACGTGTAGGTCAACGTATTTAATATCCACAAAAAGCGACTTAAAAATCTGTTGGTTTACAAAAGATGGTGTTAGAAAATATTTCCGAAGTGACTGGGTATACATACAACAGATCTTAAACTGCTCGTTTTTTGTTAATAAAATAAATTGGCCCGATGAGATATATGGAGCCATCTTTGCTAAAAAGAAGCGTTAAATTAAGGGAGGATTAGCGTAGCGATCTGACTGGAAAGATTTCTTCGGTACGTGTTGAACAATTTTCCCATTTATGTTCGTAAGAGGTTATCCTATATCATGAAAAAGGGGTTACAATATTTTACTAAGTATGATGTCTTTATATAAATTCAATAGGTGAACAATTTTATAACCTAACAACAGATGTCGAATTTTTTAGCGACAAAAAGTAATAATCTGAGCAAGCGTAAAATAATGTCTCAAATTACTCCATTTGTCAAGTTAATGGTTTTCATAATATTTATGAAAATGTTTAAATATTCGCCTATCTATACATATTTCTCGTGCTGCTGGTTCAGATGTTTTAGGGAGATAATGTAACAAGTGCAATCTTGATAAATAATTTTCTTTAAATTTACCAGGTCATATCGACCTCACATGCAGGTAATGCTAGTATTACGGGAAATAACATGTAAATAAATTCAATACGTCAGCTTAAATTTAAATTTTTTACGATAAGTGGGATTCAATAAAAATGATTTAAATCTGAATACAAGTACTCTAACTATAGATAACTAATAAATCAGGTCTTTTTCATAGAAGTTGTTGAAAATGAAGCATTACAGTTAAAAAATGAAGCATTACTGTTAAAACACGTGTTTATACAGTGTTGATTTTTGTATATCCATAATTATTTACCTTTTTTAACTCAACAAAATGTTAAAGACGGCAAAAAACACGTTATAAAGTTGTATGCTGTAAAAAATGAACTTGCAAAAATTTAGAAATATTTCATTTTTGTTTGTTTGTTTGAATGGTGTTTAACTCCATTTCAGCAATTTTTCAGCTATATCGTGGCGTTTAGAGCTTATGGGGGAGAAAGCCGGAGTACATGCGAAACCCCACACATTCGGCAGGGCTTTTCTTTTTTGCGATGATTTATTAGTTTATAGTAAATTTAACAATAAAATATTCCTGTTTTTTTTAAATATATTAAAATTCTTGCTTTTTTATATTTTTATAGCGATAAACTTTTACATTTAACTGGACGTATCTTTTGAACTTCTAACGTGCACTTCTAAAGGATACCTGACACTCTAGTTATTTCAAGACAGGATAAGGTTTTGATGTTTTTATAATTACTGCTGATAACGTGTTAATATTAACCTCGGCGTAATCAGAAGACATCGGTAATGTGTATTGAAAATGAAAGATGCGATAAAATAGATATTGCTGTCTGTTGTAATTCAAACTTTTATGTTGCTAAGCCGCGTACCCTTCCATAATTAGCATCTAATGGTATTGGTTTAGGGGGTGGTACGGTATGTGATAAAGATTTTCCAATGTTGTTCCGAATATATTAGAAAGAAAGTAACGACTAATATTTGTAGATGTGTTCCAAATGTGGTTGTGATACCAGTTTGGTTGATTGATTTAATGATTGATTGAAAGATTGCTTAACATCCAACGAACAATATCAGCGATGTTCAGGACGAGAACAAGATTACAAACAATAACTCCACCGCGAAAAAAAATGGACCAACAAGAAACAAAATTTTTACCGCCACTAGATCAGTCTTCTGTATTATAACCCGACAGCCCCCCACCTATGAGCCACCCGGGGTGTGGGATGCGCGGGGAAGCTGGAACCGACTCCTTGTTACCTGGTCGCAATCAGGCTTCTGTATTATAACCTGACAGCCCCCTAACAAGAAGTCTGCACCTATCAGCCACCCGGGGTGTGGGATGCGCTGTGCAGATGGGATCCGCCTCCTTGTTACATGGTCCGCAATCAGGTTTCTGTATTATAACCTTACAGCCCCCTAACAAGAAGTCCGCACCTATCAGCCACCTTTGATGTGGGATGCGCTGTGCAGATGGGATCCGCCTCCTTGTTACATGGTCCGCAATCAGGCTTCTGTATTATAACCTGACAGCCCAAAACAGAAAGTCCTCACCTATAAGCCACCTTGGATGTGGGATGCACTGGGCAGCTGAGATCCGCCTCCTTGTTACGTGGTCGCAATCAAGCTTCTGTATTATAACCTTACAGCCCCCTAACAAGAAGTCCGCACCTATCAGCCACCTTTGATGTGGGATGCGCTGGGCAGCTGGGTTCCGCCTCCTTGTTACTTGGTCCGCAATCAGGTTTCTGTATTATAACCTTACAGCCCCCTAACAAGAAGTCCGCACCTATCAGCCACCTTGGATGTGGAAAGTATTGGTAAAGAACTGGGAACGGCCTCCTCCAGTATGGTTCCAGAATAAAATTAACCAAACTTTTTCGTCCATTGTCGCAATTTGCTATAAATTACATCACTGACAGTTTACTAAGACAAAAAACTAGACAGACGTAGATGTACAAATACACTTTTGGGCGGTGGGCACACTTGTAAATATTTTCTCGTTTTTGTCTCGCCTTCGACGAAAGTCGCTGGAGGCGAGACATATGTATGGGAATCCGGCGGCGGCGGCGGCGGCGTAAACACTTGACATCTTGCTTCATATATTTGTAAGCCGAAGCCCTAGGTCCATCAAATTAGGTCCAGAGGTAGCTTATGATGAGTACTTGCCAGTCAGTCACCTGTCACCTGACCTTGACCTTAATTTCACGGTCCAGCGACTACGTTAAAGTTTTTGGGTTACGACTGTTCCTCTGTAACTACGCATGGTAGGATGACAATATTTGGTGTATAGGTTGCTGATGACTAGTACATGACTGTCTGGTAGGTGTCACCTGACCTTGACCTCAATTTCACGGTCCAGCGACTACGTTTAAAGTTTTTGGGTTACGACAGTTCCTCTATAACTACGCATGGTAGGATGACAATATTTGGTATATAGGTTGCTGATGACTAGTACATGACTGTGTGGTAGGTGTCACCTGACCTTGACCTCAATTTAACGGTCCAGCGACTACGTTTAAAGTTTTTGGGTTACGACAGTTCCTCTGTAACTACGCATGGTAGGATGACATTATTTGGTGTATAGGTTGCTGATGACTAGTACATGACTGTCTGGTAGGTGTCACCTGACCTTGACCTCAATTTCACGGTCCAGCGACTACGTTAAAGTTTTTGGGTTACGACAGTTCCTCTGTAACCACGCATGGTAGGATGACAATATTTGGTATATAGGTTGCTGATGACTAGTACATGACTGTCTGGTAGGTGTCACCTGACCTTGACCTCAATTTTACGGTCCAGTGACTACGTTAAAGTTTTTGGGTTACGGCTGTTCCCCTGTAACCATGAATGTTATGATGACAATATTTGTTATATAAGTTGCTGATAAATAGAACATGACTGTCTGGTAGGTGTCACCTGACCTTGACCTCAATTTCACAGTCCAGCGACTACGTTAAAGTTTTTGTATTAGGACAGTTCCTCTGTAACTATGCATGGTATGGTGACAATATTTGGTATACAGGCAGCTGCTGATATGCTTATGACGAAATTTATTTTCGTTACTGATGCTGAATGCAGGCGAGACATTTTTCTGTGTCCACACTTGTTATTAATATTCATTAAATTTAATTATCTAATGGGAACGACGTTTATTGGATAAAACATTTATTATCCGAAACTGCGTATGTTATGTCTTTTTTATTAGTTGTCACGCTTTACCGGAAGTATAAGCAACCAATCAAAATAGGACATTTAATATTCTTGAAAACGAGAAAATATCTACAAGTGTGTCCACGGTCGGTAAGAGGTAGCAAAGCGAGAAAACGACCGGACGTATGTTTCCGACGATGGTTTGACCTTAGACATTATTCCTAGAGCATACTTTTTTTAAATTTCTTACGCTTTTGGCGACTGTGACATTGACAGACGAACGGACACGGGAATCGTCCTGAGGTATAAACACATCAATCAATAAATCAAATATTGTAAATAAGCTATTTAACGTTTCTGTTTTACAATTGTATTATATTTATTTATAGCTCCTGAGCGTAATTGAACTTTTTTGAAATTTACATACAATAAAAGTTATGTACTTGTTTAAAATACGTGAACATTTCAAAATCTTTCAAGATCGCAATCAAAACTTGTAATTTTTAACTTCCGGTTTATATAGATTCGTGCTGTTTGCGCACACTTTTTAATTTTCGTTGGCGAATTATTTGGGTTGATGGAATCCATCCTTCTCCATAATTACATTGATGTATTTGTCCATCAATATGTTGTTCGTTTTATCGTTAATGTCAGATGGTTCTTTTCAAACTTTATTAGAAAATTTTTGTGATTAAGGCTTCATTACCACCGTACTCTCTGTGTAAGTACACGTACTTGAATTGATTGTTCGCGAGAACTTAGAGTTATTTTCCACGCATTACTGGTAAGCGGTTTAAAAACTATTTTTGCTTTAAATCCCCGACTTTGTTGACATTTACAGAATACTCATAGTGGACATTGCTTTACATTGACCCTGTGACATTTAAGATGATTGAGCCCGCACTCAGACATAGACATAAAATGACAGCGAACGCAGATTTATTTATTTATTTATTTATTTATTTATTTATTTATTTATTTATTTATTTATTTATTTATTTATTTATTTATTTATTTATTTATTTATTTATTTATTTATTTATTTATTTAAAAAAAAAGGAATTAGTCGGTTTTACTAAAAATAATACCGTCCTAGTTTAATAGTGATTAATGGGGAAAAACACACGGTCTGTCCGATTTTTTATAACTGCTGTCAGCGACTGATGACAAAATCATTTATTCTTGTCATCTGCCTTGGTCTTGAGAAATATATGTTCTTGAAATTATACCAGATCGAGTTACTTAATTTATCATCCATTTTGCAAATTTTTGTAGTATATTCGAAGATTTCATTTATGTCAAGACGAACACAGAATAAGAAATAATTTGCATTAATGAATTTAAATGTATATGCGCTCACTGAGCATGTATATATCCTGCTTTTTACGGGTTTTTACAAAGAATATTCAGCTGTTGTTAAGTCCTTGGAGTAAATAAATGTGACTTATCTTATCAAAGATATCTTGGCTCTAACAACCTTTGAAGTATATTTTATAGTTTTCTGCTGTAAGCAAAAAATTCTTATCGTTTCTATGTAGTTCGAGTTTCTTTAACTGTGTATTCAGTCAATTATTTACTGCTTAATATATAAGTTGTGGGCCTTGGTGGTGTTTATTATTGATCACGTGGTCCGTCAACATTGAGGGTATCACCGCGGGCAGGGTTCGCGTCTCCAATCCTAATTGAAAAGGGTACTCCGGCTTTTTCTCCAAATAAAAACTTGACGCAATGATATAGCTGAAAAATTGTTGAAAATTGCGTTAAACACCATTCAAGCAACTAACTATAAAATTAAATTCTTATATGGTCTTATAAGAGAGTTATAGCATGTTTTTATTTATTTCAATTCCAAAAATATTTATAATCAAATTATTAGTGTTAAATCTACAACTATCAACAAGCTTCCGATTTTAAACTGTTTGTTTATATTTTAACAAAAACTATCAAAATATATTAAATAGGAGAATTTGAATTTAATTCCAAACCACAACATAGACAGTCTTGTAGAAGGTTAGGCACCAGGACATACCTGTCCCAGTTAATAAGTTCAAGGTATTTAGGTTCCTTAGCGCAAAAGAACTCTACGTGTTTACAAGTTTTGGGTGAGTTTATTAAGTTTAATTCTTCTTTACAGGGATCGACCGGGAGAGAAGTCAGACGGTCACATTCGTTCCACGTTAAACCAAAGGCAGCGATGGCAGACGAAGAGATTCCGGATTCACCAACACCATCACGAAAGCGACAGAAACCTCTCACTGTAAAGAAAGTTTCTCCTGGTAGCTTAGGTGACTGTACTATTTGTGGCTGTTTGGAAAGAAGACTGATAAATGGCGAATGGATAAGGTACACAACTATTTATCGACTATAGTCTTACTTTATTTTTAAATACATGTGTGTCTCCCCACTTGGTGGGGAGGTATATTGTTTTTGTCCTGTCCGTCACAAAGTTATGCCGCTCTGAAACTACTCAACTAAATTTTACGAAACTTGGTATGTAACCAGTACACCATATGTAGTAGAAAATTCTGATCCTTAAAATTTGGTGGGATATAGTCCTTTGAACTAAGAACTTAGAATTTTCAAAAAATTTCTCATAAATCATGGTTTCCCCTCAACTCTTCTGAAACTACTGAACCAAATTTTACGAAACTTGGTACAAAGCAAGTACACCTTACGTAGTTGTGCATATTACCAGCAAATTGTTATCCTCAAAATTTTGTGGGAGTTAATGTTCTTTGAACTTAGAATTTTTCCAGAAATTCCTCGCAAATCATGGTTTTCTCAAAACTCTTCTGAAACTACTGCACCAAAATTTTCTAGCAGATGTTTTTTTTTCTAATAACCCTTTAAGTTCACCTAAAAATTAGCATCATGCCAATATATGGGGAACGGAGGGAGACATTTTTTTGTATGAAAAAAACTTTAATTAATACAAGGTTGAAGAGAGGGGGACATGATCGTAACACTTAGCTAGCGGAGATGCATTTTTGTATGATAATAATTTTACAGGACACATTTTAAAGCAGTTTATCTATGTTACAGAGGATATTTGCCGGTAATATTAGAAAGAAAAATCGTACCCTCGCTTTTTTCGCGACAAATCACAAAACTAACAACTGATTATAACGGCAGTAAAATTCGGCCTATTATAATATATAATGTTGTAATGTGTCAAAGCTTTAAGTCAATAGTACCATTTGCTGTACTGTTAATGCGTGGCTTAGAGGTTGTACTATAATCAAACGTTTCGAACCTTGAATATGTGTTTTTCTTTTTGCGTTTGCTTCAATTCTCCCTTAATTATTAACTTCCGCAAATACAATACCAAAAATATGTATTATTACACGAAACTTTAATATCACCCAAGCATTTTTCCAGTCAAACCTGATAATCTTGATTTTTTCACTTAAGTTGAACGATTGACATTCTGCTTGTAAAATTCTGTCCTTTCATGGTAACTAAGTGTACTGTATAATATTTTCTCCTGTATTATAGCCATCCTTAGCAACGAAAGTGAATACAAATCGAGGGGGCTGCAATAATAATATATTTTGCGTCATTTTGAAAAAAAAGTTATTTTTTCGTGACAAAATTTCAAGATTATGCAATAATTATGCATAAAAAGACCAGCAAGTTTATTTGTGATTATGTATTGTAGAAGGGAGAGTAGATAAAAAAAATAATATAGACCATGAAATATATCATTACAAGTACCTCTAAGGTATACTTTGTCTATAAATTGATCATCGGCATGTCAACGTTGAGTCATACTGTTTGCAGTTTTGCAAAATTTTCTCGACTCAAACTTTCCTTAACAATGATGTCAGCAGCTTGCCAAAGGTTCTCACCTATCCGTTGTGATAATGTGAGGGATGGGTGAATCAAAAGTTGCTTAAAAAATTTGTTTTGTGATTTCGTACATTTGAACTTAAAATTTCTAATTTCAAATGTATTTTCTTCAACATTTTAATTTGAACTTTGTTTAAATATTTGTCTAAACTCAACTGTTAAATTTTTTGTGCAAACATGTTGTCTCGACTTGATTTCAAATGTGTTAAACTTATTAAGGAATTATTTTGCTTTACACCTCCCGTCCCATTACTAAACTTTTCACACCTGTTTTAATCCGTAAATGTTTACTTTATTTTATCTTTTTTTGTATTTTTTTATCTGATAATTTCACGTATTATGTAGATACATGTACATATACATACGGTGACTTTAATCCGTTCTACAATTATGTTAATTGTTAATCTTTTAAGCGCTAATTATGTTTTTGTCTATTTTATTGTTGTTTAAAGTTTTCATTGATAAAGTAAAGAAATCTCAGCCTTTCAAACTGATGCCTCGATACTACACATTTTCATACTAAAACTTGATGCTGCGTCCATCATCGCTTTACCAGTCTGTGAGTTGTTTCCACCAGTGATTAAGTATCCAGGTTGGTGACCAGTCGTCTGTCACTGCTTGTTGTTCCGGCATTTTCGTTGGTCTCTGCAACGTAAACTTGTATGTTTTCACTGTTTTTACGTGTTTTTAGATATTGGTTTGCTCTGAAGGATGGTTCCCTGTTTTCGTTTCTGACAGAAGATGACACGGTAACAGTAGATATACAAGATCTCCATGGCTACGTGGTGATATCAATGGTTGATAAATTTAGAGGAAAACGCTTTGCAATCAAACTTTCACACGAGGTTTGTAACATTTTAACAAAATCTTAACACTAACCTGGGTTTTGAAAGTTTTTATAGTAAATAAACATATTGAAAGCACGCTTTGTTTATTTACCACATTGTTTGTTAATTATAACTCCGCCACTAAGTGGCAGACGCTTAATAGTGGTCAGTCTCCCTATAGTGATCCGGTCGTCCGTCCATAACTAATCGTGTCCGTCCTATAGCTTTTTTCTTTTAGGCAGGCTTTTGATATTTGACAATGTGGGTAGATACTTATAAGGCGATGATGCCATTTAACCTTGAACTTTACCCCAAGGTCAGCGGGGCCGACAGAGATGGATTTCATCTCACTGATATCTAGTTTGTTCTCGTCTTCAATATTGATGATGAATTGCCCACTGCTAATTACACACATAAATCAATCAAAGTTTTAACATTCAGACAAATACTAGTATGAGTCAAGGTTTGCAACACGTTTGTGTATAAGGCAATGTTTGTGAAAGTCCAACAAGACATGGTTGCGTCCTTTTATTTACCTTCCAGTAAATTCACGTGTAAATAATATGAAAACGATTTATAGTATCTTGATATAGTGTTTTGTTTAGGCAAAAACTAATGTGATGCCGTTATGACAACTTTAACCATTTTTTTGTGTCGGTGTGTAAAATGCACATTTCAACAATCGTAAAAACAGGTGCACTTAATACATACGAGTGCGTATTATGGAAAGGATTCCAGAACGTAACTAAGTAATTTTTTTACAAAGGTTTTTTTTGTTCCTGTCTTGTTTGGTACTTATTTATTTATTGTCCATTATCGTTTGATATATACATCTTCATATAAATATAAGGTACCATTTCAAATTCACTGCGGGCAGGGTGTACTCGACTCCCAGACCCAGCGCCATAAAACCTACTTGAGTAAAAATGTTTTGCTCAGCACGAGCATTTACTCGACTACCATGACAACAAGGCAAAAGGAAAGATTTCATTGGATGAAATTGAGAATAAAACAATTCTCAGCAAAGAACATGTGTATGGTGCTGGGCCCCAATCTTCATTGACAATGATCGCCAGTTTTTCTATCGCAGGTCGGAGGTTTTCTCCGGGTACGCCGGCTTTCTCCCCCAATAAAAACTGAACGCCTTGATATTTATAGATTATTTACGTTTTTTGAAACGAGATGCATTTTCTCGTCGTATCTCATCGAAGGGCGACAGCCCTGAGATGAGATGACGAGAAAGTGCATCGAGTTTCAAAAAACGTAAATAATCTGTTTATCGCTGTTTTGTAACATTGTGACGTCACAGTGTTTACATAACGACGTCTTGACAGCGAGCTGAGATGGGCCCATCCCACGCTAGTAGAGTGAGATGGAATAATATTATTAATTGATATTTTTCTGATAAATTTGATTAGTGTAAAGCCTGTCACATGACATGCTGTATTTGGTAAGGTTCTTTGAAAACGGCTGATAGAAAAGTGATGTTGCACGGTTATATTTAGAAAACATGATATTGCACGGCTATTTTTAAATAATTGGAATTCCCCTTTAAACAGCCAATCAGAATGACTTCTGTCTGTTTCCGGTTTGAAAGTTAGGAAAGTATGTACATTGTGAAAAATTGCAAATATTTCAATATGTTGCATGTATTTTTGTATTTATAAATCTTTTAAATTGAAAGTTTTCATAATTTCAGATGATATTGAAATGAAATGTGATATTTTCGTACATGTGACAAAACCCATCAAAACAGTAAACTAATCAAAAGAACATTGAACTAAATTCCTTCCTAGTATATACAATGTGCATAAAAATATCAATTAATAATATAACAATTGTAGCCTTTAACTACGGTCGATATGAAAAATATCGACATGAGATAACATATCGACCTCCAACTTCGTTGTCGGTCGATATGTTCTCATGTCGATATTTTTTCATATCGACCTAATTTAAAGGCTATAATTGTATAATATCGCACACAACGATCAAAGGAAAATACTGCAAAATAGCGATAAATTTGAAAAATTGCTAAAAGTGGCGGTAAACACCAAACAACCAAATCAAATTCACATTTGGTCTAGTTCTCATGTCCGTTTTAATTTCAGAACATTTCATCAACGTACCTCTCATCTGACACCAGAGAAGATATGGAAGAATGGGTACAGAAATTAGAGTTAGCGACTGGACAGCCACCTAGTGAGCACAGCCAGGTGGACAGCAGTGTCGATAATCAAAATGGTACTTATCGTCTGCCAAAACACTTTCGATTGATTCAAACATTATGTCTCTAATATTATTTTTGGCGTAATAGAAAAAATAATTGTACCCTCGCGTATTTTTGTAAATCCGACAAATCACAAAATTTAAATTCGGATTATAACGGCAGTAAAATTTGGCCTAGTAAGTCAATCAATAATGCGTTACCGTAAATACCCACGTGTAATTCTCATGGATGTATAATACGCTAACAATCCAATGATCTTACAACAGGTGATTCGATTATTGTTAGTTTTACCTATTTGATTTCTTGTGAATAACACTTACTAATGTAGAAATTGTTTAAGCAAACAACACATTTTACTATACACTTATTGTAATGGTATTGAAAAAATGTAAATACAAAATAGTAGTATCCCCATATGTTCAATTGGTTGAAAAAGTAATAAAGTGAAACAATGTCTAACCCGCACAAAATCAACAAACGAGAAACTTGACCTCAAGCGCACTAAAAGTTAATAAACATGTACCTGCACTGTATCATCGTGCATTCTTCAATCAAGACATCGTCAAAATCAGTTGATATTCATTTTGAATTCATCGTCCAAAATCCAATGATATTCATTTTAATGGCATCAAAGTAACATTACCGTCAATAAGAAGTTTTCTTATTTTAATTCACTTATCAACGTCGACATCCACACATCAATCAAAATACAAGCTCCACCGATATTGAATTTGGTTCTTCGCAAACTTTTATCTTGACACTTCCCAGTTTAAGGATACAATTGGGTTATGTATTGAACAGATGACAATTAATATTAAAAAAAGATAAATTTTCGCTGTTATTTAAAATGTAATAATGTTTTCTTATTTTTATTAATTTGATGTTCAACAAAAATATAGTTTGTTTTTATAAAAAACTTTGGTTATAAATCCCAAATGGGACTTGATCGTGTAAGCGTCATGAAAGAAATGATGGGGTGCCATAAGGGACAATATTTATTAAATACATTTTGATTTTATCAATAATAACGTAATTTGCCCAATTCCAGAGTGTAATTTTGTTTTATAAAAACTATTAATAAAAATGCATTTTTTTAAAAATTTTATGTGTTCACTTAAAACGTATATTTTGACAAACAAATACGCATAAACTGATCACGTTTCCAAAAGGAATTACGCTACATAGTTCTTTCTTAAATATTTGTTTATCCCGTAAAATATTCCTAATTTAAGATGTGAGCTATAATATAATAGTTATTCCGGTCTTAGACAGGGTATATAATGTCACATTCATGGCTTAGGACGTTCCATTCGCCTTCGGCTCATGGAAAATAAATCCTAAGCCGTGAATGTGACATTATATACCCTGTCAAAGACCGGAATAACATAAAATGGCTCATAAATCTGTAATACAGTAACAAACTTGATCATGTGATACTCTGTAAGACAGTAACAAACTTGATCATGTGATACTTATACAACTTGTAAACGAATTGATGAACATAATTGGTTGCTTGTTTATAATGGCGCCGATACAATTTCCACATACAACCAGTCATATTTTGGATAAATCGTGGCTTTTGATGATATAGGACGAAACATTCTTGTTTCACAATTTCATTAAAATATATAAAGACGGACAGGACCCTGGGGTTTCGTGCAAGCCGGCTTTAAAAGGTCATTGTTCAACTCTTTAAAGTGAAAACGTACTACGTCAACTAAACTATAGTTTTTGTCGTAGATTTATTATATTATATTACTTGCACCCCATGTACAGTTTTCAAAAATACATTTTATCGGTACTGACGATTGTTTGTTACTTGAATTCTTATACAACATGCATCAACTGTTGATAAATAAACTTATATTGGTATATACCCATTTTGCCTCGAGTTGGCACTTTATGCCCACATTTTATCCTTCACAACCGCTCGGGGTAAAATATTTGGCATTAAGAACCAACCCGTGGTAAAAAAGGGTATATTTTTGTGCTCCAATTTACTATTATCTTAATATTGTATTGTTTTTTGTTGTTATTTTTGTTGTTGAAAATTTTGAATACAAACAATTATAATCGCTAATAGAATGCCCAAATAAAATGTCATCAAAGATACATAGCGTCTTATATTTGTTACCCCAGACAAATCACGTTTCGTCTAATGATGCTTCATTAGTGGGGCCAAAATAACAAATATTTTTGAAGCCAAATAATTAAAGAGTTTGTTACACCAGACAAATCATGTTTGTCTAATGATGTTTCATCTGTGAAGCCATCCTCACAAGTCAGGGTTTCTGTGTCCACATGCGTGGACACACGTGGACACAGAAACCCTGACTTGTGAGGATTCTGTGAAGCCCCCCAAAAAATATAGTTGAGGCCAAAAAATTAAGAGTTTGAAAAGTTTTTGATTACAAAACTTTCCACAACTTGTATCATATCTGTCTAATACCAGCAACAGCTAGCAAGTAAAACCATAAAAATTTTTACATTTTCAAAATTTCAGTGCAGCAAATTTTGACACAGTGATAAACAAATTATATTCGTGCAAACATGCTACAGAAATTATTGTAAGAGGACCGCTTTCTTTGTTTAAACAGCAATCAAGGCAATAATTAAAATCGTGTACAGTATCAGTTGATGGGAAATATTCGTACTTTAACCACTAACTATTTAACGAACAACCCGTGTTTATCTGGCTATCTGTTATTCTTTTCAATAATTGTTTATTTATTGTTGAAAAATGTTAATTCAATTTTGGCGTTTTGTCCAGTAACTTCCCATCCTTTCAGCATCTGTCTTGATTTGTGTCCAGATGTACCATAGTATATTTATTTTAACATTGGTGTATTTAACAGATAATTACCAAGAGAAATGTCTGTCTGTAAAACAAAAATTACTTCAGGAAATGCTACGTCAGAAACGAGAGTTGGAGCTGAAACAGGCAGCCAGACAAAAGGTAATGCAAACTTTTGACAACACTGGTTTATTCTTAATTTTACATACGGACTAGAGGAACTTTTCGTATGCACTTAACATGCGATTTAAAAGAACTTAATGTATTCTTTAGCAATACAGCATTCACAAGGCGGTAAAATGTCCGACCAAATTAGTGTTGCCGTCCTGTACCTATAACCTCACAAAGGCAAGTTAACATGATGGCACTAACCATTTACTTTTTAAAGGGGTGTTTTTAAGGAAAACATGTCTCCAAACTGATACAAACATTTTTTTGCTCCAAAATATGGTATTGTTCTAAATTTATGCCAGTTTCCAAATATATATTAAATTGAAATTAAAATTATGTCTTGATTTTGATATAAAGAGTATAATTTATCCCACATCTCAAAATATCTTAGTCTGAGAATCCTCTGCCGTCCAACGCTTTTTTTTTTTGCTCTCTGACGTCCCACGCAAAAAATAGCGGTGGACGGCAAGGATTCTCGGACTAAAAAAATCTATGATATCAAATTACAAAATGTGAATTTGATTACCACCTAATCAGAGAAACCTCTGCAATTTAACGCTTTATTAGACTTTGATGGGAGCGTTGGACGGCAGAGAATTCTCGGACTAAAAACCACCAAGCGTACTTCGCGTACCATTGTAACTGATGAGCGTGGCCTCGGTGGCCGAGTGGTTAATGCTGTAGGTTATCTACTATTGTTTACGGACATGTCAGTAGAGCGGTTGAGGGTTTTAGTCTCCTATCGGGCAGGGTGTGCTCGACTCAACCTTAATTGACACATACTGTCAGTTTTCCTAAATAAGGTCGTCGATTTTACCCGGTTCTCCGTCTTTTTCCTCCATATAAGACTGATTTTTTTCTGAAAGTGAGGTTTAATCCAAAATCGGCCATATTTTAACTGTTGGACGCAAAATAACCGATAAATTGCAGAACATGACGTCAACATTCATTCAGTCCACTAAATGATAAAATACATGGATGGACAGTTAAAGCTATCTGTGATGTTCTGCTATTATTGGAAAGCGTGTATAAATAACAAAATATGTTAGTTCCTAAATGGTGAAATTGGGCGTGGCCAACAAGCAATATTTTGGTTTTGGCTTTTGAACCGAGTATGTGCAGTTTTCTACCTTGTTAAAAAAATCCAATTATACGCTTTTTAGCTATTGCCGTCACTTGGCGTCCGTCGTCCGTCGTCTGTCCGTTCAACTTTTCAAAAATCTTCTTCTCTGAAACCACTTGACAGAATGCAACTAAACTTGGTATGGTTGTTGCTTAGCACGTCATTTACCAAACTATCGTTTGGATTTTTGATTCGTAAAAAAACATGGTCGCCATGGCTAAAAATAGAACAGGGGGGGGGGTCAAAATACAGTTTTTGGCTTATAGTTCAAAAAGTATTACAGGTACAGGAAAACCGAACAGACTTTCCTTCTTTAGCATCAAAAGCTCTACAAAACACTTCATTGGGTCAAAGTCGTATGACGACTCCTTGTAGGAGTTATTGCCCTTTAATTGTCGAAATTGACGATTTTTGCCATTTTTGCCTCAAAATCTTGAAAATTATTAGAACTAGAGAAAAAGTTAGCATTGTTTTATTTTATTGTTCTGCTCTATGAGAGCTACAAAAATGGCTTTAGGGTCAAGATTGTCTGATAAACCGCTTAAGAGTTATTCCCCTTGAACTGTTTTTTAATCAGTTTTAATTGAGTTTTAAAAATCTTCTCCTCTGAAACCACTGAAAGTACTGCTTTGAAACTTTGTACACATTATCCGGTAAATGTCTTCAACCAAGTTTGCACAAACCATGGCCGCAGATTAACCAACATGGCTGCCATGGCTAAAAATAGAACGGGGGGGAGTGGGGGCGAAATACAGTTTTTGGCTTATAGTTCGAAAAGTATGACAGATACGTACAGGCAAACTGAAGAGAAATCATGCCTTCATCAGCATCGAAAGCTCTACAAAACAATCCATTGTGTCGAAGTTGTATGATGACTCCTTGTAGGAGTTATTGCCCCTTAATTGTCGAAATAGATTATTTTTGCCATTTTTGCCACAAAATCTTGAAAACTATTAGAACTAGAGAAAAAGTTAGCATTGCTTAATTGTTCTGCTCTATGAGGGCTACAAAAATGACTTAGGGTCAAGATTGTCTGATGAACCGTTTAGGAATTATTCTCCTTGAACATTTTTTTAATCAATTTTACTTGATTTTAAAAAATCTTCTTCTCTTTAACCCATTAAATGACTGCTTTGAAACATTGCACACATCAGCTACCAAAATTGTGCAAATCATGACACCCGACTACCTACATAGCTACGTTGGCTTAAAATAGAAAATGGGGGGGGGGGGGGAGTCAAGAGAGTTTTCGACTGATAGTTAAAAAAGTATAACAGGTACAGCAAATTTGAAGTGAACCTCCCTTCTCCCTCTAAGCATCAAAAGCTCCTCCTATAGGAGTTATTTCCCTTAAAAGGTCAAAATTAATGACTTTTGCAGAAGTCTTGGGGAATTCCTTAAAGCAAACTAAAGCTGGATAAAAAAGGGTTGTTTGGTTTCAGGTTCAGGTGAGCGATACAGGCTCCTGGGAGCCTCTAGTATTTAAGTGTCACGGTCACCTTTAAAAAATATATGATGTATTAATTTAATTAGCGTCCTTATGAAATATGTGATTGTGTCATATTAAGTCATTTTCATTTGTTTAATGCTCTGTAAACAAGACGAGGGACGTTTATCTTTTACATTTTTCTATTTTTTTATACTGTACCAGATTGCCATTCAGTGGGATTTGAATTCACATCCCTGTTTGAGCATTTTTACAAATCTTAACATTCTGAACATTGTTTTGTAGACAATTATAATAAATTGAAGACACGTGTATTTATTTCTTGGCATTGTTCTCCTAAACAATGTTATTTTATAGCATATTGGTATTTGGTTAAGATACAGTAGTTCAAAACAATTTTGTATCTGTATATATTCTTACAGAAACAACAGAAGCCCGGTGGAGAAACATCGGGATATGTACAGGATGATCAACTCATATCTGACGTCATCCGGCTTCGTCAGAGACGAATGTCAGCACAAATAAAGGTTACTATTTATTTTTTTTTTATTCCTATTATAAGTTCGTATCTATATTTGAAATAGTGGCTTCTTAAAGAACATAGCTCGGCTAATAGTATCCAGTCATTTCTAGATGCCAACATAATGGTACCTGTACCAGAAACCGGCGAGACCTTTGCTTATTGTCAAACAGTAGATGTGCATTCCTGATACGGTGGCAATTTTCAGACTTCACTGCCATGCAAGTTCATTGATATTGTCTGCACAAGATTCTGTATTTTTGTAATAAAACTAGTTCGCATATAGATCCAAGCAAGCAGCATATTAATCATTTGAATAATGTCTGTCTAAGGGAACAAAGCGGAGAAAACACAGCTAATGTATAACTATTTGAATGAAATGATAGATACGTGTAGAGGTATTCCATTGTGTTTCTGTGTTTATATTTATGACACTTTTAAACTTGAAACTGACTGTCCTGATGGCTTTTGTTGTTAGTATAATATCTGACCATTTTGAAAAATAAGATTAATAAATTTTGCAATATATTATATTGACTGTGTCAGGGGGTTTGTATTATTAGCCATTATTTTTTCGGCGATTGCTTCATACTGAAAAAGACGCGAAGAAATAACCATCTCACTAAAACAAGACCATGAAGACACAGACACAGAACACAACAACACATAAACAAAAGACAGCGACAAGAACTCTCAATAAAATGAGAGTAAATTCAGGTGCTTTTTTTCTGTCATTGCAACATATCCGACGTGTCGCTGGCTGTCAATCCAGGTTAAGTATAATGTAAAGGAATATACTACACAAACTCTAGGACAGTATTTGTGGTGTGGATGCTGTAAAGGAGTTTTTCTGGCATTTATACAAACATTCTAATCAAATATTATTGTGAAAATTGCCAAAATATAATCCGAAAACAATTCTCCATTTCCACAGACGTCTCCGCCGAAAATTCATAGATCTTTTTCTGAATGCCCAATATTAAATGTTCTATAAATAGGCATTGTTTTTGATTTTACTATTAATATTTAGATGGATACCATA
The DNA here is from genome assembly GCA_944474755.1 of Limnoperna fortunei. NCBI lineage: Eukaryota > Metazoa > Mollusca > Bivalvia > Mytilida > Modiolidae > Limnoperna > Limnoperna fortunei. The sequence goes on along the minus strand of OX104122.1, from coordinate 57,160,060 downwards.
CAGAAACAGATGCAACCACAACCTACTGGACGGAAGTTTCTATTCGGAAGAAAAAAGAAAGTTGATGAAAATAAATCGGAATATTTTCAAGAGCAATTGCGTGAATTGACTGAAAAATTACAAACAATTGACAGAGACATAAGCCGTAAGGAAATGTTGGACTTAAATCAAAATAGAAAGCCACAAAACCTGATCCACTCGGATGACTCGGTTTTTACCTCCACCGGAGGGTCAACAGAAAATCTGTATGATACTCGAAAAGATGAGGATACTGGTCGAGGAAACAGTATGAAATTCAAAAATAGTGTTCAAAAGTTAGCTCAAAAGACAAAACGATCCATTAAGGGCAAGTCAAAAAAACAGATCATCGAGGTTCCCAAAATAAATGGCTTGGTGTCTTCACATGGTGGGTCAAATGGTGCTCTGAAAATTGACCTTAGTCGGGATGAGGATGAAGATTCTGACCCATCAGATCTTCAAGAAAATTTAAGAAATAACAATAGTTTGATAGATCTTACCAAGTCTAAGAGCAGTTTGTCGTCTGATGACGTTTTTGATACTAAAAGTGATGCTTCGTTATCTCCAAGAAAGGAAATTGACCCCACTGTACTAGCAGAAATTGATGTAAGTAACTTCCGTTATGTTGGCGTTCTGTCAGGTCAACATAAATTTGTAATTATCATCAGACAATACAACTTCTAACAGAAACAATGTGTAAATTCAAAAAGTGTTATTACATTGTAGAAGCAGTTTGATAATTGGACATTTAGAAATTTTTCTCCATTAACAAAGATGGGTAATTTCACCAAATATATATTTCTTTCATTTCAACATATACACATGTCAGTCTCGAGTCGTATAAGTATGTGCATGTCTAAATGCATTTATTTCGTAAATTCATCACAAACTTACAACTGTTATATGATTTTTGTCTTTCATTTAAAACTTATCATAACCGCTTTGGCATAGCACTTAACAGGCTGCGATCGTGGATTATCCCATGATAATGCCGAACTAGAGACTGAAAATTAATTCTTGCTTCATCTTGATTCATGCATTCAGACAAAATATTTTGTTTGACCACCTTAAGGTAAAATAGTTTCCCATGTGATTTCTTTGACAGGAAACTGAAATTGTTATGAGCAAAGAAGACTTGTGCAAGCAAGCAATACACACGTTTTGACATCCACGACCAAATTATTTAGTTTGTCGTTACGCAAATGAATGCATGATTACTCAAACTAGTTATCTTTTTTTCTTTTATTAATTAGGCGTTTGAAGAGTTGACCAGACAAGTACTTAATGCCAGAACGGGAACTTAACATTGAAAGGGAAACAACTCTCGTCTAACTCAGGATGGATGAACAGGTCACGGTGCTCATTAAAATTGCATTTATTGTTCAAAATGACACGTACAGAAAATGTACCATAATATGAAACAGTCATTCATATCCTTTGGACAAAGTCTTATCTCATTTATATCCATATGTTATGTATTACATTATATAAAACTTGTTTATTATTGTCAATGTGTTTTTTTTAATGTTTAATGTATCATTTGGTTTTTAATGCATTTTCAGCAATGTTTAGACGGATTGCAAGAAGTTTACACTCGGGTTATAGTATGGTGAAGTCGGGCGGGCGGGCGTGGAAAAGAGTGTATCTGTTTTGTGTAATCAACTCTACAGTTTACAACCAAGATATCTAAAACTTCCCAGAAAGATTGCGTATGTATTAAAGTTGTGCACCTACCAATATAGAAGTGTTCCATTATAATTTTCCACACATGGGAAATTAGTCATCTTTCAGACCATTTGCACAAGACGGTACCAATTTTGTGTAACTCCTCCTACAATTCAACATATGGCATTGTGGGATTATATTTTTCAAACACTACTTTTAGAAATTTTTCAGCTATGTCATGTCTAGTTTTTTTTGTGGGAATATGTCAAGTACTTGGTCGAAATTCCCGTTGGCAGGAAACTAGCAATCCTTGTCAACTGACATAGGAGTCGAGCGCATCCTGCACACAGTAAGACTAAAACCCGCAACCTAAGTGAAACGTGATCAATAGTGGATGCCGAACTACCGGGGATCTATAATTTGGATTTAACACATTCTGTCAGTAAGTCAGTCATACGGTTTACTAACATTTACTTATTAGACAATACGTTTACTGCAAATATTTTTTCACACTGTATAAAGGATGCAAAAAACACTAATAAAGCATTTATAAATAACAACAAATGCATGTTTACATGCACAGCTTACCAACTTATCTTCAGCAAATATTCAATATAAAGCCTATAACGAATTTGAGGATGAATTTGACCCTTGACCTTTTGTAGAAAATTAACAATCAGTCTTGACACGCTGTTGATCAAGTGTTTATAAAAGGAATAAATTTCGTGTCACACGGATAATATTTCTATTTTTGCGTGTCAAAAGACTAAACTTCTTTCTACTTCACGGTCAAGAGACCAATAGCAAGGTAATCCATGTTTAAAATGCGAAGGACAGACAAACTAAAACTTAAAATATAGAAAGCACGAACATTTTTTTAAATACAAGTGTAAATGCAGTTGCAGAAATTTAATACAGGTAAGAAATTGCCTGAATCAACAATAGCGGTACCGACCGAACAATCGGAGCGGAAAGTAAAGGATCGATTATAAGCCAGGATTTCGACGAACTTATACAACACAAAATAAAACCCCTTAAACCGAAAAACGGAAAGTGAGTAACAGAACACAATAAAGTCATGTGTGCAATAAGGTACTCGTGGGTGCTCTAAGTAAGCAGTGACTGCGTCGAATCAGACAACCTTCGAGTTACTCGTTGTCATTTCTAGTAAAAGGTCAAACATCGGCATAGGAAAGACAACCACTGACTGAGCGAAATCGTCCGATGGTATCTGAGAAATGGATTTCCCATAAAGTTCAATTAAGTCATGATAACAGCAATATAACCCAATAAAAAAACATGGGTGCACTCAGGTGCTCCGGAAAGGTTAGCAGTGACTGTCTCTAGTTAGACACCAGTCAAGTTACTCATTTACATGTTAAGTCAAACCAATGAGTATGAAAGACTGCCGTTGACTCGTCGAAAAGTCCGATCGTATTTAAGAGATGGATTTCTTTTAAAGATTCTATTAAACCAAAGATCAATTAAGTTATGGTGATGGTGACTGTTTATATCGATTTGTTTTAAGTTTGGTGTCCAATACAAAGGGAAGATCACAATCTTCGAGTCTGAAACGGAGACCACGGAGACCAAACCAAATTTCGATAGGAAAACTGTCAATCCTTGTCAAGCACACCCTGCCCGCAGTGAATCTCGAACCCACAACCTAGTGTTAACAGATCAAGTGATGAATAGTTTATGACTTCCACTCGGCCATCGAGGGCACTTCATGAATATAGGGCATGCAGCATCAAGATATCTGAAGATTGATAGTGCTGTTTGTATTCATTGACTTTCCCTTTTTTTTAAAAATGTCCTTGAAGTCTTTACCCAATCATACAAGGTATCGATCTCCTGGTCTTCTTGTTTAACCCATTGTTTAGCATCGCGCTCTATTGAATCCATTAATTCGATCTCCTGGTCTTCTTGTTTAACCCATTGTTTAGCATCGCGCTCTATTGAATCCATTAATATTTTGAAGTTGCAATTCCAGTTGATGGATTTAGGTTCACGGTATTTCGGTCATTTTGACAAAATATTACGAGACTTAAATTATCAACGACGTTCAAATCTCAAATTATCACATGATCGGACTGCACATGAACAATGAATTGTGGCAAGAGCAGTCAGGAAGTTTGGCTTTGAAGGTTTGTAATTAATGTTTCTGTGTGCAGTAGGGATAACAGAGGTATGATATAATCTGAACGGATTTGTTCTTGAAGTATGTGCTATTTCGGAAGTAACAGACTTGTGAAGCAATAAGATATTGTCAAGATTTTATTGCATCTATGACTTAATTTGTAATAGAAAAGAAGTCTTCTACAAAATGAACTGTCAGTGAGATCTCTTGTTCTCATCAAGTGTTCAGAAACTCATCACTAACCGTTACCTAGTTATACACTTCTTTGATGGTTGGCAAGTCCGTCTGAATTCTATATTACATAAGTCAACCCACTGATACAAACAGATATCAATAATTTGTTATACACGTATGTCTAATTAACGTTATCGATACTGTAGTTTTCTGCGCATGCCATAAACATGTTTTGAGATATTTAAAAGAGTATGGTGAGAGGGGACCAGGAATGCCTGTGATCTATATTTAAGGCACGTAACAGTAACAGGGCAAGGGATTTACGAATTATTGTTGTAAAAGTACATACATGTCATGATTGATTGATTGACTTACTGATTGATTGATTGATTGATTGATTGATTGATTGATTGATTGATTGATTGATTGATTGATTGATTGATTGATTGATTGATTGATTGATTGATTGATTGATTGATTGATTGATTGATTGATTGATTGATTGATTGATTGATTGATTGACTGATTGATTGATTGATTGATATTCAGGACGAGGACACGTTAAAACAATAAATCAACGTGGAAAAGGAATGCGCTAACGGGGAAAAATTGTGTGTTGTATTGAGCAAGGACGAAGAATTTAGTTCTTGTTAGCAGCTATAATAAACCTACACGTCTTTCAAAATATGTCCAATGGGTCTTTTTCATGCAAGGAGCGTTGCTATCTACAAAACACAATAACTTATACACTCCGAAGACAGACTTGATGAATTTTAATTTGACACCCATCAGCTAGAGAGCCTCCATTATCCAACAGATAGAGAGCGTCCATTTATCCATCAGCTAGAGAGCTTCCATTTATCCATCAGCTAGAGAGCGTCCATTTATCCATCAGTTAGAGAGCGTCCATTTATCCATCAGCTAGAGAGCGTCCATTTATCCATCAGCTAGAGAGCGTCCATTTACCCATCAGCTAGAGAGCGTCTATTTATCCATCAGCTAGAGAGCGTCCATTTATCCATCAGCTAGAGAGCGTCCATTTATCCATCAGCTAGAGAGCGTTCATTTATCCATCAGCTAGAGAGCGTCCATTTATCCATCAGCTAGAGAGCGTCCATTTATCCATCAGCTAGAGAGCGTCCATTTATCCATCAGCTAGAGAGCGTTCATTTATCCATCCGCTAGAGAGCGTCCATTTATCCATCAGCTAGAGAGCGTCCATTTATGCATCAGCTATAGAGCGTCCATTTATCCATCAGCTAGAGAGCGTCCATTTATCCATCCGCTAGAGAGCGTACATTTATCCATCAGCTAGAGAGCGTCCATTTATCTATCAGCTAGAGAGCGTCCATTTATCCATCAGCTAGAGAGCGTCCATTTATCCATCAGCTAGAGAGCGTTCATTTATCCATCAGCTAGAGAGCGTTCATTTATCCATCAGCTAGAGAGTGTCCATTTATCCATCAGCTAGAGAGCGTTCATTTATCCATCAGCTAGAGAGCGTCCATTTATCCATCAGCTAGAGAGCGTCCATTTATCCATCAGCTAGAGAGCGTCCATTTATCCATCAGCTAGAGAGCGTCCATTTATCCATCAGCTAGAGAGCGTTCATTTATCCATCAGCTAGAGAGCGTCCATTTATCCATCAGCTAGAGAGCGTTCATTTATCCATAAGCTAGAGAGCGTTCATTTATCCACCATATGTGGACGCGCTGGACAACAGCTCTGTGGGGTAAGCACTGAGAATCCTTCTATTTGTTTTATAGGCATCCAAGACTTGCGACAATTATGTAAAATCAGACTTGTGACGCATCAAACATACTGACTAATATGCCAAATACAAGTGGATCTACTGCTATATAAAAATTAACAATGGTATAATTTAATCTAATAGCCATGGTTTCTGCCGCCATACAATTGTCTCTATTGAGATCCGCTACATATAAAACCGGTCTATCAGCTTCATTTTTGGTGGTATCCATAGTAAGTTCAACCTGTTTTGCATATAAGAAATTTCCATTTTACCATTGTTTGATTGGTTGATTGATTGTCTGCTTTACGTCCAGCGAGCAGTATTTCAGCAATATTCAAGACGGTTCAAGTATCTGAATATCTGAGTTAGTGCTTTCCCATCTATTGCAAAATTGTATTTTCTGTGACAAACTAGTTTGTGACAAACTAATTTTAGTTAAATTATAACTTTGCCTTGGATAAGTGGCTTTACACAGCAGTCCATGATGAAGTTGAGGAACACATGGCCGAGGGAAGTAACGTTACAAATTACTTGTGCATTCCAATTACTTTTGTTGCAATGTTTTTGTACCATTCTATGTAATATGAAATATATTCAGTAAATGCTCAAGATATAATTATTGGTTTCCATGACCCTAATTAAGCGGTGTGTTTGAATGCAGACTTTCTCACTCTTACTTAGGATGTGGGTGGGGTAACTCCTGAAGAACACAGAAAACGGACAAAAACGAAGATAAAGTTAAGTAATACATGTATAGATAATTTGTTTATGACTACAATTACAAACTGGATTTGAAGATTTCTTGGTTGTATTGTCTGGCTGAACGTGCATGATGTAGAAAGATATACAAATAACCCTTACACTTATTAAACAAAAAGGGGCCTCGGTGGCCGAGTGGTCAAGGTAGTTCGTCTACTATTGATCACGTGGTCTGTCAACACTGAGATTGCGGGTTCGATTCTCACTGCAGGCAGGGTGTACTCGACTCCAATCTTAATTGACAAGGATTGCCAGTTTTCCTACCGCAGGTCGGGGGTTTTCTCCGGGTACTCCGGCTTCCTCCCCCAATACAAACTGGACGCCATGATATAGCTGAAAAATTGCTGAAAGTGGTGTTAAACACCATCAAACAAACAAAAAACATATTAAACAAAAATAACAAAACTTTCTGATCGCACCGAACCCGTTGCACAAATGGACTTTCTGACGAATCTTGATACAAGATCTCGATCAAGATATGGTTTAACGTGAGGTTATTCATAGGCTATTGTATAATGAATGTCAACGAGACCACAAACCGCCCTAATAGACAATAAGATGACGTCATATGCGTACCCTTTTATGGCATTAATAAGTTTTTATCGGGTCCAGAAAATATTTAAAAAACAAATCTTAATTTTGTACAACTTTACAGGAAATCGCGGCATTAAACTGCAATAACATAATGTAACTCTTTTATATCTTGAAGGATAAAAAACGGAGCTACAATATTGTACGGGATTAAGTGTCCAGTTTCATTATTTAGCGTCTTATTTTAGTGACTGACCCCAACTAAGTGTGTGTTTTCAGTTGTAATAAGATACAAAATCCTGATTTTGATAAGCTATCATTTTATAATAAAGCGTTGAATTGATTGCTTAGCACTGTCCCCACATAAGTACCTTTATTCCGAGGTAGTATATACAATATCTTAGACAAGGTTAGTTCTATAACATAAAACCTCTCATTACACGTTTATATTTTCCATTTTCATCGGTCTTTTACATTGTTTGTTATTATTTGAAATGCGAGGTTTATCTTTCAGTTAAATTTTCTCGGAGCAAAATTTTGTTTAAAAGTTCGGTATATTTTAACATCTGAAATATAATGAAACTAACATAAACACAAAGACTATACGTGTTTCCAATAAATTTAACTATGTTCATTTAAGAAATCCATGTTTGAAATATCGAGGTGAAATTTTACAGGGAGCTGACATTTTGATTTAACGGAAAATCTAACTTTCAGAGTCACGTTTTACTAAATGGCGGTACGAATACAATTTGTCGTAATTGTAACAAATAAAAAATTCGTTTCGTCAAAAACAAAGCCATAAGATAGATTAATTTTGTTTGTTTGAATGTTGTTTAACGCCACTTTCAGCAATTTTCAGCTATATCATGGCGTCTAGTTTTTATTGTGGGAGGAAGCCGGAGTACCCAGAGACAACCCCGGGCATTCGGTAGGAAAAAAAGATAGAATTAAATTGTGTCGACCATTTAATGTAATGGGACTTAGTGTTATCTAAAAAAAAGCTTCAAACAGGACTTTAAAACGACCTCAATATACTAAGGTAAGATAATTTTTAGAAAATTTAGACATTTTTCTTTTAGTTGAGCGTAGTTTGCATTGGTGTCTAACTTTTTTTATATTAAACTTAACTTAATTTGCGCACGGGAAAGTGCGTTCAAAGATGAAACTTCGCATTTCACTAAAAATATAAAATATCAATATCCGATAAAAAAAATGTTGAAAATAAACATGAAATGGGAGGTTTTATCAATGGAACTACGGCAATGTAGGCTTTGTTTGGTTCCGGGTTCATTTTACGGCTTCATAATTTAGAGCGAACGCGGACTCAGAACCCCTCACTTGGGAGGATGAGTTTATTTCCATGATTTATGCAACTGGAGTCACGTGACGATGTTTCCTGTTGTAAATATTAATCTACACAACAAGTATTAGCTTTCCTGAAAAGCTTGCTGTCTCTTAGCTTTATTTTTCTTTGTGGACAAAAATACCTACTGTTTTTTTAATGTTAAATGGCAATATGCATTGTTATTATTTACATAACTTCATTATAAGTACACAATGTTTAGACAGCCAAATCAGGCAACCGCAAAATATAGGTCAGAGGCAGCAATAGAAGCATGCACTATGCTGAGCATCTCTAGATGAATCATACGTGGTAAGATAGCTGATGTGAACTTTAATAGTCAGTAAGCGGGAAAAGAATTAAATATTTTCTCCTACTGGCGTCATTTGTCCATGAAATACAGATCAGAGGCAGTATCCAAGAATGCATAGGGGTAAGTTCAGCTGAAGGGGTCATTGTCGACCTGGGTACTATATCAGCGTACCCAGGGTACTTAAAATTTGAGAAATGGTACCCAGGGTACTGTCGCTTAACATAAACGTACCCAGACAAATATTGTTGAATCAAATCCATTATTTTTCAACAGGTGTTCATAAACATGAACATAATCAAAACAAACTTAACTGTAAACTGTAACAAACCGGCATTCTTCTATTTATAATTGTGGACAAATTAAGGAAGGAAATGAACGTAATCTCTCGATACTTACCACACCGGGTACGTTTATGTTAACCGACAGTACCCTGGGTACCATTTTTCAAATTTTAAGTACCCTGGGTACGCTGATATAGTACCCAGGTCGACAATGACCCTTTCAGCGTAAGTTCATAGAGCATCATATTCACCAATATATTTAATGTAGTGACAATGTTACGCTTTGGAAATTTCCTCCGTGTTTCTCCGTTTACGTTTTATGATACACATTTTAAGTTAAACACACACAAATCAATGCCACTTTCCTTTAAAACAGTTTGATTCCCATTACCATGCTTCTTTGTCCCGGATTTAGTTTTATGATACAAAATGTTTTCATCGTAACCGATTCGTGATCGCTCGGCTTTTCTCGAGTGGCTACGAACGGCGGGTGGCCTAATATGGAGTAGGCATTGCCAAAATGCGAGCACAGACAATATAGTCTTTTATTATCAGTATATAATGTGCATTTCATAATTGACGTTACTCCCGAACACCCTAAATGTTCCTCTAAATTCCAGTGGTCACGTGACGTCTTTCTTTGTAATGGTGACGTCACATGAAATGTCCACGCAAAGGATTCTGGGTATCCTACGTCAACCACAATCACTTCTGCCTATTTTGGACGTGAGGCAGATGTTATATATGGGAACCAGTTGTGTTCTCTTTGACGGAGATAACCTGGTTCCCTGGTGCAATATTTTTCATTTACGCAAGCTTCACTTTCAAATATAACCCCAGGTCACCACCAGTTTACTACCAAGTTTGATTGGTTGTTTCAAACGCCATCTTTTAGCTAACTTTTCGCGCGTTTTGTTCCGTAGGAAATTACTGTCAGAATACAATTAAAATAAAGTAGCTACCTGCTTCTTGTTTTCCGGCTTTCGAGTTAAACTGACCTTTTCCGTAGAGTTATTTCCACAAACGAGACATAAACGCATTCTTTTGATAAACATGATTTTTATTTGAATTTGATTACCGGACGCCGGACGTTACGTCATAATGCTTTGTTTCGGAATGACGTCAGTTACAGCTAATACTGACGTAAATTTGAGGCATTCCGAATGTTGCAAAACCGGTCAAAATTTTGACCGGATTCATTGCTGGTGACCTGACTGTGTATTCGAACCGGAAGTCCGCTTACGGTATTGAGAATATTAAGTCAGGATCCCAGACTATGCCGGAGAGTGATGAAATGTAATTTGATTGTCAGTTTTAAAAGATCGATTAAGAGATTGCAAAAAATAGTATGACAATTTTTGTTGTCATTTTTAAATATAACATTAACTTTTTATCGTTGTCAAATTTATTTTTAAGTCTTTCTTTAAAATTAAATTTAGTGCTTCTTCATTCACTTTGTTCCAGTTTTTTGACGATATCAACTTCCGGACGAAAAAAAATCAATATCAGCATTAAGCAGATTTTGATCACGTGATTTCATTTTGATCACATGACACGTAATTGCCGTAGAGCTCACCGCTCTTCGCGGGCAGCGAAGCTGCCCGCTGCGAGCTATGCTCGCTAATCTGAATGTAGGTGCATCCTAAAATGCGAGCATCGCACATTGTTCATGTCGTTACTTCAGAGCCCCATAACAGTGCCTTCTACATTCCATTGATGACGTGACGTTATAATGTGTTGGTGACGTCGCAAAACTCAATTTAAAATACAGCGTTTCAGATTGAAAAAAATTTGTCTGGCACTTTTGTAGTAATATCAAAAATAATCACTTTAATTTTATATAGCCGTTTGTAAAAAAAGCGAAAATACCGGGACTCTCTAACGCGAGACCCGGTATTTTCGTAAATTCCCGATGCATTCCGAGTAGCCTAGGTTTTTTTTCAATGATCATATTTAGTCTGGGAACCTGACTAAATATTTTCAATACCGTAAGCGGACTTCCGGTTCGAATATACAGTCAGGTCACCAGCACCGGTCAAAATTTTGACCGGTTTTACAACATTCGGAGTGCCTCAAAATTTACGTCAGTATTAACTGTAACTGACGTAATTCCGATACAAAGCATTATGACGTCACGTCCGGCGTCTGGTAATCAAACTCAAATAAAAATACAGTTTATCAAAAGAATGCTTTTATAGATTTATTTCTCGAATGTGGAAATAACTCTACAGAGATTTGTCAGTTTAATAACTTGAAAGCCGTAAAACAAGCAGCAGGTAGTTACTTTATTTAAATTGTATTCTGAAAGAATTTTCAACGCGCGAAAAGTTAGGTAAAACATGGCGGTTTTAAACAACCAATCAAACTGGGTAGTAAACTGGTGGTGACCTGGGGTTATATTTGAAAGTGAAGCTTGCGTAAATGTAAAATATTGCACCAGAGAACCAGGTTATGATCATATTTTGGGTCTCGTGCAATTTGGCAGACTCTGTACATTAGTGAGCTTCGCTTCGCTCGCATATTATGATTGCTACCGCCCGTAATCATGCGGGGTTTTCATCCCTAACTTAGTTCTGCTTATTTGTTGGCCAATCTGCAGCTATCGCCCGATTTAGCAGCCAATCAAGACACAACATTGTTTATTTGTGATCCTTGAGGTACGACTGGTTTCCGCAGTTAAGCTTTTGATTATTTATCCCGTCTGGAAAATAAAAAAGAGTCGTGTTCTAAGAATAAAGTTACATGTCATATCAGAAACGGAACTGATACAGTCCACAGGGATACCATTAATCTGTTTGAATTGGAATTTAAACTGCGAAATTATTTCCTAAAACAAATAATCGTGTCCTTATTTTTGTGGTTTTGTTGTGAGAGTTAATCCGAGAAATCACGAAAATCAGATAGGATTATTACGGCAGTAGACATGGTAAAATTTGGTCTAAATATATACAGTATATGTACATAAACATATACTGTATATATTTGTGTAGTACATTTCTATTTTAGAATTCTCTAAGAGAATATTATTTACCAGCAGATTCAGCTTTCTCAACTCCGTTGTTAAAAATTGTTATTCATGTTATTCACGTTATTCTCATACCTTTAAATACATGTAATATATGTGTCTGGCTTTCTCATCTAATAAAGGGGCAGGATCGGGGGGGGGGGGGGGCAGAATCTTTTCTGTTTATGTGTATTGAACCACTTCTGTTTACCTAAAAAAAATATAAATCAACTTTTAACTATTTTTAAATGATTAGCTATCGGTTTTTAGGTTGAAAATGTTGTTAACTGTAATATAATTAAAAAAACCCTGTCTATAGATTTTATGTTATCTGTTTTACAGATCAGAATTTGTTTCAATCTAATTAAAATTAAAATTAAATCTTTCACTAGCTCCCCCTATATGTTATTATTGCTTCACAACAACAAAAAGGGTGGCCGAGTGGTCAAGGTAGTTCGTCTATTATTGATCACGTGGTCTGTCAACACTGAGATTGCGGGTTCGATTCTCGCTGCAGGCTACGGTGTATTCGACTCCAATCTTAATTGACAAGGATTGCCAGTTTTCCTACCGCAGGTCGGGAGTTTTCTCCGGGTACTCCGGCTTCCTCCCCCAATAAAAACTGGACGCCATGATATAGCTGAAAAATTGCTGAAAGTGGCGTTAAACACAATCAAACAAACAAACAAACAACAAAAAGAGGGGGAGCTTGTGATGGATTTAATTGTAATTAGATTTCAAACCAGTTTAGGTAACAAACTAGTTTCCTACGGTTCTTATCAACAAATAGAAAGTGTCTTAACTAAAACTGGTTTTAGGCTAACAAATTACGCCATTATTTTGAATTACGGACTACAAGACTACATAGGCAGCATTTAATAGTTAATAAAACGTGATTGTGGTATTTGGCCCGGATCGAAAATTCATTACCCAAAGCCATGTGTTTTTTAAAATATTTTCATAAAAATACTTTGTTCCTTTTCTGTTCAGCAAAGTTTATGTCTATAATAACATAGTCTGAAATACGTTTGCTCAACAAACTTAATTTTATGCTCGTTAAAAGAATAATGAGCGTCTTGATAAACTTATTTATTTAGATATCACACATGTAACTAGGGACAGTCTATACAAAGTATAGTCCATCCCTGATGTAACAGATGCATTGACGAATATTTTAGTTAAATAAGGAAACTCGCTTAGTCGTTTTCACTTTGATCTCTTGAAATCAAATAAAGTTGACCAATCTAAGAAAGCTATCTAAACAACTAAAAACTATGAAGTTATTATATTAGATTTGTTGTTTACCAAATCACTTTAATAAAAGTTTGGAGACTCCATTAAACATGTGTATAGTAGTTGAAGTAGTACTTACGGTATTCAAATTTGAATGTGATAAAATATCAAATCGGTTTCGCCATACATAACTTCACCTTTCAACCATACATGACGTCAAAGTGAACTACTTATGAAAATTAGTTTGTCAATTTTGTTATTGAAGTGTTATTCAATACTTATAACATTTGCTACGGCTGTGGCATTTATGTAGTGATAAAACATTCATAAATGTTTGCTTTAGAATGAAAGTGGTATATAAAGATAAATATATATTTGTGAGGGCGGATCAAACGTTAGGGCAGAAAAACATATAACTATTAACGATTATCAACACTAAGTGTTTTTCGCATGTGAGAGGTGGTCGGGGTAGTTCCACGTGGGTACTTCTCTTCCGCTGACTTGTGGTTGTATGTTTTATAGACATAAAGATGACCAATTTATCACCTGTAACACTCGATGCACTGCTAATTTATACCCCCCCCCCCCCCCCCAAATCGCGCTGTCATCTTAATTGTTAATTTGGTAAATGTTAAAATTGTCAAAATTATACAAATATTTAGGTCGTTATCATGATTTTTTCAGATATTGTAATATTGACTTAGGCGCTATAGGCAAGTTAATATTTATGTTTGATTATTTAACAGCGACCGCATATAACAGTTAGTAATTGTTTTATTACAGGAATAAAACCAACATCGTAGTACCAGGTTCCACAGCAGCTGTTGTTAACCATGCATTCACGGTTACAGAAATATTAAATTAGCCAATACATTTTGATAGATTGGATTGGTTATTGCTTAACGTCCAGCGAGCAGTATTTCAGCTATATTCATGCCGAGAACAAGTTAACAAACAATTAACCAATGGAAAAATGGTATGGGATGGTACACAGGGAATACAATTTAGATTGTGCACTGGATAAGTGTGTAGTTTTAATGTAGGGGTGGAAAATTTAGCCTTTTGTAGCGGCTACAATAAGCCTACTCTTTTTCGAAATCTACAAATTGTGTCTTAATTGTGCAAGGAGCGTGGCACCCATTACGGTCCGCGGCCAGAAGCCAGAGTTACCGTAACCCCCTATCCGCTACCCGAGGCCGTGACGCGCTGGACTGTTCTGTGGGTCGAGAATTACCTATTTGCTATTTAAGATGATGTACATCCTGCCCTATGCAATATTGGACTCTGCTTGACGCTTGTGCAAGCAGTCTGTTTTTGACACGATTTTTTACAAGCGGCAAAAATAACCATTTTTTTATGCTAGTGCTTAATTACAAAAAACATGACCCTAAAATAGTTTTATTAAACCAAATCCAAAACAAGAAGTAAAATTCTAATCGAGTAACATAATTAAGTTCTTTTTAACAAGTAACTTTGGCGATTGAAGTGCTCAATAAAAACTTAGTAAAATTATGATACAGTTAAACTTCCTATGAAGTTTGAATATTTTTAGTTAAAAACCGTGAACAGTGACAGTCCAGAAAGATTTTCAGTTTTCTCAAGTATAAAATCACGTGATGTAAACATTTTAGAGAAACCTAGTTGAGATCAATTCCGACAATTTCGTAAATGTAACTCTTTCCTTCAAATCCTAACATCTGTTTTTTTCTAAATTTATTGTTTTCTAACGGATACAATATTAAAAATAATAGTAAATTATAACCGAAATAAGACGGTTTTATAAGTAATGTTACAGTATATTATCGAAAATCAGAATTAATAATCCCTGACGAGTCACACGTCAATATTGACAGGTTCACCATGCGGGAAACAGTACGAACGTGACAAAATTAACAAGTTGCCGAGTAGTCCCTAAGTAACAATTAATTTGATCTATCAAAGTGAAATGAGACGATATAACGTTACTTGTTAAAAATGGCAAGTAAAGTTATATATTTTGTTGTGGATGGTAAAAACGAGCAAGCAGAATTCCGAAGTGACGATGTATCGGACGATTTGAAAGGTAAGAAAATATGAGAAGTGTGTTAAAACATTTTTATTACTATGCAGTCTTTAATTAAAGAACAATTTAATCAATTGTCTGCTTAAAATAATGGTGCCATTATTTATTTCTTTATTGCACGCTGATCAATTGACAGTGCACGTGCATCGCCTCTCGCACCTGCTACGTGGTGTATTTATGTTACTGGGAACTTGCAAATTAAGATTAAGTAAGTAATTGTATGCCTGATGAGATCGTTAATTCAGGATGCAAAACATAAACAATTTAACTGAATCTTGAATTTAATTTGAGTTGATGCAAGTCGTTTGTTGTCGAAAATAAAAAAAAAGTCGGTCATGCAGTCACGTATTTAAATTTCATTAATACACTGTACATGTATAATTATATAACTATTTGTTTCAGTTGTATTCTCATGAAAACAGATTACATATACAGGGATATGTACATGCATGTCAAAAATGTACTTGACATTTTATAGAAAAATTCATTTCATGTAGTCTTAATACCAAATTTCTAAGCACTGAGATTTTTTTCTGACTACATTGCATTATTCCCTTTTGACAAAAGTCAGATATCAATGAAAGTGATACAGCCTACTTTGATAAGTTTCCAGATTTCATACAGAACTGTATGATCAACTTGCCCCATATTTTTTACAAACAAAGATGAACAGTTTATTATAACATGTATTAATACAAACATTCTTGATATCCAAAAAATCCTACATGAAGTTAACTGAAGAAACAGCATTTTGTAAAAGATGTTCAATACCATAAAAAATTACAGTAAGAAATATAAACAATTTGACATTAATGATGTTATTGAAATAACAAGCAAGATTTGTCATATTTGTAGCAAACTACACATGCATGTGTATTTTAATGTGGAAATCAAAGGTTTCTTACAATTTTAAATAAGTCTCAAATAATACATTCTGTAGGGTGAATTATTTAATATAATGTGGTAAAATTGTAAATAATTTATTTTCACACTTTCTAACAGGTAATTTATGTTTTATTTACAAATTGAATGAAAGGTGATAAAACGCTGTTTTAATAAACACCTGTTGCAAACCTAAGCAATTTACAACATTAAAACAAGAAAGATTAAACTGTTCATTATGGTAAATTTCTCTGATTAAGCATAATTTTAATTAGAAATTGGTTATTATTATCATATGTACAGTTGAACGTGTAATTTGTGAAGTGTTTAGTAAATTATCACTAGGTTAAATAGAATTTATGATTCATTATTCAATAACTCATTAAAATAATTAGATTACACTAGTCAGTTACCAGCAGAACAAAAATCTATACTCTGTAATACATATATATAGTAGAATCCCCAAATGTTACAATTTCTGCTCATTGTTTGGCAAGTCATTTACAAGTTTGTCGAACATGTAATACTGCATGACAGAATCAATATTTGCTGGACATGTTCAAATATCTATATATAACTAACTTTTTATTTGCTTTTTGACCTCAAACTTATCACCAATAACATGTTAACTAGAAATGCTAGAAAATAAGTTGATTAATATGCACAATGGAATGAACACATACACATGCATGCACATTTATACCTAAAGCTGTTTCTCAAACACTGTCAGAATTTTCTAGGTTTTGTAGTGCTTGTCAGTTGCATGGTGGGCCTCAAAGTCATTGAAACCATCAGGTCACCAACCCAAATTGTGAAAATAGCTGTCAATTTGTACATGTTTTTTTTTTAACATTTAGTCACCATGTAAATTTACAAATGAAAGGAGTAAACAGGTATCTTAAAGGTCCATTTGCTGTTGAAACCTGTTCACTTCAAACCCTGCACTGTACATTCTAGTATACAATGTATGTACATGTATAAAACTTCTGCAGACTTTAGGTGCAAAAAATGTGTTAATTTTCAAAGATAATGTATCCCTTATTATAAAATACAGACACTGGGGAAAACTTGGCTACTCAAAATATATTTGTTTGTTTGTTTGAATGGTGTTTTAACGCCACTTTCAGCAATTATTCAGCTTTTTCATGGCGTCCAGTTTTTATTGGGGAAGGAAGCCGGAGTATCAGGAGAGAACCCTTGACCTGCGGTAGGAAAACTGGTACTCAAAATAGAAGTGTTATAAATAAAATAAATAAATTTCATGTCATGTTCACATCTTTTGTCATACATGTACATGTATATTATTATACTACAATAAACAATATGATTATCAGAAGGAGCTACGTACAGTAAAATGGCCTGAAAGATCCATTACTTACTGTTAAAATGGCCTCGGGGCCTGCAAGGTTGTGTAAGAATGGCCATTGTCAAAATGTTGGTGCTGGTGAGCCTGCAGAAGTGATCATGAGCTTTCAGAAATTCAGCGTATTGTGTGCAGTAATTTTAGAATTCAGCTTTTAGTTCATTTACTTGTACTAGGCATTCAAATTTGTATGAAACATACATTTGTGGAAATTTGTATTGGGTCAATTCTGCTGAAAGAAATGAAATATTTAACTATAATCAAATGCATTATTGATGCTCCCATGTGTGTCGGTTGGTTGTCTGAATTAGCTAATATCTTTCTGTATTCTCAATGTACAATATAGACACTCATCAGTTAATATGGGTTTGCTGGCCAGAACAGAACAAATACAATGACAGTGAAAAACAAGTCAATTAACACTGTGTTTATTCACATTTTACCAAGCCTTTTAACATGTTTTAGGTGTTTATTTGCTGTTAGTGTTTTTGACACTTTTGTCATATTTTGAACATTTGTAGTTTATCAATTTAGCAACAACAAAAAATGTTTGTCTATATTGACCCCAAATTTTCTTTCTTGTTCTTAAATAGAAAAATCTAGTGCAAACAAAACTTGACAAATCAAGAGACACCTTTTTCATGATGCATGTGGTGCAAAAATATTCCTGTATCAAGTTCTGATTGGGTTTGAGTTACTCACTTTCTGTTTTTGTGTTTTTATATTTGGATCGTTTTGTTTATGTTTGATTTAATTGGGTCCTGAAGACGGCAGGCAACTGCCGAAACTAGTCCAACAAAATAAACATCGACTGTTGCATCCTACGAAGTGTTGTTGTAAATTCTTTAATAGTTTTACTTGTACTACGACGACCCTGCATACCTACAGGTATCCACTTCTAAGGAGCGTCCACTAAAGATCAACTTTGAGTGTTGGTTCACCTCTTCCTCTTAAATTGGGATTTGTAATCATCCCTTTACTTTCAGATCTTGTTGTTCAGTGGGTTTTGCTTTTTCCTGTTCAAATACATGTACTATATATATAGTACATAGTAATAGTAATACACAGAAAAACCATCTAGAAAATTTTGGGATTTTGTGTAACTGGGGTAGAGCTAACTGAAACCTCTTTAAAATGTTAATATAAATATATAGACAGTCAAATAGGTACTAGTATAATACTAGTACTCCTTTGCATGTTAACCATAACTTTTACATGATCTGTCTCTGACAAGGATTAACAATACATGTAGGTACAAGTACGTTTAATTTATTAATCAATCTTTGTCATGTAATATGGTCATATTTCAATACGTATATTACATGTAATAGTACCTAACCTGTTATTGTCATATATATAGCCAACAGCTAGCTCATACCTCATTTTATTATCCTTATGTTCAGGTTCATAAAAAAATTCATTCTAAAAATCTTTTTTTTTTTTAAACTTTCTTATGGATACACATAATCAAATGTGTTTAAACATGTGCCTGCAAAAGGGTCAGAGAACTAGTTTTCAGGGTCTGTGAGTGTTTGGAACTTTGTCAAAGGGACTAGTTTTCAGGACAGATGTATGGTTGTCCCCTGTAGCTTGATGTCATATTTTGTAAACATGGTAAACACAAATCATTATTTAATTTTTTTTAATAATTGCAAGTTCATAATAACACAAAAACAAAAACAGGACAAAACAATGTATACTTTTTTATAACCCAGTGGGCTTGGTACCATAAAAGTAGTTTTGCCCACAATATTCCTGCATACTAGTAGTTACTTCCACTGAGTGCAGATATTTTTCTGACAATAATAGATAGTTAAACTTCTAGTAGTGGTACAGTACCACTACTAGAAGTTTAACTATACCATACAATATGTAGTACCACACATGATCACAAGCATGTATATTGTGATCCCCAGTTTCACAAAAATTTGTATGACTTTCGTTCTGTTGTCTGTTGTAATTGGTTTGTACAAGATAAACAAAAGGTGGTTAAGTCATAACTTTTTGTAAAAATGAAACCTGATACCCCTACCATAACACATGCCTCTGAAAATAAACCACATTTTCTGGTCAAATAAAAACAAAAGAAAAACCATTGCAACTGAGAACAAGGAAAAGAGAATGAGATGGCTAGGGCATGTAATGAGAAATTCACCGAAAGAATTCCTAAGGCTGCTCTACATTGTATTGGTAACCACATGGTAAGGAAGAGAGGCAGATGCCGAACCACCTGGAGGAGAGGTTGAACAGTAACATCTGAGCTGTACAGTTCACTGCAAAAGACAGAAATACTGATGGCGTCAACTTGTTGAAGCCTTGTGTCCCATCGGGATGAAGAGGATTATGGGGGAAAGGGGGATACTACTAGGAACTAGTACATGAACATGTATTGTATTATTGAAAAGTTCTTGACTTATAATATTTTCTGCATTATGCACAGTGGACATGTATAATTAAATTTACAATTTTAGTTAACAATTATTGAATACTATGTTTTTTAAAAGGTACATGAAGATGTAATCTTTGTCTGCAGTAGGTCATTTCTACATGTAAATGTATATTTGGAATGTTATAGGTTTACACATCATTACTTTTTCTTTTGAATACACTGTTCATTCATCTATAAAAATACAGAAAAAACATCTAAACAACGTGTATAATAAATAGTTTTATTATAAAATTATTCCGCTCGTTTGTCAGATATATGACATATATTGTCAATCATCAATAGATAGTTTGGCCATAAAATCGTACATTTCAATATCCTTTCTATATGTACATCGAATTTTAAAACTTCTCTGCTCTCACAGATAGTTAAATAAATACTTGTTCAATCTATTCAAAAGATGGAATGTTAAATGTTAATGGGTTTCAATTTTAAATCGCACCAATATTTCCACATTCAAACATTGTGTAAATAAATAGTTTGAACTCGATTGATCTATTATTTGTTAAACTCGATGGTTACTTGTAGTTTAGCATAAACACTTATTGTACTGTACTAAGGATTTGGTGCCTTCTATTGTTATTAGAGAACTTGGCTGAAGTTTATGTTTTCAAAAACTTCTCTCATGTAGACTACTTAACAATTATTGCATTAAATTCTTAGTATATGGGACAAAAAGTAATTTTCTACATTAAAACTCAAAGTGTCTCGTATTCAAAATTAGGTCTGTTTGTTGATGTTAGAAGGAGCGGGGGTGGACTTAATACTCATATCTTTCATACCGTTTAGAATATATACAATTACATTAATTTGATTTTAAGTACAGAACATAGTCCTGTTCTTAGAAATGGGTGTGTTTAATTTTAAAGTAGGTCAATTGGGTGAAGTTTGCTTGATCGTTTTGTTTAAATTGTGTTTAATGCCACTTTTAGCAATTTTTCAGCTATATGATGGAATCTAGTTTTTATTCTGGAGGAAGCACCAGCTACCCAGGGGGTAAATTTGCAAACTTTTGTGTAATTGCATTTACTGTAAACATGTATATGTGCAACTGAAAATATTAAACGATTAATAATGGTAATTTTATGTTTATGTTGTAAAATTGTTCAGCAACGTATGTATTTTCCATGCCACTTAAAGACTCAAATTTTACGTTCTAAATGGGAATGTCCTGCTACTGCAGACTGTGTAATATACTACATATATATAGTTAGTACTAGTACATGTACATGTATGTACATGCATTAGTATATATAGTATTAATGGCCAAATAGTACATGTACATCAATACTACATTGTACTATTGCAGAACTATACATGTACTAGTAGCAGGATTTTAGTGTTTAAGTAGAAGCAGTATGTCATAGACATGTATACACACCTGTACATATATACTAGTACTACAACTTGGTTGGGCCTTTTTTTCACCTGTCCACAGTCTACGGTGAAAGCCTTTTCTGGGAGTATAGAACTTACACCTGAGCTGTAGGTACTAGTATTCTCAGGTAACACTTCAGTGCTGACAGGAATATTATTGATTCCTTCTGTGATATACCGGTAGTTTTTATCTAAATTTACTGTCCATATATTTTGAAAAATAATTCTTAGGTTTTTCTATTTTCAAGGTGTTAGCCGGATTTGGTGTAACGTTTTTGAATTTGTGATTAAAAGCTCTACAACATCTTAATCGTTTGGATTTTAAATATTGTTTTAGTTTGAGCACCACTAACAAGTCTTGATTAGATGAAACGCACGTCGGGCATAGTAAATTCTGTAAACCTTGGTATCTTTGATGACATTGTCATAAGAGTTTAAAAAAATCATACAAAAAAGATTAATTAATGTTTGATATTGGTATAAAATATAGTTCAGAGTTTAATGTGGATAGTGGTTGGCTGGTCAACTGTAGGTCAGAGTTTAAAGTGGATAGTGGTTGGCTGGTCCACTGTAGGTCAGAGTTTAAAGTGGATAGTGGTTGGCTGGTCCACTGTAGGTCAGAGTTTAAAGTGGATAGTGGTTGCAGTTGGCTGGCCTACTGTAGGTCTTGGTTTAAAGTGGATAGTGGTTGGCCTGCCTACTGTAGGTCAGAGTTTAAAGTGGATATAGTGGTTGGCTGGCCCACTGTAGGTCAGAGTTTAAAGTGGATAGTGGTTGGCTGACCTACTGTGGACTTCAGTGTAAACAGTATACGGTAATCCACTTTCACTGTAATGTTGTGTATTGCCTTACTTAAAAATGTAAATCAATAAAAATGATGTCATTCAATAATGGACCAATAATTTAATGTTATAATCCAAATAAACTTTCAGTAAAATGTATTGTACAGAGTAGCAGCAACTATATATGGTGTTGGTATGGGTCCACCAAAGATTAACAGTACATGTAACTATGGTTTGTGTGTGTCCCCCATAGACTAAATGTAATTATGATTTGTGTGAGGATCCTACCAAAGACTACTTCTAACTGTAAATATGGTTTTTGTTTGGGTTTCGCCCAAGACAACAAGTAACTGCAACTGTGGGGCCAACCAAAAACTAACTGAAACTATGTAACTGTCATGCACCATCCTTTTTTTATGCACTTTCATGCATAACAGTTTGCACTGCTTAATTTTTATCCGAGAAGAAATTAAACTGAGTTTCCTTTAAATACAAATATATTGTTAAATCTTTCCTTATTTTCTTGGTACATGTATGTCAGTGGCATATTTTGTTATAAAGAAAATGGGTTTATATGAAGCTAATGAAAATGCACTCCAATGTACATGTAGCTACAGAATCACATCATTGATTTGTCAATGAAAGACAATAATACCATAAATTTGACGTTTCCCTAGACAAGACAGTGAGTAACTCTACAGGTGTTTAATTAGAGGCAGGCACTGTTTAACTCGTCCAAAGCACCTGAGTGCACCCATGGTTTTTATTGTCTCGCCTAGCGAGACATATGTATGGGAATCCTGCGGTGGCGGCGTGAACACTTGACATCTAAATGATCTTGCTTCATATATTTGTAAGCCCAAGCCCTAGGTCCATTAAATTTGGTCCAGAGGTAGCTTATGATGAGTACTTGCCAGTCAGTCACCTTACCTTGACCTCAATTTCACGGTCCAGCGACTACGTTAAAGTTTTTGGGTTACGGCAGTTCCTCTGTAACTACGGATGGTAGGATGACAATATTTGGTGTATAGGTTGCTGATGACTAGTACATGACTGTCTGGTAGGTGTCACCTGACGTTGACCTCCATTTCAAGGTCCAGCGACTACGTTAAAGTTTTTGGGTTATGACGGTTCCTCTGTAACCACACATGGTAGCATGACAATATTTGGTATACAGGTTGCTGATGACTAGTACATGACTGTCTGGTAGGTGTCACCTGACCTTGACCTCAATTTCACGGTCCAGCAACTAGGTTAAAGTTATGGGGTTATGGCAGTTTCTCTGTAACTATGCATGGTAAGATGACAATATTTGGTATATAGGTTGCTGATGAATAGTACATGACTGTCTAGTAAGAGCCATCTGACCTTGACCTCAATTTCACGGTCCAGCGACTATATTAAAGTTTTTAGGTTACAGCTGTGCCTCAGTAACCATGCATGGTAGGATGACAATATTTGCTAT
This sequence comes from Limnoperna fortunei, assembly GCA_944474755.1. Classification (NCBI taxonomy): domain Eukaryota; kingdom Metazoa; phylum Mollusca; class Bivalvia; order Mytilida; family Modiolidae; genus Limnoperna; species Limnoperna fortunei. Next base: position 57,136,467 of record OX104122.1, on the reverse strand, counting down.
ATAATAGGTTGCTGATGACTAGTACATGACTGTCTGGTAGGTGTCACCTGACCTTGACCTCAATTTCACGGTCCAGCAACTACGTTAAAGTTTTTGTATAAGGACAGTTCCTCCGTAACTATGCATGGTATGGTGACAATATTTGATATACAGGCCTCTGCTGATATTTAATGCTATTTACGTAATGCTTATGACGAAATTTATTGTCATTACTGATGCGGAATGCAGGTGAGACATTTTTATGTGTCCACACTTGTTTGGTTTGGGTTACTCTCTTTCTGTGTTTTATGTTTTTGTTTTTTGTGTTTTGTTTGTTTATATCTGGATTTGTAAGTGTCCCTTGGCATTTGGCTCTTGTTGATCGGTCGTGGTTCTTTTTGCTATTTTAAAATTTCTTACCTCGTCTTATACAAAACTCCAGTATATATTCCCTATCTTGCATATAAGCCGCTATAGCTCTCACTATTTTCTTTTCATCACTTTTGGTGGTGCATGAGCATGATTACCAGTTGAAGGGGAAACATTTTTTTTTTGCTTTAACAAAACTCCCAAGTACAGTGTATGATCCATTTTTAGGCAAATTTATATACTTTTTTTGTACAGATATCATGTACCGGTGTATATATATATATATATATTAAGAGGTCCAAGTACATAAAGAGTGGACATTTTTATGAACTGGTGTGTGCAAATTGGAACAATCAGAATTAGTGAGACTCCTATCTTAATTGACAAGGATTGCCAGTTTTCCTACCTCAAGTCGGGGGTTTTCTCTGGGTACTCCGGCTTCCTCCCCTAATAAACACTGAATGCCACGATACTGCTGAAAAATAGTTGAAATTGGCGTTCAAACAAAACAAAGTTAGTCAGCATGTACTTTATACTAGTTTTTTTTCTAAGAGGCTTATACAGGTGTGATTTTAATGATGGTAATTGATTATTGTGCTACTAGTTTTATATACAATTGTATTTTAAGTTTCTTTAAAGACAGAATGAAACTTGATCTGATTGATCTTCAAATTGAAATAATCATCAAATTGATTGATGTTTTAATTTGAAATTTAAAGTGCCTATCTTATTCATAGATTTTAAGTAGAATTCTCATACAATTAAATGTCAATGTGGTTTTATGTGCATAATGTGAAATTAATGAGAAGTAAGATCGATCACTTGTCTGTATATCCTATGTTTAAAATATTTCATGTACATGTTCTTTTCAATTATATTGAATTCTAATGGATTTGATAACGTGATAATACAGTGTACACTTTCTTTATAATGTGACCGGGGCCTTTGTGACAGAGTTAGGTAGTTACTGTTTGTTTGTTGGTGTTTTATGCCACTTTCAGCAATTTTTCAGCTATATCATGGCGTCCAGTTTTTATTGGGGAGGAAGCCGGAGTACCCGGAGAAAACCCCGACCTGCGGTAGGAAAACTGGCAATCCTTGTCAATTAAGATTGGAGTCGAGTACACCCTGCCTGCAGTGAGAATCGAACCGCAATCTCAGTGTTGACAGACCATGTGATCAATAGTAGACGAACTACCTTGACCACTCGGCCACAGAGGCCCCAGTTAGGTAGTTACATATTGTGGTCTTCTAATATATTGACTGAGTGTTGGACAATGCTGACCTTGGGGGTTCAAGCCAACGGTGGTCAAAGTGTGCTGTCTTCAGAGGAACTTGGTGACAGAGTTAAGGTAGCTATATATAGTTACACGTGTGGTTTTCTGACTGAGTGTCGGTCAATGCTGACCTTGGGGGTTCAAGCCTACTGTGGTCAGGGTATGCTGTCTTTTAATATATTGACAGAGTGGTGGTTAATTAACACTGAGGTTGCAGGTTCAAGCCTACTGTGGTCAGGGTTTGCTGTCTCCAGATTTATAAATGGAAAAAAATGCCAGTTTTTGGCTGAAGGCCTTGGTTGACGTATATCAAATAACTAGAGCTCATAATCTAAAATTTTCTGAAGTGGCTTACTAAGTACATGTTATATATGATTTTATCTAAAAATAAGTAATTATTTTGTCAAATCTAAAAAAATAGCCTTGATACAACCTACATGTATGTGATACAAATAAATATCAGCTGTGTAGATGATACAAGATTTAATTTTGTTGCACTACTTTTTGATGTCATAATCAACATGATGAATGGTATAACCAATGATTCTATATAAAAGCGATGGTAAATAAATGAAATGTGACATCATATATGTGACGTTTTTTTGGACTATATTTCATGTAAAAATGCTTCATTGAATATTAAAATTTTCTATATAAAACACCCACTTTTGTTCTGCATTTTTATACCCCCCGCAAACTTGGGGGTGGGGGGTATATAGGAATCACCCTGTCTGTCTGACCGCCTGTCCACATCCCTTGTAAGTGCAACTCCTCCTAATCTGCATGATGAAACTTAGCATAAAGGAAGTACATAATATGTAGAGTTGCATAAAGGATTTTTGTTGTCAGATCTTGGATATCATTAAGGGGAGATACTAGCGAAGCAGGGGGGGGGGGTATCCCTTTGTGAGTATGCTCACAGTCCACACTTGTTTTTTAAAAGACTTGCATAAAAAATGGAAGGTTTGTGGGTTATAAAATGTATAGCTATATTTTCTTTACCTAACAAAAATACTTCATTCTGTTAACAGTGTCTGCCCAGATTTTGTGTCCTTTATACATCTCATTTCCCAATTGATATGTATGTTAACGTACTCTTGCTATGTACTAGCTAGAGTATGTACATGTAGCTGCAAGACTGAAAGCTGGTGTTTATTATAAGTAACCATACAATATATATATGTTATAGAGTTCTTAATGCTTGTTAATTTATCATATCAAATTTTGTAATTAATCCATGGTATATAATTTCTTTCAGAAACGTTTCGTTCAGCAGCAGAAGCAGGTCCACATGACATATTGAAGTTATACAACGTAAAAGGAAACCTAGTCAATATATCACCTCGATTACCTGAAAATACTCCACAGACACGTTACAAATTAGAAGTTGTAGCTACACAATGCAATGGTAAACTGTTTGTTGTTGAGACCTGCAATTTTAAAATTTAAACTTTCCTGTACCTATTCTTGTAGCTCACTGGTAATCTAAGTGGTTCTGGTACAGATTGTGCAATCATAATTTGTTACAGAGTCGAGTTCGTTTGAGTAATCAGTTTTCTTCACAGAATCTAAACTTTTTGAATCAAATTTTAAACCCTTCCCTATTCTAGTTATTTGTAGCTCTTCCATTTAAGACTTTTTATATTTTCAACCAGATTTCAGGTAGTGAATATCGGGGTATTAAAATAGTGAATGGTGGGCTGGGAAAATATTTTCGTAAAGCAACTACTAAACACAGCCTCTTGAAATTTGGTATGCAGCATCAGCATGGCCACCCATAACGTGGGATTCGATTTCAGGTCTGTTGCTCACCTACTTCCTGTTTAACGAAATCCAGCCATTTCTGTTTTTGATCAATTTTTTAAGAATGTTTTTATAACTTAAAATATTTGTCTCCAGTACTTTTGGAAGGACATAGATTGCCCACCTACAAGTTCACATCAGGAAACAGCATGTTAATTTAACTTAGAAATTCAAGGCCCCAGCACATTTACATGTATATACACAGTTTCCACAAAGCATGGATATTTGCCCCACAAGAACAGACATCAACAAATTGATCTACGACAGTTTATCTAGTACATACAGTGTACGTACATGTACCAATCATCACGCACATTTGAACATACACTGTAATTCCGAAAGAAATGTATGACGTAAAACAATCTTAAATGCCATTTTTAACAGAGATTAGAGGAATTTTTCAGTCTTAACCATATCATTTTACGTACATTGTAAACACGAGTTTGGCCTAAAGATCTATTAAGACCATGTTATTATAACATAAGGTGTCATAATGTCTCATTAATCAAAATTTGTAAGTGTTGAGGATTTCATTTTATCATATTACGAAGTTTCTAAGCTTAAAAGTTAAATATTGATTTAATTTGAATCCTTTTTAGAATCTTTATAATCCCTATTTGTCTGTTGGGTAAATATCTGCATGAGGGTCTTACGTAGTATAGAACAAAATCGTAGGTTGAAATTTATAATTTCATTAATGTTGTATCAGAAGCTTAGGAATTGTCCGTAACCAATGTAGTCTCCCGAGTTTTAATTTGTTGAAGATGTATTCTTTGAGTCATTAAAATGGTGTTTATTTTACTTGACAAATTTTCAGTAAGTTACGTTGAAATGAATAACTCTAACTTGCACAATTAAAACTTAAGTAACTAATTTAATTTATAGTTAATTGTGTTTTATTTTATTTTTTTCAATCAATCAGATGACTTTTAAGATTTTTTTGGAATAAATTGGTAGTTAAAAGTTTAAAGTAAAGCATTTACACATACTTGCATTTTATATTAACGCTGTTTCAATGTCATATAGTTTTCATGCATCTGCCACAAAATGTTTTTATGCTCAGCTCTTATATTTACGTGAGCTTGTATATGTAACTACACATGTTAAAGCAAAGATTGGCCTACTCGTGAAGGAATTATTATCCTTCTTGACATAAATACTGTCACCAAGTATTGTCATGTACATGCTATAGGAATTCATCCTACATTTTTTGCTTATTCATTGTGATACCATTATCATACTTTATTTTTACCATTATTAATGGAGTTCCTTTTTTAGCTCACCTGGACCGAAGGTCCATGTGAGCTATTGCTATCACTTGGCGTCCGTCGTCCGTCGTCCGTCGTCCGTCGTCCGTCGTCCGTCGTAAACTTTTTCAAAAATCTTCTCCTCTGAAACCACTGGGCCAATTTTTTTCAAACTTGGCCACAATCATCCTTAGGGTTCCTAGTTTCAAGTTTGTACCCAGGGTGTTGATCAACAGACAAATATGGCTGCTGTTACTAAAAATAGAACATGGGGGTCAACACAGGTTTTTGATCATTATCTAAAAAACTATAATAGCTATAGAGAAAACCGTTACTTCAAATTGATCAGCACATTAAGGTCTACAATAGTTGCTATTAGTTGTGTATTGGCTTCTTGTAGGAGTTATTGCCCTTTTTTGACGATTTTTGACCAAATTTTTGGTATTTACAATATAACCTGAAAAATATACGAGGTATAGTGAAACTGTAAATGGCAAAAATGATCAGCAATAAAAGCCCTACAATTCACTTGATTGGTCTGAAATTGTCAGATGACTCCTTATATGTTATTGCCCTTAAATGGTAATTTTTTATGAAATTTTCTGTTTTTGTCCTGTAACTTTAAAACTATAACAGCTAGAGTAAAACTGTAAATAGCAAAAATGATCAACAATACAAGCCCTACAATTCACTGTATTAGTCTGAAATTGTCAGATGACTCCTTATAGGAGTTATTGCCCTTAAATGGCAATTTTTTATGAAATTTTCCGTTTTTGTCCTGTAACTTGAAAACTATAGCAGCTAGATTGAAACTGTAAATTGCACAAATGATCAGCAATAAAGACCCTACAATTCACTTGATTGGTCTGAAATTGTCAGATGACTCCTTATATGAGTTAATTGCCCTTAAATGGTAATTTTTTATGAAATTTTCCGTTTTTGTCCTGTAACTTTAAAACTATAACAGCTAGAGTAAAACTGTAAATAGCAAAAATGATCAACAATACAAGCCCTACAATTCACTGTATTAGTCTGAAATTGTCAGATGACTCCTTATAGGAGTTATTGCCCTTAAATGGCAATTTTTTATGAAATTTTCCGTTTTTGTCCTGTAACTTGAAAACTATAGCAGCTAGATTGAAACTGTAAATTGCACAAATGATCAGCAATAAAGACCCTACAATTCACTTGATTGGTCTGAAATTGTCGGACAACTCCTTAAATAAGTTATTGCCCATAAATGACAATTTTTTATGAAATTTTCCGTTTTTGTCCTGTAACTTAAAAACTGTAACAGCTAGAGTGAAACTGTTAATACCAAAAATGATCAGCAATACAAGCCTTACAAATTACGTTTTAAGTCTGAAATTGTCAGATGACTCCTTATAGGAGTTATTGCCCTTAAATTGCAATTTTTTATGAAATTTTCCGTTTTTGTCCTGTAACTTAAAAACTGTAACAGCTAGAGTGAAACTGTTAATAGCAAAAATGATCAGCAATACAAGCCCTACAAATTTTCTAAGTCTGAAATTGTCAGATGACTCCTTATAGGAGTTATTGCCCTTAAATTGCAATTTTTTATGAAATTTTCCGTTTTTGTCCTGTAACTTAAAAACCATAACAGCTAGATTGAAATAATAAATTGCAAAAATGATCAGCAAAAAAAGCCCTACAATTCATTTAATTGGTCTGAAATTGTCAGATGACTCCTTATAGGGGTTATTGCCCTTAAATGACAATTTTGTTATGAAATTTTCCATTTTTGTCCTGTAACTTGAAAACTATAGTAGCTAGATTAAAACTGTAAATTGCACAAATGATCAGCAATAGAAGCCCTACAAATGATTGCTTAGTCCAAAAATTGCAAGATGACTCTTTATAGGAGTTATTGCCCTTTCATTATGAATTTGGACATATGAACAGTTTTTTAATTATAAATTAGTCTATAACACACCTATTAGTAGAGTAGAACTGTAAATTTCTAAAGTACCCTAAAGGACAATGCCTAAAAACCATTTAATTTTCAGAAATTGTCGATGGCACCTTATAGGAGTTATTGTATTTAACAAATTTTTTGAAGAAATGTTTAGTTTTTGCACAGTAACTTAAAAGCTATAACAACTAGACTGAAACTGTTAATTTCAAAAATTTTAATATAGTCATTTGGATTCCAGGTGAGCGATTACAGGCTCCTGGGAGCCTCTAGTTTCGTCTTTGAAAATGCATGTGGAAAATGCTGTTGATCTTTTTCCGTATATGGTAATGAAAACCTTGTTTGAGGAAAATGGTGCTAATTTGCATACTTTCACAACCATTCCGTAGTAAGAGTCCAGTAATTTACATATATGACCTTCCCAAGATGCAACACTCCATTTTTACGTAGTAAACATAATCGAACAGAGATACGAATGTCAATAAATCCATAACACACATGCAGTTAGTAATTAAAAACGGCAATAATTATCATCACGTAACAATAAAAATCAACCCTTAAGATGAACCGATAAAAAAATGGTTACAATGTCGAAAGATATCAAGTTTGACTATGGCTGATTATATATGCAACTACGTTTGGACATGACAGTGCCCTGGCCAAAAAAAAAGTGACTGTAAAATTATTCCTTCAACGTACACGTTAGATAAAGTTGTAGTGTCAGCTTGAGAATCACAGATCTACAGGCCACAATTACACGTATCACCTATATACTAGTACTGCTGGAAGGGAGCTAAATTTGTTACATTTCTGACGGTGGTGCATAGATCATAGGTTAAATTGTATGTACTCAAAAAGGCTTCAGATATATGGAAGTTTAGCTTGTTTTCAGTCGTAAAGCAGATTATGTATTGCAACCAACCATTCAGTTAAGATCTTGGCTGCTATTATGTTTCCTACTAGGTGTTGGCTCAATTTTTTTCTAGCAGATAGAAAACCCACTAAACATGCTAAATAACATTTACTGAAGTCTGTTGCTATTAGCAAAATGCTTACATGTACCTTGCCTCAGATTATAGTAGCCTTCCTATGATATACTTCAATGCCTTTCTTGGAATTGATTTTAACATTTTATTTCAGATGCTTCAACAGGTACAGAAATTGGTGTTGATTTTACAGCAATAGAAAATAGGTAAGTTTTTCATTTGGACCTCTGGGCTGAGTGTTCAAGGTAGGTCATGTACTATTAATCACATGGTCTGTCATCACAGAGATTGTGGGTTCAAGACTCACTGCTGACAGTGCGCTCATATCCAATCTTAGTTGATAAGGATTGCCAGTTTTCCTACTGAATGTCGGGGGTATTTCTCTAGGTACTCCACCCTCCTACCCCCAGGAGAAGCTGGATGCCTAGATATAGCTGAAAAATTGTTCTTGGAAAGATTTAATTGTAAATATACTTGAAATGAATTCCGAATGTATAAATTGAATATATTTGCATAGAATATAAGTTGAGCAACTGAAGATTGATTGATTGATTGATTGATTGATTGATTAATGGTGTTTAACGCCCGAGCAGCAATATTTCAGCTATATTCTGGCGATGAACATGAAATGGATGATAAAATGAACATGAAATGATGATGAATGAAAATGGGATGGGACACAAGGAAAAATAGGGGTAACGGATTTTAGATTGCCACTGGCAAATGGGAGGATGGATAGGGTTGGGCAATTTAGCCTCCTGTAGCGGGAGCGAAATCCCTACTCATAGCGAATACTACAGCAGCGTTCTTTAACGTGCGAGGAACGTGGCATTTTTCCCAACACGGTGCACTAATATGGTTAGCGGTCAGGTTTTCCGTATTATGGCCTGACAACCCCAGCTTGCCAGGGGTACCCCATTCAACCACCTGGGGCACACATCCCAGTCGGTCTTTAGGCAAACCGACCTGACATGCCGGTCAGGGTACTGGGCGCTATTTAGTCGCCTTTTACGACAAGCTAGCGCGACTGCGGTGTATTATTTTAGCCACCCGGATCCCGCACGGGGCAGCAACTGAAGAAACTTGTCATCATGTCGTATACTGAAAGTAACTTTTTTACTTAAATGCTTTATATAATTATGACCTCCCAAAACATTTCCCTATATTATAAATAGTTTCTGACTATTGATGTTACAATAAAAAGAAAAAAAACACAGCATTTCTGATCCATAAACAAATCAGAATTATTCTTTACATGGTCAAAATGTAGGACAAAACTTTAGTAAATTTGAGAAACTGTGTGTTGATTGGAATGGTCATTTTTCTGAAAAATATTGAAATCCCATGCTGTGAAAGATTCTTAAATCAATATTTTTCTTGACTCTTGACCATGTTTTGTGATTCGTACCGGCAACATAAAATATAATATTTGGTTAATTGCTATTTTTGTCCCTGGTTGATGACATTAGATTTTTATTGTGTGTGAGTTGTGACCGGGAACTGCATTTATTTTCACTTACCGGTAAACTGGGATTGACATGTATTTTATTGAAATCATATCATGTTCATGTCAGCTCTTTTTGTGCAGCGTTTAAAATACATAATAAAATATATTGACTGAATGACAATAAGATATTCCCAACATTAAAAATTTGATCACATTACAGCTTGGTTATGTTGTTCATCAATTTAAATTTTCACAAAATTGATTTTTGAAGGTTTAATAAGACAATTTACATTAATAATTAATTAGATGGTGTGAATGTACATGATTGTATGAAAATATATGAAATACATACAACTATGTCTTAAGTTTAATTTGTTTTTTCAACCGTCTGCAGTGGGCAGCCCAACTAAGGCCACTATATTTTGACCTTCTGTTTTCTAAAAGTGAATGTACATGTAAATTCATAGCCATTTGTTAAAGGAATTATTGCAGATTTTTTCATGAAGGACAAAGCAAGTAGTAGATAGGGCAGATGTCTGCTACAAGTAGTAGATAGGGCAGATGTCTGCTACAAATAGTGGATAGGGAAGATGTCTGCTACAAATAGTGGATAGGGAAGATGTCTGCTACAAATAGTGGATAGGGAAGATGTCGGATACAAAAAGTGATAGGGAAGATGTCTGCTACAAATAGTGGATAGCAAAGACATCTGCTACAAAAAGTGGATAGGGAAGATGTCTGCTACAAATAGTGGATAGGGAAGATGTCTGATACAAATAGTGGATAGGGAAGATGTCGGCTACAAATAGTGGACATGGAAGATGTCTGATACAAAAAGTGGATAGGGAAGATGTCTGCTACAAATAGTGGATAGGGAAGATGTCATCTACAAATAGTGGATAGGGAAGATTGTCTGCTACAAATAGTCGATAGGGAAGATGTCTGATACAAAAAGTGGATAGGGAAGATGTCTGCTACAAATAGTGGATAGGGAAGATGTCTGATACAAATAGTGGATAGGGAAGATGTCGGCTACTAATAGTAGATAGGGAAGATGTCTGATACAAAAAGTGGATAGGGAAGATGTCTGCTACAAATAGTGGATAGGGAAGATGTCTGCTACAAATAATGGATAGGGAAGATGTCTGCTACAAATAGTGGATAGGGAAGATGTCTGATACAAATAGTGGATAGGGAAGATGTCTGATACAAATAGTGGATAGGGAAGATGTCGGCTACAAATAGTGGATAGGGAAGATGTCTGATACAAAAAGTGGATAGGGAAGATGTCTGCTTCAAATAGTGGATAGGGAAGATGTCTGCTACAAATAATAGATAGGGAATCGAAGATGTCTTCTACAAATAGTGGATAGGGAAGATGTCTGCTACAAATAGTGGATAGGGAAGATGTCTGCTACAAATACTAGATAGGGAAGATGTCTGCTACAAATAGTGGATAGGGAAGATGTCTGCTTTAAATATGGGATAGGGAAGATGTCTGCTTTAAATAGTGGATAGGGAAGATGTCTGCTTTAAATAGTGGATAGGGAAGATGTCTGCTTTAAATAGTGGATAGGGAAGATGTCTGCTTTAAATAGTGGATAGGAAGATGTCTGCTTTAAATAGTGGATAGTGAAGATGTCTGCTTTAAATAGTGGATAGGGAAGATGTCTGCTACAAATACTAGAGAGGGAAGATGTCTGCTACAAATAGTGGATAGGGAAGATGTCTGCTTTTAATATGGGATAGGGAAGATGTCTGCTACAAATAGTGGACAGGGAAGATGTCTGCTACAAATACTAGATAGGGAAGATGTCTGCTACAAATAGTGGATAGGGAAGATGTCTGCTTTAAATATGGGATAGGGAAGATGTCTGCTTTAAATAGTGGATAGGGAAGATGTCTGCTTCAAATATGGGATAGGGAAGATGTCTGCTTTAAATAGTGGATAGGGAAGATGTCTGCTTTAAATATGGGATAGGGAAGATGTCTGCTTTAAATAGTGGATAGTGAAGATGTCTGCTTTAAATAGTGGATAGGGAAGATGTCTGCTACAAATAGTGGATAGGGAAGATGTCTGCTTTAAATATGGGATAGGGAGGATGTCTGCTTTAAATAGTGGATAGTGAAGATGTCTGCTTTAAATAGTGGATAGGGAAGATGTCTGCTACAAATACTAGAGAGGGAAGATGTCTGCTACAAATAGTGGATAGGGAAGATGTCTGCTTTTAATATGGGATAGGGAAGATGTCTGCTACAAATAGTGGACAGGGAAGATGTCTGCTACAAAGATGTCTGCTTTAAATATGGGATAGGGAAGATGTCTGCTTTAAATAGTGGATAGGGAAGATGTCTGCTTTAAATATGGGATAGGGAAGATGTCTGCTTTAAATAGTGGATAGGGAAGATGTCTGCTTTAAATATGGGATAGGGAAGATGTCTGCTTTAAATAGTGGATAGTGAAGATGTCTGCTTTAAATAGTGGATAGGGAAGATGTCTGCTACAAATAGTGGATAGGGAAGATGTCTGCTTTAAATATGGGATAGGGAGGATGTCTGCTTTAAATAGTGGATAGTGAAGATGTCTGCTTTAAATAGTGGATAGGGAAGATGTCTGCTACAAATACTAGAGAGGGAAGATGTCTGCTACAAATAGTGGATAGGGAAGATGTCTGCTTTTAATATGGGATAGGGAAGATGTCTGCTACAAATAGTGGACAGGGAAGATGTCTGCTACAAAGATGTCTGCTTTAAATATGGGATAGGGAAGATGTCTGCTTTAAATAGTGGATAGGGAAGATGTCTGCTTTAAATATGGGATAGGGAAGATGTCTGCTTTAAATAGTGGATAGGGAAGATGTCTGCTTTAAATAGTGGATAGGGAAGATGTCTGCTTTAAATAGTGGATAGGGAAGATGTCTGCTTTAAATAGTGGATAGGAAGATGTCTGCTTTAAATAGTGGATAGGGAAGATGTCTGCTTTAAATAGTGGTTAGAAATTTTGTGCTTTAAATAGTGGATAGGAAGATGTCTGCTTTAAATAGTGGATAGGGAAGATGTCTGCTTTAAATAGTGGATAGGGAAGATGTCTGCTTTAAATAGTGGATAGGGAAGATGTCTGCTTTAAATAGTGGGTCCAGATAATTGTAACCAAACATTGAATCACTAGATGTTTTTGTGGTCCTATAAAAAAATATTACTTTCAATATGCAGAATAGAGCACTAAAGATAGGAAAGTTAATTTTTAAAAAATATTTGTTCAAATTAGAGAGGTCATTTTAATACTAACAGGTGTAGCCAGATAAATATTTTCTTTAATCCAATTGAGTGTTTTTGTCAAATTAGAGCTAGTGGTTAAGGTAGTCTGTCAGTTAATGGTCTGTCAACATTGAGATTACGGGTTCAATTCTCACTGCAGGCAGGGTGTACTCGACTCCAATCTTAATTGACAAGGATTGCCAGTTTTCCTACTGCAGGTCTGGGGTTTTTTTCCGGGAACTCCGGCTTCCTCCCCCAATAAAAACTGGATGCCATGATATAGCAGAAAAATTGCTGAAAGTGGCATTAAACACCATCTAACAAACAAACATAACATATCACAATTGTGTAAAATATACTGAGTAAGTTTGGCACATATAATTTAAGTAGGAAAGTAAAGTTTGAGTGGTTTTTATTGTCTGTTTTATATCTGAAGAAACCAGTGTAAATTATGTCATGTTGCCATGCATATACAAAATTGTGTTTGTATCAGATTCAAACAGGGTTCATCATGTTGAGATTATGTGAAGGTAATTTGTTCTATACAGAATCTGTGATATATACCACACTGTAATATGTTTATATTAATAACAGTTTATCAGAGTTAAATTGATACTGTTACCTAATCTAAGGCAGGTTTACATCCCTGTAGGTTGTTTGTTCTGAGGCACACCTACTACATACATTTACTTATTAGGCAATCAGGTAAAGAAGTATTTGGTAAAATCTGACTAAAATTTGTGTTCTCCTATGGTCTAAAATAAACAAATTCATCCTTTAGGTTGATGACCTCAAAAAGAAAACGTTTGTCCCCACGCGTTTGTCCTGTTGTCCCTGTGTACAGGAGAAGTGGACAATGTCTAGTAGACTTGTGGTATTGTATGAAGCTACTCATTTTAAAATTAAATACATGTATATTTAATATACACGGTAGATTTGTTCTGTCATTTTTTTCTTTATTCATACTAACGTATACTTGTGGACTTTATCTTGTTTTACCATAAAGTTTTGCAGTCATTTTTTTGGGATTCTTCCCAATAACAAGTTGTAAATATTGGGTTTGGGAGAAAATCCAACTTTTCTGAAATGTTGCTGACAGAGATTAAGAAAATCTGGTTTATGTAATGCTTAATCTTAGTCAAAGCATAATTTGAAAATATTTCTTGATCAGATTACTTTATAAACAACATTCTGTTTCAAATTCAGTAGATAATTTTCCCTTCACTGAACTAATTAACATGGCCTCTCTAGTTCTCATATAAACAGTAATCCAATTATTTGCAATGGGTTTTCCATATTTATGATATTCTAGTACATGTACATGCAGTTCATATGCAATTCAAATCCAATTCAGACCAAAAAGAAAAAAAAAATTATCGTTGAAAGTTACAAAATTAAACTCCTTCTTTATAACATGTGGAACTTTTTGAAGCAAAATTAAAGTATTAGTTGATATTAATGTTTCAAAATTGATGTGAAATAAATCCATCAATTCATTACCTTTAAGATCCTTTTCGTAATGGCAATGTTAAATATTTTAAATCAATATTGTTAATGTTTAAACTTTTACATTTTCAGAACTCTACCAATCAATTAGTTATTTAGACACCTGCAATTCTGGAATTTCTTACGATAATATTTTTCAGTTCTATTGTAAACAGAATGCATAGTTGAAGCTACATGCCCCCACTTTTGACAGATGAAAAATTAAAATTGATTGGTAGATATACTAATACCTGTAATTCAAAAACCGTAACCTAGCAATGTCACAGCATCCATTGTCTGCTTGGTGCAATAATTATTTTTGTTCTACTTAGTAGTCCAAATTTTTGCCCTTATATATATTCATAACAATTAGTGTGGCAGGCCTTATCACATAAAAATCCACTTAGACCTAATAAATGTAAGACAACAATAGCTGTTTAAGCTTGCTTCCAATTTGTATCCAAGTGTTTGTAGATATTCAGATTCAGACCAGATAAATATTACTTGTTTACATACACTACATCAGAGCAACATTACTGGGAATAATATCTGTTAAATCTGACACAAGTTTCTTTGGATTTAGTGTTTTCATGACAGTCATCAAATTTTGTCAGATTAGAAAAAATGTGGCATGATTGTGCAATTCTTGATTGTGACTACTTAGGCAAAGGATTTTAAATGTAATGCAGAAATTTATTTGAAAAAATCTTTTTTTATGTTATATCTTCCAAATTGAAAATGTGAAGGCTAATATTTATTGAATACAGAAGTGCTAATTCCTTAATTAAGGGGCATTAGCCCTTTGATTTGTAAAATATTTCAGCATTTTTTGTGTCGTGTGAAAATTGTGTCGATTAAATCTAACTGCTGTTTATCAAAATGTCTGACTATATTATTGTTGCATTGTTTATAAGGAAATATATTATAAATAGTAATTTCCAGGAATATGCCTAGATTTTCATGTATTTTCCACACCAATTGGGTTGAACTATTCAAATAAATTTGTTTTAATTCTTAAAGTAAAATTTTGTGTTTTGATATCACTTCAGAATGTGAATCATTTATTTATTATCCACAGCACATGTAATATTTCTTTGATCTGTCTTAATTCAAGCCTTCAGATTCGTAGAAGATGCAAAGGCATCTATTTCATTGTTAAAATCAATTGGAAAATCTCAGTAAATTTGCAAGCCTCAAGGGATGATAGTCTTCATCATTGATCAGATATAGGTTTTTAGACACATGTTCACAAAGACCTCTCAGTGGCACTTGACTAACAAGATACTATTGTTTCAGTGAAATTATGTAAGTCTACAAGGTTAATTATAACAAGTGTTGTAGTGAGGCTTTATTTTGAGGTGAAGTACCAATATGTGCTGTTGTTGAAGTTATATTTTGCTTTTGGGTCTCTTTGTCAATAGATCTATTGCTGTAAAGTAAGCAAACAATCTTTCAGTAGGACATTAAAGCCATTAAAAAAAATTTATTGATGAGAAACATTTCCTGAATGAACCATCTTTACTGCACTGTTGTTCTCTGATCTTGATCATAGTGGTGTTTTATTCCCCTATTTGCCACTTGTGTGATAATTGAATCATTGGCTATTTCCAACTTTTAGACAATTGAAGTTACTGTTAAAAATATGCTATCTATGGACCATATGTGAATCTCTGCCGATTATTTCTCAAATGTTTTACAGCGATAACAGGAAAAGTATATATTTTCTGACAATGTATTGTTTTTATCCTGTACAATAAAATAAATTTTTTATTGACAAATGTATAAAGAATAGTCTTTCTGTCCGATTTCCGGGTTGTAATCTAATCCAGTTATTGATGATAACATGATATCATAAATATTGTATTTGACAACATGTTGTGAACCAACATATGGAATATTGCTGGAAATGAGTATTGGGGTATCAGAACCAACATATGGAATATTGCTGGAAATGAGTACTAGGGTATCATAAGATTTCCTTGTACATGTAATAGTCAATCAATGGCAATAGGTTACTGTAAAGCAAATGTAGAAATCTGGATAAAATATAACACCATGGGGAGGCATTTTAACTTTGTAAAACATACATGCATGTATTTATGTGCACCATTTTCCATGTGTTGAAATGCAGCATTCCTTGTGATTTTATTTCTTCCCAAAGACTTACATGATGAATTTTCCAGTTTTCACAATTTTACTAGTAAATAGATCAATGCCAGCTCAGGACACTCAACCTCACAGTATTAACCTGTCTATCTTTGTACTGGGGGCTTCAATGGCCGAATGGTTTGTGTAGTTCCTCTACTATTGATCACGTAGTTTGTCAACAATGAGGTTGCAGGTTTGAGTCTCACTGAGGGCAGGATGTACTTCACTCTAATCTTAATTGACAAGGATTGCCAGTTTTCCTGCAGAAAGTTGGGGTTTTCATCGGGTACTAAGAATCCTCCCCAATAAAAACTAAATGCCAGGATATAGCTGAAACAAAAACAAACAGTCATTCTTCTATAAATGGCTGATTTCTGGTACAGATGACCCAGTACAGATGAGCTCACGCGCACACATCTGTACTTGCTGCATCATCCAATCAAAACGCCAGAAACGAGAACATTGTCATGGAATCATAACAACATTCTTGTTTGACGTTCTTGTTTCCGGTGTGTGATCTTTCACTTGTGATAGAAATTTTTATGTCTTTTAGTTCATTCCAGTGCAAGCCACTCGCGAAAAGACATATCTATCACTCATGAAAGATCAACCAGTCTTTCCCAAAAACGCATGAAAGAACTTATTAATCTCTATACCTGAACTCGTTCATATAAATATACCACCAGGACCAATTTTATATCCATTTTGTCAGTTCTATCCAATCTGTTTTATATTTAATTTGGTAAAACTTAAGAAATTAATGCCACATATACAGGTTTAATTTTAGATTTGATTTTGTTTTGAATGGTGTTTTAACGCCACTTTCAGCAATTTTTCAGCTTTTTCAAAGCGTCCAGTTTTTATTGGGGGAGGAAGCCGGAGTACCCGGAGAGAACCCCCGACCTTTAATTTTAGAGTGTTCTTGTTTGAGATTTTAATGTTTACATATTTGTATTACAGACTAGCTAAATTAGAGAAGAAAGTTTTTGTTGATAATGGTGAAATGCCATCCTTGGTGCTAGAACTTCAGGATAAAGTAGAAGATTTCAAAGAAAAACTACAGGTTTTCGGAATTTACTGTATATTCTTTTAGGTTGCATTAATTTTTATGGGCACATGTACTAAATATGTCAGCAATATACTTTTAAGTAATATTAAAAAATGAAAGTACTTATATATATTGTAAGATTTTTTTGTTTTTTTTTAAATAAGTATGACATGATAATCTATTTAGCAGTACATGTATAATACATGTATACATTTGTACCTGAAAATATTGCTTTGCATTATTATTTTAATTGCTGAGCCATGCATGCCAGTAAATATAATATTTTGGGAAATTCCTCATTCATTTTTTGAATGAATGAAATGAAGCCTAAAAGACTGATCATGCACATTTTCTATTCAGTTCTTACTATAATTATATAGTGCAAAGTTTAATTTTTTTAACTTTTATAATTATTTTAATTACAAAATTAAAAAACCAGGTATTAAGGTTTGAAATTTGAGCTCTAATTATTTAATTTAATTAATTAAATTAATTAATTATATAATAAAAACTTATGAAATATTTATGAACTTACAGTACACTGGCATACATTTATTATATTTTTTATATTTTATGTTAAGAGGAGGAAACCAAACACAAACCTTATAATTCAATTAATCACTAAAAGACGCAAAAACAAATCTGTTTACACATCAATACAAAATCTGTATGTCAGCACTTTGGCTCTGGCAGGGTGTCAGTGTTAAATAAGTATAATGTTCACCAAGGCATGATGTTAAGTATCGTAATGACATTTGGAATTGGTAATTCTATCAGATTCCTGCGGAAAATTAGCCATATTTTATCATATTAATATGTTTGTTTCAGAGCTTAATTCCTATATATAGTTTATTTTGCAACACGTTTGATTGTCTTTCATGCTTAATTTCCTTTTCCATATTTATTCAGCTAAATTATCCTCAAGTGCTTTTCTTGTACAAATTAAATAGCTATTTGATTTTGGCCCTTGCCATGTTTGTAGAAGTTTAACATTATATTGAATTCCAATAGATTTTACTGAAATAACAGCGTGTAAGAATTATGGTATTGACTTAGAAAACTGCTTGGGTAATGACATTTTAATGAGTGTCAAAATATATATTATACGAATTGTAGAGTGTAGACCACCTGAGCTGGCTTGGGTTAACAAAAGAAATATCTAGTGGTACTTCTTTACAACCTTTCTGGGACAAACAACAATCGATACGAAAAACAGAAGAGCATAATAGAAATGTGTTCGAAAAGTTTAGAAAAATGCTGTAAGTATTGTGACCTTTGTACCATTCAACAGAAAGTGTGTTCTAGTGTCTACATAATACAAGTTTGTGGAAAATGGCCGTCTATAAAAAAAATGATCGACTGGTATCATCTTAAAAAGTAGATAACTAAACTCTGGCATAAGTGTCTAGGTGTCTAGGTAGATAACAACAATCGACTATTTGTTTGTCAACACTGGGGTCAAACTTTCAGCAAAAAACAATCAACTGTTGATCCCCTGCTTGTCAACACTGGGGTCAAACTTTCAGCAAAAAACAATCGACTGTTGATCACCTGCTTGTCAACATTGGGGTCAAACTTTCAGCAAAAAACAATCGACTGTTGATCACCTGCTTGTCAACATTGGGGTCAAACTTTCAGCAAAAAACAATCGATTGTTGATCACCTGCTTGTAAACAATGTGGTCAAACTTACTGCAAAGAATTTGTTCCACTCTATATATAAAGGACGTCAGTTTTTCTGCAGAAAGTCATGTGTACAATGGCTTCCTTCCCTTGTTATCATCATATAGCATCATGTCACAAGACACAAAAAAAATGTATACTGCAGCATGGGAGGAATCTGCTATATCTACCAGTTCACAGAGAGCCTGTCTTTCCTGCCCACCATTTGTAATACCTATTTCTTAGGGTTTAACATAAACCAAAAAATGCATTAAAGAATGTTTACCTGTTTATATAATCAGTGTTTTTATAATAAGACATCTTGAATATGGCTGTAGTAATGGCAAACGTTAGGCATCAGTCAATCCATTTTGATTGGCTGCTGAAAAAAGCAGAATCTGCCCACAGGCTTATCTTCAGTGTACATGGTGCACATTTGTGGAAACATACGTGTAAATCATTACACGTATGTGATGCTGTTCAAGGTATTCGACACATGATTGAAGTCACCGCTTAATTTTATTTTTTGACCAAGAAATACAACTTTATTAGAACAGTGTATTGCTAATAAATGATACAAGTTAATGTATTGTTTTTATTTGAGTAATTGTTTTCAGTTTTGAGCAATAAAAGTTAGTTACTGAAATAGTATTTCCGGTGTTTGCCGAACATTACCGAGGTCGGCTTCATGGAAAAACAATAGACATCCGGGACACCAAATATGATCACGTGGTCAATTGTGGTCTGGATACCTTAATATGTGATGCCTGATTGTTAATGAATGCAGACCACAATATAACTTGATACATCATTCTGGACAAGTATTATTCCTGTATTATGCATGATCTTAACACATTCTTTACACTTTGAGAAGTAAACAATGAAATCAGGGGCAGTTTTAATTGTTTTCTCACATTGTCAGGTTGTTCATAAGAACAATTCCTCAGTCATTGTTAATTTTGAGTCATTCTAACATGTCAGGGTTTCTGTGTCCACAAGTGTCCACGAAACCCTGACAAACTTAGCCAGGAAATTCCCGGGCGAGAAGTAACTTTGGATTGGCTACATCACACCTACATGTAGCCAATCAAAAACTTGCTATCTTACACGACTTGGTTTAGTGGTTATCCCGACGTCAATTGTAAATACGGGTAAATAAATGAATATGTTTCATAGACCAGGTGAAAATAAGTGTATTTTGTACAAAGTGTTAATAGTTTTGTTTATCGATCGATCCATCTGCCACCATGTTGTGTACTCTACTTCCAAACACTTACTTCTTTTAAGCAGTTTTATTTTTATCTGGCCTGGGAATTTCCTAGCTAAGTTTGTTAGGGTTTCGTGGACACATTAACCCTGACTTATGAGGATGATTTAGAGTCAATAATAGATTATAAGGACAAATGGATTTCAAGTGTAATTTTATGGAAGTATAAGAGATTGTTTATTGCAGTGCTCTCTCATAGCAAAATAAAAATTCCAAAGTCTGTAGGGCCGCTGTAGTGTTTTGTCCTTTTCTGATTTGGTTGACAGAAATGTCTTATTATCATGGCTTTAAATGATTGATTTAATCTTGATGATTATTGACTCACAATATATACTACAAGAAGGAGAAAGTTATCTGTATGTTTCTATTATGGATGAATCCAAATGAATTAGAGAAGCCACATTAACACATTCTGACGAATTACAATAGAGACAATGGGCAACTCTGTAATGGCATGAAGAAGGTGTGAATCAATTAATGGAAAATATAATAGAAGCAAATTGCATTCAAGTTTGGTGATGCAATCACTTTTTACATTTTATCTAATGTAGGATATCAACCTGACATTTAAAAGAAGCTGAATCATTGGTAAACAGATGTGACAGTTTCCTTGTACAACAGTTAGGTGTTACCACAAATTTGACCAAATAAGTGGTACACAACAGTTAGGTGTTACCCCAAATTTGACCAAATACATTAGTGGTATATAACAGTTAGGTGTTGCCACAAATTTGACCAAAACATCAACGGTACACAACAGTTAGGTGTTGTCACAAATTTGACCAAGGACATCAGTGGTACACAACAGTTAGTTTTTGCCACAAATTTGAGCAAATACTTCAACAGTTCAATCAGTTAGGTGTTAATACCACAAATTTGTCTAATTAAATCAGTGGTACACAACAGTCAGGGGTTACCACAAATTTGACCAAAAACATCAACAGTACACAACAGTTACTTAGGTGTTGCCACAAATTTTACCAAATACATCAACAGTTCGATCAGTTAGGTGTTAGCACAAATTTGACCAAATACATCAGTGGTACACAACAGTTAGGTGCTACCATAAATTTGACCAAAAACATCAGTGGTACACAATTGTTTGCTGTTATCACAAATTTAACCAAATACAGTCAAACCTGTTTTAAAAGAACACTTAAAAACTGTCTCGTAAGACATGTAGCTTTTATATCCCACCACACAAAGTGGCGGGGTATTTTGTTAAACTCTATGGATATGAGTGATGTCCGTCCATCTGTAGGTCAGTCATTTCCAGATGATAACTTGAAAACACATCAACAGATTTTGTTTAAACTTTGCACAACTGTTATACTATAAAATCAAGTTCGATTTGCAGCACGATCCAATTTGTAGTTTTCGATTTGGGCCAATTCAAATTTTGTTTTGTATAACAGTTGGTGGTTTCCTGTTGATAATTTGAAAATGTGTCAACAAATATTATTCAAACTTTGCACTGCTGTTAAGTAGTATACAATAAAGATCAAGTTCAATTTTCAGCACAATCCAATTTGTAGTTTTTGACTTATATGCCAATATTTTGGGTCAATAGTTGACCATTTCTAAGTTGGTTTTTTCAAAAGATTATTTGAAAAACAGATTTTGTTAAAACTTTGCACAGCTGTTAAGTACTATAAAATGAAAATCAAGTTGAATTTTCAGCACAATAGTATTAGTAGTTTTTGAGTTGTTCTAATCTGAATATTTTTTTTATATTTTTATTGGTCAAAGTCAGATTGTCTTCTTTGATGGACTGTGTTCCTACAGGTTGATTTGTAATTCAGTAACATATGTGTTCATGAATAATAGAAACAAGTGAATGTGGCAGGGTATCATTTAATGTCTCATTAAATTGCCCTTTAAAAAAAAAATATTACTGTATATTAATTAAAAATTATATTCAAGACAGAGGTTCCTAATAATTTATCTAATCCACGCCTATAAGTACTGAAAATAAAGTGCCTTCCACAATAATATAATATTGTGATACATGAAATTGTTTTTCTCAATACTCCAATGAGATGAGTGGAAAATCCCTGACTGTACGACAAATTTATAATGTCATCAGTGGCAGAAGATCGGGCTTACTATAAAATAGTTAGTCATCTTTCCACCACTGGCAGGTCAACACTGAGATTGTAAGATTGACCCTCAATGTTGGCACAATGTACCAGACTCCAATCTTGATTGACAAAGAATGCCAGTTTTCCTTAGAAGGTATGGAACTCTGGATTTCTATATGTATCGCAGTAAAAACTTGGTGCAATAATATACCTGAAAGTTTGGCTTAACCTCATTTAAATAAACAAAACATAAGTTTTTGCATTTTAAATCATTTTCTAGGCTATCTACGGAGGACAACTGTAATAGTTTACAAATAGGCATACTTAAGAGTTGAATGTTTTTAGCAAAACTAATTGATAGGGTGAAAAGGGAAAGGTAGTAATTTGTTGCTATTACATACTTCTGTCTAAATTCTGTTTGTTTTAGTAGGGAGTTAAAAAAGATTTGTTCTATTTTCTGACCTTTACTTGAACCGATTAATAACCATTATATCTTAATTTCCTCATATACGCATTTCACTTAAGCACATTTTTGCTTAAATTCCTTCCTTTAAGATGCCAGCTTTCTCTTTGACAA
Source organism: Limnoperna fortunei (assembly GCA_944474755.1). NCBI lineage: Eukaryota > Metazoa > Mollusca > Bivalvia > Mytilida > Modiolidae > Limnoperna > Limnoperna fortunei. The sequence continues at coordinate 57,113,901 of OX104122.1, read as the reverse complement.
ATCAAAACCTCTGAAATTTTCAACTTCCTTGTGTATTAAATGGTATGTCATTACCTAACCACAATGTAATTAGGCAATTACTGGAGATTGTTATCATCACAGTCTTTACAAATATAAAATGGTGAACACTTTAACATTTTTCCTTAATGGGCTATGGCAGGGCTTTTTCATTAAAAAGTTGTTTTTGGGGCCACAGTGGCCAAGTGATTAAGGTAGTTCGTCTGCTATTGATCATATGCTCTGTCAACACTGAGATTGCGGGTTCAATTCTCACTGCAAGCAGGGTGGGCTCGACTTCAAGCTTAATTGACACTAATTGCCAGTTTTCCTACCACATGTTGGGGGTTTTCTCTGGGTACTTCGGCTTCCTCCCCAATAAAACCTGGATACCATGATATAGCTGATAAAATTGCTCAAAATCATTCAAACAATACAAAATCCGTTACAAGGTCTATTGGTCAAGAGGGTAAGACAGAGGTTAAGAAATACACCTATGTACAAGTAGAATACTTTGTTTAATGCTTATGTATTATTCTGACATTATCAATCAGTGAAGACACACAAACTAGTTCCTAAAAGTAAAAATTCCTTTCCATTCCTAAATGTAATTACAGGATGTTTCATCCAAGTACAAAATAAAAAACTCTTTATTTTCTGACCTTTCAACGCTCATTGCCTAATTAGCTGAGTACAGTTTTTAGGTAACAAATCTTCATACAGTTAAAAAGAAGGTGGGCAGTGATTATTGTAACCTCTACAAATTAGAGAGATTTATTATTTCATATAGTTTGTTATTTCAGTTTGGTCGGACATTTTTAGAATTCAATCAATATTTGTGGAAATTTTGTTTTTAATTCATAAAGATTACAAATGTGTTGTTAAAAACTGTATTTGTAGATATTGTTTTATACTAAGATTACCAGTATTTGGATCTCGTTTACAGACTCCTGCAGTATCCAAGAAAATAAGTCTTTTTTAAAGTTGTATCGATCGTTAGATTTTAATGTACATCAATGTAACAAGGAACATTACTGTCAGAGCATTTCCATGGAAGAAAAAACTTAAAAAATTTTCTAATCAACACATGATGAATCGAATTAAAGAGCATTGTTAAGGAGGAATGGTGTTATTAAGGATCTATTAGGGCCTCATTTCTTGGCAATTTGTCCATAGATGCATGTAACATCAGTTAATTTGTTATAATGGAAATTGCCTATAAAGATCCAATTGATTTTTATTGTGGAACCCCTCTTGGTCGATTGACTGACAATCATTACATGAGTATTAATTATAGTTTTTTGCTAAATTAAGCATGTAGAGAGACAACCAGCTGATTGGTAATCACTTTCACTTTTGAAAGAGATTGCTTGATGAGCAGTGAAGTCAACTAAAACTGACAGAGAGTGTTTGAAGAGGTGTTATTTAAGTTTTATTTAGGTTGTTAAGATGAACTAAAAGTGCAATCTGCAAAGCATTGTTACATCTAAGAAGTAATGATTGACATACTAGTAAACTTATGTGATAGGATTGTCTACTATGTGGTATGATTTTTGTCTCGCCTGCGACTTTCGTCGCTGGAGGCGAGACATATGTATGGGAATCCGGCGGCGGGGGCGGCGTAAACACTTGACATCTTGCTTCATATCTTTGTAAGCCCAAGCCCTAGGTCCATCAAATTTGGTCCAGAGGTAGCTTATGATGAGTACTTGCCAGTCAGTCACCTGTCACCTGACCTTGACCTCAATTTCACGGTCCAGCGACTACGTTCAAGTTTTTAGGTTTCTGCTGTTCCCCTGTAACTATGCAGGGTATGGTGACAATATTTTGTATACAGTTTGCTGCTGATATTTAATGCTATTTACGTAATGCTTATGACGAAATTTTTTTTCGTTACTGATGCGGAATGCAGGCGAGACGTTTTTCTGTGTCCACACTTGTTTCTGTTAGGCATGACGCTTTTAATCAATTGGCATTGAACTCAATCTTGGCTATTGGGTGATGACCAACTAACTGAGGCAGCCAATGTAATCTTTTGGTTTATTGACATTATATTATGTTCAGTTGTAACCTGACAAACAGTTAAAACAAGGCTCAGGTTAGGGGCCACAGTGGCCAAGTGGTTAGTCATCTACTATTGAGCATGTGGTGTGTCAACACTTGGTTTGCTGTTCCAGTCTCACTGCGGACAGGGTGTGCTTGACTTCAATCCTAATTAGCAAGGTTTGACAGTTTTCTTGCTGCAGGTTGGGGTTTTCTCTCCCAATAAAAACTGAACACCATGATATAGTTAAAATATAATAATAATAATAATAATAATAATTATACTTTATTTTATGAGGGTAAACTCAGTTAGCTACACTAATCTTCACTGAGGCCCTCATATTAAACCAAAGAAAATAATGTAGTACAGCATACATTGATCAAACTGTGAGACAATTATAAACATTACATATACAGAAAATATACAAGTGTACAGAAAGTAACATACAAATTGGTGAAGCAGTAAACCATGCAAAAAAACATAAAAAAACCAAAACAATGTTTAAGTTATAATTTGAGATATCAGACAAAGGTCATTATCTGGTTGTAGTCCCTAATTAATGGCAAAATTATGTTTTTATTAGTTTCCATGAATTCTTCCATTATAAACATATGCATGACTCAATATCTGAAAAAAGCTTTATTGAAAGATACAATACAGGCTGTTAGGATTTGAAAATACATGTATCAGATGCATGGTCATTTCCTAGATTTGATCTGTAATTAAGTGTTAACAGATGTTTTCATTGCTTTCTGAGCATTAAATCAAGTTATAAACATTAACATTACATGTGTGATTTAAGTATTATACAACTGATAACAGATCTTGAAATTTAAAGACTATAGCTTTATAAACACCTAAAATTTCATATATCTTGCATGTTAAAGAATCCCTTTATAGAATACTTGGATTGTAGCTAGTGCAGAAGACTAAATTCTCCATCCCAACTCCGCACTACTTTCTAGTGTCATTTAGAATTTCTGATCATTTGTACATCCCCTTACCTTAGTTAACTTGAGTGTTCCTGAATATTGCTGAAATTCTACTCTGGACATTAAGTAACTTTTCAATCAATCAATGGATAAACCAGATCAATAGCCACAGAATTCTTGTAGAGTCCACCAACAAATAGCCCCTGAATTCCTGTACAGTTATAGCCAACCAAACCATGAATTCTTGTACAGTCAGCGAATCTATAACCCTGAATTTCTTACAGTCAGTCAATGGATAAAACCAGATCGATAGCCCCAGAATTTTTGTAAAGTCCACCAACAAATAGCCCCTGAATTCCTGTACAGTTATAGCCAACCAAACCATGAATTCTTGTAGTCAGCGAATCTATAACCCTGAATTTCTTACAGTCAGTCAATGGATAAACCAGATCAATAGCCCCAGAATTCTTGTAGAGTCCACCAACCAATAGCCCTTGAATTCCTGTACAGTACGTCATTCAACAGATAAACCTGAATTCTTGTCAAGTCTGCCAACAAATAGCCCCTGAATTCCTTACAGTCTGTCAACCGTCAAACCTGAATTACTGTATAGTTATAGCCAACCAAACCATGAATTCTTGTACAGTCAGTTAATTGTTAATGATATAGCTAATTCACTATTAAGAGAAGATAAATCTTTAATTTAAGTAGGAAAGTATTTTGCTTTCTATTGACAATATCCACCTGCTACTAATACTTTAACAAACTTGTTAGGTTTAAGATGAATATCGATAACAAATGGGAGTTTATTTCCTGTCTTTGATTGCATTTCAAGCTCTTTAAATAAATCAATAATTTATTGGAATTAGTTTGGACAGAGTAGAAATATATTTTGTAAATTTGTTCAAAACAACTGAAACTAGAATTTTTTTTATCAATAACATAGTTTGATGAACTCAAGTTTCAATGGAATGGCAGATGTTTAATTATTTATCTTTCTCTGATCATTAATAGAGTTTGATTTAGAACTGAATAATTACTCAACTATGCCTGTACAAGGCTTAGGTTTAGATGATGTTCAATTATTAAGTTTTAAATCATGCAGATTTTGTCGTACTTGAAAGAATATCAAGCAAGTTCATCATTTTTGTTGTGCAGTTTTTACTGTGTATGTGAGACTGCAGTAAAGTTGGTCTATCAAAGTTTATCCTACCCCCACGCACAAAATTATCAGTTCATCTGTAGCTAGATGTGCAGCTTAATTAAATTTTGATTGACAAAAATCTTTATTTGTATCAATTTGAAATGAAGCTGTCACATTGTGCAGCACTTAGCAAGTTTCAATTGGCGACAATTCATTCTGTTACAGTTTTATTTATTTTTAATCCCACATCATGTTTTCAGTTCATTTAATTATTTGTTTTTGAAATGAGTTCAGCGTTTTGGAATCAATACTTTGACCATGTAAAACCAATTTATCAATTGCTGTGTTGTGGTAAGCATTCCTGGAAGCAGGTGTTATGCTCACTGTTCTGCTTGTGCTAATCCTGTGATTGGAGCATTATACACAGAAGAACAAATAAATTAAAGATTGTTTTAATAAATTTACATTAGGTGCATATTACATATACATCCAAGCGCTATACACACCTTATATTATTGTATGGGGCCAAGGGGTTAAGGGAGTTTGTTTACTATTGATCATGTGGTCTGTCAACACCGAGTTGTTGGATTTGAATCTATTTATAGGTAGGGTGCACCTCTACTCCAATCTAAATTGACAAGGATTGCCAGTTTTCCTACCGCAGATCAGTGGTTTTCTCTGGGTACACCGGTTTCCTCCCCCAATAAGAACTGGATGCCATTATATATATAGCTGAACAATTGCTGAAAGTGGCGTTTGACACCATTCAAATGAATAAACAAATATTACTGTATGGGCATAATAGTTTTGTCTGTTTGAACTTTACCCTTTTATATTTTAATATTCGGTTGGATTTCACAGAGTGAAAATTTGGGTTATAGTATGGGCGGGTGGGCAAAAAATTTTTGTAACAGTTTTCTCGGCTTCTACTTAAGGGATTGATTTCAAATTGGTGCACAGCTTTAGCATGATGAGTTGTACTGTGCCTCCCCTTTCTAGGTCAGTCAGTTATCTACTTCCTGTTTTCCGAGCCGACTTGGACTGTTTCAACGGAACAGGAATAGGAAAAATTTTCGTAACTGTTTTCTCTGCAACTACTAATCACATTCTCTTGAAATTTGGTATGCAGCATCAGTATGGCCTCCTATAATGTGGGATTCAATATCTGGTCTGTCGCTCACCTACTTCTTGTTTAACGAAATCCGGCCATTTCTGTCTTTGATCGATTTTTTAATATTTTAGCATTATGTTGCCTTCAGTGTTAATTTGGAGATGAACCTTGAGTGACATACAAAACCTTCCTCTTTGGGTGGAAAAAGGTGGTAATACATATTCAGAACTTTGAGAAATAAATGATGATTTAATTTAAGACTATATAGTATATTGTCTAAACCCGTCAACTCAAGCTCAGGTGGGATCCTTTATTAAAAAGTCATTTCATGTGAGGCAAGGGGACTGACCTAATATATTTGCATTATTGTTATAAAAGCATGTTTTAAACTTATGTTATTTTATTTATTGCTGTTTATCACAAGCTAATTTGTAAAGTGTATACAATAATAGAGATGTCATGTTAATGGTAATCCTTGTCACTGAAGGACAGAGTTGAACACACAGACATCTATCTTGTGCAGAGTAAGGCACAAACTCACAAGCCCAAGTGTTGTAATGCAGGTAAACAATGTGACTATCTTCGTAGACCTCTCTGACTCTGAAGCAAAAAACACAGGCTGAGTGGATAAGTTGTCCAAATGATCCATATCCGTGATTATGATGTTCTGTCTTCTCTGCATGACTGCAAACATCTGCAGTAATCATTAATGTATTGTTTGAATAATCTGGGTTATTTTCCTTTTGGAGCACCCATTTTCTTTCTAGCTTGGTTAAAAGACCTTTTTTTTTGGCTTGTGATTAGGAGCTCCTGATTCCTAGCTACAATAGTTTGGTATCTAGTGTGATAAGGAGGAAATGTTTGATAGGCCATGGAAAACCAAGTTCCTGGTAGTGAAATAAAAAAATAAAACAAAGTTCCAGGCAATAAATTTTGGTACACCTGACGCGTGTTTCGTCTATTCAAGACTCATCAGAGGTGCTGTATAAAAAAATTGAAAATGCCAAACACTATATGAATATGAACAGCATAGAACAATAAAAACCAAAATATGCTGAACTGGAAATTAAATTGTGACTAAGATCAACCTATACCTGAGGCAGGCAGAACTGAGGAACATATTAAGACAAGTAATTATAGTCAGCTTTGTCTTATAAAATATGCCAGTGTAGTGCAACCTCTGTCTTAAGTGCGAACTAACACTTGAGATGTAATAAACTACAATGAACTCTACAGGCGATTGTTTATCTATCATGATAGTTATTTCTTTTTTATTTCTTTTTATTTGTCATTGTCCCAGTTTTTGTTTTTTCATCGGTCTACCTTGACCACAGTTCTTTTTCGTGTGTGCGTGTGTATTAACATTACCTGCTTTTGTTTTCGTGTCTCCTTTCTTTTTTTTCCATGTCATTGTAGCCATGACAAATATTGTCTTGTTGTGACAAAACTCTTTACTAATCAAGTCCTTTTATCTTCCTGATTTTCAGTCAGCCTTTATTCTTTAGTTAATGGACTAAAATCTAGAAGATGAAACTAAATCCTGATTGATTTTATTTCACATGAAAAATGAAAATGCTTCCTTGATTGATGACAGTTAAGGGAATGTCAGTATCAAAACAAAGGAAGCATGTTTGGCCAATCAGTACTATTTTCTTTGAACTGTTCTCAGGACAATACCTAACATTTACCTGTAAGATTCCTAAATGTGTGTGTTAATGCCCAATACTATTTTCTTTGAACTGTTCTCAGGACAATACCTAACATTTACCTGTAAGATTCCTAGATGTGTGTGTTAATGCCTTCTGCAGACTACATACCGGTAATGACACAGATTTTTATTCCTAGATTTCTACCGGAGTCGATTGTTCTATTAACCTATAAACTTCTGCAGAGGAGACCAGAAATTGTCATTGTTTATTAGGTCATCCTGTACAAAAACAGTTTGCTGTTTTCCGACCTACATTTAGTTCATATAAAGTAGGTTGCTTAAATGACACATAACCATGAAGACATGTACATGTTCAGAATTCTAATATTTTTTTTTAAGAATGGCTGAATTACTTCCTAGAATATATTTTTTTGATGTTTTATGTAAATCTTATCCAGCTATGATACCTTTCTATACTGACCCTGTTACTTCTGATACTTGCAGTAATTATTATGTCTTTGTGTTCTGTTTTTCTTTCATTCACACATCAACCCAAGCTATTTAAGGGAACCTTTAGCTATGAATCTCCTATAATGAACGTTGAATTGAATAGTATTTATGTTGGATCAAAACTCTGGGGATTGTATAGCATAGATTTACAAAATGATGGAAATATGTACGAGTTTTCCTAATAGATCGGAGGCATTCCGGGATATTAATGAACAAATGATTGAATGAAATTTGTCACTGAAGGAAAAGTCATTTATAAGCTTTACAATGTCTCTCCAGACCTACTAATTAGATTGTTCCATCAAGCCTATGGTGATTGATAGTACATTTTGTTATGAAATGTAAGGAGTTTCACTATAACAAGGATTTAGTCAGATTTTGGCCATTAAGATTTCATGTGTTCGTAAATCTTTTGAGTGACAGACATTTAATTGCAGTTGAGTGCAGTGACTGTTAGATTTAACAAGTTATGTTATGTGTATTGTTATATAAATAGAGATAAATGAAATACACATCCTACAAATAATTTATAATTAAAGACCTGACAATGTATTAAACAAATACAAATAGCATAGAGGACCAAAAACAAGGGTATAAATTACTGGCTTGGAACGATCACATGAACGTTTTATGTGAAGTGCTGTATCGCAGGGATCCCAACCTTTCAATGGATTCTTTGATGTTCTACAAATAGAGCATAATTGACAGAAAACAAGGGTATAAATTTCTGTCTTGGAACAGTCACATGAACATTTTATGTGCCGTATAACAGAATTCCCAACCTCGGGCATCTTTTGATAGATTCTTTGATGTTCTAAGGATACAGTGCTTGGCTGTGTATAATAGTCTTTGTTGCATTTAGATGCACACAAACCAATATTCCTATAAGTTGTCTTCTTGACTTTTTGTGCATTATATTTTCCAGTATCAGCAATGATCTTTTAAGCAAAAAAGTCGGGTATTAGTTTATGTGCTTGAAAGGACAATAAAATTATGAAATCGAGAATTCAAAACAAATTTCCAGTTGTTCCGACAGCCACAATTGAGAAAACCACAATATTAAATATCTTTGTCATTGACACTGCAAATTTTTCACAAACGACCAAAATTGTTTATTAATTGATTTCTAATTCAGGGATTGAATGCTTGCAAACTATATTTCAGCTATATTTAGAATGAACCAAATTGGTAGCCAGAAAATTACGTGAATCCATTGTATGTAATCCATTAATATTCATTGATATTTTAGGCCGTTCCATAAAGAAATTTGAGTTTCTATTGAAAGTTGCATGACAATGTTCTGATTACTTCACACTTAAAGCTCAAAAATAATACATGGTCATGGTGTGAAATCTTGTCCAGATAAATGGAAAATTTTGCTGCAAAATGACATGTCACAGAAAATATGTTTTACACTTACAATTAAGCATGGTGAGTTAGACCAGGACATCGTGAATCTTAGAAAACAGAAAGGACCAATCACTGATCATGAATAAAAGTAAAAACACAAGGATGCCAATGGTCATGTATTTCATTTTTATACTTATTTCTGTGACTGTGTCTAAGTGTTAAATAAAGTTTGTTTATATGAGTTAAAAAGTGGTTTGATTCAACTTGAGTTGGAGAAGTTGTAAATAGGCATTGTCATAAATACATGTGTATAACTTGACTAATCATTTATCACAGTGAAAAATGGACGCCATGATATTGCTGAAAAATTCCTGAAAGTGTAGTTAAAATTCAGAAAAAAAACAACATATAACCTGTTTAAATATTTGTTTGTTTTGTTCTTAAACCACACTTGGACAGCCTGAATTTGGAAATGTTTTTGAAAAATTAACATGTGTTTTTCTGTTTGTAGTCAAGTAGACGTCACAGATGAAGTCAGGGAATATTTACGCAAACCAACATTTGATAACTGGCAGTGGGATGACCCAGAAATGTTGATATTACTACGCCAAATGTACATAGATTTAAAGCTGGTGTCGAATCTAAATATTGAGGTACATGTAATATTGTTAGTATTGTTATTTATGTTTGGTATTACCTCCCCTGAAATTTAAAAATGTCTGACAGCACGTAGAACATAGAAACCTATGTCAGAAATGTTTAAAAGATTTACCTGCAAGAATTGTAGCAGTTAAAACCAGACTTCAATCTGCAGTATTCATTAGATGTGTTTATTGTTTATGGCAAATGGAAATTTAAAATGGCCACCTTGGCACATTAGTTGAAACCATATTTTCAGCATTGTTCATTAGATTGCAAGGACATAAAAACCTGAAATTAAAGGTGACCTCCATCATAGAACATTTGACATAGGTGTAAGGTACAATTTTAAGTTGGTGATCATTAAACAAGATTTTAAGAGAATTTGGTTCTACAAATCATGAAGGGAGTGTTGCATGGTTAGAAATGAAACAAGTATTTGAACATGGTCATATACTTAATATCCTTGACAACAGTCCATGAAAATAACAATGATCATTAATGTTTATGTAGGTCTGTCACAAGGAAAATAATTTAAGAAACTGCAACTAAATCTGTTATAAATTCAGGAACATAGTTCAAGTCAGAACAAGAAAAGGGCTGTTTTTTGTCCATATCTGGCAAAATTTTAAAAATTGTTTTTTTCTAACCAGCATTGTAATAAAGTCCACATGATTGTTGACAAAAGACTTAAATAATTGCATTGGTATCTGTGATGAACTAAAATGTGTCAGTATAGAACTGATACCATATGTATGTGGTTAAGGTGTACTGCAGCCCAGGTAGATTTGACCTACTTTTACCAGTACAAAGTGGGTCAAGCTTTTGGCTAGTGTACCGTGCAGTTTTCATACAAAGTGGACAAAGCTTCTTGTTTACCATATGCCCTTACTCTATGAAGTGGACATACCTTCTAGCTTGTCTACCGTGCCCTTGGTTTATGGTAAATGTGCTGTTTTGTTTATGGTTTCCTAAGATTGCAAATACAAAAGGAGAAGCATTCATTTAACTATACTAGAAATCAATGTGTCTAGTTGGAGGTTTTTTTACTTGAGAAGTCAAAAATGCATACTGAGTATGGTTAATCTTATGCTCTTTTTGTAGATCCAAAACTAGTATAGTTGTTTTGCAAAATAAGAAATAATAGGGTGCCACTGTGGACTGGTGGAATAGGTCAAATCCACCTCAATAGTACTGTATACAGATAGAAAAACCTTTCCTCCCCCACCATAGAGTTAATTGTTTATTATTGCCCTCAATGCAGACAACTGTAGATGGATAAATTATTTGTCCATTACTAGAAAGAGGAAACATTGATATTGAAGGAAACTTTTAGTATCATTAAATTAAGCAACATCCATGCTTTTCTGTGACATTAAGCATGATGGTTTGATGTAGTTTTAAGGATGAATGGCTAGAAGTCCTGATAAATTTTGTGTTTGAGTATTGTAAACAATCCTTTAGAAATTAGATAATTGGAAAACACATTAGATATATCACCACTAGTGGGTGTTAAGTGGATACACAGGGATAGCTGAAATCTGGAAACCAGACCATGCCTGGAAACCAGATCATGTCAGAAATGATTGGATTTAATTGGTTTTAGAAAATAATACTAATAAAATGCTATTAGTACTAGTACCAATGGATGATTATTACAAAATTGAAATTGTAACATGAATCCTATTCTTTTTTAAGAATAAGCCAGAGATGACGAATATGTATGCTCTAAATTAAAACACTTGGATAATATTGCTTGATAGGTCACATGTTCCAGTCAAACGCAAAGGAAGAACAGCCAAAACTACAATAAGAACCAATAACGCACAGTAAAACTCCGCCTTAATTATGTCAAATTTTATATTGATTTTCATTGCAAAAGGATACCATGAGCTTCCTAGGCCTTCAGCAGAAAATCTGGCAGTCCTTGCACTCTATGCCTGCAGTTAGGTTCAAATCTCCAGTCTTGGTGTTAACCAACACATGATCAGTATTCAGTAAGGCTCAAACCTGCAACCTCGGTGTTGACAGGCACAGATCAATAGTAGATCACTAACTACCATAACCACTTGGCCACGGAGGCATCTTAGATCATGAACAATACATATCCCTTATAAATATGGGACACACTATAATGATAGAAATATATTTATTCTTCAATCCTTAATTTTTTGTCTTGTAAAATAACTAGTACAGACTGTAATTTTCTGGAATATCATTACATGTACATGCGTAATTGTATTCTGTAAAAACTTGTAATCTTCCAAGGAAGAAAAATTGTTCAAAATGCCTTGAACCGTAAAGTCCTTCATTTATTGCATTGGTAACTATTCGCATTTCTTTAATTTTTTACTCAGAATATCAAGCAAAGTATGTTATCTTGGAACGATAATCTGATCTGATTACACCAGCTAATTGTCCTCTAAGTGGGGTGACATAAGGGTATCATTTTTCCTGTTATGTCTTTTTTGCAAATGCCATGAGTTGTCTTATGGTCTTATTAGTTACAAATTATTTTACAATGACCTGTCAACACGACATTTATAAGTTTAAGCCAGAATGGTGTGTTCAATGCCATCATGTATTGAGAATAATTGACAGTTTTTCTGTTGAATGTTGGGGTTCTCAAAGTGAACCTTGGCTTCTCAATAAAAACTAGACACCATGGTGTTGCTGAAAAGCTGTGACAGAGCATAAAAGCCCATTAAAAAACAAACAATAGTGTTAATTTATTTTTAAGAATGCAGAATTTCATGTTTATGTTGACATGTTTAGCAAGCTTCCAACCATTTGATCTCTGCATAAACTAATTTATTAAGCATAAATTTACATGAACCTGATATTGTAAACTATAAAATGTTCAACAATTAAAATCATTAGTGCCACTTTATGGCGGACAACCGTATAGTGATCAGTCTGTCTGTCTGTCTGTCTGTCCTTCCGAAATCGTGTGTCCAGTCTATAACATTTTTGTTTATTGTTTGGTATGTAGGTAGATTATACTACTGTGTCGCGTACAATGGTTGATGACCTTTGACCTTAAACTTTGCCTCAAGGTCTGCGGTGGGGGGGGGCAGCGGTGGCCAAGTGGTCAAGGTAGTTCGTCTACTATTGATCACGTGGTCTGTCAGCACTGAGATTGGGGGTTCGATTTTCACTGCAGGCAGGGTGTACTCGACTCCGATCTTAATTGACAAGGATTGCCAGTTTTCCTACCGAAGGTACGGGGTTTTCTCTGGGTATTTTAAATCGATATTTCATATCTTTTGTATTATGTTTAACTATTTATATTATGTAAAACAAACAAATAAGTCAATGAATAGACGTCAGTTTGAAACTGGTTTCAATATTGCCGGGGTTTCACAGGGAATAGGGTATGATATCCCCCTCGTTATTAACCAATCATATTGTAGGGATTCACTAGATACATTACTTCAACAGAATATAGCCATATATATAATGTAAAATGTAATTCAACAATTAAACGTGTGTGTTCAAAAACACTAGTTGACCGACAAAAAACACCAGTCGACATGCACATTGTCAGAAGTTTTGTATTTTTGTGGAAATGAACAGAAGTAAGAGCAGAATATAATTTAAGGTCTTTAAAAGATTTCTTACAAGAGAATAAATAACAAAAACGTGTGGTGTCCTGTTGGAAAGTACCTTTGTGACCTACATGCATTTTTATAGCTTGTTATTTAAACTAGAAGCTTGTTTGGTCATGCAGATATGTTTACCAATTTTTTTATTGAAAAGTAATAATTTTCTTTCCACGCATATTTTGACAAATTCAGATCAGTGTCACAGCACAAGTCATACATATTAATATTAATAATATACATCCCTACTTAGAGTGCTTTAATTTATGATCACTTTCTACTGTTTGAACTCGTGTACTTTTATTGTGAAATAAATTCTCCCTCATAACACTCCTGCTGGTTGATAGAAATATAATATGAAATATTAATGATATAACATTAAATAATTAGACTGTCGCAGCAGTGTGTTCTGACATTAATTCAATTCATTATTCACCAACTTTTTCTCAATTTTATCATAAAAGACTGTTTTTTATTGTGACCAATTTAAATGTTGGATAAATAGAATTAAGTCTATGAAAGAACAGGAGCAGAAATTGTAATTGAATTGTCGTGTCTTTCTTCCTAAAAACTCTGCTAATTGTGTTTTTCTCTGTCAATTAAGAGAAAATGGTGTTGACAGAATTTATTTCACCTCTGGATATAATCTGACAATGATGTATTGATCGGCATTGATCGCTATTGTTGTTAAGAGAACCTTTTAATGTTAGAAATTATAGTCAAAAGTCTGAATAAAAAAAGAGCAAAGTGTCCCAGCAATATACAATCTAATTAAAATTAAATCTTTCACTTGCTACCCTCTTTTTTGTCATTGTAATTGGGATTTATTTTTAATTAAATCAAACAATATAAACACGTTAGGTGTAAAAAATAATTAATATAGTGGAATATTTTTTAAATTTCAATCATTTTCTCAGAAACTACTGGTTCAATGGAAAACAATCTTGGTCACAATGATCAGTAGATTGTCCGTAGTTTTCGGGGTTTTTTTAGTTCTGATCAGAAATTGAAAATGGCCTCCACTGCAGTTGTGGCTTCTTTAGCAAAATGTTTAAAAAGTTTTCTTCTAAGAAACTGCTGAGACTTCGCCTGTGAGGAGGGTTCACAGTCCCATGCACACTGTGTACCCATGGATAAGGGATGCCCACTTGTTGGGGGTTATCAGGTCATTTATCAGCCTTACCATGGAGGGTAATGTGTTTTGTTAGTGCCAGGCTTTTAGCACAATAAAGACCCCTTTAGTAGTTGTCAAAAAGAGTAGGCTCGTTGAAGCTGCTACAAAAGGCTACATTTCATGCCCCTTCCCATACTCATTCTTTTCCAGTGGCATTCAAAATTTTTGCCATTTGGTCAATCTTTACCAAATTGATTTATTTTTTGTTAACTTGATGTCCAGTATAAAGACGAAATACACTCCCATATACATAAAGCAAACCTCCAATTGATAAAAATCAATCTCAGAAACTGACAAACTGTTTTATTCTTTATTCTTTATGAATTCTTATGAAATGGTTCTGCATTTTGTTAACTTGCTGAGTAGTTAAGGGAGTTAGTGATCTGTTATTGATCTCATGGTCTGTCAACACTGAGGTTGTGTGTTATATTCTTACTGCGGGCAGGCAGACTTCAAGACAAGGATTGCCAGCTTTCCTAACACAGCCAACATTAAAACAAACAAAAAAAATGTGCAAAGTTTATGTTTGTTTTAGATAAGAAATTCAAAATGACTCCATGCAAGACTTTATCTCTATAAAAACATGGGAAAAATGTTCAAAAAGGAATTTTTGATGAAACTATTAACCCAGTTTTAAATTAAACAGCAATATTCATATGAGTTTATGTTTTTAATGCTATTAGCAGTGATTAGTTCAATATGAAAATGGCTGCCACCACTGGAGTTGAGTTTCACATAGAAGTATAGCTTCTTCATTTTCACAAAAAATTGTAAATTTGAAAAGATAAGCGATTAACAGGATTATTGTTTTGTTAATTCCAGTTTGTTATCTGAAGTCAGTTTATTAAGTGATTCAAAGGAATAGAAATTCATTTTTTAGCATGCGACATTAAAAATCAATATCAAAAGATCAAATAAGAATTTGATCAAAATTAGTAAATTAGAAATTGATATCACAGTTGAAGATAATAATTTAAAAATTTAAAAAGAAAAGAATAATTAAGAACTAAAGATGACAAATTTAGAATCAAGACTTAAGAATTACATATGCCGAATCAGAAATTAATCACTAAGAATTTAAAACCCAGTGGCATTCATGCTCAGTCTTTTTTAATGATAATAATTACATTTTCTTAACGTCATTTTCAAACCAATTTAACTTAGTACACTAGATATAGGATTTCCATGTTAGCATCAGTCTTATATAATTGGAAATGTTAATGCCTTAAGCGAATAGTTCTCAGATTTATAGTGAAAATTAAATGTTGTGATGCAGCAGACAGAATGATGGAAGACATAACAAGATGTCTTTCAGGAACAGAAGGCGCTCAGGAAGCAATCTGTTACAAACAAATTAATATCAGTCAGATGGTTCTGACTTGTGCAGACATAACAGTACAAATTGAGAAGACACACTTCTCACAACAAACTTAAAGTCTTAATCACTCAGACAGGATAACTAGTACTTGAACCAGCATTAAAAACAAATAATAAAAAAAATGGACATTAATTATTGTTTGGAACAGTCACAGCAGAGGACACACGAAGAGCTCTATGAGGGAATAGAGCACATCAAGTGGTGAATGAGACAAAAAATATATTAAAGGATGGTTAATTTGCTAGGTTAAAGTTTATAGTATAGCAGAGATTTAGGTGTTTCAGTTTGCCTGCTTGTCATGCAAGGCTTGCATAAGCATTTGGGTACATGTAAAGTTATGAAGCTTACATATGTGTAGGTCTACGTTAGCCAAGACTGTACAAGCATTTTATTAAGTGTAAAATTTGAGTTTGTTGTCTTTTCAGATGCCAGTTTTACACCAGTGGTTGTATGAAATATATAGGAATTATAACCAAGTGCCTTTTCACAATTTTAAACACTGTTTTATGGTAGCACAGATGGTAAGATATTTTATACTTATGTAAATAGTAGATTTCACCCTTGTAAACTTGCCTAGAAAATTAATAAGGCTACAGAGACAAAGAAGAAATATTGCTTGCTGTACAGACTTTAATCAGTTCGACAGTTGAGACAGGTAGTTTTTGGCATTAATTTTGTTTTTTTGTTTTTAGTAAATTTTTTATGTGCAAGGCATGCTGATGGCAACTTTTACTATACAATTGCTCAACACTTGTATAAATCTGTGTGCTACGACTGTTAGTTTGGTAGGTTTGCAGAGCTGCCAACCCTTACTATTTTAGAGTAAGGCTTTTAAATTTTGTTTAAAAAATACGCCTTACGAATTTAGAAGAAAAACCTACGATTTTCCGTTTTTTGCCATAAAAAAATAATATTCTGGAATTTTTTCATAGTCGTGACCGTCATTGGTTGGAATATTAGAAAAATCTAATCATAATCATTGTAGGTTTGAATAAAAAGTAAATACTATTGAATTTGAACCACATGGTTATCGATCGGCATCGTTTTGACGCTTTATTAAGGAACCAAAATGTCAGAAAAAAACTATCCATTCACAGCGGATGGGGCCTTGCAGCCCCCAGACCCCCTGCCTTAGTATTTTTCAACTTATTGGGTTGGCAGCTCTTGGTTGAATTGCTTGAAGTTCAAACCTGTGTTATAGTAGGGTGAAGTCTGGTCGGCAGTCCAAAATGACTACCTAATTGGTGTAATCTACCCCTCCTGTGGATCCCTGAAACTTTATCATAAGATAGATAGAGCACATATTGCTATGATGGAATTGTTTGAGGTTTTTCTGCTTTTGCTGACAGGAACAAAATGTTTCAGCAAATTTTACAGATGGTTACTGATCGTATAATCAACTTCTACATTCCATCTGCTCAGATCCCCATCTTTCTTCCAGCAAATTGAAAACATTCCCTCTTTATTAAGGAATGTGCTTTGCAACTCAGGCATTTCAGTCCTTTGCAGGTATTATTAATTGTTATTAATATATATTACGCCTTTGAAGATTGGCAGCTTGCCAATGGTTAGTTTATATTTCAATTACAAAACTGCCTGCAATGGTGACAGTGCAGGCAAATCAAATTACAATAATACCTTGAAGACTTAGTGATAATATCATATTATCTGATAAGTTCATATATGTGCTTTTTAATTTAAGTATTTTAAACTTTAGAATACTTTAAATTAGAACAAGAAACACTAATATTGAAACACATATACAAATTATGTACCTTCAAGGCAAATTCCTGTACAGCAGAAGTATTGATTCTATAATGGTTAATTGTAGAAATTACATCTTCAATGTCTAGATAAGCCATTTTCTTTAGAACTGTGATTGTGGTATTAATTGCCATTGAAATCATGATTGAGTGTTGTTGACTTTAAATGCAAGGGTACATTATGTATGGTTTCATGTTCAAAGAGATTGAAACTAGAAGTTACCGGTGCTCAGTGTCATCAGTTTTCATTAAAAAAAAAACCTGCTGTAGACAATAATGCAAATATTGCATAATTAAAATTTTGATCTTTATAAATAAGGTTGATGTCTTTGGACTTTTTAAGGAAAAAATACATCGTGGTGATTTCATTCCTGTGTGGACAAATATTTTTATTTAAAGAGTACAGAACTTTTGTTTATTCCTATAGTTAAAGCTAGTTTGCAGACTGTAATTAATTATATTTTTTACCAATTAACTTCTTTTATGCTGCCCAAAAAGTAGGCAGAATTTTACTTCCGTTATAATCCAAAGTTAGTTTTGTGATTTGTAGGATTAACGGCAAAAATTCAGTCCTATTGCTTGTAATGTAGCAAATAAAAAATTCTAACTTCGGTCTGTTTAAACAAAATGCAAACATAATATTCATCTTCTTTACGTTATTAAAGCTTTAGACATTGCGTAGCTAACGGGAAACGATCTTTATTAAAGAATTTTCTTATTTACGTCTTTGAAAATGCACGTGGAAAATGCTATGCTTATCATTTTTACTGTATATGGATAATGTGACCTAATTTAATTATAAATGCGCTAATTTGCATACTATAACAACCATTCCGTAGTAAGAATCCAGTAATTTACATATGTATTACCCAAGGTTTCCAAATGTTTGTCAGGTAGTAAATGTAATCAAAAAGAGACATGAATGTCAATTAATACACAAGGTATAGCGGGTTATAAAAAACGACAATAACTATCATCACGTATCAATAATGATGGATTTAAACACGAAACCGATAAAAATGTGGTGACACTGCGGAAAGATATCAAGATCGACCATGTCTGATTGTATATGAAACTTCTTTTGGACATCAAAGTGCCGGGAGTGATTCACTTGCGCTCTGCTACATTACAAGTAATAGGACTAAATTCGTACTCTCGCCAAAAAAAAATGAGGGTACGATTATTAGTTCTACCCAAAGAGCTGCTTCTCCTTCCATCCATCATAGTTTTGTCTTAGACATATCTCAAAAAACTGTTTGACATATTGACTTTTAAACTTGGAGGTTGGATATATCTAGAACCAAAAATCTTTAATAATGCAAAAGAGATGTATATTATGATTAAATTTTGTATAAATAGATCAAAGTAAGAATTTTTTATTTGCTACATTATGAGTAATGGGACTAAATTCTGCCGTTAATCAACAAATCACAAATTAACCCACATAATTTATTGAGTTATCTGCCTTTGATAATTTTTATTGTCTGGAAAATGACTGAAGACCTGATGGATAGATTCACTTTAAACTTGGTATATAGCTGTCTGGTAATGAGTAGAAATGTTGTTTTGTTTAACTATCTCAAAATCCTCTTTCTCAATATTTGAAAATCATAATGTGATATGATAATGTGATATTGCGTGTCCCTAAAGAATAGTTAAATGCGTTGTACTGGGTTTTAGTTATCAGTAGTGTACTTTCAAAAATATCTTAGCAAACACAGTCATATGCAGCATAGGTAGATTTTAGCTTACCTGACCCAAAGGGTAATATGAGCTATACTCATCACTTGACACCAGTCAGCATCTACCATAAACATTACATATTTCTGTCTTCTGTTCCAAAACCACTTGGCCAATTTGAACCAAACTTAGCAGGAATGTGTATTGGGTTGTTCTTGCCAAAATTTGAGTTGTTGGTGCTGATCAAGTATTCAACAAAGCTGCCAGGGCCATTAATGCATTCTGATTGGCTGTATTACAAAAATCTTCTCACAAACTGCGTGGCAGATTGATTTGTAATATTGTAGAAAAGAACCTTATATGTTCCTCGACAATAATTCAGTTCTTTATGCTGATTCAACATCTATTAGAAGGCAACCATCACAGGACTTAGTTTAACATAGTACCATACATTCTATCAGCTTCTTTTCTAGAACTGTTCTTAACAATGAAACCAATTTAAGCAGAAATGAATCTTGAATTATTATCTTATTATTTTGAATTTTTCAAGCTTATTAGAAATTCAACCATTAATGAGTTTCGATTGGCTGAATTTCAAAAATCTTTCTCTCCACAGATTTGTTGTCCCTGTCCACTCTATTTTTAGCCGAGTTGCAACGAAGTTATGATGATGAAAGAAAGTTGTGAACCAATTTTATTGAAACTTTGGGACATAACATAAGAGGAGGAACCCTATTGATTTTGGGGTAAATCCTTTCAAGGTCAAGGTCACAGTGACAAAGACGTTAGAAGATTTCTTGAATTAGTGGTTTCCGGACCATAACTCAAAAAGTTCTCAACCGATTTTAATGAAACGATTGGAAGCGATTACTACTTATGAATGGTTGAATTTGTAATAACCAATTATGTTAAATCTTAAAATGAAGACAAGGAAAGTTTTGGTTAATAAAATACGGCAACTTGGCTTTCGCACCCCTGTGTATATTGATTTTTAAAACATGAGGTAAAACTTAATGTTGTAGAGTGGAAGATCCACCCAAGCTGTAGTATAGTGAAGTGATTATAATAAATTTATTTGTAGATGTATGGATTGACATGGTTGATCAACCTGTTAGATGATATTGATATTTTCATTCTATTTATAGATGTATGGGTTGGCATGGTTGATCAACCTGCTATCACTGTTAGATGATATTGATGTTCATTCTATTTATAGATGTATGGGTTGACATGGTTGATCGACCTGCCATCACTGTTAGATGATATTGATATCTTCATTCTATTTATAGATGTATGGGTTGGCATGGTTGATCGACCTGCCATCACTGTTAGATGATATTGATATCTTCATTCTATTTATAGATGTATGGGTTGACATGGTTGATCGACCTGCCATCACTGTTAGATGATATTGATATTTTCATTCTATTTATAAATGTATAGGTTGACATGGTTGATCGACCTGCCATCACTGTTAGATGATATTGATATCTTCATTCTATTTATAGATGTATGGGTTGGCATGGTTGATCGACCTGCCATCACTGTTAGATGATATTGATATCTTCATTCTATTTATAGATGTATGGGTTGACATGGTTGATCGATCTGCCATCACTGTTAGATGATATTGATATTTTCATTCTATTTATAGATGTATGGGTTGACATGGTTGATCGACCTGCCATCACTGTTAGATGATATTGATATTTTCATTCTATTTATAGATGTATGGGTTGACATGGTTGATCGACCTGCCATCACTGTTAGGTGATATTTATATTTCCATTCTATTTATAGATGTATGGGTTGACATGGTTGATCGACCTGCCATCACTGTTAGATGATTTTGATATTTTCATTCTATTTATAGATGTATGGGTTGACATGGTTGATCGACCTGCCATCACTGTTAGATGATATTTATATTTCCATTCTATTTATAGATGTATGGGTTCACATGGTTGATCGACCTGCCATCACTGTTAGGTGATATTGATATTTTCATTCTATTTATAGATGTATGGGTTGACATGGTTGATCGACCTGCCATCACTGTTAGATGATATTTATATTTTCATTCTATTTATAGATGTATGGGTTGACATGGTTGATCGACCTGCCTTCACTGTTAGATGATATTGATATTTTCATTCTACTTACCTCAGCTATTTGTCATGACTTGGATCACCCAGGGTACAATAATGCCTACCAGGTTAGTAAAAATGAATTTAACAAAGGTCCATGTCACTAAAAAAAAACCTTTTATCTCATGTTTTTTAGTGTGTATCAATATGTTTTAACAATGTACAAATGTCATTTTTCATCATGTAATACAATTTAGATCCTTTTATCTTTTAAGAATTTTTTATATGTTTTTACTAGAAACAATAGAAAGTATATTGGCTTTGTTTGTTAGCAGACACTGATATAATAAACTGGGATATTCATCAGTATTTGTCCATTGCTTCACCTATTATATTAAGTAGTTACCAGATATATACCAGCCAAGTTCACTATTTCAATAAAGTTAAATATTGGGTTATTTACATAATCATTCTTCAAATGTCAAATAGGAGACTGACTTAACATTCAAAATGCCTTTATCATGATAGGTGGTTATATATATCCTATCCTGTAATTTATGGTGTCACATTTTATTTAAAGTATTTTCCTCAACACACTGTCTATTAACATCATGGGAAGTGCATCCTTTCAATAAATTTATGTTAAATTGTGGGCTTTGCACCCCAGAGCAACAAACACAGATTTGGTTTTGCTTCGTCTTTTTGATGCTGTCCCATTTTGTTTTACATACTGCAGCTTTTCAACTGAAATTGCCCTCATTTTTACAAAATCACACTATCAGCATTACCTGTTCGACCACTGTGTAGAATTTTTAATGCCACTAGTAAAGTGTGGTTAGTTAGATACAGGCTTAATATTTCAATTTGCAATGTGCAATCATTACAATATTCTTATTTTCAAAATTTTCACATGGAGTCCATATCAAGGAGCATGTCACTCACTTTTCAAACATTCTTTGTTTGTTATGGTCTGTAGCATGGCATTCCATACTCAATCTGAACAAGAGGTTATTCCCCGTATGACACCTGGGAAAAAGCTGTGTAAGTCGTCGTTTCACAAATGTCATGCCATATTTTGTGACACGTGCCCAGTTCCGGGGGTTGACCCATGGGTACAGTTGAGTACATTGAGGAGATAACGGTGTTGTATTTAATAGTTGATAATGTCAATTTATGTTTTAATGTTTGCAAATTTAGTTCTATAAGTGAAAAGAAATATGAATTTTTGCAATATTACAATCTAAAGATTGAAAACAACTTTTTAAATACAATATTGGTAATGTCGTTGTAAGGCAAATTAAGGAATAAAGACAAAAATCAAATATTTTATATTACTGCATCAATACCGAAACATCAGAAGTAGCATTATCAAAGAAGACATGTATGTTTGACAATTTTCTCTGATGAAAAAACACAGACAAATTTTAATGTGACGTCCATAGCATATGTTTCTAATCCCAAATGGACATAGTTTCTTTCAAATCAAATATGGCTGCCATTGATTTTATCAGAGCTCCTGATAACAAAGTCAGTTTGTATGGCTAGACACTTTTTTTACCTCTTCAAAAGTCCATTACAGAATAATATTTATAAAAACAATGTATATATGGAAAACAAGACAGTCAAACTTTAACCTTCATAATCTTTTATTGTAGAAAATATGATACTGGTATTAAAAGTAACCAGATGATGTTCATCTATATGTTGAATCCTCTGTATCCAATTACATAGTACTGGGTACCAGATACATTTTATGGTCTGAAATAATCTGAAAGAGATTAAAAGAAGAAAACACAATAACTTCAGTATCTTTGCAGATATCATTTCCAATTTTTGTTTGTACATCCAGTTAGAATCTGATACCTTTGGTAGAAAAACTGGCAATAACTCTGCCTACAAAGGCCACACAAAAGGATAAAGAAATTGTGTACTCTGCTTAACTGAATCATTTAAGCTTAAATTCTAATGCAGATTGTCAATAAATCTTATTATTAGTTTGAATTTACTGTCACATAAAAATTTAACCATAATTTAAAGCCTGACAGTGTCATAATTGGATAAAGAATGCATGCAGAAATTTATATTCAAATAAGTAATTAAGGCATAAATGAAAAGAGAACATGGGATTTCATGTCAGAAAATGAAATCAATAGTTTTTTGTACCTTCCTGTCAAGATAACGAGAAGATCAAAGGAACAAATACATTAACTTGATGTTCAGAAAAAAATGTCACAATTGTCTCTTTCCTGTAAACCTACTGAAGCATGCTCATTGATAATAGTAGGACTGTATGCTGGGAATATATATATAATGTCATTTCTTTTCTCTAGAATTTCATGTACTTTTATTTTATTGAACAAGGCTAGATGTCTGCTTCAAGTGATGTCAAACTCATGAATTAATATAATTGAATGTGTGGGAAAGTTCTTTATGGGTTTTTGTTTTCTCCACAATTTTTTAATTTATGCTATTTTGAAAAGCTTACCATATAATTAGTCATAAAAGCATTATTTAATATACATGTAAACTATTTAGAATTAATCGCCTTATTGAATTTGGCTTGTTGAGCTATGTTGTGTGGCTGCTAGTAAAACTTGATGCAGTTGCCACACTTTAAATCTGTTTATATCAGTAGCTCTCCAAATGCATATTCAATATTAGTGTGTTGACAAAAAAAAATAGCTTGTATTAGTTTGTGGCTGAGGGACCGAGGAAATACAAGGCTGCACCAAGCATTTTCCCTTTCTCATGCCTAAAACAAAATAAACTAGCTATATTTTTCAACAACATACAAATGTTGTTTTTGCACTGTGATTAAAATGCTTCAATTTTTTCTGTTGTGTTTTTTAAATATTCGAACCCTGTCACAATCAAAATGTTCTAAATGGTCAGTAGTTTTCAAAGATTTTTTTCAGTTCATTATACTGTCATGTTGTTACAAATGTTTACAAATGGGAATTATTATGAGTTTGGGGTAACAAAATACAGCAAAAAGTGTACATGAACAAAAAATACAGGTCGTTTGTATTCAGCGTCCTGAATGGTCTGAGAGAACGGTTATTGCAGGATACACATAAAATTTGGTTATCCCCTGAAACATTGAAGATGTGTTGTGAATGTTAGCGTCTTATTCTCCATTTTTGTATTCATCACATCTCTAACATGGTAATCATTCATCTTACCCAACTTATCAATTTTAACCGTTTTGTAACATTTATATGTCTAACTGTGGAACAACAGCTTAATGAATTTTAATCCATGCATTTTAATTTATTTCAGATAAATGCCAAGACAGAACTAGCATTACGATATAATGATATTTCCCCATTAGAGAATCACCATTGCTCCGTCGGTTTTGAGATTTTAGAAAAAAGACATTGTAATATTATGAGAAACTTTTCAAAAGAACAATATAAAAGGGTACGAGAGGGAATGATTAGGTAAGTGTCTTCCAGTAGTGTAGTGTGGTAAGGTATTGTCACCAGACCAGATTAGGTAAGTGTCTTCTTGTACAGAAGTGTGGTAAGGTATTGTCACCAGAGTAGATTAGGTAAGTGTCTTCTTGTACTGAAGTGTGGTAAGGTATTGTCACCAGAGTAGATTAGGTAAGTGTCTTGTACTGAAGTGTGGTAAGGTATTGTCACCAGAGTAGATTAGGTAAGTGTCTTCTTGTACTGAAGTGTGGTAAGGTATTGTCACCAGACCAGATTAGGTAAGTGTCTTCTTGTACTGAAGTGTGGTAAGGTATTGTCACCAGAGTAGATTAGGTAAGTGTCTTCTTGTACTGAAGTGTGGTAAGGTATTGTCACCAGACCAGATTAGGTAAGTGTCTTCTTGTACTGAAGTGTGGTAAGGTATTGTCACCAGAGTAGATTAGGTAAGTGTCTTGTACTGAAGTGTGGTAAGGTATTGTCACCAGAGTAGATTAGGTAAGTGTCTTCTTGTACTGAAGTGTGGTAAGCAGTGTTTTCAATAAAAGCCGGCAGCCGGCAAAATCAACCACTTATTGCCAATTTTTTGCCGGCTATTCCATTTCCGATTTCAAAAATTGGAGTTCGCAATTTTTGCGGACGAGGTCGGGATCGTCAGTCTTTGTTTTGGTATTGCGTACTCCCGGGAACCAGTTCATATCACTTGTTGTGTGTAAACACTAATCCAATTCTTTAAGATTTTCTACTAAATTTGTTATTTTTTTAATTAGAGCAGCTCTTTTACCTTAAGCACAACTTGACCGACATCATATATATCCTGACTCGTACGTGATAGGCCTATGTTCTCTCAAAATTTCATGACCTCTTTAAAACCTTCCAAGAGAAAACCAGCTTCCGGGGTAAACCCCACTCTAAAAATAGCTTTTTCTTTTCAGAAAATCTTGGTTTATAGGTCATGTAGTGCATGTGACATAAAACATACTAAACACCATTAGAACAGAGCAAGTTAGGACTCTAAATTTTTCTAATATATTCACCTTTCAGACAAACTTTCATTCATTAAATTTTAATATACACTAAGATAAACAGGACTATTTTGTTGTTAAGTACTATTTTCTTATATGTTCCAAATTTGATTGGTCCCCTTTAGTGTCTTGACACCTAAATGCGTTTGAAAACTAGGTGAAAACATTGTTTTCATTCAAATGAGACGAAAAGACCCTGACTGTGGTGAAGTGAAGTGAAGGTTTTTGTCAATTTATGAAATTGGTAAGAAATAATTAAGATTCATGTCACAATTCATCAAGTTTTGCAGAAAATATAACAAATGAAAAGGATGATTTAGATACAGCTAGAGGGCTTACAACTTGATCCAAAACTGCTAATTTTCGTTTTCGGCCGGGGGGTATTGCCCCCCTGGACCCACTAGGGGCCTTGAGCGGCCCCCAGACCCCTCGCCATAGTTATTCTTCCCCCTATTCCAATTTTTTTGCCTTCTATTGCAAAAGTTAATGAAAACACTGGTAAGGTATTGTCACCAGACCAGATTAGGCAAGTGTCTTGTACTGAAGTGTGGTAAGGTATTGTCACCAGAGTAGATTAGGTAAGTGTCTTCTTGTACTGAAGTGTGGTAAGGTATTGTCACCAGACCAGATTAGGCAAGTGTCTTGTACTGAAGTGTGGTAAGGTATTGTCACCAGAGTAGATTAGGTAAGTGTCTTCTTGTACTGAAGTGTGGTAAGGTATTGTCACGAGAGTAGATTAGGTAAGTGTCTTCTTGTACTGAAGTGTGGTAAGGGATTGTCACCAGAGTAGATTAGATAAGTGTCTTCTTGTACTGAAGTGTGGTAAGGTATTGTCACCAGACCAGATTAGGCAAGTGTCTTGTACTGAAGTGTGGTAAGGTATTGTCACCAGAGTAGATTAGGTAAGTGTCTTCTTGTACTGAAGTGTGGTAAGGTATTGTCACCAGAGTAGATTAGGTAAGTGTCTTGTACTGAAGTGTGGTAAGGTATTGTCATCAGAGTAGATTAGGTAAGTGTCTTCTTGTACTGAAGTGTGGTAAGGTATTGTCACCAGACCAGATTAGGCAAGTGTCTTGTACTGAAGTGTGGTAAGGTATTGTCACCAGAGTAGATTAGGTAAGTGTCTTCTTGTACTGAAGTGTGGTAAGGTATTGTCACCAGAGTAGATTAGGTAAGTGTCTTCTTGTACTGAAGTGTGGTAAGGGATTGTCACCAGAGTAGATTAGGTAAGTGTCTTCTTGTACTGAAGTGTGGTAAGGTATTGTCACCAGAGTAGATTAGGTAAGTGTCTTCTTGTACTGAAGTGTGGTAAGGGATTGTCACCAGAGTAGATTAGGTAAGTGTCTTGTACTGAAGTGTGGTAAGGTATTGTCACCAGACCAGATTAGTGTCTTCTTGTACTGAAGTGTGGTAAGGTATTGTCACCAGACCAGATTAGGTAAGTGTCTTCTTGTACTGAAGTGTGGTAAGGTATTGTCACCAGACCAGATTAGGTAAATGTCTTCTTGTACTGAAGTGTGGTAAGGTATTGTCACCAGACCAGATTAGGGAAGTGTCTTCTTGTACTGAAGTGTGGTAAGGTATTGTCACCAGACCAGATTAGGTAAATGTCTTCTTGTACTGAAGTGTGGTAAGGTATTGTCACCAGACCAGATTAGGTAAGTGTCTTCTTGTACTGAAGTGTGGTAAGGTATTGTCACCAGACCATACTAGGTAAGTGTCTTCTTGTACTGAAGTGTGGTAAGGTATTGTCACTAGACCAGATTAGGTAAGTGTCTTGTACTGAAGTGTGGTAAGGACTATTGTCACCAGACTGGTGAGGGCATTTTTTATGACTATTTGTAACATGAAGTTTTGCAAATACATTTATTGTTTTTTTTTACCTATTACATACACTTACATGTACATGAAGGTGCTTTATCCAATACTTCAAAGAGGATTCCAATACTCATTCAGTGGCCGAGTTGTTAATCATCTACTTTTAATCACATGGTCTGTCAACACTATGGTTGCAGGTTTTAATCTCACTTCAGTCAGGTTGTTCCTCACCTAATTAAACCTGGAAACTATGATATAGCTGAGAGATTGCTGAAAGTGACATTAAACACCATTCAGACAAACAAACAATACTCAGTCTTACTTGCCACAAACTGATGACAGTTATACTGCTGAAAATATTGCCTGAAAGTGGCATAATCAGAAAATCAAATCAAAATAAATTCTAGTTGTTAATGGTAAAGGATAATTATTCATTAAAGTTTTGTTTTGTTTGTTTGAATGGTGTTTTAAAGCCACTTTCAGCTATATCATGGCGTCCAGTTTTTATTGGAGGAGGAAGCCGGAGTACCTGGAGAGAACCCCCGACCTGCGGTAGGAAAACACGCAATCCTTGTCAATTAAGATTGGAGTCGAGTACACTCTGCCTGCAGTGAGAATCGAACCCGCAATCTCAGTGTTGACAGACCACGTGATCAATAGTAGACGAACTACCTTGACCACTCAGCCACCGAGGCCCCTATTCATTAAAGTACTTTAACCAACAAAAAAAAAAGGTGGCCTCAGTTAGACATAATTTTTTAAATAATAATAATTTTACTCCTTTTTTTAGCTGTTTACAAAAACATGTCTATCCAATGTAAAAAAAACAACACAAAGATGCAATAAAAAAAATACCTTAAATAAGAATATTATGATTGATTGATTGATTAATGGTGTTTAATGCCCGAGCAGCATTATTTCAGCTATATTCAGGCGATGAACAAAATGAACGGATGATAAAATGAACATGAAATGATGATGAATGAAAATGGGATGGGACACAAGGAAAAATAGGGGTAACGGATTTTAGATTGCCACTGGCAAATGGGAGGATGGATAGTGTCTGGCAATTCAGCCTCCTGTAGCGGGATCGAAATCCCTACTCATAGCGAATACTACAGCAGCGTTCTTTAACGTGCGAGGAACGTGGCATTTTTCCCAACACGGTGCACTAATATGGTTTGAGGTCAGGTTTTCCGTATTATGGCCTGACAACCCAAGCTTGCCAGGGGTACCCCATTCAGCCACCTGGGGCACACATCCCAGTCGGTCTAGGCAAACCGACCTGACACGCCGGTCAGGGTACTGGGCGCTATTTAGTCGCCTTTTACGACAAGCTAGCGCGACTGCGGTCTATTCTTTTGGCCACCCGGATCTGGCACGGGGCAAGAATATAATGACAAATATGGCTGAAATAAATTTAAAAAAAAACAAAAAAAAAAACATAAAAGCAACAAACAAAATATTTGTTGGTGCTTCTGAATAATACACATTTTTGGCACACCTGTGGCTTGTACCATGTTACACAATTGCTTTTTTACAGGTGTATTTTAGCAACTGATATGGCTAAGCATAATGAAATACTCAACAACTTTAAAGCATGTACTACATCGTTTGACTTCAACAACAAAGATCATAAAGCATTGGTAAGCTTTAGTAATTTGTGTCAACCTATCAGTTATCAGAGGTTCGATGCTTTCTTTTAATGATAGTTCCTACTTTGTATTCTAGTCCAGGGGTAGGTTTTTATCAGTGGATGCGAAAATGCTTAACGGTTATTTTTATCCAAATGGTTTTTTTTTTAAAATTCTTTGTTTGTTTGGTTTTGGCACGAATTAACACTGCTATATTACTAGTATAAGTTTAATATATTTAATGTAAGTGTGAAGTACCTGTCTGGTATAAATTATGTAGGATTAAACAGAAGGATTGGTTTTAGCTAGCAGTAGGTGAACTTCAGAGAACAAATTATCATCGTTATTCATATTTTAATCCATTAACTCAAGTTACAAAATCACTGCCAGATCTTATGCAACTTGATATCCAATAAGATTTGACGTTACATCTGTGTTGCATCAGAATTTATATTTTCTAATCACATGATTGTTTCAGTTAAGGGTTTTTATTGTTAATAAATGAGTCCAGCTAGATATTGCTGGACTTCTATTTTTGTATAGGTACGATCAATCAGGAACCAGAATTAGTTAAGTAACCAGTATACAACTTTTCTGAATTCTCTAAATTATATGAAGACTTCCAAGACGAGGCCTTTAATCTTGGACATGGAATGTATGGTTAAAGTCTTGAAACTTACACATTTTAAACATTTATCAGTTAAAATAATATACAAAAGTGATATCAATGAATGTTTCAGACATCATAAACGTGTTTTGAATGAAGATATCATACATATATAATAGATTGATATTTTAGATGATGATGATATTAATGAAGGTTTCTGACATTTCAAATGAAGCGCGACCAATGGATGTGGCTATGCCTTGGTTAGATTGTTTATTAATGGAATTCTTTAACCAGGTTGGTGGAGGACAACATTGTTTTTATGTTAAAATTCCTGTTGTTCGATGTATTTTGTTTTTTAGACTACCTTATGGTTCGTTTAGATTTTTCTAATTTTTCTAATTTTGTTCTTCATATTTTGTTGTGACTTTTAAACTAGGAGTTATTGCATGAATATTGGGGATGAAATATTTATACCAGGAGAGTAATGTTTGGAAAGAGTAAGCAATTGCCAAGTGTTCTATAAATAGATCTACAACAGATACCATAATTGGCCATATATAATGTGCATTGGACTGTCATATGTACCCAGTCCAATGTTCAGTACTTACCTACCTAGTTCTTGTTATGCCCGGAGGCACATAGGGCAAGGAGTAGTGATCTCCAATCTCTGGTCTGTGCTTTTCTCAATTTCACCCCAGCTAGTTCCAAATTCATTCATTTCTGCCTCTATGTTCAGTAATTCAAATATATAACTTAAGTCTATCAACATCATGTGTTTAATACATCTACACTGACAACTTGCAAGCTTGATTTAGATCTGGATTCTCTCTGTAATATATAAAGTTTTAACAGCTTGTCTATGAATCACTTTCTTTTTTTGTCATATACTGTTATAACTGATCATTAATTTTGTAAAGTAATCTATTAGTTTATGTTCATCTCCGATTAGAACTAATTAAAATTAGGAATTGGAGAGCAGCATGGTTTCGCTTTTGGAATGCATTGTTATATTACAGTCTTTCTCACAATATCCCCTGCATTACATTCACTCTACACTGAAGTCACACCACTTGTGTTGTCTACAAAAGTTAGTCTGCTTTAATGACGGTCCATGGTATTGGGACAAAAAGATAGACTTTTCCAACCTCAACCGTAAACAAAATTTTCTGAAAACACAACAGTCGCCTTCTCCTAGCTTACACTTCCATTCTATTATTATATATTATCTAGGTCAAAATTTACTTTAGAAAATCGCCCTATCA
This sequence comes from Limnoperna fortunei, assembly GCA_944474755.1. Taxonomy (NCBI): domain Eukaryota; kingdom Metazoa; phylum Mollusca; class Bivalvia; order Mytilida; family Modiolidae; genus Limnoperna; species Limnoperna fortunei. The sequence goes on along the minus strand of OX104122.1, from coordinate 57,083,062 downwards.
AAATTAAATAAACTGGCACATTTTAAAAGGATGATAAACTGTGGAAAAATTGTTTAATTCAATTTGCACATAATTGGATCTGTGTAAGTATAAGCTTGACAAAATGCAATAAGCAGTTTTTATTTTTATGGAAAATTCTCAACACAGACTCAGTGACTTTTATTATTGAAAGAACATATTTGGAGAACATTTATTAAACCATGGACATCGAACAAAGTATAATGTGTTTCACACATGGTGGCTTCATAACGAGTAAACATGAAAAGTAGTCATTACATTATTGTATCTTAGTAGTGTTAAGAATTTATAGAATAAGTCCAAAATATGTAAAAAGTGAAACATGATTTTACCTATCAGTAAATGTATTTATAAAGCTCATGCTCAAATATATAAAAGGAGCCTCGGTGGCTGAGTGGTTAAGGTAGTTATTATTGATCACATGGTCTGACAACACTGAGATTGATGGTTCGATTCCCACTTCAGGCAGGGTGTAATCTACTCCAATCTTAATGGACAAGGATTGCCAGTTTTCCTACCGAAGGTCGGGGGTTTTCTCCGGGTACTCCGGCTTCGTCCCCCAATAAAAACTGGACGCCATGATATAGCTGAAAAATTGCTGAAATTTTGATTAACAATCAAATCTATAAAAATAAAATTTAGATTCTCTTATAATTGGGCTGTTTTATCATATTCCCAAATGATTGCGTATTTTGCTATTTTGCATCCTGGATGATGTGGTTAGAAAAATTGTATAAAAAATTGACTCGTCTGATTGGATTTTCAAATGTTGTGTTGGTGTATTTTTGACATTGCCAAGTTTTCTACCTCAGACAACTGTTAATGTCATAATGAAATGCCGGAACAATCTCTGCACAAGTGAATACTGCTTGAGAAATAATCTGACTAAAGTATAAGAGAAAATAGTTTCATTATTCATGAGAGTTGATATTTTATGATTTTTAACTCGCACTCATTAGGAAACCTATAATTCTCATTGTCAAGCAAACTAAGGCTTATATAATGTGCAGATATGTAAAAGATGTCTACATGCAGTTAATTATTTGCATATAAATTATTAATGTAATTTGATTGAGAATCTTCCTCCTGACTTTTGTGTATTCAAAGCTGCACTAATATGCACAAAACAATAATTGATAGATTTTTCCACAAAAATATGATATTCTATTTAGATTAAAAATGAAGTAACAACTATAGCATTAACATGAGGTTGATATGAAATGATTTTGACCAACTGATGCATCATACTTCCAGTACTTTCATTAAATTTCAGTTATCTTTAATGGTTACAGTGGTATACAGGTAGAATGAATAGCTCTAGCTATCTTTTTTTTGCCACAGTATGACTTTAGTCCCATTCCTTGTATTGTAGCAGAGCAGATGTGAATCACTCCCTGCACTTAGATGTCAATTAGCAGTTCCATATAAAATCAGCCATGTACAATCTGGATATCTTATTACAGTGTCACAATATTTTCGTCTGTGTCATTTTAAAGATCGCTCATTATTGATACCATATGATAATTATTGCTGTTTTTTTATATTACCCGCTGTGTGTCATGTATCTGTTTGGTTACGTTTACTTACTGAAAAACATTGATATTCACAAATGGTGTGATACATTTTCGGAAAGTGTAATATATGAAAATTACTTTTCAAACTTGGTCATTCTTACTATGGAATGTTTGCTGTAGTATTTTATTACAGTTGGGTCACAATTATCTTTTGGGGACTCTCTGGCAGAGTGGTCAAGGTAATTCGTCTTCTATTGATCACGTGGTCTGTCAACACTGAGATTGCCGGTTCGATTCTCACTGCAGGCAGGGTGTACTCGACTCGAATCTTAATTGACAAGGATTGCCAGTCTTCCTTCCACAGGTCAGGGGTTTTCTCCGGGTACTCTGGCTTCCTCCCCCAATATTGCCTGAATATAGCTGAAATATTGCTGCTCGGGTGTTAAACACCATTAATCAATCAATCAATCAATCCTCCCCCAATAAAAACTGGATGCCATGCTAAAGATGAAAAATTGCTGAAAGTGGTATTAAACACCATCAAACAAACAAACAATTATCTATTTATAGTGAAATTACCAACGACTGGTTTTATCATGGCGGCAACAAACGAAGGACGATTAAGAAATTACAGAAATTACTTTAATACGGATAGTTTTCAGAAATTTCTCAATGTCTGCAGTATAAATAATGTAAAAGAGGTGTATATCATGTTTAAAATTGTAATAAAAACACTATAGTTAGAGTTTTTGATTTGTTACATTATGTGTCATGGGAACAAATTCGGACATTAATCTGACAAATCACAAAACTAAAAGTGGATTATTACAGCATTATAATTCAGCCTGGTATACAGACATAGCTATTTTAAGAGATCACTTGGTGGAGATAAAAAGGGTAGTTTGAAAGAAGTTTTTTCAAGGGAGATAAAAAGGATGGTCTCATAAAACATGGTCTTGTGCAATTTCAGTTATATAAAATGAGGTACAAGGATTGTTAGAATTTAAACAAAATTTTGCAAGTGAAATTTAATATTTTTCTCTAATTTTGTGTGCAAAAAATTTGTTTACAAAAAATTTGAATTAGATGAATTCTAGAAAAGTAACTTGTGGGTTGCATGAATTTTAGAACATTTTTATAACTTAACCAACCTCATTTACTCTCTTATTCTTTGTGACCAATGGAACTTTTACCCTCTATTTCTAATTGTCATTATTTATTTTTAGTTTAGTTGTGTTTTAAGTTTTATGTGTTGTATCTTCAGTTGTTAATGGTCCTGCTTAAAATAGCAGATATTTCTAATGAATGTCGACCTTTGGATGTTGCTGAACCATGGCTAGAATGTCTTCTGCAAGAATTTTTTAATCAGGTAAAATAAGGCATATGCTTACAATCACATACTTTCACATGCATATTTACATATATAAATATTATTCCAATAGTTCTTCCATAAATAATTTAACAGGGTAGGCCTTTAGGTATCAAACTTCTATGTCCATCAACTATGCATCAGTCTTGCCAATAAACTGTTTGTTCAGACTAATTTGAAGCATTTAAAGAGTTCTCCATATTTGAATTTCAGACAATTAGAATTAATGAGCAGCGTGAATATGTCGGAGATCTAGTTAACAAAGCTTTTGACAGAACAAATAAGGTTTAGGATACTGGAGACTATATACCATGATATACTAGCTGTCATTGAATTTACTTGACCATAAATATACCATCAAAGCATTGTAGCTGTAATTATAAAGCCAATGTTTTATAAGGTGTTATCTATGACAAAACACAGATACTAATATTCTATTGTGAACCTCCCAAGGGAACTCTCCAGACATCACTATTGGCAAACTTCCAGAGGAAAAGTTCATTATTATACTCCACGCAAACTTGACTTGGGGAGTTTTTTACGTCCTACACCGACAACTTAATGGCCTTGGTCGGACGGTCCACGCAAACTTGTCTGGGGGGGGGGGGGGGGGGTTATATAGGAATCACCCTGTCTGTCCGTCTGTCCACAGCCCTTGTAAGCCCAACTCCTCCTAAACCTCTTGATGAAATTTAAAGAAACTTAACATAAAGGAAGTACATTATATGTAGATGTGCATGAAGGAATTTTATTGACCTCGGATATCATTAGGGGGAGATAATTGGACTTGAAAGTAAAGCGGGGGTCTCCCTTTGTGAGTGTGCTCACAGTCTACACTTGTTTATTATTATGTAGCATATTTTGAAGTCTTTACTCCACCTTTCCGTAGGAATGGGCCGATACTTGTAATTGCTAAATATAGTCTCCTTGCAGTCTCAAGTTTGAGTAACAACTGTTAGAAAATAGTGAAGGCTAATCAACCGATGTAAAGTTTTGATTTTACAGGTTACCTTAAAGTGTGATTATGGACAAAGTTGTTAAAATATACTAGAATGAATAATCCTACCCTCTCCTTTTAGCTCACCTGACCCGAAGGGTTATCCTTTTAGCTCACCTGACTCGAAGGGTTATGTGAGCTATTGCCATAACTTGTTGTCCGTCGTCGTCGTTAACTTTTCTTTTAAATACTTCTGCTCCTAAACCACTGAAGGGATTGTTTTGAAACTTTGCACACATCATCAGTAAAATGTCCTCTACCAAGTTTGCACAAATCATCGCCTCAGACCAACCAACATGGCCGCCATCTCTACAAATAGAACAGGGTGGTCAAAATATTCTGTTGGGTCAAAGTTGTACAACTTCTTGTAGGAGTTATTGCCCTTAAGTTAGCATTGCTCAATTGTTCTGCTTTATGAGAGCTACAAAAATGGTTTTAGGGTCAAGATTGTCTGATTAACTGTTTGAGAGTTGTTCCCCTTGAACTTTTTTTTAATCGGTTTTAATTGATTTTTTAAAATCTTCTCCTCTGCAACCACTGAAAGTACTGCTTTGAAACTTTGTACACATCATCCGTCAAATGTCCTCAACCAAGTTTGCACCAACCATGGCAGCAGATTAACTCCCATGGCTGCCATGGCTAAAATTAGAACTTAGGGGGGTGGGTCAAAATACAGTTTTTCGCTTATAGTTCAAAAAGTATAACAGATACAGGAAAACCTAAGAGACGTGCCGTCATTGGCATCGAAAGCTCAACGAAACAAAGTTGTATGATGAATCCTTGTAGGAGTTATTGCCCTTTAATTGTCCAAATTGATTATTTTTGACATTTTTGCCTCAAAATCTTGAAAATTTTTAAAACTAGAGAAAAAGTTAGCATTGCTAAATTGTTCTGCTCTATGAGGGCTAAAGAAATAACTTACGGTCAAGATTGTCTGATTAACGGTTTAGGAATTATTCTCCTTGAACATTTTTTTTAATCAATTTTATTTTTCTGATTAACTGTTTAGGAATTATTTTCCTTGAACATTTTTTTAATCAATTTTATTTGGTTTTAAATAATCTCCTTAACCAATGAAAGGACTGCTTTGAAACATTGCACACCTCATCTTTAGGATGTTCTCTACCAAAATTGTGCAAATCATGACAGCTGACTACCTACATAGCTACGTTGGCTTAAAATAGAAAAGGGGGGGGGGGGGGGGGTCAAGAGACTTTTCAGCTGATAGTTAAAAAAGTATAACAGGCACAGCAAATTTGAAGTGAACCTCCCTTCTCCTTCTAAGCATCAAAAGCTCCTCCTTATAGGAGTTATTTTCCTTAAAAGGTCAAAATTAATGACTTTTGCAGAAGTGTTGGGCAATTCCTTATAAGAAAGAAAAGCTGGATAATAAAGGGTTGTTTGGTTTCAGGTTCAGGTGAGCAATACAGGCTCCTGGGAGCCTTTAGTTTTTTGGGTTTTTTTTGGCGATGGTACGAATTTATTCCCATTACTCGTAATGAGTGAATCACTCCCGGCACTTTGATGTCTGAAAGAAGTTGCATATATAATCAGATGTGGTCGATCGTGATATCTTTCGACTGTCACCATTTTTTTTATCTGTTTCATGTTTAAAATCGATCTTTATTGATACGTGATCATAGTTATTGCCGTTTTTAATAACCCTCTGTGCATTGTGTTTTCATTGACATTCTTGTCTCTTTTTAATTATGTTGAATACTTAAAAAAACTTTGAGAAACCCAAAACTGAATGGCATGTGGCATCTTGGGTAATACATATGTAAATTACTGGATTCTTACTACGGAATGGGTATTATAGTATTCAAATTAGCAAGTAAAATTAGGTCACATTATCCATATATGGAAAAATTATCAACATAGCATTTTCCACGTGCATCTTCAAAGATGAAAAAAGAAATTTCTTCAATAAAGATAGTTTCCCGATAGTTTCGCAATGTCTAAAGCTTTAGTTACCTAAAGAAGATGAATATTATGTTTGAATTTTGTATAAACAGACAGAAGTTAGAATTTTTTATTTGCTACATTACAAGCAAAAGGACTGAATTCAGCCATTAAACAAAACTAACTTCGGCAGTAAAATTCTGTCTAAAATTATACATGTAATAAACTTCCACAATGGGCAGAAAAAATTATTAAACTCTTTGCATTTTGATTTCTGGGCTTTAAGGTGTGTTTTATATGAAAACTTTACATATTTCTCACTATTTAATTAATGATAAAAAATATGTAAGGTCAAATCTGGTGATTTTTCACTGCTTACTTTAGTATACTAGCATTAATAAATTCAGTCCAGGATATTCAGGTCATGCACAGTACACATATAAAACTGTATGCACAATGAATTGTACTTATAACGATATTTCTGTAAAATTTTTAATTTGGAACAAAATAATATATATTAAAAAAATAAGAAATTAAAATGTTGATGGTAACTGAATATATGTATTTTGGTCACACACATAATTGTAACGTAAATATGACAAAATTATATTCATTGCAAGGCATTATATGAATCCTGTTCATTTGTTGAAATGCTAACTTTTTCATGTTACAACACATAACATTGGTATACATGTACAATGTTAAAATGTTCTAAAATGATTTCAATTGTACAAATTTTAGAGTGACATAGAGAAGCTTGAAGGATTACCAGTTGCACCCTTTATGGACAGGGAACAAGTTACAAAATCATCATCACAAATAGGCTTTATTAAATTTGCATTACTTCCATTGTTTGAAGCACTGGGACAACTTTTTCCAGTAATTGAGGTGAGTGTTATTTTCCATATAATGTTTACTCAAATATCCCTATTTTAATTTTGATTGATGTTATTTTAGCTGAGTAGTTCCACACCAGATATTTTCTTGTTAACTTCAGTTTAACATAGTTGTTATGTGTTTCTATTTGTTGAAAAATATGTGGAAGTTTATCTATCTATAGCTGTTTCCAAATTTACTAGCATGAATTTGTAAACAGTTCTGTAATGATGTGAAACAGAATTTTAAAAAATGATATTTCAATTTTGTCTGGTTTCAATCTTGAACACTCCGGCCAATCAATTTTCAAATACAGTATAAGTGGGTTTTTTCGCGGTGATTTAGTTTTCGCTATATTAGTGGGAAAAGTTGGAACGCGGAAATAAAAACACGCGAAATATTAGGACAAATGATAAAGTTATTCATTCTAATTACAGACCGCGAATATAACATTACTCCAAATTAAACTCGCAGTTTTTTAAGAAAAACGCTAAATTTTCCCCACGCGAAAAAAACTACTTATACGGTAGTTAACATGAATGATTATCTACTGTTTTATTGTAAAGGTACTAGGATCAGTAAGATAACTCTCCGGCGCAGAGAACATAACTGGTTCCCAGATATAACCTCTGCCACACGTCATCCTCCATTTACTGCGGGACTACATTTGTCGTCTGCCCGTGACGTTGGTAAACAAAGAACGATGTTTGTAAAATAATATACGTGATCTTATTTATTTTTATATAGTCTTTTTAAACACTTTTGATACAGTTTTACAATTGAAATTACTGCGTTTGTACGCGAAGCTTATCCGCCATGAGAGATATCTCTCAATATGTCAACCAATGGTATGGCAGAGGTGATTGTGGTTGATGTAGAATACCCAGAATCCTTTGCGTGGAGATTGCAGTAAGATAAGATAGACTTGTTAGACAGTATGCATCTGACCTAATCCCTTTCTAAATGGATAAATAAGCAAAATTTACCCTCTAAGAGCCCCTTCCACTTTCTTGATGGGTAAAAAAAACAAATTTAACTTCTAAGATATGAAGGAATAACTCGACCATTGCTTCTCTTGTTTTTTAGAATGACATTATTGAACCTGTTCGAACTGCTTTAGAATATTACACTGACATGCAGAGAGCTCTGGAAGAAGAAAAAAAGAAAAAAGATGCAGAGGTTTCAAAAAATGGCATCACAAAATCAAACAGTCAAAACAAAGTTCCAGTATAGTTGTAATGGAGGGAAAGTTTATGGCAATAATTTCATGATGTTATGTCAGTAATCGTTCTTTGGTTATGATTTATTAATTTTGATGTGGTAAAGGAAATCTCACAAATCCTTAGACTTCATCATTAGTAGTTTTTAAGAGTTATGACTGGTCATAAGTCCCACTACTTTTTGTAAAACACTTTTTGTAAAACAAGCCCGTTGTTTTATTATCTTAGGGATATAATTTAGCATTATTTTCCATCAATTATATGTTGACCATTATAACATTTCCATGGGTCATGTTAGCCATTCTATTCCTTTGGTGTACATCATTACTGTTGACCACTTGACCAATTGGAACCAAGCTTGGCATGAATGTTTCTAAGTGGTTCGTAACAAATTTTGAGTTTTTGTTCTGGTCAAATATTCAACATGGCTGCCAGGGCCATTAGTGTGTTTGGATTAGCTGAATTTCAAAAGTCTTTAAACACTCCTCTTGGCAGATTGATTTGAATTAGTGCAGAAATGCACAACAGGGTGTCCTTTACAAGTTTAAGTTATTTGTTCTGATCCCAAATCCAAGATGGTCACCACCATAGAACACAGTTTAAAATAGGAATTTAGGAAAAAATTTACAAACTTTTTTTACCAAAACCTTTCCGCATAGTTAGAAATGAATCTGTGATAAAAATCTTATTATTTTGATTTTTATCTAGCCGATTCGAAATTCCACATGGAGGCTAGGGCTACTAATGTGTTCGGATTGGTTGAAATTAAAAAAAAAAATTCTTGGCAAACCACTTAGCAGAAAAGAATTGTGATATTGTAGAAATGTACCTCAGATAGTCTTCTACAGATATTAATTTTTTGTTCATATCCGTAATCCAAGATGCCATACATGCTTGGAACATCTTAAAAGCAATTACCCAGTAGTGTGTATTTCTGGTGTTCCAGACATACTGCTCTAGTCTTTTTAACACACAAATTGCATACTTATCAAAGGACAAAACTAGTTTTTAACAAATAAAGATAGTTGTTATTGCCATGGACTTTTCTTGACATTTTGATGTATGTGATAATTTATACAAGTTGTTATATTTTTATTATTATTATTATATTTTTGGCATTTTAATCGTTTATTATGTATATACTTTGTATTGCTGATTTGTACATAACATTGTAGAATCTCAACTTATAGTTCACGTTGAACAAGTTGACATAGCTAGTAATGGCACTTACAGTTTCAATTTGTTTTAAAACCAGAAATGTTTATGTATTTGCAAGTTTATTCACCATTTTTTGACATGGCTTCTATTTAAGAACAAAATATTCTGTATTTTATGAACATTTTTTTCCTGGACATTTATATAATGTTGAAACAAATTCTATTTGATTTTTTTTTCTAGATGAAGATTTAGTTTTGAATCATTGGTGTTTAAATTTAAAGCTTTTAAAATCATTGCAGGGATCGTAAAATACTAAAAACTGCATTAAAATCCTTTCATTGTCAAAGATTTAGTAGCCAATCCGACTAAATTAATATTTGAGATAGTAAAATCAGAGATTGATGTATGCATCTTTTCCATTCCAGTAGTTTATTAAAATAACCTGCGCTGATGACTGTATGTGCATCTTTTCTGATTCAGTTATATCGGTTTATTAAAATAACCTGCACTGATGCATTCATAAACATACTTATCATTTTATTCTTTGGTTTCTTTTTCACATTTAATTTTTTATATCCTGAAAATCCATCACTTTTACTCAAGGAGCCAAAAAAAGTTGTTGGATGCTTTAAGAAATGAACATTTAATTAAATACCTTTGCTTTCATTTTTATATTACAGCAACATGACTTGAATTATTTTTACACATATGTTTTTGCTGTCAGTTATTTTCTGTGCAATACACATTTATTTTGCAATGATATCGTTTAAATATCATAGAAGAATAATGTATGTCAGATTTTAAAGGCTTTTATTGTGTGATGCAGGTAGTTTTGCAATAGAACTTGAGTTACCTTTCTTACATTGAACCTGATAATTCTGTAAAAGTCATAATAGTAAGAGAATGTTAAATTGATATGAATTTGAAATCAATGTTACATCTGGTTTTGCAGTAGTTACTTCCCTTGCTAAGCTATAAGTAACATTTGATCTACATCCCTACATCCATTATACATTGCATTCTTTGCTCACTTTCCCCAAGCCTCTAGGTTACACCTTATAATTTAAGTGATAAATATAAAAAAAAGCTTAGCCTGGGGCTTGTAACAGGGGAGGTAATGATATATTGTTGACAGAAAATAAAATCTAGTCTAACATTATAATTTATATATATATTTTTTAAACAAGAATTCTTATTTACGTTATATTTACGAGGTTAATATGCCAAATAGATTTTTTTTTAATTTATTATGTAATAAATGACATTATTGTATAATATATTTTTCAATAAAGTAGCAGGATGTTTTTTTACGTATACGTAGGAAATGGAAGAACACTTAGTATATCCTAATTGATTGCTTTATACTTATATCTTTATGCAAGTGTGAAATTTCTATCTGTGTAAAATGGTGCTTTCAATCCTGGCACTCAAAATTTAGGATTTCAAGTTGTCTTAGATTAATTTGTTTTGTCATCTGTTTTGTTACCATAGTAATGTGTTTATACTGGGACTGTTCTTCTTTTTCACAAACTTGACTAATACCATTATCACCATTGGAAGCCATAATCAATTTTACATTGGGGCAACACGGACCCAACCCCTGTGTTCTAACATAAAATTCCTTCATATCCTTGAATGTCATAATAGCTGCATCACAGATGTGAGCTATACTATCAGAGTGTTTATCCATTTTTTTTGCATAAATGGGTAAATTAGTGTCCAAGAAAGATATGATTATGAAATACATTTGAAAAAAAGCTAATTTTGCTTAATTTTCAATTTACACAATATTTAAGTTGATAAAATTGACTTTACCATAAATAACAAATTTCAGTGAGTTTCATCAATATGCATCATAACTAACAATTGATACAATAAATTATAGGTTTACATTTAACATGCCAGGAAAGACCTGAATATAGCTGAACTATTGCTTGCTGGACGTTAAATATCAATCAATCACATGCCAGGATATTTCTGTTATCGTTAAATTCTCCTTTCAATTTAAACGTAAAAGTAAAAAATTGAAGGTGAAATTTAAAAGTAATTCGTAGCTTCTACTTTGTAAATATTTCGACAGAAATATCTAAATATTTTACTGTACTGGATGTAAACATTTTTTGGGGCCATTTCTTAAAAAAACAAATTTAAATCCAGAATAATGCAATATTGTATTATGTAATAAGAAAAAGTGTTTAGTAAAGGATGTTTCTTGTGTGTGTAAAACTATGTGAAATTAAAAAACAGCTGCCAAAGTTTTTAACAAAATTATTAAAGAAAAAAACACTTGTCTCAGTTACAAAGAAGATCATTAAAAGGAAAAAAGGCTGCCTATAAAAACTTAAAATGACAAAAACGGCTGCCAACAAAGTTCTATATTAAGTCAGTTTGTTCTAGTTGCTTTAGTTAAATCCTAAATAAAAAATATCTGACAATGTATCTACACTTTGGAAATGTGAGAAAAATTACGCCAGATTTTGGGCGCCATATTTTGGCTACATTGAATTTCAAGCTTGATTTCTGCTCCTGTATGGTTTAGTATTGTATAGTGTGTTCTTTGCACCAGTTAATCCTTGTCTTTTTAGAGATATTTATTATACCCCCACAAACTTGTTTGGGGGAGGGTATATAGGAATCTGTCTGTCTGTCTGTCGGTCTGTCCACATTCCTTGCAAGTGCAACTCCTCCTAAACCCCTTGATGAAATTTAATGAAACTTAGCATAAAGGAAGTATATTATATGTAGATGTGCATGAAGGATTTTTATTGACCTCAGATATCATTAAGGGGAGATAATTGGACTTGAAAGGAAGCAGGGGTATCCATTTGTGAGCATGCTCACAGTCCACACTTGTTTCATGTTTTCTTGTTACGCAAAAGCTATTTGTTGTCATCTTTGTTATCAATGTTATTATTTAGTTGTGTTTTTTTTTGTTTCATTTCTTGTTAATTTTTTGAAATTCTTTTACACTGCTCCCATTTCACATTAGTGTTATGCATTTTACTGGTAAATTATATACAAGCCATTTTTTGTGTGTGAGACACCAAAGACTTCATTCCAAAGATTTAAATTGAGATGTAAAGACTTTGTGTTTAAACTCAAGTACTAGAATTTCAAAACATCATGCAAGTGGCGATTTATGGCTGGGAAAAACATTGTTTTTAATTTTTTTTTTATTTTACTATTACTATTTTTTTTAAATTGTAAAATTTTCATTTTTGGTTACTGTCCTATGATGTGAAATAGATTAAATAGGCTATCAATAAGGGGAGATTACTCCTCAAACTGCAACAGAATCTATAAATTCAATTCAACATATTTTAATATAATTAAAACTAATTAAAACAAAATAGTATTTGCCTGTAGTTCTAAAAAATGCATTCAGTCTTGTGTGTTTTTTCCTGCCATAAATCAAAATTTGATTGTGGTTTGCAGGATTTTTTGGAAAGACAAATACTTGGTCTTCTTGTATTAAATTATGTATGTTTTACATTTTTAAACTATATTTCTGTTTGACAGCTGTTCCTGCAATAACTGTATGGTGGGCTCACAAATTCTTTTACTTTCACCCCATGCATGAAATTATAATTGATTATTTTTTGTAATTATTAGACAAATCTTTTCCATAGTAACCATCACTTATCATATTTATCCGCCCACCCTCTGGATCCACCTCCTTGACCCCCTCCCCCCAACTCCCACATACATTTATTTCTGGAACAGAATTGTAATCTTTTATAAATGTGCTGTTTATTAATGCTGAGTCTTTTTTACAGAAGCTGAAATATATATATACACAAATTTGTTAGACTATAAAAATTTATGATGCAATTATTATGTATATACTCCTATAATTTTTGTAACAAATGGCTGAAACTTGTTGTGTCACAGTTAGAAAAAAACAAAACAAACTCTCGTTTTTTATTATTTTAATTTTATGTCATATTTTTACACATATTAGAGATTACCTCATCATATTGTCCATGACAGACACATTGTTACTTGGTTAGTGCATAGTTGTATGTAAAACACTGCTGATTTGAATGTTGATTGGGACTCCTACGTCCAAGAACTTTTAGAGTAGTTGATTGAAAAACTGTACTATGGTTATAAGGCACTTTATTAAAACCTACTACTTCTAGGTACTTTTATGTGGACTATATTGGTGTTTTAGCATTTTCTCCATTGGTTTACTAGTATTGTGAATGGTAAATGTTTTACAGATAACAGAAGTCTTGGCCTATAGTCTGAAAAATACTCTATCGTCATTGATTTTCTTCCAACCACTTCCTGCCAATAAATCGCCTTCCTTGATGGTTTTTTTCTGTCAAATGGCTTAAAGCAATTTCTAATTAGACCCCTACTGGCTTACAGAAGGGGACTATAGGTTTGCACTCTCCATTCGTCAGATATGCAGATATTGATCTGATATTTGGTATTTGAGTTAACCATTTTGAGTTACAGAGAAAGTTTTGAATATTGTTCTGGTCCAATGATTTTTGACAAAATTATGGCCTCTGACTTAGAAAATTTCTAAAAAAAATAACAGATTCTGAACTTTTTTCTAAACGCTTGCAGATATTGAGCTGATATATGGAATGTGAGTAAGCCATGATGAGTTCCAGATCAAGTTGGAATATTGTTCTAGTCCAATGATTTTTGATGAAATTATGGCCTTTGGACTGTGAAAATTGTATTTGCCAGTAGGGGACTATTTGGACTTTGTATTGCTCAAAATACTATCCACACATATTCTAACTGGGGCCTTCATGGTTAAGGTAACATGTCATTTACTAATGACCACAAGCATGAAAAACTAAGGTTTCAAGTTTCAATTTGCTGGTTAACTTGGAACAAGGTCTGCACGGCTGTAACCTTAATTGACAAGGATTGTCTATTTTCTGCTGAAGGTCAGGGGTTTTCACCAGATAGTCCTGTGCCACCCCCCCCCCCCCAAACTGTGTTATAGCTGATCAGTTGCTTAAAGTGGCATACAATTTTATTCAGAGAATCAATCAAAATCAAACCTAATTTTATTGTTTGTGTTTTTTTGGTCTATTAAGCCACTTTCTGCATTTTTTCAGCTATATCATGGTGTCCAGGTTGTAGGGGGGTGGTAGCTGGCTGATCTAAATTTTAATTCAATTACCTATATGTACTAAACTTGGTCATATGAATTATTGTTACCACAAATATGTATCAGGTGCTTCATAAATAAACTATTAAGATAGATGCATAAATTAATGAAAAAGAGGTCTACCTTGAAATCTTAAAGCTATGGTCTGGAATAATATAGTCGTGAATGGTGATGTGAGAATGACAGAATGAATTTAACATTTAATTACAATTTTGTTTGTTTTGTTGTTAAAAAAGATTAAGGTAAAATTATTTAATTGTTATGTGCTTTGCATGTCTGCAGTTTACTTTGACACAACAAACTTTCCACAATACTTAAGTAGTTTTACATGGACTTGTATTTATTGAGCTGATAATGTATATCTTGAGTTCATTATTTATCTTAAAAAAATATTGAAGATGAAGTCAGTTTTTTGTTCTTCATTTTAATAGCCATGTTCAGTACTGGTATTTCATCTCTAATTGAGATTAACTTGCTCCCTCTTTTTTTCCATTCAGCAACAGTAAAAAAAGTGTTGAGCTAGTGAAAGATTTACATAAATTAAATAGATTGCCCATTATGCTAAAATTGAGAAAAAATACTCTACAAAACTATTTCAAAGTGGGAGATAACTGAGACGCTGCAATACCATCACAAAAGGGAGAAATAACTGACACTGAAATACTATCACAAAGGGGAAGATAACTGAGACCCTGCAAAATGATCACAAAAGGGGGAGGTAAATAAGACCCTGCAAAATGATCACAAAAGGGGAGGTAACTAAGACCCTGCAAAATGATCACAAAAGGGGAAATAACCGACACTGCAAAAGCTATTACAAGGGGGAGGATAACTGAGACCCTGCAAAATGATCACAAAAGGGGGAGATAACTAACACTGCAAAATGATGACAAAAGGGGTAGATAACTGAGACTGCAAAATTGTCACAAAGGGAGATAACTGAGACCCTGCAAAATGATCACAAAAGGGGGAGATAACTGACACTGCAAAACTATCACAAAAGGAAGGATAACAGAGACACTGCAAAACTATCACAAAAGGGGGGGGGGGATGACGGACACTGCAAAATGATCACAGAAAGGGGACATAACTGGGAGACTGCTTAATCATCAAAAAAGGAGACGGAAAAACTCACAAGGGGGAGATAACTGAGATACTGCAGAACGATAACAAAAGGGGGAGATAACTGAGAGACTGCAAAATGATCATAAAAGGGGGAGATAAAGGAAGCTGCAAAACTATCACAAAGGGAGATAACTGAGAAGCTGCAAAACTATTACAAAGGGAGATAACTGAGACTGCAAAATAAGGGAGATAACTGAGAAGCTGCAAAACTATTACAAAGGGAGAGATAACTGAGACACTGCAAAACTATCACAAAGGGGGAGATAACTGACACTGACAAATTTATTTGTAAATTCTATAACATATGTCATGCAACACAAAGAAAATTTATAAAACAAACGGAAGCACTTGATGTTATCTGTATAAAAAATTCTGGAAAAAAATACATTCAGACCTCGGTGGGTTTTTATACCAAGGATTACAATTACAGAGGTGATTTTCTTTTTGTTTAAAAATCGTCTTCGCGTCTGAAATCCTATTTTCCTCGATAAAAATAGGGATTTGATCATATCAGATTAAATAATGAACATTTTGGTTACTAGTAGCTAACCCCGTTTCAGCTTTTGGACTTAATAAAGATTTTTTCATTCTTGGAATAAAAATCAATCATATAGGGTGTGCATGGTCCCTGTGTGGAATCAAACTACATCCCATGGTTAAGGTAGTTCGCCCACTATTGATCACATGGTCTGTCACTACACTGAGGTTTCGGGCTCGAGTCTCACTGCGGCCAGGGTGTACTCAACTCCAATCTTAATTGACAAGGATTGCCAGTTTTCCTACCGAAGGTCGGGGGTTCTCTCCGGGTACTCCGGGTTCCTCCCCCAATAAAAATTGGACGCCATGATATAGCTGAAAAATTGCTGAAAATGGCGTTAAACTTCATTCAAACAAACAAACAACAAACTACATTCCAATGTAATACATCTCTGATAGTCAATTAAGAATTACACAGCTCTGAACGTTTACTGGTTTCATGAAGGTAACATTCTCAAAAAGATGTACAAATTAACTAAGGACATTATACACTTACGTCCCTGAAACTAACTTTTGCAACGCCATTTCGAAGGATATGGTAAAAAGTACGTTATCCGGACCAATATTAGAAATAGAACTTTTTTTAATGTTTAAAACAAATCGTTCAATACAATTTTTAAAGGGAAAAAGTGTTAAGCACATTTTACAACACGCATTTAAAAGTTAAAAAGCAGTTTTCTGGGAACTCGGTTAACAAAATATCGTATATAGTGAAAGGTAATCTGATAAGTCCCAATGGTAGCAAAACATGATAGGCATTTCCACAAGAGCCCTAGGAGAAACCCTGGAAATCGCCAGAAAAGAATAATCCACTGAAAGGATATGCTATCTTTGAACATAATAGGACGATGTGATTTCATATAGTGCGCAGTAAACTATACCATACTCTTTCAAATCTTCATTCGTTATATCGTGAGATCCACAGTCTGGACCCTCGACCTACTTTATACATACTTATAGCTTTTGTTCAAGAAGCTGTTTTAAAAATAGCAAAACATTAATACATTCTACCTTATCTTAAAAAAAAAGATACACTAGTTCACATTGTATATCAAATCATTTTGAGCTCAAAAAACCACACAATTTTAAAGATTAATCTGTGTGTTATGTGTTATAACAAGTATATCGGAACAATTGCCTTTTTAACATTTTATGGTAGCGTAGGACGTCAGAGAGTTCTCTATATGCAAAACATTTGATTTTACTACACAAGTCAATGTCACTCGGACGATTTCAGTCTCCTGATGTTACAAAAATGTTCATCCACTTGAACCATATATAATACGCTTTTTGGGATATAATAATCACCTTCAATTAAGTCCATTGTACTCTCATATCCACGAAGCCCTTACTTTCGGACATTTTACATTCTGCAAAGGATTCCCGGACTTAAAAGGTTGGTTCTCTGACTGCGAGTGCACTACCTTCTATTTCCGATGTAATCTTGCTGGTCACGTTATTACAGAAGGCATTGGCGTCTTCAAAAATAAACCCCATCGCTACTAATTCCACAAGGGACTAGTAGCGCTAGCCAGAGACGGCATAGTCTGATGATACACTCTTTAGGTATGTGCCAGAAATACATATGCATAGTGGTTAAACAGCAACAGGTTATTGATACTAACAAGAATTATCAAAAACACAATGGTTATGTGAGCTTCAATTCAAAACGTGTTAAAAACCCTTATGTAGCATATTTGTCTCACCTATTGATGTGTTGTTCAAGCAGACGGAGCCCCTAGTAACATTGTATTCTCTACAAATATCTCTATAGATTGACTTTTAAGACCAACCACGAGTCAATGATACTTTTCTTTTTCAATAAATTAGTGCCAGTTTATTTATCTACATATGAAAATATCTGTCTCGGTGGCCGAGTGGCTCAGGTTGTTGATCATGTGGTTTGTCAACACTGAGATTGCAGGGTGCACTCGACTGCAATCATAATTGACAAGGATTGGTAGTTTTCCTACCGAAGGTCGGGGTTTTTTCTCCTGGTGCTCCGGCTTCCTCATTAATCAGATATGAAAGGAATAATGACTCACTGTTTTCTTTAAAAGCCATCCTTTTATTCACCCTCTGCCTTGGTGAAAGGGCAACCCAAGCCGATTTGTATGTAATGAAACCATTTTGAGCAGGTTCATGCGACAAAAATTTATATACAGTCTAGCGCTTCTTCTTCAAGAAGAAGCATCACTATTGCCACTGAATTCACGACTGGTGTCAGAAAAGCTGCCGAGAACACGCTGTAAAACCACTCAGGAAGTTCTATTTGACAACTGGACCAAGTATGTTAATGAATAATTATCTGTAAGTAGTCTGTTGCGTCTTTGTGCCCGACGGGAACCTATAAATCAATCTATATAGTTATACAAGTACCAGTGCCAGACAAGTGTTTGTACCCGAGTCATGCATACAGGTTTGCACTAATAGGCACATCATAAATTGTCTAAAATAAATTCCCCATATGGTACGAAATTGTCAAAACACACTTTCCCATATGGTACGAAATGGCTATGGTACAAAATGGTCATGTTACGAAATAATTTTATTTATGGTACGAAGTGGTTGGTACGAAATGGTTAGGGTACGAAATGACTGGTTACCCCACCAATAAATGTCACTGAATTTCCCAAAAATAAATTGTCCATTTCCCAGCGCAATAATGAAATATATATCCCGGAGATACGTTCTGTATACAGAACAGTAGCATCGGTGTCCGAGGGATTAATGTAGTTAGTCATCTGCTATTGATCACGAGGTCTGTCAACACTGAGTTGCGGGTTTAAGTCTCACTGCGGGCCGGTGTACTAAATTCCAATCTTAATTGAAAGAAATTGCCAATTTCCTGCCAAAGTTGTGGGTTTTCTCTGGGTATTCCGTTTTCTTCCATTTATAAAAAACTGGACGCCATGATACAGCTGAAAAATTTCTAAAAATGGCGTTAAACACCGTTTAAACAAAAAAACTGACTTTAACAGAACACGCTTCGCCTTGTTGACTCCTGTACAAAGCGGTGTGTCTATGGTGATAAACGAAGAATTATTACGTGAATTTAGGAAAACATTGAGTGGCGATACCGTTGTATGTCACCATGATAATACATATTTATATTCTTATGGTTGCTAAAGGAAAACAATTTTGCTGGCTTCAAGATACTTTCAAGACAAGATAATTATTTTTTCTTCTGCCAAAATTTACTAACACCATTGCAGGAAAATTGACTTGCAAGGTCTTCTGTTGCGCTTGCGGATTACTGGGTTACAGCCAAAACTTACAGTGAAATAAGAACTTCGTATTTTATAACGAAACTGTTGTGTGATACACCTGATCTCTCAGAGAAGTCCTGTCCCTTATGTTGTTGTTTATATCGAGATTTATTCTCGCATATATCATGTAGTTGCCCGAGTACTAAAGATTTGCGCGATGTATGGTCCGATATTGTTATCGAAAACTTTAATTTGTCGCTGTATCAGGAACTTTCTTACTACCATGAAGAAGTTTTGTATGAAGTTTTACTTGGAAAACGGCCAAACACCGAATTAGAAGACCGCAAGTTTATATCTTTCAGAAAACTGTGTCATACCCATATAGTGCAATGTTCAGCCACATATAGCCGGATTGTTGCGATGCATGATATACATGTCTAGCCCTTTGCACCTTCTTGTGTCAAATTATTATACACATGTACATTTATATCCCTATGTTCCGTATTCATATTGATAAAGTAGTGTATTATAGGTTATACAAATTTTATTGTTTGTATTGATGTTGACTTATATGTAAAATATTCATTGTAATCTCATTTTTGAGGAATTAAAGAAATGAATGAATGAATGAATGATCTCAGCTTTAAATCAATTAATAAATGTATAAATCATATCCTGTGGAATTTCTTGAATGGAGCCCGTGTCGGTAAAAATACAGAAATAGAATTGGTAAATAGTGACAGTATGTATTTTCTTGACTTAAAGATAAATATGAATGAATTGTGACTGCAAAAGTGAATTTAAAGACACCACCCTTTAAATTGGACATTACCCTATTATAATCATGTTATGTCACTCAGTTTTCGGTTACGGAAAGTCCAAAGTTATATAGCTATTTGTATACAAATATATGAACTTAATAGTTATTTATTTAGCAAAATATACAAAAATTTTCCTATTTTAAGAAATCCACGTGTATTGTAATGAGATTTTAATGTGCAAAATGTAGTACCAACACGAAATTCTGTCTGTTATTTCGGAAATATTAACAGTTCATCTCCAGACTTGTTGTGTGTTTTATCCTTGAAACTGGTTGCCGGATTTAATATTTTAACTGGTGTCAGTTTTTTCACAATCAAACGACATGGGTTTAAACTGAAAGAAGATGGTTGAAACTCATTTCGTTATGAAAATCGACAGGTGGAGAAAATTTGTATGTGACCACTTTATTGTTTATCTCTAAAAATAGTCAGAAATAAAATATGAGTACTGATGAACCCGATCATGGCGATGTTCTCGATAGTTGGGAAGAGCTTGAAGATACTTCGGTAATGAAATGTTTTTAAGGTCAAAAAAAAAGCATCTTATCATAACATAAATAACTTCCTTATATATATGCTGTGATTTTATTTGTGTATAATTTGTGGTTTTTAGAAACCGAAGGTAGAAGTTGTGTTAAATTTTAGAACAAGCAGTTCTTCCTGTAACTTTTAGCAGTAGTGTTTGACAATATATAATTTGGGGAAACTGGTTAAATAACCGAATATATTGTGTACATAATAATGATATCGGGGCTGTTTGCCCCAAGTTAATTCACCCTGGATAGTGGGTCAGTTCACCCTTCTATATTTAATAGTTCATGTTTCTGAATATCACAAATCTGGACACGTGCAGGATGGAACCACTCATCACAGTAATCGCAACGGACCATCACTTTGTTTGAGACATTTGGTTAGCGGCAAACACAGAAAAGTCTTGATTATCTCTCAGCAGAAGTTTCCTACAAAATACATAAAAGGACTGTTAAGGCTAGTCTTTCTATAAACGTAAGCTCAGTAAAAAATCGATAGTCACATGTATTATAGTTTCAAACATTTGGGAATAGGTTATGTCTTTTAAGACTTAAGTCAATAATGCTCAGAATTACTATTTTCGTAAAACCATAATCAAGCGACGTTTAAATACTCTTATTCTATAAAATAACCACATATTTTTACAATTTCTATAAACTTAAGCTTAGTCAAAATGGATAGTAATATGCATTATAGTTTCAAACATTTGGGAATAGGTGTTATGTCTTTAAGACTTAAGTCAATAATTATCAGAATTACTATTTTCGTAAAACCGTAATAAAGTGGCGCTTGAATACTCTTATTCTATCAAATAACCACATGTTTTTACGATTTCTATAAACTTAAGCTTAGTCAAAGATTGATATTAACACTTATAGCTTAAAACATTTGGGAATAGATTATCTTTCAGACTTAAGCCAATAATGCTCAGAATTTCTATTTTCGTAAATACATATCAACAGCGCTTGAATAATCTAATTTTTAAAAAATAAACCAAAAAAAAAATTTTTTTTAGATGAAGACCCCTTTATTCGCAAAACAATTTATGAAATAATAAAATTGTGTGTTTTTTTAAAACTATATTATATAAACTGAATGAATTTTTATTGTATTATAACATTTTTCAAAATTTCATTTAGCTTTTTTAATTTATGTTAGTTTTAAGGACTTCATATATGATCCTTGCAGGCAGGGTGTACTCGACTCCAATCTTAATTGACAAGGATTGTCAGTTTTCCTACTGCAGGTCGGGGGTTTTCTCCAGGTACTCTGGCTTCCTCCCCCAATAAAAACTGGATGCCATGATATAGCTGAAATTTGCTGAAAGTGGCGTTAAACACCATCAAACAAACAAACATATACGATCCCAGGTATGTTTTATTTCATTCAAGTATAAGCTTTAAGTATCAAAATATAAATAAAAATATTTAAAAATAGTTTTAAATCAAAATTTTTCAATTTTAAAATAAATAAAAATCAATATCTGTTGTGACTTTCTCTTATTTTAAAGATATTTTACCACTGATTAACATACCTGTTTTTAAAATCTAATTTTCGTATAAAAATAATTTTCTAAATTTACATTTTAGCAGTTTATTATGTCAGTCTTTTATTGATCTTTCATTTTTAACTTTCATCAATGTAAAGTGTCAGGTAATAAATAAGCAATTAACAAATAAACAATATTTTTAATATACAATTATTTCACAGCAATATATCCTACATTCCCCCCCCTCCTCCCCCATACCTTGTTCTCGGCGAATCCTGTTTGCGAAAGTTTGGGATTTATTACTGATATATGCAAAAATATATTATAATAACAATTGTCATATATGAAGTTAAGTTTCATGATAGAAATTTAAGTAAATGGCTTCATTTTATTAATAATGTTATATTTATATATATTCTCAACAGGTATTAGGGCTAATGAACCCTGGTTAAACGGAACAGATTCCATAATAATACTAGTATTTACCAAACTATACTACTAGTACTTTCTTATTTTTACCCATTTGTACACATTTTTACTTCAAATTTGTGTTTTTAAATTTCCATTTTCAAGTTTACCTCTAACATGTTAAATGGAAATTATGTTTTTTCTGTTTACAGAAGATACAGAGAGAATCATTTAATAAACATTCTTTTCAGAAAATGTTTTAGCACACGCAGTTTTCCTCATTGACAAAAACATTTGAAAATTGATGACAGATTCCAAAATCAATTTCGTCACTTGAATTCCAACAAGAATAAATATTTTGTTGATGCAAATAATTCATCCTATCAAGTGTAAAACGACATATAAATGACCCCAAGCAAATTAACAGGAAATTGAATTATTTCCCCTTGATCCTCGATAACAGCAGGATCAAATGTTTTTACAGGTAATCCAATTAAATGGTGCTCCTGTTTAATGATAATACATGTATACCAACAAAAGTGTCATGATAATCACACTGATGCATACAGTAAGAAAATAAAAATTGCAAAAGATTTTGCATATTTAATTTAAATGTTTCTAAAATTTTTGTGTATCAAATGGATTACCCTCCATTGGTTTACTTTCAAGAATAGATATTACTTATTACTGATGGTTACCACTTAGAAAAATGAGAGTACAATGGTCCTTTTTGAAAATTTGTAACCGATTGATAAACAAGCACTTTAAATTAGTTTTACAATTTTTTTTATAAATTTATAAACATATTTTAATCATTGTTTTTTTTTTAAATATATAAGTTGCAATTGAAAGAATATACTAATATACTGTAGAATTATGTCACCAATACAATGGATGCCTATGAGGAAATGCTTATAAAGTGCTTACAAATGTGGCTAAAACCCTCAAAATACATGTACTGAAAATTCCATGTTTACAATTGTTATCATTTTGAATTAAGTTTTCCATTTCTGTTGACTTATTGCTATAAAAATGGATTGAGGCCAAGCAAAAATGGAAACTTCATGCAATTATATCTTTATTGAGAAACTGAAAGCTTGGTCCATATAAATATTCCTGGTCCAAATCATACACGTCATATACCTGGACAGTTGGAATTTACCACTTTCCACTAGTTAAGCACCCCTTTATCTGATTCCAGAGGAGATACATGTATATAACTATCATAAGAAGTGTAAAACTATAAAATTTAAAGATACTACATCCATGATTAAAACTTTTATAACTTATGCCATTCTTGTATTTGACTACTCCTCTTAATTACTTGTTTGTTGTAGCATGTCAATAAAGATTCCAGGTTTTATCAGATAACAGATATATTTTCTAATGATGGTTACACCCAGAAATTATACCCCACTCTCATCATAAGAATGTTAAAAAAAAAATCCATACCTTCAGTGTTCATTATGTTCATTTGTATTGTATTATATTGTAATTATTTCTTTGCATTAAGTTGAAATTGAATTATCAGTAGACAAAAAGAAAATTTGATAATCATTTGGTTCAGGTGTGTAAATGTAGTATTATTATAATACATAGATTAAAAATATTAAGTGTTACTTTATGAATTCATGAAGATGTTTTTGTGTAATATTTTTGTTGATAAAGTAAAGTAATGTCTGTAAACATTTGACATCAGTAACTTTAAAATATATGATACATCAGGTGATAACCGGGAATGTAGTTATGGTCAAAATACTATGACCTGATAACAGCTGTTTAGAATAGAAAACTGCTTCAATCTGTTTTCTTTAAAGCTCTTCCTCAGAAAGAGCTTGGAAATTTAAATTGCAGCTACTTATGCACGAGTCAGGTGAATGAAAATTTTTAACTTTGTTCTCCAACATTGTACCCTATAACAAATCTTCAAGTTAAATGTTTAAAATTTACCCGAGTCATGCATGATTAGCTGCAATTCTGATGAAGAGCTTTAAAGAAATTAAAACAGACTGAAGCAGTTTTCTAAACAGCTGTTATCTGTATTAAGAATCGATTGACCAATAAGTAGAAAATACCTGACGGGTCATATAGTATTTTGACTATAACAATTGTGTACACACTCTTTGTAGTGTAATTTGGTAAGACTTCCAATTGAACCCCACAATAAAAAATACGCAGTGCATTAGATTATCACAAGATACATGGAGATCACACCGCTCGCACTTGCCCAATTGACATTGCATGACTGTCCACTGTGGGGTTCACCAGTGGCTGCCACCCAGTGCCAAATTCTTTTATATACGTTCAGAATAATGCATTTTTAGTGGGGGGTTCAAATGGAAGTCTTTCCTGTAATTTTTATGATTTTTACTGAAGTATATTGACCTACTAGTATATTATGTAAAGTGTATGGAAACAGTAATGAAAATGTAAATACTAATTCCATTAAAAAACAATATCAATAAAATATCTGACAGCTATGTCTGGTTAGAGTTAAACTTAATCTAATGCTAAGGTCTTTAGGTAATACTATAGTCTACTATATACATGTATATTGCTATCATCTTTCACAATTTATTTATTATGATCATGTTTACTTGTCAATGGCTAAAAATCTTAATAATATTCAGCATAACCTCATACTCAATCTGGAATATGAAGCCTATAAAATGTTGATGTAAAACGAAATTTCAATATGCAATTAATAGTATAAATACGGTTTTTAGGAAATTATCAATGTGTAGTCTATGGCGACTCACTCATAAACTGCTTAATACTGTATTACACTGTGCTTAGTATTTGCTAAAAAATCATTTTTCCCTTTATCATGATTATTGGATAACTGTGCTGTGGTATTTGCTAAAAGAAAAAAAATTCACCATTTTTTACCATCATATATACCAATAACTGGTATGGAATAAAGTGTAATGGTACAGTAGATGTTTGGCTGTAGCTATAATGAATGAAATTGGTAAACTCACATTGGGATTTGATAATCAGTGCAATTAAACAGGTACCTGTATATTTTGTCTTCAATGGAGGGGTATTCTCTAAAAGTATCAGTCTCAGATTAAATTTCCGTCGCCTGTAGGTGTAAGGCTTTTCAAATTTCCAGTCTCATCATTTATTTTTCCCAGTTATATCCATGGGATTATATAGTATTTCAATTATAAAAGTGATTTCATGTACACATGTACCTTTTCATTTAATATGCAAGATCATGATAAAAGTACCAAAAAATCTTTTTAATTCCAAAATAGCAATTTTGCTAAAGGACATCAGAAAATGTTTTACACCAAGCAATAAGTACTAGTACCCATTGGAAACAAGGATTAAAGAAAATGAATGCTTATGTAGCTTTATACTTGCATGTATTTTAATTAAATTAATTAAATTATATGATATAGTTGGAAGAATGTCAGATTCTAATGTTTATTTTTACTAAGCACAGTAGTAAATTAAAACTCAAAAACTAAAATTTAACTTGTAACCTAACCTACAAGCATTGATTGTGATGCAAGTCCACTACAAATGTAAAATGTATCTTCAATAAAAAACAGTGTGTTGCAGATCTGGTACATGTACAGTCAAAGAAAAACAGTGTGTAGCAGATCTGGTACATGTACAGTCAAAGGAAAACAGTGTGTAGCAGATCCGGTACATGTACAGTCAATGAAAAACAGTGTGTAGCAGATCTGGTACATGTACAGTCAATGAAAAACAGTGTGTGGCAGATCTGGTACATGTACAGTCAAAGAAAAATAGTGTGTAGCAGATCTGGTACATGTACAGTCAAAGAAAAACAGTGTGTAGCAGATCTGGTACATGTACAGTCAATGAAAAACAGTGTGTAGCAGATCTGCTACATGTACAGTCAATGAAAAACAGTGTGTAGCAGATCTGCTACATGTATCTTCAATGAAAAACAGTGTCTTGCAGATCTGGTACATGTACAGTCAATGAAAAATAGTGTGTAGCAGATCTGGTACATGTACAGTCAATGAAAAACAGTGTGTAGCAGATCTGGTACATGTACAGTCAAAGAAAAACAGTGTGTAGCAGATCTGGTACATGTACAGTCAATGAAAAACAGTGTGTAGCAGATCTGCTACATGTACAGTCAATGAAAAACAGTGTGTAGCAGATCTGCTACATGTATCTTCAATGAAAAACAGTGTGTTGCAGATCTGGTACATGTACAGTCAAATAAAAATAGGGTGTAGCAGATCTGGTACATGTACAGTCAAAGAAAAACAGTGTGTAGCAGATCTGGTACATGTACAGTCAAAGGAAAACAGTGTGTAGCAGATCCGGTACATGTACAGTCAATGAAAAACAGTGTGTAGCAGATCTGCTACATGTACAGTCAATGAAAAACAGTGTGTAGCAGATCTGGTACATGTACAGTCAATTTAAAACAGTGTGTAGCAGATCTGCTACATGTACATTCAATGAAAAACAGTGTGTAGCAGATCTGGTACATGTACAGTCAAAGAAAAACAGTGTGTAGCAGATCTGGTACATGTACAGTCAAAGGAAAACAGTGTGTAGCAGATCCGGTACATGTACAGTCAATGAAAAACAGTGTGTAGCAGATCTGCTACATGTACAGTCAATGAAAAACAGTGTGTAGCAGATCTGGTACATGTACAGTCAATTTAAAACAGTGTGTAGCAGATCTGCTACATGTACATTCAATAAAAAACAGTGTGTAGCAGATCTGGTACATGTACAGTCAATGAAAAACAGTGTGTAGCAGATCTGGTATATGTACATTCAATTAAAAACAGTGTGTAGCAGATCTGGTACATGTACATTCAATGAAAAACAGTGTGTAGCAGATCTGGTACATGTACAGTCAATGAAAAACAGTGTGTAGCAGATCTGGTACATGTACAGTCAAAGGAAAAACAGAGTGTAGCAGATCTGGTACATGTACCGGCAAAGAAAAACAGTGTGTAGCAGATCTGGTACATGTACATTCAATGAAAAACAGTGTGTAGGAGATCTGGTACATGTATATTCAATTAAAAACAGTGTGTAGCAGATCTGGTACATGTACATTCAATGAAAAACAGTGTGAAGCAGATCTGGTACATGTACATTCAATGAAAAACAGTGTGTAGCAGATCTGGTACATGTACATTCAATGAAAAACAGTGTGTAGCAGATCTGCTTCATGAACATTCAATGAAAGACTGTGTAGCAGATCTGCTACATGTACATTCAATGAAAAACTGTGTAGCAGATCTGCTACATGTACATTCAAAGAAAAACATTGTGTAGCAGATCTGCTTCATGTACATTTAATGAAAAACAGTGTGAAGCAGATCTGCTACATGTACATTCAATGAAAAACAGTGTGTAGCAGTTCTGCTACATGTACATTCAATGAAAAACAGTGTGTAGCAGATCTGCTACATGTGCATTCAATGACAAACAGTGTGTAGCAGATCTGGTATGTGTACAGTCAATGAAAAACAGTGTGTAGCAGATCTGCTACATGTACATTCAATGAAAAACAGTGTGTAGCAGATCTGGTACATGTACATTCAATGACAAACAGTGTGTAGCAGATCTGGTATGTGTACAGTCAATGAAAAACAGTGTGTAGCAGATCTGCTTCATGTACATTCAATGACAAACAGTGTGTAGCAGATCTGCTTCATGTATATTCAATAAAAAACAATGTGTAGCAGATCTGCTACATGTACATTCAATGAAAAACAGTGTGTAGCAGATCTGCTACATGTACATTCAAAGAAAAACAGTGTGTAGCAGATCTGGTACATGTACATTCAATGAAAAACAGTGTGTAGCAGATCTGCTACATGTACATTCAAAGAAAAACAGTGTGTAGCAGATCTGGTACATGTACAGTCAAAGAAAAACAGCGTGATCGTAGCAGATCTGGTACATGTACATTCAATGAAAAACAGTGTGTAGCAGATCTGGTACATGTAAAGTCAAAGAAAAACAGCGTGTAGCAGATCTGGTACATGTATGTACATTCAATGAAAAGTAGTGTGTAGCAGATCTGGTACATGTACATTCAATGAAAAGCAGTGTGTAGCAGATCTGGTACATGTACATTCAATGAAAAACAGTGTGTAGCAGATCTGGTACATGTACAGTCAAAGAAAAACAGCGTGTAGCAGATCTGGTACATGTACATTCAATGAAAAGCAGTGTGTAGCAGATCTGGTACATGTACATTCAATAAAAAACAGTGTGTAGCAGATCTGATACATGTACAGTCAATGAAAAACAGTGTGTAGCAGATCTGCTTCATGTATATTCAAAAGAAAAACAGTGTAGCAGATCTGGTACATGTACATTCAATGAAAAGCAGTGTGTAGCAGATCTGGTACATGTACATTAAATGGAAAACAGTGTGTAGCAGATCTGGTACATGTACAGTCAATGAAAAACAGTGTGTAGCTGATCTGGTACATGTACAGTCAATGAAAAACAATGTGTAGCAGATCTGCTACATGTACATTCAATGAAAAACAGTGTGTAGCAGATCTGCTACATGTACATTCAAAGAAAAACAGTGTGTAGCAGATCTGGTACATGTACATTCAATGAAAAACAGTGTGTAGCAGATCTGCTACATGTACATTCAAAGAAAAACAGTGTGTAGCAGATCTGGTACATGTACATTCAATGGAAAACAGTGTGTAGCAGATCTGGTACATGTACAGTCAATGAAAAACAGTGTGTAGCAGATCTGCTTCATGTATATTCAAAAGAAAAACAGTGTAGCAGATCTGGTACATGTACATTCAATGAAAAGCAGTGTGTAGCAGATCTGGTACATGTACATTCAATGGAAAACAGTGTGTAGCAGATCTGGTACATGTACAGTCAATGAAAAACAGTGTGTAGCAGATCTGCTTCATGTACATTCAAACGAAAAACATTGTAGCAGATCTGGTACATGTACATTCAATGAAAAACAGTGTGTAGCAGATCTGGTACATGTACATTCAATGAAAAGCAGTGTGTAGCAGATCTGCTTCATGAACAGTAAATGAAAAACAGTGTGTAGCAGATCTGGTACATGTACATTCAATAAAAAAACAGTGTGTAGCAGATCTGTTTCATGTACATTTAATGAAAAACAGTGTGTAGCAGATCTGCTTCATGTACATTCAATGAAAAACAGTGTGTAACAGATCTGGTACATGTACATTCAATGAAAAACAGTGTGTAGCAGATCTGGTACATGTACAGGCAAAGAAAAACAGCATGTAGCAGATCTGGTACATGTACATTCAATGAAAAGCAGTGTGTTGCAGATCTGGTACATGTACAGGCAAAGAAAAGCAGTGTGTAGCAGATCTGCTACATGTACAGTCAAAGAAAAACAGCATGTAGCAGATCTGGTACATGTACGTTCAATGAAAAGCAGTGTGTTGCAGATCTGGTACATGTACATTCAATGGAAAACAGTGTGTAGCAGATCTGGTACATGTACATTCAATGAAAAGCAGTGTTTAGCAGATCTGGTACATGTACATTCAATGAAAAACAGTGTGTAGCAGATCTGGTACATGTACAGTCAAAGAAAAACAGCGTGTAGCAGATCTGGTACATGTACATTCAATGAAAAGCAGTGTGTAGCAGATCTGGTACATGTACATTCAATAAAAAACAGTGTGTAGCAGATCTGATACATGTACAGTCAATGAAAAACAGTGTGTAGCAGATCTGCTTCATGTATATTCAAAAGAAAAACAGTGTAGCAGATCTGGTACATGTACATTCAATGAAAAGCAGTGTGTAGCAGATCTGGTACATGTACATTAAATGGAAAACAGTGTGTAGCAGATCTGGTACATGTACAGTCAATGAAAAACAGTGTGTAGCTGATCTGGTACATGTACAGTCAATGAAAAACAGTGTTGTGCAGATCTGCTTCATGTACTTTCAAATGAAAAACAGTGTAGCAGATCTGGTACATGTACATTCAATGAAAAACAGTGTGTAGCAGATCTGGTACATGTACATTCAATGAAAAGCAGTGTGTAGCAGATCTGCTTCATGAACAGTAAATGAAAAACAGTGTGTAGCAGATCTGCTACATGTACATTCAATAAAAAAACAGTGTGTAGCAGATCTGTTTCATGTACATTCAATGAAAAACAGTGTGTAGCAGATCTGCTAAATGTACATTCAATGAAAAACAGTGTGTAGCAGATCTGGTACATGTACATTCAATGAAAAACAGTGTGTAGCAGATCTGGTACATGTACAGTCAAAGAAAAACAGTGTGTAGCAGATCTGCTACATGTACATTCAATGAAAAACTGTGTAGCAGATCTGCTTCATGTACATTCAATGAAAAAGTGTGTAGCAGATCTGGTACATGTACAGTCAATGAAAAACAGTGTGTAGCAGATCTGCTACATGCACATGTACAGTCAAAGAAAAACAGTATGTAGCAGATCTGGTACATGTACATTCAATGAAAAACAGTGTGTAGCAGATCTTGTACATGTACAGTAAATGAAAAACAGTGTGTGGCAGATCTGGTACATGTACAGTCAATGAAAAACAGTGTGTAGCAGATCTGGTACATGTACATTCAATGAAAAGCAGTGTGTGGCAGATCTGGTACATGTACAGCCAAAGAAAAACATTGTGTAGCAGATCTGCTACATGTACAGTCAATGAAAAACAGTGTGTAGCAGATCTGGTACATGTACAGTCAAAGAAAAACATTGTGTAGCAGATCTGGTACATGTACAGTCAATGAAAAACAGTGTGTGGCAGATCTGGTACATGTACAGTCAAAGAAAAACAGTGTGTAGCAGATCTGCTACATGTGCATTCATTGAAAAACAGTGTGTGGCAGATCTGGTACATGTACATTCAATAAAAAACAGTGTGTAGCAGATCTGCTTCATGTATATTCAATGAAAAACAGTGTGTAGCAGATCTGGTACATGTATATTCAATAAAAAACAGTGTGTAGCAGATCTGGTACATGTACATTCAATGAAAAACACTGTGTACCAGATCTGGTACATGTAGGGTAAATGAAAAACCAATGCTGCATATGTGTAAATCTAGATCTACTATACTTCAAAGTGTGTAGCAGATCTACAGGTAGAACTTAGAACACCAGTTAATGTCCATGATCTTGCTGAAACATTTTTACTTAAATACAGTTAAAAAAAATTATAAATTTAAATTTTTTATTCCAGGTCTTGGACAAAAAACTGAAAGAAATAGAGATATCATCACTTGAAGTAAAGTAAGTTTAACAATAGATACAATTATTGCCAGTATGTAAACTTGCCACTAGTCTATTTAAATATTTGCTATTAATTAGTGTAACATCCTTATTTTCAACATTTCCTATACTATCCACATGTGTACACAAAGATAGTTTTGTGGATAGCGTGTAGTATAAGAAATGTTGATAACAAGATGTAACTCACTAATAAATAACAACAAATTCAACAGACTTGTGGAGAGTCAATACAGTATCCCATTTTAATTACAGTGTATGCTAGCTAGAGTTTGTCTCCATGGTATAAGATTTATTGTTTTCATGTCTGAAAGCCAGAGTACCTATAGAGGACCTAGGACTGCAGGCAACCTTAAGTCCTGTCAATTAAGAATGAAGTTGATCACTTGTCAGACGTCGGGTTTCAACATACATACCCAGCATTAAACAGGTGATAAATCAAGGTGCTACATTTATGTATGGGGTTTTCCCCCCAGCGTCTTCCACCAATAAAAGTGGATGTCACGATATATCTGAAAAACTGCTGAAACTGAAAGTGTCGATAAACACCATTCAAACAAACAGACAATCTCTGTACAGCCCGGTCATTTAAACAAATAGACACCTTAATGTAATTCATTTTATGATACTTGCAGTAAATAACAATTAAAATTACTTTACAGTTTATCACTTAAAAATATATATTTGTATTCAGTTCTATAGAATATGTACATTATCATGGATTCTTTGTATAATTTAAATCTGTAGTTTTCACTACATATCCAAAACGACCATTATGTAGACAGAATTTGAAGGGTCTGCTAAGTCAGGAAACAGCTGTTAACCAATTTTTGTTGACGACATTTGAAGGAGATATATTTCTACAGTTTTTTTTTATTGTAGCAAGCCTTTTCCTTCCCAAGTCATGGTTACAGACAGCAGTGAAAGAACACTGTATCAACCTCAGGTTAAAATACTTAAAAGGCAGACAGATTCTCCAACAACTTTCAATGACCAGAGGTTTGTTAAAAATATTCCCTGTACATGTAAATCGATTCTGGAAATCATTTTCTTGGTAGCTGTAAATATTTGTCCTTTCTACTAAGTATACACAGGTGTTATGACCACCCAGTGCTGAAATGTACCTCAAGAACTTATTTTACGTTCCATGATTCAGTTCTACGTTGTGTAGGCAAGCTTCCCATCCAATACAGGTTGGTTGTTATAGATCATTCCAAAAATTGAACTCTCCTGTATTAAGGTACTTTAAGTGTAATAAACAAAATGGCAGTAAAATCTAAACTGTACAGTAATAAAATAGCAAATTTAAACTTAATGGCCCCAGGACCATGTGATATTCCAACTTTTTGGAGGTTCCAGTTTCAAGATGTTATTGACATAAACATCATTTACTGGAATCCAACAGAAAGTGTATAATTCAGTGGGAGATAGGAGAGCTGTTGTTTACTAGTCGATTACAAAATGAAAGTATATGTACAATCTACATGTGAAGTACTTTATGAATTACTCTATTTTGTTTACTAGATAGCTTACAAAATGAAAGTACATGTATATGTAAAGTACTTTATGAATTACTATAGTTTGTTGTTTATAGAGCAGTTTGTCAGGTTTTATTTTGTTAGAACTTTCTGGCTTGAAAACTTTACTTATTACATGTACTGCATGTATGTTATGCACATATCCGGTATGAGGTAAACAATACCTCAGTGATGCTAGATTTCAATCATCCAATCAATGTATCTGATTCATGTACACATCTCTCCACAACAATGGACGTCTGCTGCTAATAAATTTATCTCCATAGACAAGTATAATACTAGTATGTTTTTTCTTTTTTCATGTTATAAAACATATACTGACTTTTGATAGACTACTTTGACTTTTTGAAATTTGTTATTTCTCTGAACCCTCAAAAATGTATCTTTGCCATGCCTAGCAGCCTGGTGAATATTAATATATTTTCTCTAGTTGAGAAATCGTGATAGCGACCTATATCAAAGTCATTAATTGTACTAATATGACCTTCATCAAAGTTATCAAGTATAGAATTGTGGCCTATAGTGATACAGATTACATCTTAAGAAAGGGGGATAATGATAGTTCATCTGTTACATTATAACAAAGAAATGAAAATGTAATATCTCCATGGCAGAAAATGAATGTTTCCTTGTACACTTTAACACATAAATGATGCCTACATATAAAAAAAACCAAAATTGATCATTAACATGCTAACATGTTCATTTAATATGGACATTGAACTAAATAAAAGGTATGGAAACACAAAAATCTAAACCAAGCATATAGTACATGCACAAATACTGTAAATGACCAATCTCTGATAATTTTCAGTTCATGGTTCCTAAGATTCCAGACAAATTGTATTAATTTGGTTAGTTTTTCATTGGATTTTA
Source organism: Limnoperna fortunei (assembly GCA_944474755.1). Taxonomy (NCBI): domain Eukaryota; kingdom Metazoa; phylum Mollusca; class Bivalvia; order Mytilida; family Modiolidae; genus Limnoperna; species Limnoperna fortunei. Next base: position 57,049,075 of record OX104122.1, on the reverse strand, counting down.
TTTTTGTTGTTTGAGACACCAAAGAAAACTACTCAAATTATACATTTAGAAAGTATTTTATACAAGTAGAAAGTATGTTTACACCAGTGCTCTTCATGGTGTCGGGGCCTCTTTGGCCATGGTTAATGTAGTTCATCTACATGTACTATTGATCACATGGTCTGTCAACACTGAGATTGACTGTTTGATTCTCACTGCAGGCAGGGTGTATTTGACTTCAATCATTATTGACAAGGATTGCCAGTTTTCCTGCTGCACGGAAGGTCTGGGGTTTTCTCCAGGTACTCCAGCTTCCTCCCGATAACTGAGAAATTTCTGAAAGTGTCATTAAACATAAAACAAACAAACAATCTTCATGGTGTCACAAATATTAGTATACATGGAACTAAATGATTTCTCAGTAGCCGTGATGCTGAGGCCAACCAACATAAGCCACATTTAAAGGAAATTTTCACCAAAAATATTTTTGTATATGTGGACTATCTTATGTTTTGACACTATTGGTAAACCACATCCAGTCACGTTCTAGCTTTGCTGCCAAGTGTTGGAAATCCACGTCCTGTCACATTCTCGCTCTTCTTAGGTGTTATGGGTTTCTGACGATGATGTTTCGACTAAACAATAATTTTTTTTAGACATTTGGTCACCACATTGACAGTCTGAAATTTTGTTATTTGTACTGATAACAAGACATGGATGGGTAATATGGGTTTCCTACGATGATGTTTCGACTAAACAATAAAAAAGACGAAACGCGCGTCTGGCGAAGAAAAAGTTTTTGTTAACCTTGGTATCTTTGACGACATTTTATTTGCAACCACTGGGTCGATGCCTCTGCTGGTGGACTGTTAGTCCCGAGGGTATCACCAGCCCAGTAGTCACACTTCGGTGCTGACATGAAAATCATTGATTCTAACAGTAATAAAGTCATTGTCTAAATTTCCTGACTAGAAATTTCACAAAATATTTTAATTCTAAGTTTTTTTTTCTATTTCAAGGTGTAGATAGCCTTAGCCGGATTTGATATAACGTTTTGGAATTTGGGTGATAAAAGCTCTACAACATCTTAATCATTTGGATTTTTGTCTCGCCTGCGACGAAAGTCGCTGGAGGCGAGACATATGTATGGGAATCCGGCGGCGGCGGCGGCGGCGTAAACACTTGACATCTTGCTTCATATCTTTGTAAGCCCAAGCCCTAGGTCCATCATATTTGGTCCAGAGGTAGCTTATGATGAGTACTTGCCAGTCAGTCACCTGTCACCTGACCTTGACCTCAATTTCACGGTCCAGTGACTACATTAAAGTTTTTGGGTTACGACAGTTCCTCTGTAACTATGCATGGTAGTATGACAATATTTGGTGTATAGGTTGCTGATGACTAGTACATGACTGTCTGGTAAGTGTCACCTGACCTTGACCTCAATTTCACCGTCCAGCGACTACGTTAAAGTTTTTGGGTTACGACAGTTCCTCTATAACTACACATGGTAGGATGACAATATTTGGTGTATAGGTTGCTGATGAATAGTACATGACTGTCTGGTAAGTTCCACCTGACCTTGACCTCAATTTCACGGTCCAGCGACTATGTTAAAGTTTTTGGGTTACGGCTGTTTCCCTGTAACTATGCAGGATATGGTGACAATATTTTGTATACAGGCTGCTGCTGATATTTAATGCTATTTACGTAATGCTTATGACGAAATTTATTTTCGTTACTGATGCGGAATGCAGGCGAGACGTTTTTCTGTGTCCACACTTGTTACATATTGTTTGGGTTTGAGCGCCACTGATGAGTCTTGATTAGACGAAACGCGTGTCTGGCGAAGAAAATTTTTTTGTTAACCTTGGTATCTTTGACGACATTTTATTTTTTAGACATATGGTCACCACATTGACAGTCTGAAATTTTGTTATTTGTACTGTTAACAAGACATGGATGTTGACTGACGCATCACACTACATGCCATTCTTGCAAAATCTAAACAAAGCAGGTCAGTTTTATGTTTTAAGCAATACATGTATGCTCTGTTTTTCAGATCAAACAAACCAACAAAGACATTAGAACAACGAGAAGCAGAATATGCCGAGGCTAGGCTACGAATACTTGGCCCAACCTATGGCAATGGTGAAGATGATCCAGAGGAAAGCAGTGATCCAGAAAGGCGAGTGCTTCTTAAATTTGGGATTTTATTTGTTCTTAATTTGCCTATGTCACTATTGCATTGCTGCCGTCATTGATATCTAGATTTGGAAGATACTGGGTTCACTCTGCTGTTGGATTAATCCAACTATGTTACAAATTGTTGCTTATTGCTCCTTCTTGCAGGAAGGTTGTACTCAACTCCAAACTAGAAGTAAACAAATCCTATCTTTGTAAAACATATAATATTATGTATTTAATGTTAAATGCACTATTATATAATGTTCTATAAATGCAATGACCTACACATGGATTTAAATAATGTTCTGTACTTTTTATGTAATATTTTTTTTTACATATTATTCAAACCACTGGTGTGTTTAAAATAGTTCTTATCACTAATGAATATGTGGTTCTCATCTGTTCATTGGTTTAAAATATGAACATCACAGACAGAAATGACAACATTATAAACATAACAACTTTCAGTTACCATACCCATGTTACCATAAAATTGGGGTTGGGAGAATTTGTATTTGATTTCGCAAATTTACTTTTTTTTTCAAATAGAGAAACAATATCTTACATTATTTGCTAATTTAACTAATTTTATTAAAGAAATCTGATAATATAGTCGTACCTATGTGAGATCCTTTATTTCCATTATAATACAAGTTGTTTTTAACACAGGTGTTTTTTAGCAGGTGTATCTGTAGTTCATTATTTGCTGAGACATATTGGTTTTGTCCTGTCTGTATGTGTGTCCGTCAGAAAGTTATTTTGCTCTTCTCCTCTGAAACTACTGCACCAAATTTTACGAAACTTGGTATGTAGCAAGTACACCATATTTAGTTGTGCATATTACCAGGAAAATTTGTGGGAGTTATGGGACTGAACTGGGGGAGACATCGTTTTTGTATGTTTTGTGTAGTAATATTACATTCATTATTTTGCAGGATTAGACAACTATTTAAAGACATGAGTACTAACAATAATTGTGTTCAGGTTTTACGACAGCCCCGAGGCCCAGATGGTTCGGCTGGGTTTGACATGAAAAGATAATATCTGGAAAATAAGGTCAAAGAAAAACGTGGAGTGCCAAAATCAGTCAAAAACAAAACCATGTTTATTTTTTCTTACGAATTATGCAGCATGTTTTGTTAATAATGTACTTTTGTATAAAAGGATTGAAATATTTTAACTATGATTTATTGCATAAAAAAAACTAAATATTTAAACTGTAAAGGAATGTTGAATTTATGTTAAAAATTCATAGCAACTGGTAATGAACCCCAAATTCTATTTTAAAAAAATGACTGATTCAAGATCAACAGGGCCGAGTCGAAACCCTGAAAGTTGATCAGTAAAAATGCCAAAAACAGTCAATATACTGTAAAATTAAAAAAAAATGACTGATACAAGATATACAGGGCCAAGAGAAAATGCTGAAGGTTGATTAACAAAAGCGAGATGTTTTAAGACAATCAGAAGGATCTTGTAGGTGTTCATGAACATGGTGAAGGAAGGATATGTAATCTATTTAAAGGATGTTACAGATTTCTTAACATTTTTGCTTAATGAACAATAATTTACCAGTTGAATATGATTGCTGGGTTAAATAAATTATAAGATAATTGGTGGAAAATCAAATAAAATTAACAATATCTGGAAAATAGAAAGATATGTTGACGTTTAGCTTAAATAACAAGTTGAACTTACAACTATTATCAACAAAATTAGCTTCATAGCTAGACAAGGGTTACTATTAAAGGAAAATATCCCTCTTTATTTAGAACTTTTAGGTTACGGAAAGTTGTGTTTTGATTTATATAAAACATAGAATATTAAAAGATACTTAGGTATGATCATTTTATTTTATGCCAATGAATCTAAATTGTCACCATTTTTGACAGAAAGTGCTCATAGAATTGCCACAAATGCATTCTTTACATGCTTGTGTACATATTAAGTATTTTAAGTATATTTTCCATCATATTACAAGTATATGACCAAGAACTGTTCAGGAGTTAATTTTCTTTTAAATATCTTTAATGTTATCAAAGACAGCTGTTTCTAGACAATTATGTAAATTAAGGTTTTAGCAAAAGAGTTTGTTCATGGTTTGAAAACAAACATGCATCTTTATTAAAAATAAAACAATTTTTTGCCTAACTATATACCAACTTCTAGAATTTTCGGTTTGGAAACTATCGGTACTACTATTTTATTTTGTATAAAGATACAATTTTAAGTATGTTCAAAGGGCATGTTTACATGTAACAGCTTTAAAATGAGATGCATCTTACATAAATTACATGTATCTGTAGGCAAGCATGGTAATGTTTTGTATGGACAAGTATGTGATATGCAGTTGGGTAGTGTTGTAATTATAATGGCACTATCCCTTATCTACTGGCTTTTAATTCACCAATTTTTGGAGAATTTATTGACATTTTAGCAGCTACTTGTAAACTGCAAATACTATACTTAATGATGTAAATAATTTGTAAATGTTATGTATATATGTCTATTAATACGTTCTGCTTAATTAGAAGAAAATAAAATAGTGTAAAATATTTAGGTTTAAATTCTTTGTTAAAATTTTATAGGTTAATTAAAAGGTAGTTTGTATTTTTAAGGAAACTGAATTTTTTTCTACAAAAATCTTTGTTCAGAAATTTGACTACAAATTTGACAGAGAACATATGATATTAGTTAATGTATAATGTATGATTATAGTTGTGGGGGTTATCCATTTAAACATGTTGGGCACCTCTAAAAGGGTAGTATGAAATTGTCTTTTCCAGATACTAAATTTTTTAATGTCATGTATGTTTTAATGGAATCACATACAAGTACAACAATAAGTTTAGAAGAACAAGTGAGTGGCTATTTGTTGCCATAGTTATCATTAGTTATCACTGAATTTAAATGTTATTTTGTTTTTATTTGTATGTGTTTATTTTAAATACATATCAGATTTTTAGTTTCACTTTGTTTTGATTTTTAAATTGAAGACGATTGCCATTTATGAACAAAATCAAGTTATTGTTGTATTTTTGACAGCTGTACAATGTCATTTATGTTTTTGCTCATAATTTTGTATTTTAACAATGCTACTCAGAAAGATATAAATATAATATTTTGACTGACATGTTTTTTAAGATAATCTTACTCCTGTTTTTTAAGCAATTGACATTATACAACAATTAAAATATTTATGCTGCAATAATTGCACTGATGATTGGTTGATTCCCATATGATGAAAAACGATAAAATCATTTATTATAAGTTGATTGTTTTCTCAACATATACTTTCAAAGCATGGTACAAGATTAGAAAATTGCAAAGAGATTTTCATACAATCTGTGGAAGTACCTTCCCTAAAGGGACATAACTCCTACATACTTATATTATGCAAAAAGAAAAATTGTTTAAGCCTGTACAGTTCAATGAAAGATAAGCACAATTTTTCATAGATTGCTGATATTCCAATGCAATGCATTTATTTATCCACAATGCACCAGCAGCACTGTGAGGTAACTCTTGTGGAAGATAAATGTATAAATATATATCCCAGAGATAAAAATGTTGGCTTTTAATTAATGGCAGTGATGTGAAAAAGTAAACTTTCTGACCACACTAGGTATTCTTCTTGGAATAGATGTAGTTTTATGGAAATAGCTGACATTAGTTTCAGGAAAAGTTTGACCAATTGTTTATTACAAGCTTGTTTTACTTTAACACATACTAAAGTAAACACACAGGTTTATGCAAAAGATTCTAGCGTTTTCATATATGATTAGATTTTTTGTTTACTTACTGTATCTGTATTTGACAAAAATAACTTTGTAAATGGCTTAACTGTGTTTTCATAGGATTGTTTATAAAATCATTTTTTTGTTTGTTATATTATTTATACTATACAAATGCTTATTTCGTACTAACATGCCTCATATATATGATGTGCTTTTTGTAGATACTTAAATTTATAGATGTATTGCTAGTAAATTTAAGTGCCTTGACAACAGAAACCTGGAAAATATATTTTTTATTCCACATTGGAAAAAAAATTACATCCCAAATATACATGTATCATTAACTTAAACACTTTCATGTACCTTCAAACTGTATATTAATTTACCATAATTGGTCATGTATAATATGCATTGGTGTATTATACCAAGCAACTCCTATGTTACAGGGTTTTGACATAAATTGTTTTTCTGCTTGCATTAAATTTAATTCTATATAATTACGAAATAGATTATTGCTAGTGGGCTTTATGTAAATTAGAACATGGTCAGGGTCCAGAAGTTTTCCCTGCCTATTTCGGTCATTTTTTCCACTGAGAAATTATCATATTCCATGGTAGTGAATATTGGTCTGGGGTCGTTTCGTACCGAAACTTGTTTGCATGTAGGGTCGTTTCGCCACGATAGTGGGAATAAATGAAAATATATGTAGAGATACATTCTCCTGCTAAAAGGTTTTATTGTAAGATGACATGTTGTCTATGCAACAAAATAATGGCAAACAACATTGTTTTGATGATTATCCCGGCAAGTTTTCCATTAACCGGAAATAGGACGTTGTCTCCTAATTGCCACAAGTTCGGACCCGAATTGAATTTTTGCGTTATTCTGCGATGGATTCTTTTTATAAGTTTTTATTATTAAATGAAATAATCATTTTTGTTCTCATTATTTTCAATGAATTTTTCTTCAGATTGGTTTTCTCTTGATTTGTGTAACGTTTAGTTACATTGGCGCTTGCATAGTGTATAATTTTGACAGCACATGTTTTTCATTAAAGTTGCTCGTGTACTGTAAAGTTGTTGTCTTATTTTCTTAGAAATGTGATATAGAAACAACCTATTATGTTCAATCTCTATTTTTTCTAAACACGTGCTTCAAAATGTTGTTGGAATAGTATGTTTATCATATGCATGAAACAGATCTGTCACCTGTTGACCTTATTACATAATCACTGGTCGGTGGTCAGTAAACACATGTCAGTGACAGGAAATAGCCTTAGGATTGATTTTGTAATACAAATATTTCTACATAGCAGAAATTAAAGTGATTAAATCCAACAAATGTAATTGCATGTAAAATATTACTTTTTAGATGTCCGATTTGAGCAAATCTTAGTCGGTCATTTTAGTATCAATTTCGGTCATGTCCGGCAAATATGACAGTTTCCGGACCCTTAGGTCAGACCTTATATTTGTCAATAATTGATACCAAGCGATAGCGAGGTTTAAAATGAAGACAAATATAAGGTCTGACCATGTTCTAATTCGCATATAGCCCAATTGCAATAATCTATTTCAATTCCAATATGTCTAACAAATGTTTTAAAATTTTGAAGCGGCTTTCAGACGACGCTTTCAATGGTAATATTTCATTTTCTTTAACTAGTATGATATATCTAAAAACAGTATGTTAAAGCAAATAAAATTTACATAAACATATATCATTTTATTTAATATATATACCTTTTAAACAAAAATATTGAGAAATCTTAATTGCATTCTTCAAGTTTGAAATTTTCAGTTGAGCTTTCTATGATGTTGTAATTGTAAATGTGACATCACAACCCGGCTGTATGATATGTTCTCAATGCCTATGTCATAGAGTTGTTAAAAAAATATCATGTATGTTGAATTATACAAATCTCAAATTTCACACTGAAAATAACTGCATTATTAACAATAACGATAATTATCGATAACACATAACAAACTGGATTTTTTAAAGTAAGTTTTTACATTTACACAAAACACACAGCTTACACATGAGGGAACTAAATTTTTTGGAATCTTGACATGGCTTTGTTTACATAGCTAAAGCAAGACGTCATATTAGAATAAATAATAAATGGAGGTTGACAAATTTGCATGGTTGAGTATTTGTTTTCACAACAATCATAATAGACCATATGACAATGCACTATTTATTATTTTATTTATTACAATCACAAGAAATAAATAAAACTATAACTAAAAATGATATTTCAAGAGAGAATAAATAAATTACTGTTAAAACTTTGTTAAAAGCACAGCCAAGTCTGACTCTGATGTCTTTATCTCGAGCTGTTTTGTGAAAACTTGTATGTGCATATAACCTTTTTTTCCGCAATTTTCTGGTCCAAGAATGGTGTGCGGACAATACATAAATGCAGACTGTTCCCCCTTTTTTAAGGTACTTAAATTTTTTTCTTAAAGTTTAAAAATTAGAAAAATATGAAACACTCTCTACTAACTGTACGAGACAAATATCCATTAATTATTTATTCAATGCATATTATTCCATTATTCAGGTCCAAAATTCAGTCAATTTTCTCAATTGCCAAACCAACCCGAGCTGTACTAAAAAGTCCTTTGTTCTTAATCATTTATCAAATTTTAAATTTCTATATGTAGTTCTTTTTTTGCAAACAGTAAGATAAATGGGAATGAATTGTTATTTCAACAGGTGATTTAGCTGAATTAACTTTTACCTATCTGACTTCTCATTTATAATACTTAGGTACATTAAATGATCTTCAAAGTTTATTTGTGAGTACTATACAAAACTGATTAAAGTATGTCTTAAATTTATTTTGCTTCATTTTGACTAATTTATTAAGTGAGATGGGGAATATGTTCATCTGCAGAGTAGCAATCAATTTTAACAATCATTCAATTTTTTTAAATATGTGATGTGATGCACAATACAAGATGCACTCATTTTTTATTCTGTTAGCTGGTCACAAATCTTTAAGTAACTAAATTGTAAATGTTTTTGTTGCGAGAAATTTTATAATATTCTATTACTAGATGGGCGATTTCATGGGATATTTTGTCCAGAACAAAATACTTTGTTTTTTTATATTTTCCAACTTTTCTTGGTATTTTAACTGGTCCATACCTATATTGACTGGTGCATGTCCAAAAAATATATTTCCATATTATCTATCAACGTTTATGTTAACTTAAGCAATATAAAATTTTGAATGTTGTAATGAACTGGTTGAATAATACACATTGTTTAACACAGGTCAATATTATTGTGACAAGGCTCTTAATAAAACATTACTCTTTCTTTGGGATAGGAAATCTGAATAATAAAGGATAGTTTATTTTAAAGAGTGCTTTTTAGGTCAGGAAAAGATTATTATATGCTACATATACTAGAATATTTTATATTGAAAAGCATTTATTATAGTTCTTTCAGTTGACCTAAAACCATTTTGTTAACTTAGTACTAAACTGACACTTATTAAACTATATTCTATACATAAGAAAAGGGATATAGTTTATAATCGTTTACACTTAAACTCGTAAATGTGAAACAAAATATGTTCATTACAATCTTTTGCCATTTGCCACACCCTGAAATTACTTTATTTCTTGTACTAAAGATATACATGGTCACAAAGATGATAAATTTGAGAGGCGTGTGTTTACACCATAAACACATTTTCTATTGAGAAAATGATATGTCGTATGTTTCTGACATGTTCTTGCATGTGTACATTAGTGTATTTGTCTATAAAATATTAGAAGTAATTGTTTCAACTTTTATTTCTCACTCACTATTTAATATTTTTGTAGATTTTTAGGCGGTATTATGGAAGTTGCTTGCTTTCTAGAGGCAACACTTATGTCCAAAAGCTGTGAGCGGTTTCTGCCTTTTATACAAAAAAATAGCAAAGAAAAACAACAAGAGCCAAAAGTCAAGTGACAGTTACAAATATGGATATGGACAAACGGAACACAAAAACCAAAAACACAAAAACAGAAAGAGAGTTACCCGAACCCAATAAAAACCATGGGTGCACACAGGTGCTCCGTACGTGTAAGCAGTGCCTGCCTCTAATTATACACCCGTTGAGTTACTCATTGTCATGTATAAGGAAAAGTCAAATACAGGACTAAACTCTCTGATTGCACTGATCACTGCTGGTGTGGCTTGAATGCTGGTCCATGTCCGCTACCAGTCCGGTTCAATCATCATCATCATCATTACTAGGTCGGTGCGACAATGTTTTACGTTAATAGTTTCTGAATTATCGTCCTCCAGTCGATCGAGTATGTCGACGTTCTTTTTCACTTGTCCAGGCTCATCTCTATTTACTACATGCATAAACACGTTCCTTCCCTGATTTCTAGTTTCCCTGCTGTCCTGGGAATTTAAAAATGTTAAAACTGTGTAACCGTTTTCTTATTTAGGGTCAGGGTCAGTACGATTAAAATAAAATCTTACATTGGTCCACTGAGATCAAATGACGAAAAATATACAAGAAATCAGGGCCTTCCCAAATCTTGACGCTTTTAAGTTTTAAACAATTTAGAAACAACCATATATGTTTGGTTTAACAACTTTTTTGGACTTACAATATATCCAACTTTTACGATTCTTTAATAACTTCAGTATGTACGAAAGCCTGTTAGTAATTACCACTCAGTATGGCAATAACGAATTATCCCCTTGTAAAGTTATGACAGTATGATTTAATCACGACTTAGTTAAACAATATGCACTGATTAGCTTGTGTTTGTATTTTCTCTCCAATGATGCATTCACTCGTGCAGCGTTCTTCATTTGTATCTCCCTACTAATCTTTTCATTTATCATCATATTTCACAATTCAATTGATCAATGAGCAATATATCATCTAAATTCAGAACGAGACCAATTAATATACATTGAATTTATAAAAAGCCCTCGTTGAGGGATGGTAAACAAGGAGATACTTTTGACCGTCAATGAAAGTTAAAGTGTTAGAAATAGGTTCAGGGTAAATTAAGTTTTACCACTGAGAGCTTTCTTAAAACTCGGTTTAACATTCGGAGAGCCATACTATGAACTGATATGGGAAATCTTGTTTTAAAGTTACCATACAATATACGTTTGTTTGGGATATTTATAGCGCACACAGTCAATTGAGAATTAATAATCACATATCTTGCAAACCGAACACCTCGGGTACACCTGGGGGCCGACAGGGAAATATACACTGATCCATTAAATGTAAAGAACAGGAACAATGTTGAAAGCAGTAACATCCGGACCACTATAACACACTTTTTACATAAAGATATTATGTGTCCAAAGTGCACCAAAAATAACTACAAAGTAATAATTCGAAAATAAATATTCCTCGATATTGTAATCCAGTGCTACTTACAATCATCTGTTGAAAACTCTTACGTTTTGATGTTTTAACGACTTTAATCGTCTATCGAAATGCTAGCATCCATGAAAAGAAATCACCCAGTTGACCAAATTTCTCATTATATTTTGTGTAGCAGTGGCTAAAAAGCGCTCCTTTGACCAAATATATTTTTTCCATCGTGATGACCGACAGAAGATAAAAATAATGCACCACTGTGTCATAACTAATATGCACGTTTTAATTAAGTATTAATAGAATTTTCGTATCATTCAATGCCATTTACAGAAAGATAATCTAATGGTCCTTTCTCAGTTACAACTATGATTTCGAGTTCGCCAATAGAAAATATTAATAGGTATATCAAAGTATTTTTTTGTAAAACCATCAAGACTTCCTATATAACATTTTGTTAAATTATAAAGAGAAAATGTCGCGTATTTGTAATAGAAATAAAAAGTACAAAACTGTAGAGAACCGAATCCCAAAAGATCTTTTAAATTAATATATTTGACACCACTTCCTAATTAGCCAGTTTTATAAGATGTCTGCAGTCCATTTGTGACATCTGTTTAAACATACTCTGATTTAAGGACAAGAGGTTTTGTAGAATCCTAACAATACTATTCATGCTAAGAAATATAGGAAAGAAAACCTACCAAACAACAGGAAGAGCGCAACCCGACCCCCCTCCAAAAAAAACCAAGGGTCCTCTCAGATGCTCGGGACTAGTAAGCAGTGCCTGCCTCTAATTAGACACTTGTCGAGTCTAGGAAAAAGCCAAAATACAGGAATGGGAAACACTACCGATCGTATTTGAGAGATTGATTTTACATTACGATCAATCATGGTGACGACCACACCACTTCAGGAAAGATAAAATCAACTTTGGTACAACAAACCCTTGTTTGAGTAGTTTAGCAGTCAACAGCAGTGATCGGTCTAGAAAATCGGAATAGTGATTGCAGGATCTAGAATAAAGTACACGTTGTGAAATGTACACACCATACACTGAAGCTGCTGAAATGTCGCTGTCAATGAACGGGAAGTTGACAATTGGAAAGTTAACACGTTTGTCGTAGAGTCTAGTTTGTAGTGTCCTGAGTCTAATTCTAGAAGTAGGTCTAAGTAAGAGGTTGACCTTAGTGTATTGGTGATGTCTTTAATTTCAAGCTCTCTAGGGTAAATTGAATGTATTAATAGTCACCAAATTTAGCAAAACATCATCAATATAGCGAATGTGAAATTGAAGGTCTGGGCCAGTGGCTTTTCTTTTTTCTTCAGCAGGCCTTCTAGGGACTCGGCCTCAAAAGAGTACAAAACAGGTCGGTAAGGAGAGGAACACAATTAGTATTAATTGGAATACCAACAGTCTGTTGAAAAACATGTCTTCCAAACATGACGAATATGTTGTCAGTCAGAAAATCTAACGTATGACAGATTTGTTCTCCGGTATATTTAGTATTTGATTTAGAATCATTGATTACGAAGTAAGTTCTGTCATGGCTATTTACCAGGTATTTATATTGTCTCTTTCCGTATTTCGTGAAAAAACAGCGTTTAATAAGATCTTTAAGCCCGGTTTTACGCTGTATATGAGGGATGGCCGTGTAGAGTGTCGACAAATCCAATGTTTTAATGCTGTTACATTTGGAAAGAAATCCAGACCTCAAGATGTTTATCAGATCTTTTGAGACCAAAGGATGCCAACAACGATTTTTGTGATTTTCAAGAATCTCATCTTTTGAAAGCGTAGTAAATGTGTAAGTGGGATTGCCAAGTGAACTATCCATGACTAACTCAGTAATTAAACACTATATGTTTTTGCAGATAAAAATAATGTTGTTAGGGGCCTTATCTGCTAGAACAACCACACATGGGTCATGAATGTAGGACAAAGTTTTAAGAGCATCATGAGTTCTAAGATTTGATGATGCTTTAGTACTCATAGACCTTTTTAGATGACTTATTCTCATTTGAATCAATGAGTCAAGGTATCGACTTCCTGGTCTTCTTTCTTTGCCCATTTTCTGGCATAGTCCTCTGTTGAATCCATCAATAATTTGAAGTCATAATTCGAGGTGATGAATTAAGTTTTGGACAAAATATTGCGTAGTCTTTCATTGTCAACAATGTTAAGATCTCTAGTTATGACGTGACCTTAAGGACTAATAGGGAATTGTGGCAAGAGCAGTCGAAGGATTTGGCTTTTAAGTCATTGATCAAAAGATCATGCAATACACGTTTGTAATTGAAGATTCTGGGTGCAATGGGGGTAGTATAGGTATAAGATATAATAGGAATGGATTTGTTTTTGAAGTAGGGTGGAATGCTTAGAACGTTTATTCAAATTTAGCACCCTGTATAGATAAGGAATTTAATTCTTTGAAGTTAGTTGAAATGAAAAATGTAACACTGATTTGTAACATTGATCTCTTCAACAGATTATATATAATGTCCATGCGAAGGTTTACTAAAAGAACTATCAAAATTAGTTCCGTCATCAAACAGTAAGTGTAATAATTTTATTAGTAGCCTTGTCAGCTGGCGCATCATACCTATCGAGTTGGTTGTACACATTCTTTGCTACATCATTATGTTTGAAGACCATAGAACCCTCGGGTTTATTAACTAGTTAATATCAACAACCTGATTGTGTTAACCACTCTCCGATTATGACCTAACTGCACACTCATCTTCACTCGTTGGGACATCCTTGTTTAACGTGTTTGTTTCAGAAGTTCTGATTGGACGTCGGAGAGTCCATAGGATATCGAGACGTGAAAGTTGTTGGATTACGAAAGAAATTGGTACTTTCAGATGGGTTTCTTTTGGAAAGACAATATGATCTGTCACTCGTGACATATATGTTTTTTTTCTTTTCGCTCGTTTTGTCTCGAAAAAAGACAAAAAATTCTATCACTCGTGAAAGATCTTCCAGTCCTTCCAAAAACATACGTAAGGACCTATGAATCCTTATTGTACAAAGAGGTTACTACAAGTTCTGTATTGACCTCAATATTAATGTCCTGACACATACTTATTATACAGTAGTGGATTGTTAGTTACTTTTATATATTTTATAAAAAAAAACCGAACGAATACTGTAGACAGGATTTTGTGTTTTGTCACTTAAATTTGTGACATGCATTTACATAACAGTGTAATTCATGTGGGGCTTTTAGCATCTGATTTCAACCCAAGTGGTTACGGGCTAAGTTATTAGGTGAAAAACGACGTACGCATTTGATTGCGTTTTAGACAGAGTATCCTGGATTTCGCCAAAATGGCTATATAATATAAATCAGAGCAAGCTTAGATCTTGGTTACGTAGTTTGACAGAAACGAACGAAAGAGTTCAGAAATCAGTCAATTTACAAACGAAATGTGTTTTTGGACGTCTCAGGTGATGGCTATGAATATGCAGCCATGGAAGTGAGTTGTAAAATGACACTGTAAGGTAAATGGTGCTTGCACAAGTTGTAGGCTTAAAGTAAGATTGAGCTGCTCAAAGAGTAAAGATACATAATAACTGACAATAAAAACGTAGAAACCATACTGAAAATTGGCGGTTAGCAAACAATTCTGCATGATACAAATCAAAATATATGTTCACAAAATGATATTGTAATGTGTTGACAGTGGATTCCCCGGAATGCAAGTTATAATGCAGTTGCATCCAGTAGACTACACACTACAAAAGAAAACTTGTAACTAGTTTCGGCGGGAAAGTCGTGGATTTTACACCTTTAAGCAAGACGGGACGGATGTAATAAATTGGTTGGTAAAGCCGCCTTCTTTGGTTGCGAAAGCTCTCAGTAAGATAATTGTAGACCATGCAATACATTAAAATAACCAGAATGAAAATTTGCGCCATATTTGGCAATTATAACAGACGGTTCTAAATTCAAATCTTACGTTTTGTTTTACAGTGGTTTTGAGTTTTACAAGGTAGCTCACAGAGGGAGGTATATAAACGGGGCCTACGACAGACAGGAACAAAATTTTTGATTTATTGCACTTTGTATTGAGACATGAAATGTTATTTGAATGATTGTATTTTCTTATTTTCAGCATTAACCTAAACTAGAGAGTAAAAAGGGGTGGCAATGGGATCATATTTGGATATTTTATCGCATAACATGTTTAGTTTAAACATATTTTATATGCTCAAATATGCAAAAAGGATAAGACACAAGTTAATCAAAACTTATGAAGTCTTCTGCAGTATACAGTATATTACAAAAAAAATATTGATAGAGCAGCGTACATTGTAATACAATCCAATTATATTTTGTTTGTTGGAGACATAAAAAAATATTTGATTACAAATATTAAAGGAAAAATAGAAAAAGAAGGAAATTAAATAAAGAAACATTGATGTGATTGATGTGATGGATGTGATGATGAGTGTGATTTCAAATCCTTGATTCAAGCTATGGGGAACCATTCTGACCCTTTGATATACTCAAATACATAAAATGTTTACTAGTCTCATTAACTGTAAAAATGACAATTCCTGTAAACGTTGGGACATTTTTATAGCAAAACAAGCTTTAAAAGGTATTCCAACACAGCCTAAACACGTAGCATTATACATGACTTTTTATTAGATTCAGAGGCTATTTGTAGCACTATAAATTCTGTTATTTATACAATAAAACGAGTGCATGAGATGCATTACTCAGCAGAGGGAACCAGTAATTCTTTAATTTCTTCACATAAGTCATCTGCTAAAAGGGTTGTTGACCTTATCAACCATAAAGAAGACCTAGTTTTGATATATACTAAAAGATCTTTGAAAATTGTTTGCAAACAGATTGAACGATTTATTGTAACAAAATATGGCATCTTTCTTTTTATCTTTTTTATGGATTAATCAAACTAAATTTCTGTGTTGCGCAAAATCATTCTTTAACACAAGACGTTTTTTGTTAAACCACGGTTTTATGTCACCAGATAAAAATCCACAAATACATTGAAGTTAGCGCGTGCAACTTTGTGTTGATTATTAACAACTTACTTTTATATTTTCATGATGTTACTCTTTCATGACGCAATACCAACACGTGACAAGCATACGTACTCAAGTTAAGGCGTTGCCAGCAGTGGGTCCCGTACCTCTAGAAAAAACATCGACCAACTAAAGATGCCACAATGTATTCACATGCACAAAATGTGATGCAAAGAAAATCGTGAGAGTGATTTTCGGTTATACAGATTATATACAAAAACCAATAAAGGAACACAGCTCCCATTTCCAACGCATCAGACTTTATCTAATAGTGAACACAGGAATAACAGCTTTTATGTAAAACTTTGAACAAGTAGATGCATCTTCTACTAGATTCACTAAAGAAATATTACAATGAGAAATATAAGAGACGGTCATGTTTTAACAGCACTTATTTTACTGTACAATTAAGAGCACTATTTTAGTTTACACATTCGTGTAATGAGTTGGACAGACTCTTAATGGATTACCAACGTAGATTTTATGAACATATTTGATGCGGTTGAATTTTACACAGTTTTATTAGTTAAGAGTTAGTTAATGAAGTTCATCAAAACTGTTAAGTATATTCTGTTCCGGTAGCGACCAGAACACACTTAAAATATAAATAAATTGATACCACTGAAATTAATAAATATGCATCAAATAATTACCGATATGACAAAGGGGGGCAAAATGTCCAAGTGGTTAAAGTAGTTTGTTATCTACTAATTTATCCCATGTCTGTCAACACTGAGGTCGCAGGTTCGAGCCTTACTGCGGACCGGGCGTAGTTTACTGCAACAATAGTTGAATAGGTTTGCCAGTTTTCCCACCAAAGGTTGGGGTTTTTTACGGGCTCCCTCCCAGAAAAAAACCTCAACGCCTTGAAATAGTTGAAAATGACGTTAAACCTTATTTAAAGAAACAAACAAAGACTGATATGACAACACAACCAAATATTACATCATAGTTTTTATTTATGTTATGTTGTTTCATTGCCAATGATAGTTCTAATTAATACTGAAGGTTTTAGAGACTTCTTTGATGCTGAATAAGTAAAATCATCACCGTTATATCGTTTTATTTGCACAATTTGAGGACAAATAGATCGGGAACCCATTACCAGTCTAATAACTGTCAGACGCCAGAGTAGGCAGCTTTGAAAAGTGTCAGAATTTGTCAAATATAAAAGCCCAGTCGATATTAATTAAACCAAGTTTAGACATGTATGTTCTATACTATTGTTTATGATGATAATTAATTTGCATAATAATTGTGTAGTCGATTTTTGTTTGCTTGGTCCATAAAGGTGAATTGTATTACAAAAGAATAATAAAGTCCAACGAATTAAATTTGTTACCTATAAACATTAAATAAAATTGTAAAACTGTAATAATTCAGATGCTTCGTACAGCAAAAGTTTCTTTATATAATTTAAATTGAATAGCTTTCACGTCGGAAGCGCGTCTTGTCATGGTAAATGTAAAACAAAAATAAGGGTACATACCGATAAAGTCATATTTTTTTCTTAAACCAAAGAGTCAAATAAAAACAAACAACAACAACAACAACAAACATCTTTATAACAAATTTATTCATTTACAATGGCTTTAACGAACATTTTACCAAACAACCCGGTTTCTCCTACCAGACAACATTTGTTTTAAAGTCTTCTTAAATTTTGAATTACCAAAGGCATATATACAAGGGTTAATGACACAATATATAAAATATAAGTGAAAGACAAGCTCATTAAATGGTAAAATTCTGTACTTCATTAACCAAGCTGGTAAGAAAGACGCCGTAAATACAACCGCAACGGACGCAAGCATTGACGCCGTTTTAATGTTTTGTCTTTTGATCTTTTCCCGCTTAAACACAAACGTTTTTTTAATTATAGATTCAGCTTTATTCTCATTTTGTTGAAATTCGCCTCTTCTGGTTGCCGGTGTACTAGACGGGATTGGTTTCAGTAGAAAATCTGGGTGGTATCGCCGTATACTGCGATGCCTGCTGCTAGCAATGAAGAAGTAGATTTTGCAATACATAAAAATTGCAACGAAACATGAAATGGCGTACACTAATGAATAAATTTTGTGATAAATATCTATGAATTCTTCAGTGACGTACGCAGTGCTTAGTTTACATACAGAAACCCCAAAACCTATTATCTTGTTTATTGAGTGATTTAGTTCGAAATCTCCAAATTCATCTGACAGTTGTTTTAGATTCATGCTCAGATTCGTAAGCTCTTCAAAATTGGTGTCAGATTTAAAGTTTATAATCTGGCATAAATTAAAAAAACGACAGGCGTCCGAAAAATTGCCATTTGTCCGAGGGAAATTCGCATCAATTTGTTCCACTCCATACCCTATCGCACAGATACATCCTACAACCAGAGAAAATAAGACAGTTATAACCACAGTCGCAAGAATCTTTGTTGTTGTAATCCAGAACTGTTTACGGGTACAAATACGGATATATCGGTCTACCGCAATGATAGCCATCAAGATGGCCGAAAGGGGAACCGTTGTTGTTGCTAAAAGATGGTAACTTTTGCACAATTCGTCGCTTTCCGTTTCAAACTCTAAATATTCCATAGCTATACATATCGGTATGGTAAATGCACAGGTAAATAGATCCACGAAAGCTAGAATTAAGATGTAAATCGTGGACGTGTTTTTAGTTCTTGATTTTAAATACACAAAGAGAACCAGTCCATTTAAAATTGTTCCGCAGCAACTGAATACAATCAGAATACAGATGGTGGCTTTGGCTGTTGGTTCCATCTGTTGAGATGTCTCTACTATTGACTGTTAGCTGAAAATATTTGCAAATATTTGAAAATGCTTAGGTTATACTAGGTAACCGACGCATTAATACATTGGTTTCACGCGCCGTTCACGAGACTGGAACTTACTATAGAATCAGAATCAATTGTGATTTTCTTATTTAATATATTTTTATGGGGTGGTAAATTACTGAATCACTAGCGTCAAATTGAATACGAAAAAGATAAGTTTCAAAAACTCATAAATTTTATTATGCTTTGTTTTAAAAAATGGATGATATCATTGTGATGAAGATGGCACTGTAGTTGCGAACTTTTATTATTTGAAATGCGACCGATTTCGCTTAATGATCTTATTGATTTACAAGCAAAAAATATATACTAGTACAAGACTAGGGCGACAACGCAAAAATAGAAACTTTTTGGTTTGGTTTGCAATACAGAATCAGCAAGTTAGTAACACTATATTAGTGACTCTGATAATATTTTCTACAAATTTGTAGTAAAGAACTACTTTTTAAGTGAAATTTGGCTGATGTTACAATAAGATATAATAAAATAAATATAATATAATAGATGGCAAAATATCAGACTATATAGTGCCCATAATTGATGACGGCTCCAGTTACCGAGAAAACTAACAGAACCATCATGTTTGAATATTGGGACAATTTAGTAGAATCGAATAATTTCCTTTGGATTAAGAACGAATATGACAAAGAATGTTAATTTATTTTTACAAGAAAGGGATCAAGGAATAGCATTACTTTCGATTTCTTGTGCATACATATCTTGTCTTTCGTAATTTTCCACTGGCAGTTTGTGGTCAGGTGGTACCAACGAGAGAGCTGAAAGCCACAAAAATGGGTAACGCCATTGTCTATGGTTCTGGTTTTTTTTAATTGGTAGTGAGTGATCTAAATCGAGAAAACGCAAAAATCAGAAACTGATAGTGAAATAGCTTTCGTTTTCTTCTTAATTTGTCAGTGTTCATCAAGGTTTCTCACTTTAAAGCCAAAAACGGTCGCATTTTTAAAACTTTGATTGTTAAAGTACTAGTTTTCATTAACTATTGGAAAAAAGAAAGACAATATAGTAATACAGTGCATTTCATTCAATGTGGTTACAAATTTCAAAACTTATAATTGACATTTTTAGAAAAAAACATGATTTGTTTCATGGCAAAAAACCCCGAAAAATATCTTTTCTGTCCTTAAATGAAGTAGAAGTCCTTGATTAGAACTAAGAACATGAGACAATTTTGATTTGTGAATTTTTACGGATACATGTGTTTGTTTGTTTATGTAAAAGTATATAAACAATAATCGGGTTTATTTGTTTCAGATAATAAATGATCGTTGTAAAAACAAACTATTAAACTGTTTTAAAATATTTTTGTTAATATTTAATAATTTTAAATAATTTTATTTTAAATATTTACTATTTACCAACAGGTCTGAATAAATAATAAAATGTAAACAGAATATGATTTTCTAAAATTAAAACAAAATACCACAAAGAAATAAATCGCTAATATACATAGAAAATATAGCCTTACCAGAATACGCACATGTATCTGTTCCAAAGCACTGAGACTGTCCGTCACTGTATCCAGTTATTATACATATTAGAATCTGTGATTGACACAGTGTGAATAATTGACTTCTATGGCATCAATGCATATTTAATTAAACCAATTGGTTAAGGTTAGGTTATTGGGTATTTAGACGACCATGATTGGTAATAGTCAGCTTTAGTTAATGAATTCAACTATTACTTCTATTGATTTTTGATAGTTTAATTGTTTGAATGGTGGTTTACCCCACTTTCATTAATCAGTTTTCAGCTATATAATGGCATGCAGTAGTTATTGGGGTACGGGTTGGGGTGGAAGCCGGAGTATCGGTTGAAAATCACAGACCTTCGGCATAACACGTTCATTGAAAGGAATGGAAGTTTTAAAAATGTCTATAAATGTTTATATATGTATATGTTTTCAAAGAGATTTATTATTAATAAGCTGCTTTCAGATTTTTAAGTCAAGGGGGCAGTTACAAATACGGATATAGACAACGCAACACCAAAACCAAAAAGACAAAAACAGAAAGAGAGTAACCGGAACCCAATAAAAACCATGGGTGCACTCAGGTGGACGAGTAAGCAGTACCTGCCTCTAATAACATGAATAAGACACCCTTCGAGTTACTCATTGTCATGTCTAGGGAAAAGTAAAATCCAGGAAAAGGAAACACTTCCTATGACTCGCGTAAATGTCAGATCGTATTTGAGACGCTGATTTCCATTAACGATCAATTAAGTCATGGGGACGACCATAGAACTTCTGGAGAGATAACATCAACCTAGGTACAACAAACCCCCATGTTTGAGTAGTTTAGCAGTCAACAGCACTGATCGTCTAGAAAATCGGAATACAGATCGCATGATCTAGAATAACGTATAAGTTGTGAAATGTACACACCATACGCTAGAGCTTCTAGAATGTTGCTGTCGATGAACGGGAAGTTGACAATTGTAAAGTTGAAGTCATCACGTTTGTCGTAGATTCTAGTTTGTATTTTTCATGAGTCTGTTTCTAGTAGTAGGTCTAAGTAAGTGGCTGACCTTAGTGTATTTGTGGTGTCTTTAATTTTGCTAGGGTAAATAGTCACCAAATTTAGAATTGTTAGTGGACAAAACGTTAACATCATCAATATAACGGAATGTTAAATTAAAGGTCTGGGCCAGAGTCTTTTCTTTCTTCTTCAGCAGGCCTTCTAGGAACTCAGTCTCATACGAGTACAAAAACAGGTCCGCGAGGAGAGGAGCACAATTAGAATACCAACAGTCTGTTGCAAAACATGTCCTCCAAACATGACGAATATGTTGTCAATCAGAAAATCTAACATATGACAGATTTGGTCTTAAGTATATTTAGTATTAGATTTAGAGTCATTGATGACTAAGTAAGTTCTGTCATGACTAATAATCAGGTATTTTTATCGTCTCTTTCCGTTTTTCTTGAAAAAAAACAGAGTTTAATAAGATCTTTAAGCCTAGGGTTAAGCTGTATATGAGGGATAGCCGTGCAAAGTGTCGACAAATCAAATGTTTTAATGCTGCTACTTTGGGAAAGATATTAAGACCTCAATATGTCTACCAAATCTTTTGAATTTATTAATATCTACATTTCATTTATTCCATGCATAGAGTAGAAAGTATCGTTGTATTTTTGAAGTTCCGTTTTTACAGTTGTTAAAATAGTGGTAAGGAGTTGCAATAGTGCTTTGGTAGTACACTTAGACGATCCTGCTATGAAACGCTGTTTGTATGGATTTTTGTGAAGTTTTGGTATCCAATACAATAAGGGGAGATCACAATTTTCGACTTTGATTTTGAGACCAAAGGATGCCGATACCGATTTATGATTTTCATTAATCTCCTCTTTTGAAAGCGCAGTACTATCTATTCTTAAAAACGTGTGAAGTTTACAAGTTCAGTTTGTAATGAATATTTTCAATGTTCTGAACAGGTGATTTGAAATATTCTCCAAAATTAAATTTTAACGATAATACTTAACAATTTTAATAATAAGATCTGCGATACTTTCGTGGAACTATTTTAATTCTTACGGTGTAAGAATACGTGAATTGACCGTTGAATGTTGTTTTGTATAACATTGAGTTTCCCCCTTTTAAATTGTGCAATCAGATTTCAGCTTACAAAGAAATTAAATATTTCTTACGGGATAAGAATAGGTGAACTGTTTGTTGCAATTTGTTTCGTATTATCTGGATTTTCCCATTTAAATTGGCCAATCAGATTTCAGCTCATAAAGAATTTAAATTTGGATACAAAAAAGGTGTTATTACATGTACTGAAAATTCTACGAAAGATTTTGCGGAAGACTGGAACAATAATTGGTTGTTATTGTATGAAATTATGACGTGTCATGGTGTATTAATATAATTATTTTTATATTTCTTTCTGATTGTCTGTCATTATTATTTTATGTTACCTTCATAATTCGTTTATATTGGTATTATTTTTCGTCTTATTCTTTAATTTTTTATTTATATTCTGTAATTTTTTTATTCAAATTTCATATTTTATGTTCGCTAGCCAAGTGTTGCGATCCGATACTTTTATAGTATACTCTCACAGAGTATCGGATCGTAACCCTTGGCTAGCGAAGATGGTAATATCTATCAAACGCTTAAATGCTCCTGAAGCATCAGAATCTATAACAAGTCCTTGATGTGAAGTTTATGACAAGTATTAGTTTTATAACAGTCTTGGATATCAGTAGAAAAAATAGTTATACATTTTATAGTGGTCTTATTGTATCTGTTTGTTATTATTCAGTACTACGTACATGTATGTTAAAATATACATCTGGAGAAAAGTATCTCAGCAACAAATATGATCAAGATTTGTATGCATTCTTCTAAAGTGTCATTGACGCATGAAAGAGTTGACCGCAGAACATTTTCAATTAAAGGGGGCAGCGCTTTGGAAAATGACCTTAAATCAACGCTTTCATAAGTAAATGAAACTTCAAAAGAATGCATTCAATTCTTATAGTTGCATTTTATTTCATATAAAAAAATTCCGGATCTTGATCTAAATCATGCACTACTCATACAACCATACAACATGCGAGTTATATTATGTCCATGTTAGTGTACTCTGAAGTAACATAAAAACAATATAATGTTCAATTCTTCTATAAATAAATGTATATTAGCTGTATTTTTATTGAAAACTGCAAACGTGTTCGTTGAAAAAAAAGAGCGTTGCAATACTTTTTTTCTTTGTGTATATGTATATTTATTAATATAATTGTGTTCGTGATCTCTCACATATTCCATGAATTGGTAAAACAGTTGTTATTGCAATAAACAGGTATAAAAGACAAATAAAAAACGATCTTGTATTTTAAGTGACCTAACAGATACATAGATTTTGCGTTGTTGATGTTGCATGTATGCATTAGGAACGTACCGTCTGGTTGTATTTGTATAAGTATAAACAATGATTTTTTTGTTGATTACTCACGTCTATGGAATGCAAAACGTTGAAATATTCAATTCTTTGTATTTGTACTTAAACATGCAAAGAGCGTGGCACTCTATGACACCAGCGCCTCGGACGCCTTATGGTTAGTGAATGTAGTTAGTCATCTGATATTGATCACGTTCATGTCATCACGTAGGTTGGACGTTCGAATCTCACTGCGGGCAGTATGTGCTCGACTATAATGTAAATAGTTTTACCAGGTATTTCGGCTTTCTACTCCAATAAAAACTGGACGCTTCGATACAACTAAAAAAATCATGAAAGTTTCGCATTAAACCCCATTCAAACATTTAAAAAAATCTAAAGATCATTTCGTCCGTGGTTGCAGGGCAGATGTGGGACTAGGCTTGGTATTAACCAATTTACCCAACATTGACAAATATGGTAATAGATGGTAACAGACAAACGCAAATAGAGCTTTCACATAACAGTCCGATTTCAAAATAAATAACACCTATGACACTTTGTCTCATTCCTTTCTAGGGATCCTACAATCTCCGGAGCCGAGATCATATCCGCTCCGTAACACTACGCTAAGGATAATGAATTCTGACGTAGGAAGATATGTAGCCTCTGTTTCGGAGATTGGGGATCCTAGTGACCGAGTGGTTAAGATAGTCAGCTACTTTTGATCACCGGCATGGAGGTTACTAATTAGTTTGAGGATTATTGCGGTAGAGTGAGTATACCTATTTTTAAACTGACACTGACTTGTAACGGGATTTCGAGTAACTGATAAAAATTCGCAACACAATAAGAAAAAGAAGGCGTAGCTTATCGCATAACAGAATTGGAACATTACGTATATATACTCAAATCAATACACATCACATTTTGCGGTATAATGGCCACCACAAGAACTGATCATTAAAATATTCCAGATATAGATAACTTCGTAAATGATATTTAGCCTGTTCATGACTGGTTATGAGGACATGTTATACAAATTATTGACTTGTACGTTTGTATTAAAGATAATTATAGAATAAATGTATTGTATTTGAAATGCAGTCGACGTAAATCGTGGGTTTTACCTAGCATCAAATACAATACAGTTATGTCAAAATTCTAATGAATATATAAAATATCACAAAATTTGCATTAAGTTGAATATAAAAAAAATATTTTGTTTTAACAATCACGTTTAACAACACGTTAATATTAATGATCAGTTCTTATTATTAAACGACGTCGTGTAACCGGAGCATACTGTTCGCGCATTAATTTGGAAAAATGTGTAAAATAGTGTATTGTTTGTTTATATAAATGGTGTTTATCTCCACTCGACAATTTTTTAGCTATATCGTGGCGTCCAGTTTTTTGGGGGGAGAGGAAGCGGGGGTACCGGGATAAAACCGTTGTCCTTAAAGGTCGGGTACTCCGAATGGTATAGATAACAAGAAAAGATATGGGTTAAACCCATATCCAGAGATGTTCGATATATATTTTATAGGTGTATCCGATTTGGTTTAATAGTTTTTTTTAATTTGTTTATTTAAAATTTCGTCATATGCTAAAAGGTTGCAAATGTAGACGATTGTGAAAGGCAAGAAATAATCATCTTGATTATAATATCTCAACTTTGAGAAGAGTACTTTAATGAAAAAAGCAAAGTTTTGGAAAGACAAATGTTTACCAATAAAAATACATTGACCATAGTCACGTGGTTCTGTGGGGAAAAATGTAAGATCGGCAGTTATCGCGTCCTCGGAAAGTCTAAGAAAGCAGACCGACAAGTTACAATTTCTATTGATTTAATTTTACTGTAATTAAAATTGTTTCAAAAGATTTGCAATTAAATGTATTTCAAACGTCAAACTAGCATTTATGTGCATACACATTGCTAAGAACTTTATAAAATTTTTAGAATTTAAAATTTAAAAAATATATATAAAAAACAATTAGAAGAAGTTTGCAAAACAATTTATGAGATTATTAACTTCTATGATGTTGATGACCTTTATTCGAACGTAACTGAATTTTTTTCTTTTGTATTATATATATATATAACTTGCTTCGTTAAAATAGCTTAACATCAAAATTTTTTAATCTTGAATTAAATAAAAATCTATATCTTTTGTGCTTTTTTGATTATTGAGAAATTTCTTTTCCCTACTAATTTCTACGACATTTTTCACTGATTCAGACATCAATTTTCGGTGTGACTTTTTACCCAAACTTACCCAAACATACCCAAACTATACCCAAACACACATTAAAATAACATTTTTGCATTACTTTTATGTTTAAATGTTTTATATACTATATTGTTGATGGAAAATGTTATAAAAGTGAAGGTAACATTACGATTTTCGATGTTAAAGTCGATTTTAAGAAGCCCCTTATGGTCGTGAAAAATGTATACCCAAACACTCATTAAAATGACATTTTTGGTGGTAAATAAACAACAAAAAGGGAAAAAGCGCTTATATTATGTTAAATAATGAATATTTAGTAGACATTGCAATTTTAAAACAAAATAACCCAAAAATAATTGTGTGACCACGCACTGCAGTCATTTGATGCCTTCATTTTAGAGTGAACGATCGATGTGGTGCGAACAATTGCATATTATATAAACACTTGTGACAGGTGACCTTTATTGATTGACAATTATTACTAAATAAATATTTTTGTAGTAACTGGCTGACTTTGAAATATTGTTTGATACACTGATTTATTTTAGTTTTGTTTTTTTTAAAAAACTTTGAGGTGGGATATTGTGCCTACAAATTTAATGGAGGAACTACAACTTTGTTACCATTGATAAATTACTCAAATTGAGTAATATATGAATTCATATAAATAAATGCATAATTGCATTATTACAAAATTCATTTCTATTTTCACACTTCATGTTAACCTTAATCTGGGATTTTATTGTAAAAGTAGCACGTGCGCGACAAAAGGGGTCCTAACAAAATGAAGGATAACAGTAATTACAACTGCAGTGCGTTGTTCTTTAGTCATCGGCAACTTATTTTTTACATAATTTGTCACATTGTCTTTGATACGTTTGGTGCATAATAGTTTCTTTTAGGAAAACCTTGTCAATAGCTGTAGTTAAACCGCCCTCGTCGTCACTACCAATACGAATATCAACACATTTAACGCCTGTCTGTAAGTCGGGCTTTGGCATGAGAGAAAAATGAATGATATGTGTAATAGGAGCCATCCAAATGAAATAATGTAGGACCAATGAAAATCGGAGGTTCACGCGACGACTTTTTCACAACTTTTTTGTTTTTATACACAAAGTTTGTAACATATGCTAGTCCGAGATTAAACGTTCTGTCAACTCCAAGAACACAGTCTTTGTCTTTTTCTAAATGAAGTTTCATATCTTCAATTTGTTGTTTGGTATAGCATATTAAAGATGGAGGTTTGCCGTTAGATAGAGATAGACTAGTACTGTTTATTTGTGTTGTCGATTGCGGCATGTGTGGTTGGACATAACCTTTTTTCATTTTTACTATTTTCTGTGATATTTATACGTGATTGTCATGTGTTATATTTACCATGTTTTTTAAATATGTGTTTGGGTATAGTTTGGGTAAGTTTGGGTAAAAAGTCACACCCATAAATTTTTTTTAAATAACATGCCTGTTTGAAAATCTACTTTTCGTATAAAAATCATAACCTAAAATTTGCATTTTAGCGCTTATTATGCGAATCTTTTTTTTGTCTTTCATTTTTACCTTTCACTTCAAAGTTCAGTGTCAGCTAATAAATAATCAATTAGAAAATAAACAAGGCACATCTAATATACAATTACATCACAGAAATATCTCTGCGTCCCCCTTAAAACCACCACTACCACACACGAATCGTTCACGAGAGTTTGGGATTTAGAAACTGTCAACAAACAAAACCCAATGAAATTAAATTTAATGTTCAAGATTGACTAATTTTCTACGTAAAAGTTCCATTTTCTACCTTATAAATTATGAAATAATCCAGAAATAAGATCAAAGCTTTCTGAATGAGTGGTCACAAGCGCGTTAAACAAAATCTAAAAGTGCACTTTCATTATCAAATTATCTAAGTAACTAATAAAAGAAACAGAAAAAATACATTTTATCATGATAAAATAATTGAATGCATAAACAAATTACGAAGCTTACCATATAAATCCTGAAATAATCCAAGAAATTCAACTGAAGCGATGAAATACATTACGTAATATAACGTAACAAAATTTTAAAATGCCTTTTTCTTATCAAATTAAATAACTAATTAATAAAAGAAACGCAAGTTTATACATTTTATTATGTCAAGAATAGAATGCATTAATAAAAATACTAGGCTTACCCTATAGATAGTAAAATAATCCAAAAATAAAAATTGAAGCGATCTATTCATACTACCGAGATAGACACCGGTAAAGCGCGCATTAATATGCAATTTTGTACATCTTTACTTCTTCTTATTAGATCGGGACAACAAAATGTATTTTAAAGCTTGAAGGATTTAACAAATACGAAAAACTGTAAATGAAATATTTTCTTTAATATTAAATTAGCCATTTTATCACTTACAACATGAACTATATTGTAGAGTATGGTTTTTCACCTAACTACTCAATCGTACCCGAAAACAATTATATACAAGAAATGATATGGTTGTAACCATAACGGGGAAACTCAATTAAAGTAATTGGAGGATTAAAACAGGAACCCATTTTGTAATGTAATATGAGAGATTAATTGTTGTTTACAGCTTGTGAAGATATAATGTACTTATGATATTCTATAATATGCTTTAACCAAGTCAGGATCATTTAATACAATCAAATTTTTATGATTTGTCTTTGCCATGTGTTGCTTTTGCTTCTTTGATATAAGAGAATGATCATCTGAGACATCAAAGTTCTAAACATTTGGTTCTTTATATAATAATGCATATAGATATTAATGAAACGAGTTAAATAAGATACAATACAAGACATAAAAAGTAAAATAAAATACAGAAAAATGTGTGTTAAATGTATTTTTAGTGTTATCTTGTAAAATATATGTTTATATTAATATTTATGTTTTGGCATATCTGTTAAAACATATATTAAAACCCTAGTTTCTTTTTTGCCCCTTTTGGGCCCCTAATTCCTAAACGGAAAAAGGAAGAGCCCCAAACTCTATCTCATTCATCCATTTATGATAAGAAAAATTATTGTAAAGCTTCAAAGCAATCTGTAAACCAGAACCAAAGTTATTGTGGAAACAAATAAAAAAAAATACCAATTTTTGCCCATTTTGGGCCCCTAGTTTTGAAACTAGAAAATGTGGGACCCCAAAAATCAATCCCATTCATCTATTAATGGTATGGAAAATCATTGTAAATTTTCATAGCATTTGGATGACTAGAACAAAAGTTATTGTGCGAACAAACAAAATAGTGGCATTTTTGGCCCCTTTTGGGTCCCTAATTTCTAAACGAAAAATGTGGGGACCCTAAAAATCAATCCCATCCATCCCTTTATGGTAAGAAACATCACTGTAAAGTTTCAAAGCAATTGGATAACTAGAACAAAAGTTATTGTGGGAACAACAGACAACGACGCAGATCACGACGACGACACAGACGACAGCATCATACTATTATACGCCTGCAATTTTTTTGGGGTCGTATAAAAATAGTAGGCATGCATAGTAAATAAACCAGTTAACATTTTTGGACATTTGAATTATTGAAAGTAAAAGAAAGATGCAAGAAATTGCGCTTGAGACCTGTATTTAAAAAAAAATTAATAATTTATTTCTGTTTGATGCGACAACAACAAAATAACTGGAAAATTAAAAAGTGCATAAAACCAATAATAAGAAAATGCTAAAGTAGAAACGTTTTCATCATTTTATTTTCCAGGAATTACAGATTCGTAATACTTCCCTCATCAAGTCGGTGTGCCATCTTTGTCCCATCCTCCCAAATTATTTACATTTGTACCATTTGTTAAATCTGCAATCCCAACTGGGATAAAGGACTGGTTATCGCTTAATTGTTTTAAAAATATTCGAAATTCTTAATACATTGACTTATGTGTTATTTTTTATTTTGCAAAGATGATCAAAGATCTTGTTTATTGGTCTACCAGTATATACATTAATCACGATGATCAGCTGCAGAAGCACAGGCAGCAATTGAATATTAACTGTTTACATAACGAAAATTGTTTAATTAACCATTAAAAACAGTAGCAATAAGATCATTATTGTTGGACATACTTATTATGCGTTAATTATATAATTAACAATTCAGGTGAAAGCAGATTGAATGTGCATTTATATGATCATTCACCTAGCCAGCTTAATCGCGTAAGAATATATGAAAAGAATTATACTTTTATTCAAATGCTGCTAATAACAAAATTATTACATTTCGCAATACAAAACATACTGTTTTTCACCTGAAAAATAATCAAAACAATATTACAGATAGAAAGTACTTACTTCGGTAAATGCAAACATCGAACTATATTATCGCGCAATAGTTCAGTAAACCGTACCCAAAATTAGTTATAACCCCATGTGCGATACAATGCAATGATTTGAGTTATGATCATTAAGAGATAATAAGAAGAGATCGAACATATGAAAATTGCTGAAAATGGCATTAAAATACAAACAAATCAAACAAAACAAAAAGGATGATGTCAGTCATCTACTGTTGATCACCTGCCTGTAAACACTGAGCTTACTCAGGACAGAAAGTTCTTGACTCTTTGGTTTGTGCATTCTTGACAAAGCTATATCAGTTCGAGCTTTTGTGGAATTTTTTACGAGCTGTAGCGCATTCTCCATTAAACCAGGGTTATAAGTTATCATGTTTATGATATTCTTTTTATGTTTTTCGAACAAATTTTTGCAGCATTTATAAAAATTAAGCGTTTTTCTAAACATTATCTTTGTCAGCCTATTGAATAGCATCTCGTCCCATCAACTGACCAAGTTCAAGAACAAGGCCGGAAGTAACATCCTCGCAGTCATATTTAATATAATTGACGAACTCAGTTTTACTTTTGCTGTTCCACTTCACAAAGGCATGTCATTACTTTCATCGATTATGTGTAGGTGACCATAGCGAATTAGGGCTGTTGGTGCAGCTTGTTACCATCTGTAACGGGATATTGAGTCTGTTCAAGTTTTCAAAATCATGCATAAATTTTAGCATGTCAAGATCCCCATCCAAGTCCAATATGTCAACAATAGCGTCATGGAACTAGCGTGAGCGAGTGGTAAACTAACATGAATATAATGCCTACCATATTTAAAAAATCAATTAAATTTGGTCAGCTGAAATATATACCATTATGCAAATTATTTTATTTAATATAAATCTTAAAATGTTTTGTCCTCTATTAGAAAAGTCAAAATTTCATATTCACTTATTGCATACTTAATTTCTGCTATTTGAATGATTATTAAATTAGAATTTAAATTATTGCTACTTGTGAAGTCATCAACATCTTGGTGAAACAAGTTATGGGATAAATGTTAAGTAGGCAATTAAACCAAATGTTTACTTAAAATGTGATGGCTGTCAAAATATGTATGAAAAAAGAACATATTAAATAAAGGATAATTTAATAAAACAATTATAGACTGGATAAACGTATATCAACCTCGGACTTCGTCCTCGGTCGATATATTTTCATTAATTATATGTATTATGTTGGAATGTACATTCTCAGTAATTAACATGCTACTTTGAGTACATATTTTGTTGCGACTAATAGGGGTAATGTTTAATGAAGATTTCTATTTATTATAACAAGAACAATATCTTATTTGCAAAATTTCTGTGTCTGTCATATTATGTCTGATTCTGAACTGACAATCCCAATAATATGACATGAGGTCTTTGAAATATAGCTTACGACTTCACGGGTTCATACTAGATAGTTTATTGATATTATTGTCATATACAAGCTAACAATAACATTCACTGATTCTAAAACACAGATGCTAATTATTTTTTTAACTAACGAGTTTCTCCGAGATTTGTCCAAAAATGTACATCTTTAAACAGTTTAAAAAGTTTACGAATATAATTACTTGTGTGATGAATACCAGTCTGAGATTAAAAAGCCGTTGTCCAAGATGAGTGATAATAGTAGAGGTGGGGATTGTAACAACTCTCCCAATGATATATCGACACTCAACATATGCTACATTACGGGAGTGTGACAGTTATACGGAAGGCCTGACCACAGACCGTACTGTGAAAGTTTGGAGAATACCACGCTAAGATAAGACCATTTTGTAGATTTCGAAAAAGAGAATACTCATTGCAGTCACTAATAAAAGCTAAATTCTACTCCTCTATATACACATTACTCCATACGTTTCCACTGTTCCAGTTGCATTCAGAATTGCGTTTCCGATGTTTCACCCGATGTTGATGTATTTTTTTTCTCTATTATCTTCCTTAATATAGCTGAAATATTGCACACTCGACGGTAAGCAAACATTTGATAAATACTCGAGTTCTTAAGGGTTAAAAATATTCGAATTGCGGTCCTTATGATGGGACATAAACTACAACACTATATGATCATATTATTCTATGTGTTTCTGGAAAGATTCTAGGACCTTCATTGACACTGGAAATATACAATGAAAACAAATATAGGCACACTAACAAATACTTACATTTAAATCACGAAACCTAGGAACAATATTTCAAAGTCAGAAATGTATTACTGAAGATTTGCTGCAATGCACATTGTATTCTCAATGTCATGCCATAAAATGCTGTTATATTAGACGTTCATGGAGGGGTACAATGTATTGTCGGAGAACATGTTGTGCTCCTTCGACCGCAGTTTTTACTTTATTTAGTCTAAATCTAAACCTGTCGTCAAACACGACGTCGTGTAGCCGTAGCAAACTGTCGTGTTTTGGCCATAGCATTTGTAACCGGAAGGAGGATATCCTGGTTTATTTTAGTGTTAAAACCTTGTTTGATCCTTGGTATTTTGTTTAAGAATGTGTTTATTACAAGCTTAACTATTTAAACAACTGATCCTCCTTTAACTCCAGGTTCGTTCCACTGGGATCTGCGTCTCTGCATTTAGAATTAACACTAAGACTGTTTTACTCATACTCATTTAATTTTATTAAAATTACGAAAAGAAAACATCATTATACAGAGTTTATACTAGCTAATAGCACTAAGTCTTACAAAAGTTTATCAAATAACCAAATTATTATGTGAGGTAATTACTGGTCTACATGGCTTGAATTTTATTATCCCCCAAAAACAATATAAGAAAGAGGGAAAAAAATGAACTCGGGTGTGGCAGACGTAAACCAAATACTGGAGTTTCTCTTGGAAAAGCCAACATCCTAGCTATACTGTATAGCTTGCACCTAGTGCATTCACCTACCTTAAGTAAGTCTCAGACGACTGTGGCTTTCTAATGAAAAGCCAAGAAAATGGGCAGAACACATGTATATATACTAAAAGAGTTTCTAAATTTATAAACAAATAAACAACTTTAACCAATGAAAATTTAAATAATACAGAGCCAATAGAAGTAATTCTTATGTATGGTGAATACCGAGAATATTATAGAAAGAATTCTGAACGCGCCCACAGGTAAGCCTAAGTTTACTTCGGAACTCCTCGGACCCAAATACCGCCATTAAACCACATGTTTTGACCGGGACGACTGAAGAGACATAAGAATTCAAGGATATTCTGCTGCAACATATGATAAAACTTATAAAATTAGCAAACAAAATCAAAATATCTTTACTCTAGAAACAATTTATACCGATAAATTACAATAATGTAGCTCCCTTTTTTATGGACGGAGCTACAAAGAGGCCCCATTACTCGTAATGGAGCAAAAACACTCCTTGATTTATATACATATTTTCCGCTATTAAACTGCTATTTTTGTTTAATTTATATCTTTTCCTTCTCCGCCGTTCAGTTGACATTTCTACAATGTCTAATTAAATAATTTTAACACTTTTTCGTAATATTAGATTATTCAGACAGTAGAAATTAAATTCGTATCGGTGAAGAGTACGAAAATTTCCGGTTGGGTATGACTAGGGTGTTACGAATCCGCCACCTTTCGTAATCATGGCATTGTTGACAAAAAACTGAAATTGTGGAGTGTTGAATTGTAGAATCGTATCGGTAAAAATTTGATCCCAGCTAATGCAATACCTCCGGCTCCGGAAAAATTTTGATCCGGATGAATATTTTACCAAATCGATTCAGAAATTATGCACTTCCGGAATTAAAAATTTTAACTACGAATAAAGTGTAAAAATAACACGGGGTGGGGGGGGGGGGCGGTTTAACTTTTTAGGGTGGGGGATGTGCCATTTTTGATTTGAATTCAATACCCATATTTATATAAAATTTCCAATTTTCATGACCCATATTTATATAAAATTTCAATTTTCATGACCCATATTTATATAAAATGAGCAATTTTCACAACCCACATTTATATAAAATGAACAATTTTCATAACCCATATTTATATTCAGTAAATTTAAAAGAAGGTCATATTTATATACACAAAATGATAACAGTGAAGAAGAAAACACAATGTCATTATTAAAATTACACTTTATTATATTATAAACATGACCCATATTTATATGAGACCAGATTTTTTTCAATTAAGATTAAAAAGCATACCCATTTTTATATTTATAAGATTGTTTTAAAAACTAGACTCATTTTTATATAAATTTTCAAAAAAAACCCTACCCATATTTTTGGCACATATACGTATACCTTTATATAGGAAGTTACCCCCCGTGAAAAATAACGAATTAGGTGTTATAGAAAGATCAGTTAAACTTTAAAGACATTAAAAAGTATGTAGCAATTTAGAGAAACAGTTAAATAGCTTATTATATGCATAAAACCCCTGGATGGGAATCACTCCCGGCTTGCTCCGTTACGAGTAATGGGACCTCTTTGTAGCTCCGTCCATAAAAAAAGGAGCTACATTATTGTAGCTACCGTGACACATGCGCAAGGGCTACAACAAGTGCAGATTAACATCGCTGTTCTCAGGCGGTGTTAAATGTGTCACTGAAGGATCAATCTATCAAACAGAGGAATGGTACAGCTTTTCTTGGAAGGGTAAATAAGTACAAAACGCATCAAAGAGAGTTTACTATTTGCTCCCTTCTCCGCCTACCAGTATGATTGTGCCGCTTGACGAAGCGTCCTGTAAACTTACGATGTACACACCATGTAACCATCATCAAAACCGATGGTTAAATGTCTTCTAAGAACACTCATACTTCTTAGTGAATTACGTCTCTACAAATGCTTCTGGGCAGGAACGAGTCATGCACTATCTAGAGAGGGTGAACAGCGACAGCTTTATGCTTCTGAGGACTAACAAACACTCGCCAACATACTCTTCAGACTGGCCCCTCATGTATACACATTCAAACACCCTATATGTCTTGAAAGACGGAAACATGGAAATGTTTATAGCGAGCACAGCTTGCAGCGGGCAGCGAAGCTGTCCGCGAAGAGAGGTGAGCTCTACGCCAGTAACGTGTCAAGTGATCAAAATGAAAGCACGTGATCAAAATCTGCTTAATGCTGATTACCGTCTTCCATACATAATCAAATAACGATCAGTCTTCGGAGTAAATGACTCCCTGTTACTTGATTTTGTGGTTTACTAAATCTATACATATTTTTGTCATTTCATTGGTTTACTTCAGGATCGCACTAGTATGTGTACTGACATTTCGATGTATTGTTTAGGTTGAATCGGGTTGTAATCAGCATATAATGTTACGTACGGGAACAAGTTAACAAACAATACATCCATTGAAAAACAAAATTTAGACTGCCACTGGCAAAAAGGGAGTATTGGGTAGGGTCGGAGAATTTAGCCTTATGTAGCGGCTACAATGAGCCTACTCTTTTTCGAAATCTACAAACGGGATCTTTATCGT
Source organism: Limnoperna fortunei (assembly GCA_944474755.1). NCBI lineage: Eukaryota > Metazoa > Mollusca > Bivalvia > Mytilida > Modiolidae > Limnoperna > Limnoperna fortunei. Next base: position 57,012,954 of record OX104122.1, on the reverse strand, counting down.
GCAAGGACATGACGTCATCAGTCCTGGAATTGATTTCATGAAATTATTCACATTGGGCAATCAAAACATTAAGTGTTTAATTTGAATTGCTGGTTCTGACGTATGACAGCTGGATTTAAATAACTATCTCCTCTCCATAATAAAATGACATCCCAATATAAAATATTTTCAAGGGAAACCATGCGGTTTATTCACGTTTCTCCAACATTGTCACTTCGACTAAAACTACCACCAATTAAGACAAGGGATTAAGAGGCACTCAAAGGGAGAGGTTCAGCATTATCCAACAACTAATATATAATACAGATTTTAGATAAAATGATGGGCAATTGAACTTCAGTAGTTTTTAATTGTTAGTTTTTATAGTTATTTTCCTCTTCATTATTCTTATTATTATTTTGATTTTTTAAATTTCTTTTAACATTTTATGCATATGAATACTATAGTATTTGCAGACGGTTTGTCTTCGAATTCCAGCACTGTGATATTCCTGGTTGTAAATTGAGTCGGTTGTCAATTTTTCTCTATTTCTTTTGCTGTGGTCTGATGCTATCCGAATCTGGTTTGCCTCGGTATTTGTGACTTTTGCGAATTTCTATCAGCTGAAAAATGTTATGGTGTTCGTGCCAGACAAGTTTCTTCTGTTTCTTTGCGCTACCCTTATAAGTAGTTGTTGATGGATGTTCCTTCAGTGTGGAATGGTTGTATGTGTTTTTTTCTTGGTTCTATGTATACCCAACACTTGGTTCCATATATGGTATCAGCGTTTACGCAGTTGGTGAGGTAACATGGGTTGTAGAAAGTAGCGGAAAAATGTGTGTCACCTTAGTTTGCTAGTAACAACCGCCGTCAAGTAAAATATCTATACTTGAAATTAGATATACGGAGTATACTAGTCTATAATACTTCCGTGGTTATACTTTTTAATTATGATTTGAGATTTATAACTAATTAAAATTTATATTAAACAGGTAAATATTACAGGTAGATATCAACATGATAATCCTGCAAATGCCCCTTAATCTCCACCGTTTTAATTAATTATCCAATGTTGGAGAAGCGTGACGCACCAACCATGCAATGTGCAATTGGGGTTAAAATATTATGCAAGGGGTCCGTTTTCTGAGAAAAGGAGGATTCTTATATTGAATGGGACGAGTGTATGTTTCATGGGGGATCACAAATATGGAATGAAACAGTAACTGACAAGTATCTTTATTATAAAAAAAATTAAGATTGAAGATTGTGGTGAGTGGCGTTCCGGCTCAATTTTTTAAATCCATATGTGTTTTGACTCCATGTTGTCTTTCACTCCTATGGAATGAGATCCCAAATGTCCCTGCAAACAAATAGCAAAAGATGCATATATATATCGGTTTTAAAAGATGCATATATATATGTCGGTTTTAAAAGCTCTATAGAGCTTATGTTATATTGTTACATGCTTGCACCGACTTTAAATAAATATTACTTGACTTGACTTGATATATATATATAGTCATGGTTTAGTTAACCAGTACAGCAGTACTTACCTGTCATGTTTTATTTGTGTAAGCTTTACACCTAGATTCAATTACAGTCCTATATGTTGACCTATAAAATACATTTAATAAAACACTATGTTATCAAAAAAGATATAAATTTACAAAATATTTCACGCTGCTAATAATTTATTAGGGAAATAGTTGGAAAGGAAATAGTACTGAAAATAACAAAAACATCGGTCGATGATACCGAGGAGTTTCTAGCAAACAATAAGCCAAGGACAAATATTAAAATGAGCTAATTTCCTTTGTTTGCCTCTACATGTTCAATATTGTAGATGTTTCGCTTTTTACCGTTCTCTCAACACCAATATAAGAGTTTTCTTGTTTGGATTATACATCATATTCTATAGTATACATAAATCAATGGATACTGTTTTGTTACGCGTTTACATGACAACGTAAGTTCTTCTTATGACTATTACATTCCAACGTGTGGACTCGGTGGCCGAGTGGTTCAGGTACTTCGTTATTGATCACGTGGTCTGTCATCCACAGAGATTGCGGGTTCGATTCTCACTGCGAGTAGGGTGTACTCGACCCCGATCTTAATTGACAAGGATTGTCAGTTTTCCTACCGCAGGTCCGGGGTCCGTATACTCCGGACTTCCTCCCCCAATGAAAACTGGACGCAATGATATAGCTGAAAAATTGCTGAAAATGGCGTTTAACATTATTCAAATAAAAAATATTCCAGCCTCGTATCCACTTCCGGGCAACTCTCTAGAGGTTGATTTTTCCGTATTTAAACAGTTGAAACATTGAATGTAGAATTTCAGTTGTATTGTAAACAAAAGTGGTGTTATTTGATAACGGGAAAGACCCTCCGCTTCTTCTATTGGCGATTGTCCATTTGAGCAGCACAATGGGATGTCGTTTGTATTTTAACTTGCCGTCAATGATGGAGTTTATTGTCATAGTATTATATAAGTGATATGTGATATACAAATCATTAACCCTCTAGTACTACGAAAAAAACTTAATGAAAATACTATTTGAACGCGAACTGTTGATAATTTGGTAACAATAATTTGAACGACAAATTATAAGATTATTCTACTGTTGAAAGTTCATTTTTGTTAAACAACGTTATAATAGAACAGACGCTGTTAAACTTATTTAACACATTAATGTGGTTACGGCTTTCAATAACGTACAATTGATTAATGTGGTTGCACGACTGGGCATACATTTTTATACCCCCGCTCGACAGAGTCGGGGGTATATAGTGGTCCTCATGTCCGTCCGTCCGTCCGTCCGTCCGTCCGTTCGTCCGTCCACATTTGGTTTCCGGATGATAATTCAAAAAGTTTACATCCGATTTGAATGAAACTTTGGGATATTGTTATATATCAGGTTGGTAAGAAGCCTATCGATTTTGGGGGAAATCCATCAAATTTCAAGGTCACAGTCCACGAAAAACGTTAGAAATTTTAACAAAAAAGTTGTTTCCGGACAATGACTCAAAAAGTTTACATCCGATTTGAATGAAACTTTGGGATATTGTCATATATCAGGTTGGTAAGAAGCCTATCGATTTTGGGGGAAATCCGTCAAATTTCAAGGTCACAGTCCACGAAAAACGTTAGAAATTTTAACATAAAAGTTGTTTCCGGACAATAACTCAAAAAGTTTGCATCCGATTTGAATGAAACTTTGGGATATTGTTATATATCAGGTTGGTAAGAAGCCTATCGATTTTGGGGGAAATCTGTCAAATTTCAAGGTCACAGTCCACGAAAAACGTTAGAAATTTTAACAAAAAAGTTGTTTCCGGACAATAACTCAAAAAGTTTACATCCGATTTGAATGAAACTTTGGGATATTGTCATATATCAGGTTGGTAAGAAGCCTATCGATTTTGGGGGAAATCCGTCAAATTTCAAGGTCACAGTCCACGAAAAACGTTAGAAATTTTAACATAAAAGTTGTTTCCGGACAATAACTCAAAAAGTTTGCATCCGATTTGAATGAAACTTTGGGATATTGTTATATATCAGGTTGGTAAGAAGCCTATCGATTTTGGGGGAAATCTGTCAAATTTCAAGGTCACAGTCCACGAAAAATGTTAGAAATTTTTACAAAAAGTTGTTTCCGGAAAATAACTCAAAAAGTTTTCATTCGATTTTAATGAAACTGTAAAATATTCTTATATATTTTGTTGGTAAGAAGCCTATTGATTTTGGTGGAAATCCATCCAATTTCAAGGTCACAATCCACGAAAAACGTTAGAAATTATCACAAAAGCGGGGGTATCAGCGATCGCTAGATCGACTTCGTCTAGTTTTAATTGGGATTCTATTCATGTTATTCTCTACCTGTAGCAGTATAAAATCCCTAACAATTTTAGAATTTATTTCAAATATTCATCGTGAATCAACTACTCCAAACACTGAAATTCAGTAATGGGGATCAAACTGGTGTCGCCGCTATTTTTATTGGAGTTACATCATGAATTATTTGGTCTCAAGTATTTTTTAACAAGTATATATGTCCAACTACTTATGCGCGTAGTGCATACATCGTTGTCGTCCAATAGAAATTTTTTTCAGTACTTAAAACACCAACTGGAAATACATACGTTACTGTCGCCAACACGAGGTTTTTACATAATAATGCATTTGTATTCTATATTACCAAACTACTGCATTCTTATTACGTTTTGCTGGATAGTACTCACTGGCGTAGTACATTTAATAATGTCTTATAAGTTCCAGTATGGAAAATAACTTTTTTTATTATCCGAGGAAGCAGGGTCGCCATATACTTGATACATACGTAATTGCAGAAAATCAGACCCTTAATCTTTATAACTAATCATACTAATGCTGATTTTATTTTGTATAAAATATTGCCTCAGTAAAACTCGATTCATAAAAGGTTGTGCCATTTATCTTTTAAGAACGAAAAATCTCTAGTTCTTGTTAAGCCTTACGAAGTTTTCCAGTTGTATTTCTTTTGATACATACGTTACACCATATGTATATTTTTAAATACTTTGTTAAAAACATGTTTTTTCGTCTTATTTTCTTCTTCTGACGTTATTTTAGCGTTTGGAATGTAAACAAGTTGCATGTATGGGTGTATGGATTGTATATTTTCTATATTCCTACATTTTGTTACGCATCAGGTGAGTAAGTTTTATATGATAAACCACAGAAAGCAGATTAGATGTGCAACGTTTTTTTTTTTAGAAAAAGTGATACCATAATATTCATACGGGTTAATTTTTATACCGACATGACGTTGTTTTCATGTTAGTACAGTACAGGACTGTTACAAACTGCTGATACATACGTTACGTTGGATCACGTATGTATCGATGCTATAATTTAGATTATCGAAATACACAACAGCATATTTCACACAGAAATTTTGAATAGTGTGTTCTTAAATATTTATAGAATTTAACAATAATAAAACATCGTGTTTATAGCTGAGTCAATAGAGTTTGCTACGACCTCATTTACTCCAAACTGAAATGGCGGAGTTTGACATTTCTCAGGAACTGTCATTAAAATAAATATGTATGTTTTTTGTTTTCAATTAAAGAATATCACTTCATGTATACTATTTAAACTTCATATAACCAAATACAATTGATTAAACCAGCGTCATTCACTTAACGTTATGGTAACGTATGTATTGATACCTACGTTTAATATGTCTTACATTTGAACATATGTAACTTTTTTATTGTACATTTGGTGTTGCTTATATTTTGTGAAATGACAGGTCTTACATTGTTCGTTTCAATAAAAATCATCATTTTGCTTGCTCTTATAGTTCAGTTTTTTATCATTTTATTAGACGAAATGGCTCTCATTAGTGAATTTCGGTGTAAATATAACCAACAAAAATGGTACTACTCGCTGATTTAAAAAATTGAAGCATGACAACAGGCAAAGCCATTTAGACAATAATTTTAAAAAAATAGTTTTCAATCTGCGTTGCAGTACATGTATTCGCAGCGTAATTCTTAAGAAAACAGACACAAACAATAGCAGATGATGTACTATTTCAACCTCAGTCACAAAAGTGTACGTGTTTTGACCGATTGTCAACCTCAAGCAATCAATGACATCATATATATAGTCTATAGCTATAAACAAATATTGAACCGGTTGTACGTTTCTTATTTTCTGTCTACTATAAGCAATCATTACAGACAGTTATCTTCTTTTCTATGCGGTTGTTACAGGTTATTTTTCAGTTCCAGACAGAATATTATCATTGTGTAAAGTTCAAAATGTTATTACTGTTCTGCAATAAATTACAATCAATATTAGTTAGTGTAGCAGTAATGAAATCATTTATAGAGATGACACACGTAATGATTGGCAGCAAGAAATATCTTAAGCTTCACTGGAAATATGACGTTAATAAAACGTGAGAGACGTGTTATTATTTTGATTACGATCCGTTCACTTACAGACAGTTCTAAAAATAATAGCGACCACAACCATTAAAAATTGACACACTAATATAGAACCATCAATATCTCAAGTGCCAATGTACTAGTTTGACAATCGGTACTGTGATATGAAAGGCCGTTCATGTCAAAAACGCTATAAACTAACGCGTTAACATTTAACGCGTTAAAAGTAATTTTAACGCGTTAAATGTTCTTTTAACGCGTAAAATCTACTATTAACGCGTTACAATTATTTTTAACGCGTTAAATATAACACCAAACCGAATCAAAGAAAATAATATAATATTCGACATAAACGAAATTTAAGTCGTCGAATTTTACCCGTAAGTTGTAGATTTAGTTGGCCAGAAGTGTCCATATATTTGATATATAACGCGATAAAAGAACATTTAACGCGTTAAACATTATGTACTATTGATGGTTATCAAACACTATTTTATCCATTAAAAGTAACTTTTAACGCGTTAAAATAACTTTTAACGCGTTAAAATAACTTTCAACGCGTTAAAATTAAATTTAACGCGATAAAACTAAATTTAACGCGATAAAACATAAATTAACGCGTTAAAACTAAAATTAACGCGTTAAAAGCAATTTTAACGCTATATAACTGAATTTAACGCGTTTAAAGTGATTTCAATATTTTAACAGTGATTTGAAGGTATAAAATTGATTTTAACTCGTTAAAATTGAGTTTAACACGTTAAAATTTATTTAACGCGTTAAAATTGAGTTTAACGCGTTAAAATTGAGTTTAACGCGTTAAAATTTATTTAACGCGTTAAAATTGATTTTAACGCGTTAAAAGTGATTTCAACATTTTAATTGTGATTAAAGGCATCAAAGCGATTTTAACGCGTTAAAACTGCATTTTAATTGCATTTAACGCGATAAAACTGAATTGTACGCGTTAAAGGCAATTTTAACGCGATAAAACTTATTTTAACGCGTTAAAGGTGACTTTAACGTTTTAACAGTGATCTCAATGTATGACAGCGATTTTAACGCGTTAAATTAAAAGTTAACGCGATAAAACTAAATTTAACGCGTTAAAACTGCATTTCACGCGTTAAAACTGCATTTAACGCGTTAAAACTAAATTTAACGCGTTAAAAGTATATTTAACGCGTTAAAAGTATATTTAACGCGTTAAAAGTGTATTTAACGGGTTAAAAGTAAAATAAAACTACTTTTAACGCGTTAAAGTTACTTTTAACGCGTTAAAAACAAAATGCTAGTAGCTTTTATTAACGCGTTAAATATTTTAATTATGACATCCGTGGCCAGAGAAGTGTTCTTTTTTAATGCGATAAACGTTAAATTGCACTTACGGGATAAATTTCATCACTAAATTTATCACGTAAAAGTTTATTTTCCACTAACGCGATAAATTATTGTATTAACGCGTTAAAACTTATTTTAACGCGTTAAAACTGATTTTAACCCGTTAAATTCGATTTTAACGCGTTGGTTTATAGCGTTTTTGACATGAACGGCCTTTCATACTGTGATGTCACAATCTGGTTTCGTTAAGCCTTTTTGAAATCCGTTTCCTTATTCCAATTATATTTCCTATTTCGATTCTGAAACTGTACATTTTTTTTCTGAAATTCACCATGTTCAGAATCAAAATTTCGAATAAGAAAATGCATGTTGAAACAGAAAATAATTATCAAATACTTAAATCAGAAAATTAGTTACGTGGTATTTAATATGGTGTGGTTATATTCATAATAATTAGGGGTAAATTATTATAATGGCAGATAGGCAAATATAAGCGGTACTAACACAGTTTGTCTAGCTAGATATATTTTATACCACGCCCAAAATATTGTCGCTGTTGTCTGAGAATCAGAAACAAAGAAATTTTTCCTGTAAAAAAATTATCAAAGGATTAATTTGACAAACAACAGACCAGTAAACAAGACGGTTAAATGTTTAGATACAAACATTTCTTAATTGGGAAAGAAGGAGTTGGCTGTCACAACATTTTTGTGTATTTTATTGGTGTGAAAGTATTTTATTTCATTTTATATCTGGGGTTGCATGTGCTTATATAATAATGTTTAATAAATGAATGAGGCACTGTAATTTCTTTTGTTAACCCTACCGTCACACCCTCAACCACTAAATTAGGCAAATAATAAATATGTTATTTTTTTATTTGTTTTTTATATTTTTTTTTGCTGTCGACGATTACGATCTCTCCTACTTGGACTCGATACCTTACTTTTACTAAAATGACATAAAATATTTTAGGAATTTACAATGAACCGATTTTTTAACAAATAAAATGTATCTTAACAAGACAAAAAAAACGTCATTTGCTGATTTAATTTCAATTGATTTTCTACTGAAAAATAAGATTTCTTAATAATAAGCTATTTAGCAGACACAAACCTTTAGGTACTTAAATTTAGACTGGCCTTATCTTAAAACCGGCAGACTAGAAAACAATCATCTGTAGCTATAAAATTCTAATCAAATATTCAAATATTGCTGTGTGAAGATAATAGGAAAATACCTAGACTAATTCAAAGCACAAACTTCAAGGACCAAACAATCTATGTCGTACAGATGTTCTTAAGAACCAGGCATACTAATTATAATGTTGATTCATTGCAGGAAACTCCGTGTAGACTTACATACTTTTTTGGGGAAAGACCGGATAATCTTCCAAAAGTGATGTAAATTTGATGTCTTTCATGAGTGGAGCGCAGCGAAACGAGAGAAAAGACATTTTAATTATTTTTTATCACGAGTGGAAGATTGCACGGGCTTTTCCAATAGCGTATGAAAGTACCTATTTCTTCCGCAAACCAACATCTTTCACATCGCGATATTCTATAGACTCTCCATTGCTGAAGAAGACTCGCTAATGGAAACTAAAGCACATTTTCATTACTGCCATTTTTTCTTGATCAAGATGGTATGATATGTCCTTGTAGAGTACAGTTGCCTTGTTAGTATAATAGCATTCGTGCAACGTTTGGGTTTAACATGACAGAGTTATTTTAGAAATGACCAAACTATGAAATATTTGATGACGAATGTGCAGTCACGTCAAAAGCTCACGTCCTTGGCTACCAAAGGTAACAGAAAATGTAAATGTCATCATTAATAATCTGTACGCAAGCGTTTGATACTTGTAGCGGTGTTAATTGAAATATTGTGTTATTACTAGGTTTATTAGCGTTTCACACAATAAACTGCGAAATTTAGGAAAAAAAATGCTAACGAAACATAATTAATTTTATCAATAAAATGGAGATTATGCAAGAGGACGTGATTTTTTTATTTGTAATAATAGAGATTATATACTTTATATCGAAAACACACCTGTTAAGGTTTTCGCCAATTAATGCAAACTACGTAACTGAAATGTTAAGCCCAATATATTAACATTTGTTAAAGCTACACTTCAATAATAACTTGACACCGTTTTCTATCTTTCTGCAATGCAACAGAATCCTAATAACGTGAAAATCTTAGATTCAACATAATTATGCTGGTCGTCATTCTGATCTTATTGCATTAGTTTATTATTTCACACTTTTTAATTAGACTTTTAGACTTTGGTCAAGGACATTGTGGTAGACAATTGATTTTTTTTAATATGTTTGTGCTTAATTAATTGTTTACATAAACCTATATGCTGTCCTCGGTTGTCGAGTGGTTAAGGTAGTTATTTAATGTTAATATGTGGTCTGACAACACTGAAAATTTTGGTTCGACTCTCATCATATAGCTGAAAATTGCATACTGAAAGGGGCAGTAAACACAAATCAAACAAACAAACATAATCCATTTGGTGGAAATCCAGACATTATCATGTCACTGCAATTAAATACTTCAGATAAATTTATTAATAAGGATTGGGTTTATATAAATATTTAGCCTTCAAGGCAATAGTCCAATTAACAATACCACATAAGGAATACACTAACTAACGTCGATGTTGTATTGAAATGAGTATGGTTTAGTAGACAATGAAATTAGTGTATTTACACACATCTTGAAACACGAATTGAACCCTGACATTTTTTTTGTGTTTTCTGTTTAAATTTGAATAAAGATTGAAATATGCCTGGTGATATTTGACCTTTATAAGTGTCTGTTGTCAATCTTTTCCTCTTTGTGGTTGTCTTTTTTACCTTATGTATTTTGATTCGCTTGTTTGTCATGTATTTTTATTCATGCTTTGTATATGTCTTTCAAAATGACAGCAGCGTTTGTTGGTTCTATATTTGCAGGTGTAGTTTTTTCTTTGTTAGTGTCATACGTTTCTGCATGTCCGTGTTGTTAAAGTAAAACATGAAATGTTGGGTTTGGAGGTTTGGGATCCCTTTACCATGCCCAACCCCGCCAAATAAGGATGTATGTGAGTGTTCCTTCCAAGTAGTTTATGTGTTAGTATTTGTTCTTTCCTTTGTTCGCTCTTCTGTAATTTTGGTTAATAAAGCATTCAATCTTTTAGTAATTACTTGAACTGAGAGGTTTCACTTTAGGTTATCTCCCCTTAAACATCTCTCATGGTAACAAATCAACAAATGAGATAACAAGTGAACTATTTATCTATTAATAGTAACATATTTAATAACCTTAAAATCAAGAATATGTTGGTAAAATCAACAGTATAATACAATAATCTTGACAAAACCCACCTAAAAATTAAAAGCTAAAAGTCGTAATACAGACGATAACAAAAACAAAACAAAAAAAAATAAACATCAACATAAATTATATATCTGTAAAAATATAAATATAATCATTTTAATATACAACTAAATACATGATAATATCTATGATCAAATTCAAGAAATGAATTCTGTATACTTGATTTATGACTGCAACATGATTTGATACACAGGTAACATCAAATAATACTTAATTGAAATAATCTAAATTTTCCTAGATAATAACATTAATACCGTCAAAATTTGGCCAAACTGAAGTTCAAAAGGTCACATGACAACTTTGTTGTGTTTTTTATTAAAGGTCTTATCAGGGTTATATAAGAATGCTTTTGATGTCCTAAGCATGACACAGAATGGCTGATCTATGCAGACCCTTATCTATGTAGCAAGCAAAACCTGAAGAATACATTTTTTTCTTAATTTTTGCATCTAAAATATTCTAGTAAAGCCCTGGTAAAAAGTGCAGTGCTGCATGGAATACATTTACTGTAACACCAAACAGAATAATCTGCTTACAATAAACTGTGATATCTGATTCATAACAGTAGAACCAATGGCCTACCAATATCCACAAATCAATAAGGGGTTAGTGTTAACACCGACGTCATCAGTCCACAACAGTAGACCCGATTGCCTAGCAATATCCACAAATCAATACGGGGTTAGTGTTAACACTGACATCATCAGTCCATAACAGTAGACCCAATGGCATAGCAATATCCACAAATCAATACGGGGTTAGTGTTAACACTGACGTCATCAGTCCATAACAGTAGACCCAATGGCATAGCAATATCCACAAATCAATAAGGGGTTAGTGTGACGTCATCAGTCCACAACAGTAGACCCGATTGCCTAGCAATATCCACAAATCAATACGGGGTTAGTGTTTACACTGACTTCATCAGTGCATAACAGAAGACCCGATGGCCTAGCAATATCCACAAATCAATAAGGGGTTAGTGTTTACACTGACATCATCAGTCCATAACAGTAGACCCAATGGCATAGCAATATCCACAAATCAATACGGGGTTAGTGTTAACACTGACATCATCAGTCCATAACAGTAGACCCGATTGCCTAGCAATATCCACAAATCAATAAATGGTTAGTGTTAACACTGACGTCATCAGTCCATAACAGTAGACCCAATGGCATAGCAATATCCACAAATCAATAAGGGGTTAGTGTTAACACTGACGAGATCAGTCCATAACAGTAGACCCGATGGCCTAGCAATATCCACAAATCAATAAATGGTTAGTGTTAACACTGACGTCATCAGTCCATAACAGTAGACCCAATGGCATAGCAATATCCACAAATCAATAAATGGTTAGTGTTAACACTGACGTCATCAGTCCATAACAGTAGACCCAATGGCATAGCAATATCCACAAATCAATAAGGGGTTAGTGTTAACACTGACGTCATCAGTCCATAACAGTAGACCCAATGGCATAGCAATATCCACAAATCAATAAGGGGTTAGTGTAAACATGGACATCAGCAGTCGATAACAGTAGACACAATGGCATAGCAATATCCACAAATCAATAAGGGGTTAGTGTGACGTCATCAGTCCAATTATCATAAATAGGAATCTTCATTTAATAAAACATCAACAATTATAAAACAATCTTTTATCACAGTTTTCAGGATGTAACTTAATCCAGCCTTAGAAATCACCTTTCATAAACAATTTCAGAAAACAATTCATTTCCAACAAATTTGTTTTATGATAATTTTTTTCTTTGTATTAATTTTTAACCATTTTCTGACCCACTTTTCTTTCAGTTATTGTTCTCAGGAACTTTCATGGAAAAGGAAAAGGTCATTTGGTTCATTTAAAGTTTAGCACTTGCAACCAATTGACTGGATCTTCTTTCCATCATAGGTTTGAGATGCTCATAGTATGATCTGTGTATCTACAAATACAAAGGGCATTTTGTTAATTATGTTCTCCTGACCATGTAACAAGGCCAAAATACATTATCCGTACTATGTAATTAAAATAATATAATGAATGATGTAGATTGTCTGTTTGTTTGAATGATGTTTAACGCCACTTTCAGCAATTTTTCAGCTATTTCATGGCGTCCAGTTTTTATTGGGGGAAGAAGCTGGAGTACCCGGAGAGAACCCCCCCCCCCCCCTGCGGTAGGAAAAACTGGCAATCCTTGTCAATTAAGATTGGAGTTGAGTACACCCTGCCTGCAGTGAGACTCAAACCCGCAATCTCAGTGTTGACAGACCACGTGATCAATAGTAGACGAACTACATTAACCACTCGGTCTGAATGATTTAGAACAGTTTCCTGTGATTAGTTATAATTTCATTACATGACCACTAAACTGAATACTCCTGAATAGGATCACATGCATTAATGTTCCCATGAATATTTATTGTATGATTGGTCTATATCTAAAATTCGGCTAGCAACATGTCAGGAATATTTAGGTCAAGAACTATGAGAACGAAATTAAGTCACACAAAAAGGGGCTACTACAGAGTTTTGTAGGCTATATTTTGCTGAAAATTTTTGCCACTTACAGTTTCACTCTAGCTGTTATATTTTTAAATTTTTTTCAAATTTTCATTAAAGGCCTAAAACTCATGTAAAGATATTTAAAAAAGTTTTTGGAGTCATATATAAGCATTGACAATTTGGGCAAGTTGTAAAATGTATTTGGCTCTTATAATTTTTAATTTAATTTAATTTAAATTGCAAAAATTGTTATTAAGGGGCAATAACTCTTACAGGAAGTCATCTTACAAACTTTTTACTACTCGTAAATTTTTTAACGATTAATCTGCTGATCAACTTGGTGTAATATTATTTCATTTCTAGATAAATAAAATTCCATTATAAGTGTGTGACGCGTAGGAGTATACACAACAAACTGAAGATGAAGATGTGGTCAGTTTGGAGGCAATGACAACGGACATATTTTACCATTTGCTGACAAGATTATTACTGAAAATAAATAATAATACTTTATTGCCAAATAAATCACATTTAAATGATTCGTGACAGAAAACAAAATAAAGAGCAAACAAACAAATAACGACAAAATAAAGTCTATGAGTCTCCTATCTTCAGTTCTGATGACCATTTAAACTAGAGGCTCCCATGAGCCTGTATCCCTCACCTGAACCTGAAACCAAACAACTCTTTTTTATCCAGCTTTTCTTTGCTATAAGGAATTGTCCAACACTTCTGCAAAAGTCATAAATTTTGACCTTTTAAGGGAAATAAATCCTATAAGGAGGAGCTTTTGATGCTTAGAGGGAGAAGGGAGGTTGACTCCCCCCCCCCCCCCCCATTTTCTATTTGAAGCCAACGTAGCTATGTAGGTAGTCAGGTGTCATGATTTGCACAATTTTGGTAGAGGACGTCCTAAAGATGATGTGTGCAATGTTTCAAAGCAGTCCTTTAATGGGTTAAAGAGGAGAAGATTTTTTAAAATTAAGTAAAATTGATTAAAAAAATGTTCAAGGAGAATAATTCCTAAACGGTTCATCAGACAATCTTGACCCTAAGTCATTTTTGTAGCCCTCATAGAGCAGAACAATTAAGCAATGCTAACTTTTTGTCTAGTTCTAATAATTTTCAAGATTTTGAGGCAAAAATGTAAAAAATAATCAATTTTGACAATTAAAGGGCAATAACTCCTATAAGAGGTCATCATACAACTTTGACCCAATGGAGTGTTTTGTAGAGCTTTTGATGCCGATTAAGGCATGTCTCTTCGATTTTCCTGTATCTGTTATACTTTTTGAACTATAAGCCAAAAATTGTATTTTGACCCCCCTGTTCTATTTTTAGCCATGGCGGCCACGTTGGTTAATCTGCGGCCATGGTTGGTGCAAACTTGGTTGAGGACATTTGACGGATGATGTGTACAAAGTTTCAAAGCAGTACTTTCAGTGGTTTCAGAGGAGAAGATTTTAAAAAATCAATTAAAACCAATTAAAATAAACAGTTCAAGGGAAATAACTCTTAAATGGTTTATTAGACAATCTTGACTCTAAAGCCAATTTTGTAGCCCTCATAGAGCAGAACAATTAAGCAATGCTTACTTTTTCTCTAGTTCTAATAATTTTCAAGATTTTGAGGCAAAAATGGCAAAAATCATCAATTTCGACAATTAAAGGGCAATAACTCCTACAAGGAGTTGTCATACAACTTTGACCCAATGGAGTGTTTTGTAGAGCTTTTGATGCTGAAGAAGGAAAGTCTCTTTGGTTTTCCTGTATCTGTTATACTTTTTGAACTATAAGCCAAAAACTGTATTTTGACCCCCCTGTTCTATTTTTAGCCATGGTGGCCATGTTGGTTGGTCTGAGGCCATGATTTGTGCAAACTTGGCAGAGAACATTTTACTGATGATGTGTGCAAAGTTTCATAGCAATTACTTCAGTGGTTTTGGAGGAGAAGATTTTTAAAGAAAGAAAAGTTAACAACGACGACGACGACGACGGACGCCAAGTGATGGCAATAGCTCACATGACCCTTCGGGTCAGGTGAGCTAAAAAAAGGAGGCAAGACTCTGGGTATGCCGAAAATTTGACGGAGAGAGTATTTTAATTAAATTGTCTTGATCAAAGGTATTACTAGTTTCATTTACAATATTAAAATCTTACAATAGTTTATTTCTAAATATGAGATTATGATCGCATTTTAAGTGGCATTCATCGTCAATACTATTTTGATTACAAAAAGTACAAATACGTTGTTCACGAGGAATCTTTCTATATCTTCCTCGCTCTATTTCTAAAAAGTGGTCTGATATTCTAAATTTTACAATATATTTACGAGTTTCAAAATCGAAATGAGATAAATAGAATTCTTTCCCTAGTTCTTTCTTTAATGATTTGTAAAGAACTATCTTATTTTGGTCGTTTAAGCTAGATATTTTATTATAAGTTATGTTATCATAGTATTTTGATAATTCAGTTTTTATATAAGAAGCATTTGATTTAACACTTTAACTTGTTTGACAAGATTTTGCCCTTTCAACATCAAAAGCTGTGTCAGAAATAATATCTTTTATATATGTTATCCAAGAGTAAGTATGCGCAGAATCTAACATCTTGCACAAGTCAAAACTTTCTTTTAAAAGGGGATTTATGTCTACAGTAATAAAGCATTGACTGGGTTTTAATGAATTTTTCTAAAGGAAGGCAGCCTAATTCCAAACGGGAAGCCAGATTTGAGGCTGTCCGTTTAACACCAAGAATAATTTACAATATGCTAAATGTACTTTTTCATCATAAGGAGTTTTGTCTATAAATGTAAATGAATCAACTATGTTTCCAGATTTGCATTGAAGATATTGATCCATCATGCATATTTCAACATTATACAATAAGATAGGTTTAATAAGTGAATCAAACATATTTAGTGCAACATTTATAGTGATGTTACCCATTGATGCAAATTGAACCTTTCTTTTTAAGATCTAAAATACTTGATGTTATGTTTCCATTGCTGGCAAGAGTGGATCCTAGAAATTTATATTCAGCAACATTGTCAATTGAGTATTTAAAATATGATCTTTCTAATTTTAGATTTCTTTTTTGAAAGATCATTGATCTGGTCTTTTTATTATTAACTGTTAACTGCCATTTATCACAATAGTCAGACAGTTTGTTTAAACTAGTTTGAAGTCCATCCTGAGACTCAGATAACAAAATTATGTCATCAGCAAAGAGAAGACAACTTATATTAGACTTTAGTATTTTAGGTGGTTCACAAACATTGTCAAGAAAAGTTTCACTGAGATCATTTATAAAAATATTAAAGAGGGTAGGACTTATTGTATCCCCTTGTCTTACCCCTCTAAATATTTAAAAAAAATCAATATGCACAGGGGTGCAAAAGCCGAGTTGCCGTATTCTATTAACCAAAACTTTCCTTGTCTTCATTTTAAGATTTAACATAATTGGTTATTACAGGCATTACATGTAAACTGGAGACAAAGTGAGGAAGGGTTTCAGCAGGAAAAATGTAAGCTTTATCAAACATTTTGCATAAAATATGAATATGTGAATCCTCTAACAGTATTGAACCATTGTGTAAAATTTCAGATATGTACTTGATGTAGTTTTTGAGTTATGGTCTGGAAACCACTAATTCAAGAAATTTTAACCCAAAATCAATAGGGTTCCTCCTCTTATGGTATGTAACAATATCCTAAAGTTTCATTAAAATTGGTTCACAACTTTCTGAGTTATGGTCCGGAAACCAATTGTTGACGCCCGCCTGCCCGCCATCATCATAACAATAGCTGAGTTCAACTTCGTTGCAACTCGGCTAAAAATGGAAAATAGAGATAATCAAATTTCAAATCTGTTTTGGAAAACTGATTTTGTAACACTTTATAAAGCTTTTTACCTATACCTAGTTTTGCCATCTTAAAAAGAAGACCTCCTCGCCAAACTGAATTGAATGAACATTTTAAATCCACAAAACAACACTACAGCTTTTTATTATTGTTGTGGACTTTATTTATTTATAGGTGATTTTAGAATAAATAAACTATCGTCTATTCTGTGATTTGGTCTAAAGCCAAATTGTGAATTTGAAAATTTATCTCTCATAAAGTTAAAAAGTCTATTGTTAAGAATGTTTCTGAATACTTTGGATACACAATTTATCAAAGAAATTCCTCTATAATTTGCAGGGATGTTTTTTTTCACCTGACTTATGAATCAATGTAATAAATGACTTATTCCAATAACTAGGATAGTATCCAGAATGAAGAATCAAGTTAAATAGTTTTGCATATGACTTTAATGTAACAGAACTATTATTTTTTATTACTTCATACAAAATTTTGTCAGGTCCAGAAGCCGATTTTTTGAGTGAATTCCCTTGTTTATAAGTAACATCATGTGCCACGTCATATCGTTTCAAATGCAACGTAAACATAGCTAGACGTTCTTTCTTTAATACAAACAAGAAAAACAAAGTTGTTATTGTTCGATGGATTTATCAGTGAAAATGAAAGGAGCAATGCTATAACATGTAATTGATGGCAAAGCCATGCATCTTGTTCATTTCATTAATTTGTTGTGACTGAGAAAATAGAAGGCGGAGCCTCACATTTCTACTGTTTCTAAGGCTCGTACCAATAAATTATATATTTATTGTTATTGTATATTTATTTGTATATCTTCAGGCCCTGTTCTGAGAAAATACTCACATCTGAATTGTTAAGTGGTGATGACTTGGAATAATTATAGAGAGCTTCATACACCTGTCCATCGTATCTACCCAAACAGCTCTGTAACTGGCGGTCTGGGTAATCAAATGCATCTACCAGGGCTACAGCATTGGGTCGTATAACATCTAACAGGGTCAGCACTTTGCGGTTTAAAATACTAACTTGATCTGCACTGAAGTAACCATCCTTAAAAATAACACAATTTTCAAAAGTCATTAATTATTATTGTTATACTTCGTTTATAATATTAAGGTGATTTTGACTGTTTTCTGACATCATGCTAGAATCAGTGCAGTGGTCAATTTTGTTTTCTGTGTCATGTCATGGTGCCATACTTTCTAGTAAAAGCCATAACAAATCTCAATTTTCTATCATATCATTGACAGCACTCTTTTTTCATCCCTGTAAAAATTCTCCCATCATTTTGACTATGTCCAAATTGGAACAGTATGTTTATACCTGTAAGAATTCTCCCATGTGTTCGACAATGCCATGAACAGCATACAATCTACAAAGGTCTGATAAAGCATGCTTGACTGCAGGGTCTAATCTTCTGTCTGATAAAGAATTGGCAAAGGTCTTCATTATGTACAAATGACAATGTGCCTGAAATAAATAAAGAACATTTTTTCAATACATATTACAGACAAATCTAATAAGTAATTACTATATGTTGTTGACACCAACAGAGTAATTTAAAACCTTTATTGTGGTGAAAAATAGTATTATTTCTGTAGATATTTTATTGTCTCCTTTTGCTGAAACATGGCAATTTGATTTAAAAACGATAACACACTAAAGAACCTGAACCGTACACAGTTGTGAGTACTATGATGACAATATCTTTTTTCTATTTGTTTGAATGGTGTTTAATGCTACTTTCAGTAATTCTTCAGCTATATCATGGTGTCCAGAGATGATTGGAGGAGGAAGCGGGAGTACCAGGAGAAAACCCCCGACCTTCCGTAGGAAAACTGCCAATCCTTGTCAAGTAAGATTGTGGTTGAGCACACCTTGCCCACAACGAGACTCGAACCTTCAACTCAGTGCTGACAGACCACGTGATCAATTGTAGACAAACTACCTAAACCACAGAGGCAAATTCTGAACTCATGCTGACCATGTATGTTAAATCTTCTACAGAATGCATACCTTATACAGTAGTCCCCCTCTTATAAGACCACCCCATCTGAGTCATGAAAGTGGTCTTATAATGGGGGTGGTCTTTCTTGAGGGGATATAGTATACACACACTAACACAGGTTTATAGAGCTTGGTCGGTTGATTAGCAACAAGAACTGTGAAGTTATCAAGAATCACACATAATAAATATTTGTATTTTATTATTCAGTATAAATAAAAATAAAAAGAATTCATGCAGTTTTTATCTGTTAAAAATGTGTGATGATAATATAAGAATTCCAAGTCTTCTTTAGTTCTTATCAGTGAAAGTTTCTGTTCCTGTTTCATCTGCATTATCATTATTTTTATCACTTTAATTTTCTGCTCAGGTTCCACTTCGTAGTGTTAAGGTTCCGTTTAGTTTGGAAAAATCCAGGTTTCTCTCTGTTTCCAGTTTCCCAAGTTTTTGACATCGTTTGTTGTAAATTTTGATTTATGATTATGTTGGTACATTGTACTATTATCTCCTTGTTAAAATTTTCAGTCTTCTTGTAAGAAACCCGATTTCCGTAATGCCGAAATCAAACTGATCTACAATATCCTACTTGTTTTCCCCTTTAATCCAGCTTAAACATCTTACTTTTACGCGATTTCGACATTTTGTTTACAGGTCGTTGAACTGTTACCAAACTGGTTTACGATAATAAAACCAAATCACGTTCCATTCGAGAATTCCAAAATAACCATCCGGTCAGTGAAAATGGTCGTTCGTGAGGGGAATTTACGTTGTTGTGTCAAGAAAACGTGGTCGCTGGTCGCGTTTGAGGGGTGGTCGTTCGCGAGAGGTAACACTTAATGCATCAGGGTTTTGGCCGGATGAGACGGGTGGTTGCTGGCGAGGGGATCGTATAAGAGGGGGACTACTGTACTACAGTAGTCATGCCGAGTTTATGATACAGATATAAGTATTAAGCCCCATCCTATTCATAATTGTGATGCTAATTGCTCAAACTGTCCCTGTATTCCAATATCATGAGAAAGGAGCCTGGAAGCCAATAGTCTCAACTGGCCGGATGCTTTAATTTCACACTTCATAATATGTTTAAATTATTGTCATTACATAATTAAATTAAGTTATTGTCATTACATATTATTGTCATTACATATTATTTGCTTTGCTTGATATTAAAAAAATACAGCCAAAATGTAAATGTACAATCAATGTAGGTAGTGTGTATTCAACACCATGTATCTGTAGTTAACATAACTAGTGACAACTCTGACATTTAAACGGTTATGTGGGCGGCTTTCTTTATATCTAATGGCTGTAGATTATTGATCACGTTATCAGAAAATCACGATCACTTGAGCGCTTTAGAAAGTTACGGTCGAAAAGGCTTAAAATTGGAGTCTTTTGCCCAAAAAATAAAGATTTTGTCTAATTTTGGAGAATATTGGTTAAAATAACGAAAAATGGTTAAAAATAGAGTTTTTAGCCATTTTGCTCTAATTTTTACCATAAGTCGGGCATTTTAGCCGTTTACCAGTACAATAAAATGTTGACTGCAGGATAAATATTAAAACTTTACAGGATAAGAACATAATCATACCATTGAAGGGATTGTACTATACCTTAGCGGCAACAGTGAATGGCACAGTGGCTTTGTTCCAGGCTTCATATCCAGGCATACCACGTTGTTTATTGACATGTAGAATTCTGCTGGCAGAGGCCACCATACTGAAAAAATTATCATAAATCCCCATAACTGCAATCATAATTTCATGCTTATTTGATCGTTTTGGGCAATCTATATCTCTGGATTTGACTTTTCTCTGGAAGTGACAATGACTAAATCAACAGGTGTCTAAGTAGAGACAGGCACTTAGACTAGGGGACCACTTTCTATTTTTTATATTCAGTTTTTTACTGATTTTGTCTTAATGTGGATTTGTAATCTTCCCTTGCCTGTCAGTATTTGTGTGTTGGTCAGTTTCTATCTATTTGTCCTAACTATCTTTGATTACACATCAAAATAAAAAGAAAGTACTTATAATTTTATTGGCAATCTATCTCAAAACACAAGTACTATCAAATATTCACTGTAGTAGAAGAAAACTCATCTTCATGGAATTTACTTTTGTCTAGAAGTGTCTGATTTCATACAATGACGATGGCTTTATTTCAGTATATTCCTTTTTGAAGTAATATACTTAGCTTGTGAAAGAACTTTCTAATTGGATGGAGTATGCTTTTCCACCCTTATTCAGAGGGTTTGTAGCCCCCAAAAAACTGCATTCAAACAGAAGAAGAAAATTCAAAAGGAGTTCTAACTGAACCCAGTGTCTCGTCTGCCCATGAAGAAAGGTATCATACATGAGCACTGACAAAACTTTCAACATTCTAACTAGCCTAAAAAAAATGATCCTGTTTATTTCTCTGCCAAAAAAGAAAAAGAAGGTAATTAACAACTTTTTTTTACCTTGCTGCTCGATGCTCATAGGCTGCTATCAAACTATCAAATGAACAGTCCTCGTGTAGACTGGACTTAGACTGTAAGTTTGTGGCCAGATATTCTACAAGATCGGGCAACCTTTCACCTTTCTGTGCTTTGATATAACACTTTGCCAAATACCTGCAATAAGAATAAAAGAATGATATTAGCAGAATTGACTGATGTACACTCTAGATAATAAAAGGGCAGTACAGAGCATTATACTATTCTCTATGGGTAGGGCAATACATATCACAATACAGAGCATTATACTATTCTCTATGGGTAGGGCAATACATATCACAGTACAGAGCATTATACTATTCTCTATGGGTAGGGCAATACATATCACAGTACAGAGCATTATACTATTCTCTATTGATAGGGCAATACATATCATAATACAAAGCATTATACTATTCTCTATTGATAGGGCAATACATATCACAGTACAGAGCATTATACTATTCTCTATTGATAGGGCAATACATATCATAATACAAAGCATTATACTATTCTCTATTGATAGGGCAATACATATCATAATACAGAGCATTATACTATTCTCTATGGGTAGGGCAATACATATCATAATACAGAGCATTATACTATTCTCTATGGGTAGGGCAATACATATCATAATACAGAGCATTATACTATTCTCTATGGGTAGGGCAATACATATCATAATACAAAGCATTATACTATTCTCTATGGGTAGGGCAATACATATCATAATACAGAGCATTATACTATTCTCTATTGATAGGGCAATACATATCATAATACAAAGCATTATACTATTCTCTATGGGTAGGGCAATACATATCACAGTACAGAGCATTATACTATTCTCTATGGGTAGGGCAATACATATCATAATACAAAGCATTATACTATTCTCTATGGGTAGGGCAATACATATCACAGTAAAGAGCATTATACTATTCTCTATGGGTAGGGCAATACATATCACAGTACAGAGCATTATACTATTCTCTATGGGTAGGGCAATACATATCACAGTACAGAGCATTATACTATTCTCTATGGGTAGGGCAATACATATCACAATACAGAGCATTATACTATTCTCTATGGGTAGGGCAATACATATCACAGTACAGAGCATTATACTATTCTCTATGGGTAGGGCAATACATATCACAGTACAGAGCATTATACTATTCTCTATGGGTAGGGCAATACATATCACAATACAGAGCATTATACTATTCTCTATGGGTAGGGCAATACATATCACAATACAGAGCATTATACTATTCTCTATTGATAGGGCAATACATATCATAATACAAAGCATTATACTATTCTCTATTGATAGGGCAATACATATCACAGTACAGAGCATTATACTATTCTCTATTGATAGGGCAATACATATCATAATACAAAGCATTATACTATTCTCTATTGATAGGGCAATACATATCATAATACAGAGCATTATACTATTCTCTATGGGTAGGGCAATACATATCATAATACAGAGCATTATACTATTCTCTATGGGTAGGGCAATACATATCATAATACAGAGCATTATACTATTCTCTATGGGTAGGGCAATACATATCATAATACAAAGCATTATACTATTCTCTATGGGTAGGGCAATACATATCATAATACAGAGCATTATACTATTCTCTATTGATAGGGCAATACATATCATAATACAAAGCATTATACTATTCTCTATGGGTAGGGCAATATATATCACAGTACAGAGCATTATACTATTCTCTATGGGTAGGGCAATACATATCATAATACAAAGCATTATACTATTCTCTATGGGTAGGGCAATACATATCACAGTAAAGAGCATTATACTATTCTCTATGGGTAGGGCAATACATATCACAGTACAGAGCATTATACTATTCTCTATGGGTAGGGCAATACATATCACAGTACAGAGCATTATACTATTCTCTATGGGTAGGGCAATACATATCACAATACAGAGCATTATACTATTATCTATGGGTAGGGCAATACATATCACAATACAGAGCATTATACTATTCTCTATGGGTAGGGCAATACATATCACAGTACAGAGCATTATACTATTCTCTATGGGTAGGGCAATACATATCACAGTACAGAGCATTATACTATTCTCTATGGGTAGGGCAATACATATCACAATACAGAGCATTATACTATTCTCTATGGGTAGGGCAATACATATCACAATATACAGGTACCAGTATTGGGATCTCATATCACAGTATGATTTTTTAATATCGAAATATATTGAGTTTTGAATAAGTTTTAAGTAAATAACACACAGGAACAGATCAGGTACATTTCTAGCCCAAAAAGAAGTGTAAGCAGATTATTATAATTTACATGTACTTAAAAAGATCTAGAGTTCCAAGCAACCCTTTATACTTTATAAGAGGTGTTTTGACAGTAGTGGGTCTTGAAAGCTGCTGTTGGAAGAAGCTCTGCAGCAGAGTTTCTGCAAATGGTTTGCTAAACCCCTGAAAATAATACTTCTACTAATCACTAATGACCTACATGTATATATCCAGTTTGAAATAAATATTGCTGAATGTGGCATTGAACCCCATTAAAATTTTTAAATTTTTATATATAACATAAATAATGACTTGTGACCAAACGGACCAAACTTAACCCAATCACATGCCTACCTCGCTGTCTGAAGCAGCAGGACTGTGTTATCACATGCTTACCTCACTGTCTGAAGCAGCATGACTGTGTTATCAAATGCCTACATGGCTGTATGAAGCAGCATGACTGTGTTATCACATGTCTACATGGCTGTCTGAAGCAGCATGACTGTGTTATTACATGCTTACCTGGCTGTCTGAAGCAGCAGGACTGTGTTATAACATGCCTACCTCACTGTCTGAAGCAGCATGACTGTGTTATCACATGCCTACCTGGCTGTCTGAAGCAGCAGGACTGTGTTATTACATGCTTACCTGGCTGTCTGAAGCAGCAGGACTGTGTTATTACATGCTTACCTGGCTGTCTGAAGCAGCAGGACTGTGTTATTACATGCTTACCTGGCTGTCTGAAGCAGCAGGACTGTGTTATAACATGCCTACCTCACTGTCTGAAGCAGCAGGACTGTGTTATAACATGCCTACCTCGCTGTCTGAAGCAGCAGGACTGTGTTATCACATGCTTACCTCACTGTCTGAAGCAGCAGGACTGTTATCACATGCTTACCTTGCTGTATGAAGCAGCATGACTGTGTTATCACATGCCTACATGGCTGTATGAAGCAGCATGACTGTGTTATCACATGTCTACATGGCTGTCTGAAGCAGCATGACTGTGTTATTACATGCTTACCTGGCTGTCTGAAGCAGCAGGACTGTGTTATAACATGCCTACCTCACTGTCTGAAGCAGCATGACTGTGTTATCACATGCCTACCTGGCTGTCTGAAGCAGCAGGACTGTGTTATTACATGCTTACCTGGCTGTCTGAAGCAGCAGGACTGTGTTATTACATGCTTACCTGGCTGTCTGAAGCAGCAGGACTGTGTTATTACATGCTTACCTGGCTGTCTGAAGCAGCATGACTGTGTTATAACATGTCTACCTCACTGTCTGAAGCAGCATGACTGTGTTATCACATGTCTACATGGCTGTCTGAAGCAGCAGGACTGTGTTATAACATGCCTACCTCACTGTCTGAAGCAGCATGACTGTGTTATCACATGTCTACATGGCTGTCTGAAGCAGCATGACTGTGTTATTACATGCTTACCTGGCTGTCTGAAGCAGCAGGACTGTGTTATAACATGCCTACCTCACTGTCTGAAGCAGCATGACTGTGTTATAACATGTCTACATGGCTGTCTGAAGCAGCAGGACTGTGTTATAACATGCCTACTTGGCTGTTTGAAGCAGCATGACTGTGTTATCATATGACTACCTGGCTGTCTGAAGCAGCATGACTGTGTTATCATATGCCTACATGGCTGTCTGAAGCAGCATGACTGTGTTATAACATGTCTACATGGCTGTCTGAAGCAGCAGGACTGTGTTATCATATGCCTACCTGGCTGTCTGAAGCAGCATGACTGTGTTATCATATGCCTACCTGGCTGTCTGAAGCAGCATGACTGTGTTATCATATGCCTACATGGCTGTCTGAAGCAGCATGACTGTGTTATAACATGTCTACATGGCTGTCTGAAGCAGCAGGACTGTGTTATAACATGCCTACCTCACTGTCTGAAGCAGCATGACTGTGTTATCACATGTCTACATGGCTGTCTGAAGCAGCATGACTGTGTTATCACATGTCTACATGGCTGTCTGAAGCAGCATGACTGTGTTATTACATGCTTACCTGGCTGTCTGAAGCAGCAGGACTGTGTTATCACATGTCTACATGGCAGTCTGAAGCAGCATGACTGTGTTATTACATGCCTACCTCACTGTCTGAAGCAGCAGGACTGTGTTATTACATGCTTACCTGGCTGTCTGAAGCAGCAGGACTGTGTTATAACATGCCTACCTGGCTGTCTGAAGCAGCATGACTGTGTTATCACATGTCTACATGGCTGTCTGAAGCAGCATGACTGTGTTATTACATGCTTACCTGGCTGTCTGAAGCAGCATGACTGTGTTATCATATGCCTACCTGGCTGTCTGAAGCAGCATGACTGTGTTATCATATGCCTACATGGCTGTCTGAAGCAGCATGACTGTGTTATCACATGTCTACATGGCTGTCTGAAGCAGCATGACTGTGTTATCACATGCCTACCTGGCTGTCTGAAGCAGCAGGACTGTGTTATAACATGCCTACCTCACTGTCTGAAGCAGCATGACTGTGTTATCACATGTCTACATGGCTGTCTGAAGCAGCATGACTGTGTTATTACATGTCTACATGGCTGACTGAAGCAGCATGACTGTGCTATCACATGTCTACATGGCTGTCTGAAGCAGCATGACTGTGTTATCAGATGCCTACCTGGCTGTCTGAAGCAGCATGACTGTGTTATCATATGCCTACATGGCTGTCTGAAGCAGCATGACTGTGTTATAACATGTCTACATGGCTGTCTGAAGCAGCAGGACTGTGTTATCATATGCCTACCTGGCTGTCTGAAGCAGCATGACTGTGTTATCATATGCCTACCTGGCTGTCTGAAGCAGCATGACTGTGTTATCATATGCCTACATGGCTGTCTGAAGCAGCATGACTGTGTTATAACATGTCTACATGGCTGTCTGAAGCAGCAGGACTGTGTTATAACATGCCTACCTCACTGTCTGAAGCAGCATGACTGTGTTATCACATGTCTACATGGCTGTCTGAAGCAGCATGACTGTGTTATCACATGTCTACATGGCTGTCTGAAGCAGCATGACTGTGTTATTACATGCTTACCGTGCTGTCTGAAGCAGCAGGACTGTGTTATCACATGTCTACATGTCAGTCTGAAGCAGCATGACTGTGTTATTACATGCCTACCTCACTGTCTGAAGCAGCAGGACTGTGTTATTACATGCTTACCTGGCTGTCTGAAGCAGCAGGACTGTGTTATAACATGCCTACCTGGCTGTCTGAAGCAGCATGACTGTGTTATCACATGTCTACATGGCTGTCTGAAGCAGCATGACTGTTATTACATGCTTACCTGGCTGTCTGAAGCAGCATGACTGTGTTATCATATGCCTACCTGGCTGTCTGAAGCAGCATGACTGTGTTATCACATGCCTACCTGGCTGTCTGAAGCAGCATGACTGTGTTATCACATGTCTACATGGCTGTCTGAAGCAGCATGACTGTGTTATTACATGCTTACCTGGCAGTCTGAAGCAGCAGGACTGTGTTATAACATGCCTACCTCACGGTCTGAAGCAGCATGACTGTGTTATCACATGCCTACATGGCTGTCTGAAGCAGCATGACTGTGTTATCACATGTCTACATGGCTGTCTGAAGCAGCATGACTGTGTTATTACATGCTTACCTGGCAGTCTGAAGCAGCATGACTGTGTTATAACATGCCTACATGGCTGTCTGAAGCAGCATGACTGTGTTATCACATGCCTACATGGCTGTCTGAAGCAGCATGACTGTGTTATCACATGTCTACATGGCTGTCTGAAGCAGCATGACTGTGTTATTACATGCTTACCTTGCCGTATGAAGCAGCATGACTGTGTTATCACATGTCTACATGGCTGTCTGAAGCAGCATGACTGTGTTATTACATGCTTACCTGGCAGTCTGAAGCAGCAGGACTGTGTTATAACATGCCTACCTCACTGTCTGAAGCAGCATGACTGTGTTATCACATGTCTACATGGCTGTCTGAAGCAGCATGACTGTGTTATTACATGCTTACCTGGCAGTCTGAAGCAGCATGACTGTGTTATAACATGCCTACATGGCTGTCTGAAGCAGCATGACTGTGTTATTACATGCTTACCTGGCTGTCTGAAGCAGCAGGACTGTGTTATAACATGCCTACCTCACTGTCTGAAGCAGCATGACTGTGTTATCACATGCCTACCTGGCTGTCTGAAGCAGCAGGACTGTGTTATTACATGCTTACCTGGCTGTCTGAAGCAGCAGGACTGTGTTATTACATGCTTACCTGGCTGTCTGAAGCAGCAGGACTGTGTTATTACATGCTTACCTGGCTGTCTGAAGCAGCAGGACTGTGTTATAACATGCCTACCTCACTGTCTGAAGCAGCAGGACTGTGTTATAACATGCCTACCTCGCTGTCTGAAGCAGCAGGACTGTGTTATCACATGCTTACCTCACTGTCTGAAGCAGCAGGACTGTGTTATCACATGCTTACCTTGCTGTATGAAGCAGCATGACTGTGTTATCACATGCCTACATGGCTGTATGAAGCAGCATGACTGTGTTATCACATGTCTACATGGCTGTCTGAAGCAGCATGACTGTGTTATTACATGCTTACCTGGCTGTCTGAAGCAGCAGGACTGTGTTATAACATGCCTACCTCACTGTCTGAAGCAGCATGACTGTGTTATCACATGCCTACCTGGCTGTCTGAAGCAGCAGGACTGTGTTATTACATGCTTACCTGGCTGTCTGAAGCAGCAGGACTGTGTTATTACATGCTTACCTGGCTGTCTGAAGCAGCAGGACTGTGTTATTACATGCTTACCTGGCTGTCTGAAGCAGCATGACTGTGTTATAACATGCCTACCTCACTGTCTGAAGCAGCATGACTGTGTTATCACATGCCTACCTGGCTGTCTGAAGCAGCATGACTGTGTTATCACATGTCTACATGGCTGTCTGAAGCAGCAGGACTGTGTTATAACATGCTTACCTCACTGTCTGAAGCAGCATGACTGTGTTATCACATGTCTACATGGCTGTCTGAAGCAGCATGACTGTGTTATTACATGCTTACCTGGCTGTCTGAAGCAGCAGGACTGTGTTATAACATGCCTACCTCACTGTCTGAAGCAGCATGACTGTGTTATAACATGTCTACATGGCTGTCTGAAGCAGCAGGACTGTGTTATAACATGCCTACCTGGCTGTTTGAAGCAGCATGACTGTGTTATCATATGACTACCTGGCTGTCTGAAGCAGCATGACTGTGTTATCATATGCCTACCTGGCTGTTTGAAGCAGCATGACTGTGTTATCATATGACTACCTGGCTGTCTGAAGCAGCATGACTGTGTTATCATATGCCTACATGGCTGTCTGAAGCAGCATGACTGTGTTATAACATGTCTACATGGCTGTCTGAAGCAGCAGGACTGTGTTATAACATGCCTACCTCACTGTCTGAAGCAGCAGGACTGTGTTATCACATGTCTACATGGCTGTCTGAAGCAGCATGACTGTGTTATCACATGTCTACATGGCTGTCTGAAGCAGCATGACTGTGTTATCATATGCCTACCTGGCTGTCTGAAGCAGCATGACTGTGTTATCATATGCCTACATGGCTGTCTGAAGCAGCATGACTGTGTTATAACATGTCTACATGGCTGTCTGAAGCAGCAGGACTGTGTTATCATATGCCTACCTGGCTGTCTGAAGCAGCATGACTGTGTTATCATATGCCTACCTGGCTGTCTGAAGCAGCATGACTGTGTTATCATATGCCTACATGGCTGTCTGAAGCAGCATGACTGTGTTATAACATGTCTACATGGCTGTCTGAAGCAGCAGGACTGTGTTATAACATGCCTACCTCACTGTCTGAAGCAGCATGACTGTGTTATCACATGTCTACATGGCTGTCTGAAGCAGCATGACTGTGTTATCACATGTCTACATGGCTGTCTGAAGCAGCATGACTGTGTTATTACATGCTTACCTGGCTGTCTGAAGCAGCAGGACTGTGTTATCACATGTCTACATGGCAGTCTGAAGCAGCATGACTGTGTTATTACATGCCTACCTCACTGTCTGAAGCAGCAGGACTGTGTTATTACATGCTTACCTGGCTGTCTGAAGCAGCAGGACTGTGTTATAACATGCCTACCTGGCTGTCTGAAGCAGCATGACTGTGTTATCACATGTCTACATGGCTGTCTGAAGCAGCATGACTGTTATTACATGCTTACCTGGCTGTCTGAAGCAGCATGACTGTGTTATCATATGCCTACCTGGCTGTCTGAAGCAGCATGACTGTGTTATCACATGCCTACCTGGCTGTCTGAAGCAGCATGACTGTGTTATCACATGTCTACATGGCTGTCTGAAGCAGCATGACTGTGTTATTACATGCTTACCTGGCAGTCTGAAGCAGCAGGACTGTGTTATAACATGCCTACCTCACGGTCTGAAGCAGCATGACTGTGTTATCACATGCCTACATGGCTGTCTGAAGCAGCATGACTGTGTTATCACATGTCTACATGGCTGTCTGAAGCAGCATGACTGTGTTATTACATGCTTACCTGGCAGTCTGAAGCAGCATGACTGTGTTATAACATGCCTACATGGCTGTCTGAAGCAGCATGACTGTGTTATCACATGCCTACATGGCTGTCTGAAGCAGCATGACTGTGTTATCACATGTCTACATGGCTGTCTGAAGCAGCATGACTGTTATTACATGCTTACCTTGCTGTATGAAGCAGCATGACTGTGTTATAACATGCCTACATGGCTGTCTGAAGCAGCATGACTGTGTTATCATATGCCTACATGGCTGTCTGAAGCAGCAGGACTGTGTTATAACATGCCTACATGGCAGTCTGAAGCAGCAGGACTGTGT
The DNA here is from genome assembly GCA_944474755.1 of Limnoperna fortunei. NCBI lineage: Eukaryota > Metazoa > Mollusca > Bivalvia > Mytilida > Modiolidae > Limnoperna > Limnoperna fortunei. The sequence continues at coordinate 56,982,170 of OX104122.1, read as the reverse complement.
TATCACATGTCTACATGGCAGTCTGAAGCAGCATGACTGTGTTATCATATGCCTACCTCACTGTCTGAAGCAGCAGGACTGTGTTATCACATGTCTACATGGCTGTCTGAAGCAGCATGACTGTGTTATCATATGCCTACATGGCTGTCTGAAGCAGCAGGACTGTGTTATAACATGCCTACATGGCTGTCTGAAGCAGCAGGACTGTGTTATAACATGCCTACCTGGCAGTCTGAAGCAGCAGGACTGTGTTATCATATGCTTACCTTGCTGTATGAAGCAGCATGACTGTGTTATCACATGTCTACATGGCAGTCTGAAGCAGCAGGACTGTGTTATAACATGCCTACATGGCTGTCTGAAGCAGCATGACTGTGTTATCATATGCCTACATGGCTGTATGAAGCAGCATGACTGTGTTATCACATGTCTACATGGCAGTCTGAAGCAGCAGGACTGTGTTATCACATGTCTACATGGCTGTCTGAAGCAGCATGACTGTGTTATCATATGCCTACATGGCTGTATGAAGCAGCATGACTGTGTTATCACATGTCTACATGGCTGTCTGAAGCAGCAGGACTGTGTTATAACATGCCTACATGGCAGTCTGAAGCAGCATGACTGTGTTATCATGCCTACATGGCAGTCTGAAGCAGCATGACTGTTATAATATGCCTACATGGCTGTCTGAAGCAGCATGACTATGTTATCACATGCTTACCTGGCTGTCTGAAGCAGCAGGACCGTGTTATCACATACCTACCTGGCAGTTTAAAGCAGCATGACTATGTTATAACATGCTTACCTGGCTGTCTGAAGCAGCATGACTGTGTTATCACATGCTTACCTGGCTGTCTGAAGCAGCATGACTGTGTTCTCTCCCTCATAGGTACAGGCTCCAACTACATTGGCGTATAGCCTAGGTATGCCACTGGCTTGGGAGTATCCATGTCCACCACAACTCATGCGGCATACTTCTATACCAGCACAACCCACCCATGTACAGAAAGCTTTCAAACCAGAAGCTAATGCATGGAGCTGAAAGAGCAGTGATTTATTACTTCAATGTGTTCACAATAAATTTCTATAAAAACCTTTTCCCATCTGCTCAGATCTATGTCAGCTGTTTCCTGTAAACATAATGTGTTTAGATTTTCAATCAATTAATATTGGGGAGATTCAATTCAAAAGCACGAGAAACAGAATTATGATGCAAATCTTCATATAACGTCAATTCTGATTGGACAAAGGGAATAATTCCATGGCATCACTTCCACAACTGATGCCGTGAGAAATTAACACAAGCCCTGACATTACTTCCAGTAAAAAAAATTCACATTTAAGTCAGCTTATTTAAGTTTTTTATTGCTGAAACATTAGAATAGAGATAACGTTAATGTATTTTAAAATTTTCTGCCATCAATTGGTGATTTGATGGTAGGAAATATCAGTTTACTGGCTCCACTTAAGCCTTACTAGAAAACTCATTTTCCGACCATCAAATCACCAACTGATGCAGGCAAATCTTCATATACAATACAGTAATATCCTAAATGTAAGAATAATCAGTAATTAACATTACTCATTGAAACCTTAAAGTTTTTATACAATATGAATACAAGAGTTTTGAATAAAGCTCTCTTTCTGCTCAGCCAAGATATCCTACACAAGAAGTCATATAGGATACAGTTACATTTACTGAATCAGACGTTGTGTGAACACTGCATTGGATCAGTAAAAAAAATGAGTATGTTATACAATATATGCAATATAATACATGTATGTAAAAATACATTTTAATGACCAGAGTAAATTTATCCAATTTAATGTACTAACCTTTTGATATTTGAATTGAATGTCAAATTGCCCCTGTCCAACTTTTATCAATCCCTGCCTCCCACTTTTAGCAAATTTGACCTATAAAATTACCTTATAAGATTCCTAATAAATTATGTTTTCTTTGTTTGATATTGTTTAACGCCACTTTCAGCAATTTTTTAGCTATATCATGGCATCCAGTTTTTATTGGGGGAGGAAGCTGGAGTTCCCAGAGAAAACCCTGACCCGCGGCCACAAAAATCATTCCTATATATTACAAAATGTGTGCCCTTACTATTCTCAAGTGTGTCTTTATGATTTATTTTACCATTGTTTACTATCAATTTATGAAAATTTTTATTCTTTTGATGTTCAAACGGTCAAATAATGCAGAACAAAGAATGTCTTATTTTTTAATTTGAATTACCAAACAATCCTTGATGATATAGTTGTTTTAATTAGATAGTAAAAAGAACAAGAAAATACTCGGTCATTATTCATTTAAACATAGATTAATATTAATTCAAAATCAGAGTTGGCATTAAATCCAGTGTTATATTATTATATTAGAATTGGAAATACATATATTTACAAAAAAATGTCAAGGATTGCCAGTTTTCTTACCAAACTTCAGGTTTCATACCTGAAACTTTGACCTCCTCTGCCAAAAAACTGTCCAGTACACAATTAAATAAAAAAAACAAACTTTCGGCACGGAAATTGTCAACATCATTACCTGAGCCAAAAGTAACAACTCCCGAGAAGCATTTGGAAACAGTAAAAAAAATTTAGTGCAATAAGGAGTCAATGAATCCATGCCCTCTCTTAATACTTACTTGTGGCAATGCCTCTAGATTTCCTTTTTCTATCTGATTGTTTATTTTACTGTATGTCTGAGTAATGCCGTCTGCTGCACATTTAAAGGCATATGTTGTTGCTAACAATGGAAACAACTTATATTGCTGGGTCTGATAGTCTAAGACTTGAGGCTCCACCCCGCTGAAAATAACAAAAAAAAATGTATTTTTGTCACAATATTATAGATTATTGACATTTAATGTTTAGTTGTGAAACAAATAGTTTACTGAAATGTTGTAATAATTTTTAAGAAGTTAAGTGCAGGAACAAAAAATACAAAAATAGTGCATCTAATTGGACATTAAATGATACCCAGACATGTTGCATGCTTTTTAATATTCATGAACACATTTTATTGAATTACAAATCAGCCTATAGGAACAGCTTGATAACAGTCCATCTCAGAAGACAACTCAAAAACTACAGATGGGATTGTGCTAAAAATTAAAAATGATCTTCAATTTATAGTACTTAACAGATGTGCAAAGTATAAACAAAATTTATTGCCGCATTTTAAAAATATCATCTGGAAACGTCCAACTGTTGACAAAATTCTTCTAAAATGGCCTAATTCTAAAACTACAAATTGGACTGTGCTGAAAATCGAACTTGATCTTCATTTTATAGTTCCTAACAGCCATGCAAAGTTTTAACAAAATTTTTTTTTGCGTTTCTGGAAACCATTAAAGCACGGACAGACTATCAGACAGACATGGCTGGACAGACACTCATATCCATATGGAGGGTATCACATAATACCCTATCACTTTGTGTGGCAGGGTATAAAAATATTGATACATGTAGGTCAATGGACTCTTTTTGAGATACAGTGATAGAAAATTCAAAAGGAAACTGGCCTTCCTTGTATTTTCATACATTTTGCATAACAAAATTTTGTATCCTGAAAGCAATTCAAATATGATGTAATTTACTATTTTTAAAAAAAATTGTTTTCTTTAAAAATCATATATGTGCCACACCTCATAAGCAAACAATACACCAAATCAACTCCCAAGAATGTACAGGATAGATAATAAAATGTCATCAAACATACCAAGCTTAATAGAATTTACTGCGCCACTCTTGCAAAGAAGGACTGTGAACTGATAGAGGATTTGTTTGTTTGATGTTTAAAGCAACTTGCAGGAATTTTTCAGCTATGCCATCGTGTCAAGTTTTTATTGTGGGGAGGAAGCTGAAGTACCTGGAAAAAACCCACGACCTTCTGTAGAAAAACTGGCAATCCTTGTCATTATAGATTGGAGTCCAGTGCACACTACCCGCAGTGAGACTCGAACCCGCAACCTCAGTGTTGACAGCCCATGATATGTGATCAATAGTAGAATGTCTACCTTAGCCACTAAGGCCCCCTAAAACTTGGCCACTGAGGTCCCCAAATGATGGATGAAGCAAAATTAACAAGAGGTATAGTGCATTTGACATAATTTACAAGTCTTGTACAAACCCTGGTGTAAGTTCAGTCTGCCTTCTAACAGCGCTATATCTAACAGCTATCACCACAGCCAAAGCCAGAGCCCTGTACGCGTCTACCACAATACCCACTCTAACCATCAACATGGCACCATATATCAACTTAGCATTCCTGGGTTTGGTATACTCACCAGATTCACTGACCTATCCAAAAAAAAAGATGAATGACTTGAGAGACTTTTTGCTATAATGCTATAAAAATGTTTCCCTTAAAATAGGAGATCGCTTATAACTTTATGATGGTTCTTACGCGTTAATTATATTAAATCAAACAAGTTGGAGACGTTTCCTTATAAAGTATATCGAAACTCCAGTACATGGGACATTAACTACAGCATATAGAAGATAAAGCCAGCTATGGGAGATAACTTCTGTAAAGGGAGATCACTTTTGTACATTAAAGAATAACTAGCAGGATGTTTTAGAAAAGACCCAATCAGTAAAAAGCATCCATACATATGATAATCTAGCAATACCAAGTCAGGTATTTTTTTATCTTTTATGTAAAAATATGAGGCTTAAAATTAAAATTCACTTCTGTTTTCTGATTGTGCAGGTGCAGTTTTGTTTTTTGTTTTCCTTTTGTGGTGTAAATTTCTGGTTTTTGTGTTGTGACTTTTTATTAGTGAAGTCTGTTCACAGGTAGGTCAGTATTCTATACATATTACATCATGTTTTTAAAGAAGATTCTTTATTCTTCCGTAAATGGCCGATTTCTGGTACAGATGACCCAGTACAGATGAGCTCACGCGCACACATCTGTACTTGCTGCATCATCCAATCAAAATGCCAGAAACAAGAACATTGTTATGGAAGCATAACAACCTTCTTGTGTGACGTTCTTGTTTCCGGCGTTCTGATTGGACGTCAGAGACAATGGAGTCTAAAACAATGGAGGGTCTATAGGTTATAGCGATGTGAAAGTTGTTGGTTTACGGGGATCTTTCACTTGTGATAGAAATTTTTATGTCTTTTTGCTCAATCCACTGCGCGCCACTCGCGAAAAGACATAAAATTTCTATCACTCGTGAAAGATAAAAAAATTTCCCAAAAATGTATGAAAGAACCTGTTATATTGTACTAGCATTGCTTGTTTGTTTTGTATTGTACAGATGTAGTTTTTGCTTATGCGTTGTAGCAATATATGTTTCTGGATGTATGTATTGTTAGGGCACTACAAAAAGGGGTAGGGTTTGGATTAATAACCAATTACTGTTTTATGTGACTGCTCCCGGCCAATTGTTTATTCACTGGTATTTGTTCATTCCTGTTACTTGATTTTTTTGGTTAAGTTTGGGTAATTTGTTTTGTATTCTAGTACTTTGCAGATTAATGGGGGTTTGTGTTTATTTTGGGGGTTTGTGTTTATTTTTCCTCCTTATGCAAATTAGAAGTATATGTAAAGAACCTTACATACATATACTTCACACCAAAGTTAACATTTAAATGCCTTGTTGTTTCATTTCTCATCAACATGTTCATCTAACGTTACCTGAGCACATCTCATCAACATGTTCATCTAATGTTACCTGAGCATATCTCATCAACATGTTCATCTAACATTACCTGGGCATATCTCATCAACATGTTCATCTAACATTACCTGAGCATATCTCATCAACATGTTCATCTAACGTTACCTGAGCATATCTCATCAAAATGTTCATCTAACATTACCTGAGCATATCTCATCAACATGTTCATCTAACGTTACCTGAGCATATCTCATCAACATGTTCATCTAACATTACCTGGGCATATCTCATCAACATGTTCATCTAACGTTACCTGAGCATATCTCATCAACATGTTCATCTAACGTGGTTTTAGAGAATAAAGATATATATACATATATAACATGTTCATCTAATGTTACCTGAGCATATCTCATCAACATGTTCATCTAACATTACCTGGGCATATCTCATCAACATGTTCATCTAACATTACCTGAGCATATCTCATCAACATGTTCATCTAACATTACCTGAGCATATCTCATCAACATGTTCATCTAACGTTACCTGAGCATATCTCATCAACATGTTCATCTAACATTACCTGAGCATATCTCATCAACATGTTCATCTAACGTAACCTGAGCATATCTCATCAACATGTTCATCTAATGTTACCTGAGCATATCTCATCAGCATGTTCATCTAACGTTACCTGAGCATATCTCATCAGAATGTTCATCTAACATTACCTGAGCATATCTCATCAACATGTTCATCTAACGTTACCTGAGCATATCTCATCAACATGTTCATCTAACGTTACCTGAGCATATCTCATCAACATGTTCATCTAACGTTACCTGAGCATATCTCATCAACATGTTCATCTAACATTACCTGAGCCTGAGCATATCTCATCAACATGTTCATCTAACGTTACCTGAGCATATCTCATCAACATGTTCATCTAACATTACCTGAGCCTGAGCATATCTCATCAACATGTTCATCTAACGTTACCTGAGCATATCTCATCAACATGTTCATCTAACGTTACCTGAGCATATCTCATCAACATGTTCATCTAACATTACCTGAGCCTGAGCATATCTCATCAACATGTTCATCTAACGTTACCTGAGCATATCTCATCAACATGTTCATCTAACATTACCTGAGCCTGAGCATATCTCATCAACATGTTCATCTAACGTTACCTGAGCATATCTCATCAACATGTTCATCTAACATTACCTGAGCATATCTCATCAACATGTTCATCTAACATTACCTGAGCATATCTCATCAACATGTTCATCTAACGTTACCTGAGCATATCTCATCAACATGTTCATCTAACATTACCTGAGCATATCTCATCAACATGTTCATCTAACATTACCTGAGCATATCTCATCAACATGTTCATCTAACGTTACCTGGGCATATCTCATCAACATGTTCATCTAACGTTACCTGAGCATATCTCATCAACATGTTCATCTAACGTTACCTGAGCATATCTCATCAGAATGTTCATCTAACGTTACCTGAGCATATCTCATCAACATGTTCATCTAATGTTACCTGAGCATATCTCATCAACATGTTCATCTAACATTACCTGAGCATATCTCATCAACATGTTCATCTAACGTTACCTGGGCATATCTCATCAACATGTTCATCTAACGTTACCTGGGCATATCTCATCAACATGTTCATCTAACGTTACCTGAGCATATCTCATCAGAATGTTCATCTAACGTTACCTGGGCATATCTCATCAACATGTTCATCTAATGTTACCTGAGCATATCTCATCAACATGTTCATCTAACGTTACCTGAGCATATCTCATCAACATGTTCATCTAACGTTACCTGAGCATATCTCATCAACATGTTCATCTAACGTTACCTGAGCATATCTCATCAACATGTTCATCTAACGTTACCTGAGCATATCTCATCAACATGTTCATCTAACGTTACCTGAGCATATCTCATCAACATGTTCATCTAACATTACCTGAGCATATCTCATCAACATGTTCATCTAACATTACCTGGGCATATCTCATCAACATGTTCATCTAACGTTACCCGAGCATATCTGATCAACATGTTCATCTAACATTACCTGAGCATATCTCATCAACATGTTCATCTAACTTTACCCGAGCATATCTCATCAACATGTTCATCTAACGTTACCCGAGCATATCTCATCAACATGTTCATCTAACGTTACCCGAGCATATCTCATCAACATGTTCATCTAATGTTACCCGAGCATATCTCATCAACATGTTCATCTAACATTACCGGAGCATATCTCATCAACATGTTCATCTAACATTACCTGGGCATATCTCATCAACATGTTCATCTAACGTTACCTGAGCATATCTCATCAACATGTTCATCTAACGTTACCTGAGCATATCTCATCAACATGTTCATCTAACGTTACCTGAGCATATCTCATCAACATGTTCATCTAACGTTACCTGAGCATATCTCATCAACATGTTCATCTAACATTACCTGAGCATATCTCATCAACATGTTCATCTAACATTACCTGGGCATATCTCATCAACATGTTCATCTAACGTTACCCGAGCATATCTCATCAACATGTTCATCTAATGTTACCTGAGCATATCTCATCAACATGTTCATCTAACGTTACCCGAGCATATCTCATCAACATGTTCATCTAACGTTACCCGAGCATATCTCATCAACATGTTCATCTAACATTACCCGAGCATATCTCATCAACATGTTCATCTAACATTACCTGGGCATATCTCATCAACATGTTCATCTAACGTTACCTGAGCATATCTCATCAAAATGTTCATCTAACGTTACCTGAGCATATCTCATCAACATGTTCATCTAACGTTACCTGAGCATATCTCATCAGCATGTTCATCTAACGTTACCCGAGCATATCTCATCAACATGTTCATCTAACATTACCTGAGCATATCTCATCAAGATGTTCATCTAACGTTATCTGAGCATATCTCATCAACATGTTCATCTAACGTTACCTGAGCATATCTGATCAACATGTTCATCTAACGTTACCTGAGCATATCTCATCAACATGTTCATCTAACGTTACCTGAGCATATCTCATCAGAATGTTCATCTAACGTTACCTGATCATATCTCATCAACATGTTCATCTAACGTTACCTGAGCATATCTCATCAAAATGTTCATCTAACATCATTACCTGAGCATATCTCATCAAAATGTTCATCTAACATTACCTGAGCATATCTCATCAAAATGTTCATCTAACGTTACCTGAGCATATCTCATCAGCATGTTCATTCTTACCTTACCAGAGCAGCCATATCTCATCAACATGGTCATTTTTACCTTACCTAAGCATATCTCATCAACATGTTTATTCTTACGTACCTGAGCGTATCTCATCAACATGTTCATCTAACGTTACCCGAGCATATCTCATCAAAATGTTCATCTAACATTACCTGAGCATATCTCATCAACATGTTCATCTAACATTACCTGAGCATATCTCATCAAAATGTTCATCTAACATCATTACCTGAGCATATCTCATCAAAATGTTCATCTAACATTACCTGAGCATATCTCATCAACATGTTTATTCTTACCTTACCAGAGCAGCCATATCTCATCAACATGGTCATTTTTACCTTACCTGAGCAGCCATATCTCATCAACATGGTCATTCTTGTGTACCTAAGCATATGTCATCAACATGGTCATTCTTACGTACCTGAGCGTATCTCATCAACATGTTCATTCTAGGAATTCTATACTTGTTGAACCTTAGATAACCATTGTCTACACTGGTAAATCCAAACTTTGGTCCAATATCACCAATCTCTAATCCTGTAAATTATCAAAATATCCAAAGAGAATTTAATGCAATGTGCGAAGTTTAAAGATTCTGCCAATTTACAAAATGATTTTATCACATACATTGTATACCAAAAGCTGATAGGGTTTATTTTAATGTAATTTTCAGTTATTTTTCAGCTATATTTTGGTAACTTGTAATTAGTCCGAGAATCCTCTGCCGTCGAAAGCTTTTTTTTTTTGCGTGGGACGTGAGAGAGCTCTCCATAAGCAAAACAGCGGATTTTGCGACACCGGTCTGGATCGGCACATTTCATCGTGTCAAATTTAATAAAACATTTTCATCCAGTTAATCTATATATAATTCGCTTCTTTAGATATTTTTCTCTAGGAATATAATCACCTTACCTTCAATCAAGCTGATTTCTAAGCTCATTTCCATCGATACCCTTACATTCCTACATTTCACTTTCATTTTGAACAAAAAGTCACGTGACAAAAATGTAACTTAAATCCAGTGCTTAAATTATCTTGATTGAAGGTAAGATGATTATATTACTAGAGAAAAATATCTAAAGAAGCGAATTATAAAAAAAGCGTTGGACGGCAGAGGATTCTCGGACTACTTGTAATATTTGCTGAGAATGTTCCTTTGTTATATTCTATAATGATGGTTCCTGACCTATCACCACTAATTTCCAATGTGAACTTCAAAAAGTACACATAAAGTTGTCCCTCGTTATACTCACAGCTGTAATTAAACATTGTTCAAAAAAGGTCACTATAACACAAGCCACCTGCATGCATTTGTTTTGGAATGGTGTTTAACACCACTTGCAGCAGTTTTTCAGCTATGTCATAGCATCAAGTTTTTATTTGGGGAGAAAGCTGGAGTACCTGGAGAATACCCTGACCATCTAAAGGAAACCTTGCAATCTTTGTAAATTATGATTGGAATCGAAAACACCCTGCCTGCAGTGAGACTTGAACTTGCAACCTCAGTGTTGACAGATCATATGATCAACAATTGATGACTAACTACCTTAACCACTCAGCCAACAAGGCCCCAATCTGTTTGTATTTGTATATATATATATATATATATATATATATATATATACGTCTACAAATTAAGCCCAACACTGTTTGAATTAGATTTTTAACACTGTCAAATTTTTGCATTCCCTCAGCGGGATTCGAACTCACACCGTTGTGACACTGTGGCACCTATTCGCCTGCACTATGTCCAGCGGTCTAGACCCCTCGGCCAAATCCGCTATATATAAAATATAGCTTCATTAACCGGGGTGAACCGTAGACATGGACATAGTACATGTGTACTAGCGTGTGACGATGGCATTTTCGTAACCAATACGTATTAATCTGACAGTAATCTAATTCAGCATTTTTGTATATATTATATAGGATGACAAGGTTACTTGTCATACAGTCACAGTAAGTAAATTATATACAAACGTCTAAGTATTGTGACAACCATATAATATATCTATCCAGCGGATTTCTGAAACATTAGAAATGCAGGGTTAATATCAAATATTTATATATATGTCTACAAATTAAGCCCAACACTGTTTGAATTAGATTTTTAACACTGTCAAATTTTTGCATTCCCTCAGCGGGATTCGAACTCACACCGTTGTGACACTGTGGCACCTATTCGCCTGCACTATGTCCAGCGGTCTAGACCCCTCGGCCAAATCCGCTGTATATAAAATATAGCTTCATTAACCGGGGTGAACCATAGACATGGACATAGTACATGTGTACTAGTGTGTGACGATGGCATTTTCGTAACCAATACGTATTAATCTGACAGTAATCTAATTCAGCATTTTTGTATATATTATATAGGATGACAAGGTTACTTGTCATACAGTCACAGTAAGTAAATTATATACAAACGTCTAAGTATTGTGACAACCATATAATATATCTATCCAGCGGATTTCTGAAACATTAGAAATGCAGGGTTAATATCAAATATTTATATATATGTCTACAAATTAAGCCCAACACTGTTTGAATTAGATTTTTAACACTGTCAAATGTTTGCTTTCCCTCAGCGGGATTCGAACTCACACCGTTGTGACACTGTGGCACCAATTCGCCTGCACTATGATTGATTGATTGATTAATGGTGTTTAACGCCCGAGCAGCAATATTTCAGCTATATTCAGGCGATGAACATGAAATGGATGATAAAATGAACATGAAATGATGATGAATGAAAATGGGATGGGACACAAGGAAAAATAGGGGTAACGGATTTTAGATTGCCACTGGCAAATGGGAGGATGGATAGGGTCGGGCAATTTAGCCTCCTGTAGCGGGATCGAAATCCCTACTCATAGCGAATACTACAGCAGCGTTCTTTAACGTGCGAGGAACGTGGCATTTTTCCCAACACGGTGCACTAATATGGTTTGCGGTCAGGTTTTCCGTATTATGGCCTGACAACCCCAGCTTGCCAGGGTTACCCCATTCAACCACCTGGGGCACACATCCCAGTCGGTCTTTAGGCAAACCGACCTGACACGCCGGTCAGGGTACTGGGCGCTATTTAGTCGCCTTTTACGACAAGCTAGCGCGACTGCGGTCTATTCTTTTAGCCACCCGGATCCCGCACGGGGCGCCTGCACTATGTAAAGCGGTCTAGACCCCTCGGCCAAATCCGCTATATATAAAATATAGCTTCATTAACCATGGACATAGTACATATGTACTAGCGTGTGACGATGGAATTTTCGTAACCAATACGTATTAATCTGACAGTAATCTAATTCAGCATTTTTGTATATTTTCCCCCCTAAGAAATTAGCAAATTCCATGGTAGTGAATATTGGTCTCGGGTCGTTTCCTACCGAAACTTGTACGCACGTCAGGTCGATTCGCCACGATAATATGAATAAGCGGGTTGTACCATGGAATTTGGGATGGCTCCTACGATGTATGCATCATGTGAAAAAGAAAATATATGTAGTGATACATTCTCCTGTCTAAAAAGTCTTTATTGGAAAATGACGTTGTCTATGAAACAAAATAATGGGAAACTGCATTATTTTGATTAAAATTCCGGCGAATTTTTCATTAACCAGAAATAGGAAGTTGTCACCTAATTGCCACAAGTTCGGATCCGAATTGAATTATACGTCATTCAGCGATCGATGCTCTTTACAAGTTTTTATTATTAAATGAAATAATCATTTTTGTTCTCATTATTTTCAATGACTTTTTATTCAAATTGGTTTTCTCTTGATTTATGTAACGTTTAGTCACACTGGCGCTTGCGTAGTGTACAATTTTTACCACATGTTTTTCATGAAAGTTGCACGTGTACTGTAAAGTTGTCTTATTTTCTTAGCAATGTGATATAAAAACTATATCACATTGATCTATTATATTCAATCTCTGTTGCTTCAAAATGTTGTTGCAATAGTATGTTTACGATATGGATGAAACAGATCTGTCACCTGTTGACCTTATTACGTAATCACCGGTCGGTGGTCAATAAACACATGTCAGCGACAGGAAATAGCCTTAGGGTTGATTTATAATACAAATTGAAGGGATTAAATCCAACAAATGTTTATTGCATGTAAAATATACTTTTTAGATGTCCGATTTAAGCAAATCTTCGTCGGTCATTTTAGTGTAAATTTCGGTCATGTCCGGCAAATATGACCGTTTCCATATATATATCATTATGATGTCACTATTCTTGTCCAATTTCTAATAGAAACAACAAAACAAGAAGAAGACAAAAAATTACAAGTCATGAGTATATATAATTATCTATTTGAGGTTCACTCATTACATAAGCATAATACTAGGAGAATGCTCACCCATAACCAGGAGAAATTATTCATATAACATCAATTACATTTATGTTACTCATCATCCTGTATTATATTCATATTAATACCTCTTTCGTATCATGTTTCTGTGAGGTGAGGGGTAGTAAAAGATTGTACAAAAACTAAGTCTTGTTAAAAAGCTCTAAATTTCTATAAAAAAGACATTTTACACACCTGGCATTACAGAGTGGTCCTCCATACTCCTTACTTGTACCAGGAACAATACAAACCTGGCATCACAGAGTGGTATTCCATACTCCTTACTTGTACCAGGAACAATACAAACCTGGCATTACAGAGTGGTCCTCCATACTCCTTACTTGTACCAGGAACAATACAAACCTGGCATCACAGAGTGGTCCTCCATACTCCTTACTTGTACCAGGAACAATACAAACCTGGCATTACAGAGTGGTATTCCATACTCCTTACTTGTACCAGGAACAATACAAACCTGGCATCACAGAGTGGTATTCCATACTCCTTACTTGTACCAGGAACAATACAAACCTGGCATTACAGAGTGGTCCTCCATACTCCTTACTTGTACCAGGAACAATACAAACCTGGCATCACAGAGTGGTCCTCCATACTCCTTACTTGTACCAGGAACAATACAAACCTGGCATTACAGAGTGGTCCTCCATACTCCTTACTTGTACCAGGAACAATACAAACCTGGCATTACAGAGTGGTCCTCCATACTCCTTACTTGTACCAGGAACAATACAAACCTGGCATCACAGAGTGGTCCTCCATACTCCTTACTTGTACCAGGAACAATACAAACCTGGCATCACAGAGTGGTCCTCCATACTCCTTACTTGTACCAGGAACAATACAAACCTGGCATTACAGAGTGGTCCTCCATACTCCTTACTTGTACCAGGAACAATACAAACCTGGCATTACAGAGTGGTCCTCCATACTCCTTACTTGTACCAGGAACAATACAAACCTGGCATTACAGAGTGGTCCTCCATACTCCTTACTTGTACCAGGAACAATACAAACCTGGCATTACAGAGTGGTCCTCCATACTCCTTACTTGTACCAGGAACAATACAAACCTGGCATTACAGAGTGGTCCTCCATACTCCTTACTTGTACCAGGAACAATACAAACCTGGCATTACAGAGTGGTCCTCCATACTCCTTACTTGTACCAGGAACAAATGTGTGCCGTGACATTTACCCTCAGTAAATAACTGGGCCATCACTAAACAATGGTTTACAGTTTTTGCCACTGTAATTAAACATTATACTGTAAAAAGTAAGGATTTTCACTGCTACATAACAACCTGGTTTTTAAAAAGGCATGTTAGTGTGTTTATGTACTGTTGTCTGATTGTAGAACATATTTTTAAAGCAGATAAGATAATTAGTGCATTTACTTTGAGAAATAGCAATCAAATATTTGGTTAGAAACAGTTGTTATTGTTTCTTAATAAATAAGAACAAACCAACACTGATGGTCCAGCTGTTTGTCAGAAACAAGAGTTCAAATGTTGGCTAGGTAACATTAGCTCTTGATTTTCATGTTTTTTTTTCTCTTAAAGACATGACCAAATATGTGCATTATGCTTAGCTTATTTTTCATGGATTTTATCATAGACTGTGGCTTTGGAATGTCATTCTGGTGTTCTAATCCTGCTTATTGTACAAGTCACTTACAGTTTCCTGGCCAGTATTTAATGGAACTTAATGTGGGGCTGTCAAGGATGAACTCCTGAGTTTTTGGATCATATGTAGCTCTGGTTTCCAAACCTCTGATGAAAGTTCCTACAAAATTTGCATTGTTTCTCTTACTGCAATGTTCCCCTTACTTAGCTTTGAATAAAAACAATTATAAATGTACAATTTGTACAGATGTTCTTTGGATACAATAAAATACACATAACTGAAAAAATGCAGACTGACATAAAATTGCTTGAAACAAATAAACACAATGTGTACTAACCATCCAATCAGCAGGTGTGTCACAGCATGGCAAAATTGTTTGGTAAATACTGAACTGACACCCTGAAAAAGGTGCTTCATTCCAGTAGCGTAGCTGTTTATTAGCACTGTAAGCATGTGCTTACAAATAATTTTGGCAATTTTTTTTTTTTCGTATTTGCATTTTTCTGGGTTTATGAATATATGAAGTTCAAGATCAAATCAATGGACGCACAAAGTTAAACATTTAACATAATTATAGTTATTACTACATTATTTGTGTATACTGTTCAACATCTCGTTTGATCTTGAATTACGATTAATCAAAAATCGACCTACATTGTATGCCAAAAACGACTTGCGACCTCCCCGAAAATATAGCTTTTAAAATGCGACATGAGGAGTTACCCTGTTGGTGCCCCAAAAGTAACTGCGTTTAATTTACTTCTTGACTCATGACGTCACGATTTTAACCTGCGTCCTTTATAAATCTTGAACAGTTTGATTAAGCAATCCGGCTATCATTCACATTGAGTGAATTATTCACGATTTATTCGTGCTACCGTAGCATTTCATAAAATAATAATAAGTTTACATAAATCAGTAGCAAGCAGATCAATTAAAATGAAGAGGAGTAAGTCTTCCAAAATAGACAAGGGACAAAGTAAAGTGACGAAATATTTTTCGAAACCGCAAAATGTCTCATCTGCGGCTCCCTCTACAAGTATTGATGAACATCCCGTAGAAAAACAAAAATCACCAGAGTCCGTCAGTCTTGCTCAAGGTGATGCTCAGTGCAGCGATGTTGTACCTATTAATCCGCCCACATTTGAATCAGGGTCTGCCCATCTTGAACAGAGCATCGCTGATCCAGATAGCAATGCTGCTTCTGTTAGCCCACCCATATTGGAACCAGAGTCCAAATCTACCCAGCCTACAACATTTGATATTGCATTGCATAAAACAACTGTTGATGACAAACAAAAGCTTTTCTTATTAAAGAATAATTGGCTCGTTCCGACATCGTTTGTTTTTCCCCTTAGAAAGATTCAAGGGGTAAATAGACCCAGACCCCCTGCTTACAGCTTTAAAAATTGTGGCTACGCCACTGCATTCCTTGCTTGATCGAAAGAGATAGCTTAATGTCCTACACAAAATATTTCAGGTATATTCTGGAAGACAACAAGTTTATACCCAAATAAAAATGAGTGTTTTTCACATACGGATAATTACATGTAATTGACTACCGGTATTCATGGAATGATTTCTTCTCAAAACAGTTTTAAATTAATATAAATAGCTGCCTTAACATTTGTATTATCTTAATATACATGTACACTTCAGCTCAGACTTTTTCAACCCATCCACCATATACCGGTAGCCAGTCTACAAATGTCCACTGTGATATGAAAAAATATGCCTGATCTGTAGTGTAATTGACAGCACTAGTATCAAGGCTCACATCTTACAATTGTAAATCTTACCATGGCCCAGTTCTGTCTGAGCATAGGTTCCTATCATTTTAAAGCTTTTTGCCAATGGCACCCATTTCTGACTCTGTTCTGGTAGGCCCTGCTTTTCTAGTGTTGGAACAAACATACCAGAATGTAGACCAAAAGGGCTCAGCTCATATGGTGCTGCACACCTGTTCATAAAACATAACACAACAGTTACTGCACAGGACAGGCTATGGCTTAATTTTCATGAATAAATGCTTTAATTCTCACAATGTAAATAAAGCTTTTAATCTAACATTATTTTGGGTTTACTGGATAGTGCACAAAGCATTAATTGACTTGTATCAGGTTCCAATTTTATTAAAATTAAATCTTACATTTATTTTCAACTAACAGTACCTTCTTTTCAATTGTCAGTGCATCAAACAAAAATAGAAAAATGTGGAGAAAATGAAATATCGGTGTTTCAATTTAAATACCGGGGGTATAAATTTGTCATTGTCAAAATTGTTATGCTTTTGATGGTCTCATCAAAAGTTTAAACAGGAATTCAAACTTATTTTTAGGTACACACCTCCAAGGATATTTTTTATTATGGGTAGAGAAATGGTTTCACCTTTTTTTCAATTTTGAATTTACATGTGCAGTTAGTTGTAAAATCATTTAGTAATTTTTTATTTTAATGGGAAACTTCACGAAAAAAATTTGGTCATGTTGGTAAATTATTCTTCATATCAAAGAAACACATTTGCCTTTCGATGTTTTATTATATTGTCAACATGTACATTTCTACACTAAATTTACCATGTAAAAAATGTCTTAATGTCTTACTCTAGTTTGAATCGTATTAATAAAAAAATATCCAGAATTTCAAGTTGTATAGGTTCTTGTCTGTTTAATCATAGTTTGGCTTTGTACAACTAAAACAATAGCCAGTCTGATATTGTACAAATAAAACAAATTCCAGTTATTTTCCTTCCATTGTAGCAGTGTACAAATAAAACAAATTGCTGTTTGTTATCTTGGTTGAGACATCTGATGCAATACTTGGTTTTTATGGCCACAAAATACTTACTACCAGCTTTAACCAATAATACCACTTACTAGTACAGGCATTAACAGTACAGTCTATGAGGGTTCTTATCTACACCAGTGGGGGCCTTTATGAAGCAGCATATATGGCAAACATTCCATATAAAAATGTGTCAAGTTTCTGGGACACTACACCCCTTATGAAAAAAAAAATGAATATACCCCTGTAAACTCAACCAGGGAGTAGACATATTTGAGGGTAGATATATTCTACCTACCATTTTTCTTCACTTTTATGTTCAGTGTACAATTGGCTGCCTACAATCATTAGCACAGTGCTTTGTTCATACTTTGTCATTCTACAGCTTAGTGTTATGGGGATATAAACTATAGACTGTCCGGGCATGTTCATGTAGTGTTGGAGGTATAACTGAGAAACTGGGGTGGGATATATATACCCTCTACCAGGAACTGAAGTAGAAATAAAAAATCCACTTGGGCTGTTTTTACATTTACCCTGAGCTAGTTGTTCAGAACTAAATTTATACCAACACTTACTCTCTAAAATTCTGTCGATCAACTTCTGATTTAATGCCAAGTTCCTCCATTTTGTCCATGATATAGATCTGCCGTTTGAGTGCATTAGTATACTGGCCATCTCTGTCATAAAATTCTGATGGCTTATAAGTTGATAAAGCTTTATCTTGAATGGCAAGATTTTCTGTTTAATAAAAATAATGTGAAAGTTATTGAATTGTTTGGCAGATAAATGGAATTCTTTAAGCACTTGACTCGTCTTGAGGAGTCTAATTTTACAAAATATATAAAAAAACATGGTTATATAAAATATATTTTAAAAGCTGACAATAATATATCACATGCATGTGACAGCAGATTGTAGGAAGATGTCATGCAACCACTGTGGAATGCTTTGGCACTGTTACGCTCATCAGAAGAAATATCATGATTATTATTAAATGTGCACAGGGACAGTCTATACTAACGGGACATGTCACTGGCGTTTTCGGCAAAGTTTCTAGGACACGAACGCAGAGCTAGCACTTCGGTCGGAAATTTTCGTATCTAGAATTGAGTCACATACGGCTAGCTTTAGTTTCGAACTTTGTTAAAATGTAATCGTGTGCGGTACGGTATAATATGATTTCCGTTTTTTAAAATACATTATTTACGATTTTCTAGTGTTTTTCCGTGCGTTTATCTATATTATACAATAAAAAATTTTCATGTCAGATCGGATTATTATAATTATAAATTTTATAAATTTTTATTCACCATAATCGTGTAATTAAACTAAAAAAACTTTCCCAATTAACATTTTATTGAATTTCTCTTCAGCTTTGAATGTTTTCATACATATATCTTTAATTACTTTATTTGTAAGGTAAAAAGAATACAATTCTTTGATAATGATAAGGAAAAAGAAAATAAACAAAAACACAAGCCACTCTGTATAATTATTAACCTGTCTGGTAAACACACCTGTCAGGTAAACACAGTAGAAATTACAGGATGATATTGCAAACAGTAATTAACTAATCAACTAATTAATAAAATTTTCTGTCTGTCTCACACCATGTGGTGCAACCAAGGCAATATGTATAATTATAAACCTGTCAGGTAAACACAGTAGGAATAACAGGATGTTATAACAGTAATAAACTAATTAAAAAATGTGTCTGTCTGTGTTAGGTGACGTGACTTCTTTCGAGAAGGCATCTGAAACAACAAAATTATTAATAATTAATATTAGATATGCACACGGTGGATATGCACAGGAGTATCTATAAATTCACAAAAACCAACTAAGGTAAGTTGTGATCACACAAAGGGTGATAAGTTATTACATGTACAAGTGGGTGTATGTAGCCAAGATGGGGACCGGTGTTCCAAAATATAAACGAATTTCCAATCATCCAAATTCATGCAAAAAACATATAAAACCTACTTTAAGCAGTCTACTACACAGGAGTATCTATAAATTTTCATAAAAACCAAGGTTTGTTGTGATCACCCAAAGGGTGATGAAGTTGTTACATTCTATAATGGGTGTATTGTCGGTGTATGTAGCCAAGATGGGGACCGGTGTTCCAAAATATAAACAAATTTCCAATCACCCAAATTCATGCAAAAAACACACAAAACCTACTTTAAGCAGTCTATTACACAGGAGTATCTATAAATTTTCATAAAAACCAAGGTTTGTTGTGATCACACAAAAGGGTGATGAAGTTATCCCAGTCAAAAATGGGTGTATGGTCGGTGTATGTAGCCAAGATCGGGACCGGTGTTCCAAAATATAAACAAATTTCCAATCATCCAAATTCATGCAAAAAAACACATAAAACCTACTTTAAGCAGTCTACTACACAGGAGTATCTATAAATTTTCATAAAAACCAAGGTTTGTTGTGATCACACAAAAGGGTGATGAAGTTATCCCATTCAAAAATGGGTGTATGGTCGGTGTATGTAGCCAAGATGGGGACCGGTGTTCCAAAATATAAACAAATTTCCAATCATCCAAATTCATGCAAAAAAACACCTAAAACCTACTTTAAGCAGTCTACTACACAGGAGTATCTATAAATTTTCATAAAAACCAAGGTTTGTTGTGATCACACAAAAGGGTGATAAAGTTATCCCATTCACAAATGGGGATGACTGAAGGAAAAAACCGCTACGATATTACGCACATGTTAGACAACAACATTTTCGTATTGTTTTCTGGCTAAATGTGGAATGACAACTTGTAATTTAACGAAATCATAATTCATAAGTGAATAATAAACTATAAAAAATAAATACTTACTATTATTGTACTATATTTTCGTGAAATAACCAATTTCGAGAGAGAAAAAATTCCAATCACACTAACAATAAAATGGCGGAATGTTAATTCCGGAAACGGAACTGAGCGGATACGTCAAATTTCAGCCGTGGCACAGAAATATCGAACTGTAATATAGGTTTAATTAGGAGTGACATGTCCCGTTAGCAGGGCTGTCAAGTTTTGATGAGCTGCTCGCGTGAGATTTGCCTAAAAATTGAAAGATCAAAGGAAAAAATAAAAACATCAAAGAAATTTGCTGCCAAATTGTGGACTAGATGCGTGAGTCTCACGCGAGTTGCGTGAGACTTGACAGGCCTGCGTTAGTATAGACTGTCCCTGATGTGCAATGCTAGTATTTTCTGCTATAAGTATAAATTCTTTTTATGTTAATTTACTAACATTCATGATAGACCATATCCATATATCATTGTATAGATTGATTAAGTATAAATGGTGATTTGATAAAAATAATATTCTTGTAATGAAAATACACGACCCTAATTTTAACCCCAACGATTCGTTCAATGTGCACACATTTTGACCTCTGTAGAGAAAACAATTGTAAATTGAATTTGACAGTATATGTTTCAGCAATCATACGCATACGTACGTATATAACGTTTTCGCTTTACTCTTTCTGCTCCTTCGTAGATATATTCAGTTAATTTCTCGACATCAAATGTCGCTTTAGATCTTTCTTTTAATAGATCTTCGTTTACTTCCGACATTGTTAGCGAAGCTGCATGTACATAGTTCATTTCCGGTGGGGTTTCCGGTGTCGTATTTTAGTCACCACGAAAACAAGCTACCGTAAAAATATGTGTGACCAGGCCAGATACTTCCCTGGTGTGACCTATCAGGCGAGAGATATCCCTCAAATATTGATCCTAGGGAAGTTTTCTATATACTATGTTTTTATCTAGCAGTAAAATATACGCAAATTAAAAAAATTATACTATCAATATATTTATTTATATTATAAAGTGTTAAATATATTGTACATATTTGGGACGAGTCGTTATTGAGTCGGCGAGTCGTTATTCAATGTGGGGCGACTTGTTATTAATATGGGGCGACTCGTGATGGGGCGAGTCGCTACGATACCGTTTTACCTTACTTTGATGCTTGATTGTTGAGTAATTCATCTGCAAGTTTTATGTTATGTGCACCCCTCCTCCCCTTTTTGAGGCCACGAAATAAAATAATATCAAATTATTAACTTGAAAAGTTATGTCTAACTAAAAATGATGTGTTAAAATATTTAAAAACAAGGGTAAATTTGTATGCCCCCCCCCCCGACTTATTGTCACAGGGGCAAAGAATCCATAATTTCCTTCAAAACATCTTTTGCATAGTAAAACATCTCCAGCCATCCATGGGCCTCAGTGGCCGAGTGGTTAAGGTAGTTATAGTTTACTTTTTAACACATGCTCTGTCAACCATTATATTGTTGTGTGTTGAAGTCTCACTCACAGGTATATAAACTCATGTATTAACATATAATAAAAAAAAACCTGAGAGCCAACGCGGTTGGGGGTGGGGGATCGAAGGCGGTACTAAATATTTCTTTCTTAAGTAGACGTGTCTCTAGGGGGAAAACACCTCCAAAATACTATTTTAATGTACCCAAAGAATATCTGGTGACAAAAATGCAAAAAAACCTACATATAATTAGTTTTTGATAATTTACATATGCAATTTAGTTTAAACATATTTTATTAATAAAATATCAATCATATATACAAAATGAATCACTCAAAGGATAACAAACAGGATTCGGAAATAAGCATGTAAGCTTTTGTTAATCCGTGTTCTTAAAATTCCGACAAAATGTAATTTCAAACGTTGTTGTTTTTTTTTTTTGTTTGTTTGATGGTGTTTAACGCCACTTTCAGCAATTTTTCAGCTATATCATGGCGTCCAGTTTTTATTGGGGAGGAAGCCGGAGTACCCGGAGAAAACCCCCGACCTGCAGTAGTAAAACTGGCAATCCTTGTCAATTAAGATTGGAGTCGAGTACACCCTGCCTGCAGTGAGAATCGAACCCGCAATCTCAGTGTTGACAGACCACGTGATCAATAGTAGACGAACTACCTTGACCACTTGGCCACCGAGGCCCCAATTTCAAACGTATGAGCATGCTTAGTGTACGAACAGAAATAGAAAAAGGACATATAAATATTGTCAGGAAGTGTAATCAATAAAAGAAACAGTCATGCAATGTGAACATCAGAAATGATAGAATAGAGGAATGCGGTTAACAAAAGATATTGCTTTAAACAATATTAATTGGTTTTTGATAATTTACATATGCAATTTACGCACCCAAATAAGAAATTCAAGATTTTGGCCATCCACAAAAGTAGTACTAGCCTATAAAGACAAAATATTACAACTATGTACCAGGCGAAAACTTTACATTGTGCCAGACATGAGTTTCTTATACCAAAGAATCATCAGCGACGCTCGTAACAAAACGTTTAAACAACAAAAGCAGCATATAGACATTGTAGAGCAAACTAAGCAAATAATAAAATGATAAAAAGTGTATCAACAATAAACTAGGAACATTCTTTGCCTGGTTGTAGAATTATCATACTGTTTTGTATTATATCGAATAATTTTGATTAAATCTGATGTACTCCGTCCACGGGGCGGGGGGGGGGGGGTAACTTGGTATATATACGGTAATACGGATGTGCGGCCCGAATGGGTCACTTTTTTACCTCTCCAAAAGTTTTTTTCATTGAAAAATATATCATTAGGTAGTTGTAAATTATCGAAATATATCCATGCCTCAATTCTCATCATAAGCATGTTAAGCCAAAGAAAAACAACAGTGATTTTACAAACAAAGTGTTCCATTAACATCACTTGATCATTTTGGTAGTGAATGTACTATTTTGTCAATGAACAGTAATAAAATATATGAATAGGTCTGATTTAATAATTCAATATATGATTAGGTCCTGTTTTATAACGTCCGAAAATATATGAATAGGGTGGGTTTTCAAATCTCCGTCCGCAGACCTGTACCTAAAAGTATCCTTAGTTACCTCCCCCCCCCCCCCGTGACTCCGTCAGTACAAATGTACACTGTAATTGGGATTGATCTCGGGGTGCTCGAGGAAACTCCGCCAGCAGAGAATACAATGTCACATGTTGAAAAGACACAAAAGTCACAACAAAATCCGTGGCAGAAAAATCATTCTTAAACAAAGAAATCATACTTAAACAAAGAAATCATACTTAAACAAAGAAATCATACTTAAACAAAGAAATCATACTTAAACGTTCACTGCTGAACTGCAACTCATTTTTCCACGTTAAAGCGAATATTTATATTGAAATCCAACTAGAATTTAGGCTCGAAGTTTGACTCGATCTGGAAGTTCCATCAGAACTAACTCAAACTCTAACTTGATCATAAAAATATACATTTATGCCTCACATATTTACCGACTATGATTAAACAAACAAGCAAACATACAAACAAGAAACAGGTGTTCAGACTAAATTGAAAATACCGCCTTAATCCTACTATATAAGAATTCAGATCCATACGGAGAAGATAAATAAACCAATACATTATTTAGACAACAGAAATAAGGTTTGTGGGATACAACTGACGAATGTACATTAGATTGTTTTATGTACGCTAATTTTAAACATGATATAGTCTAGTATGAAAACGCGTTATTTTTTTTTTTTGGTTATTTGTAATAATTGTTCACATTATGTTACTTTCGCTTTCGCTTACATAGTTTAAGGGCGTGAAATAATGAGAATGATATTCATTACGTAATATTAATATTGCATATATGTTGTGAATAGCGAATGAAAAAGACTACTTTTTCCCATTCTAAACTATGTCAGCTTCAAATTCTCTCAAAAGTTTCTTTACATAAGCCCTCCATAAAGCGATCACGTGACAGATTGATCATATTAATCGTAAACAGAATTATATATATTAAATGTGTTTTATTTTTAATTAACTTGGATTGAAGATTTATTTAAAGATTTTTTTTTAATTGGACTGGTGATCAATAGTAGATTAGCCACAACACATACTCCGGAGCCATTTAAAAAAATGCATATTTTGGTAATACACAACGGCCGTAGCTAGAATGGTCTTGGGGTTGCTAGAATGGTCTTGGGGTTGCTAGAATGGTCTTGGGGTTGCAATTTGCACATGAATCCCTTCTATTTTGCCAAAACAAAACCATGGCTTAAGAAAAAAATGGAGATAAGACTTCACTTGGACTTAATCGTATATATAATACAAAGTTCCATTGGCCTCTCAATGTTATTTTCATATGGGGTACCCCTATTCAATTAATATTTCGTTGAAAGAAAAAGTTAATTTAATGTTAGATGAAGACTGCATACCTTTATTATAAAATAGATTGTTTGTTTGGTGTTATTATAAATATAGGTTCGCGTTGCTTTTCTGACTGAAAATGAGCGTCGACAAGGGAGTCTTATTTTTCTTCAAATTTCCATGAGGTGATCTTAGGTATTCGAAATTTGATTTCTTCATCGAAAATGCGTTTAAAACTCCTTTAATGTGTATCTTCATCCCATAGATATATTTACTTCAACAATCATTATTGACCAATCACGTTTAAACTGACAGTTTTTTCATGCTTTATTTTGTAAAATGGCCGAGACCATAGTTATGCATTAGTAAATTGATACCTATAGAGATATTATAGACGCAGAATTCAGCAAATTGTATACCGTTAGTACTGTAGATTAAATGACAAAACTTGTACATGTTATAGTTTGATTTTTTAATCTTTCCTGATGGCGTTTTCCACATAGTATGTGTAAGATGTTCGACGACTGTTCTATCTTACATTTTTATTTAAGGTCCATAATTGAACGAACGAAATGCAGTCTAAATGATTTTCTGAAAATTAATTGTTTACTAAACGGACTATAACTGTAGTTCAATACTGACCTTGATTTAATATACATGTACAACATTTAGTTTAAATGCTGGACCTTATTTCGGTGATTTGCAAACAACGTTAGAAATTGTATAACATTCGTGGAATTATCGCCCATTATTAGAATACAACCATGCAGAAAGTCTGATTGAGACCAAAAAACGTAAAGATCATAGCTCTTTTGTTATTGTCAAAAGTTCAGTTGGAATCACCGAATTTGACTAAATTTGCTATTTTATGCGTCCTGTAAGATAAAAACTGCGAACGTAGTTTACACATTGACAAAGAGTCTTGCAGACAATGATTTATCATTCCCACCCGTTACTTTTCATTGAAAATAACACGTTTCATAAAATAGACTAAAGATAATTGAAAAACGTGACTATAAACAACGAATTTTGTTATAATCCATGTTTTTATACGTAATTTATGAGCCGAATTTAAATGCCAAAAGAAGAATGTTCCAACAACTATAGAATTACAAAATTCCATTGGCCTTTCAATGTTATTTTCCATATGGGAGGGGGTAACCCCTATTGTTATCGAATGTTATCGAGGTTGAAAGAAAAAAAATAATGTTAAAAGATAGGGCTAATTGTTCAAGAACAATTAGAAAGGTCTTTCCCAGATACCTTTATGAAATTAATTTTTCTTCATCTCTTGTTGTGAACTTAACTACATAAGTTACTGGACCATTTTGTAGGCGGAATAGACTATTTCTGTTGTCCTGAGTAAAAAAACTATGGTTGTCAAGGACTTTTGTGGCCGTTACTAAGGACAAAATGCAACTTCCGGTTGTAAAATGACATATTTTAATAAAGTACATCATCCTGATTTCAAAAATATATGGTTGCTAAGGACATTTTTTAATGGTGACCTGGTTGCTATGGTATGACCTTGACCTGTGACCTTTGAAGTTGGGCTCAAATTGAAGGCCTTTACTTGGTGATCATGTTAAACCTATATGTTTACTATATTATCTGTAACGGTTTTCAAGTTGTATGCAAAAAACTGATTAACCGAAATGAGTCAAGGGCCCAAACTCGAAAACGGTTCATCGCACAGTTTCGGACCAATGTATCAAATGAAGGCCTTAATAAGAGGAGTATTTTTCCCATTTATTGTCTTCTTCTATCTTTTATAGTTTTTGAGTTGTAATGATAACAAGATTGGAGGCCTAAGGTCGAGGTCACTTCTGAACTTTGACTTTGAGATTTTCTTTAAGGACATGTCACATGACGACAAATGCTGAAGACCTTTCATGATTTCGACTTACGGTTTGTGAGGTACTGTGATAAGCAGAGTCTTTGAAACATTCAAGGGATACCGCTCGCCTTCGCTAGTCAGAAATTTTTAGCCAAAATATGTCATAAAGTTGTCTCAAAAGTTCCTTAACATTTGTCACTTTTTAGTTTTTTTGTATCTGTTATAGTTCCAGAGATTACGCGATAACAAGGCTTTCGGTGTTCGGGCAGATAACTCCGTAAAGAAAAAGGTTTCGATTTCACAGGGTGAATTCCGAATAGACTTTCAATGCCCAAAACTTGTCGCGAAAGACCAAAATGATATGTCGCGTAGTTTTTAAACTGTTTGGTTTTGAAGTTGGCGGAAAAAAAATAATAATCCGAACAAAAACAATAACTAAAGGTCTTCCCACTGGAAGTGGGAAAGACCTTAATTAAGATATATGCTCTATATATTGCTGCATTATATGCATTTAATATAACGGTAGTCAATATCTACTAGTAGCAAGTCGTGTGAACTACATACACATTCCCATGTTATGTTCTATAAACCTCGCCATAAGTTAAGCAACACCCTATTATTTTCCAGGGATTCATTTAAGATTTTATATATTTTAATATTTTGTAAAGAAATGACATTTTATTGAACATTAATGGCAAATGAAACATACAAACAACATGTTTACAGTCGCTTTACTTACTGTTTGATGAAAAAATATTCAAAGCAAAGATATAAAAAAAACAGTGCAAATATAACTTTCATTAGTCAAAAAATAAGATTGATTGCATACTTCAATTTCATGAGCTTAAAGTAAACACATCATCACAGGTCAACGTTCAGGGAAAGAAAAGTCACTTTGAAATGTGTTAAACGCAAAATACTCAGTAAGTTGTGTAACTACTACGCTTCCATGTACATTTCATTTTGAATGACAACACGTAGTTCTTGGACATTTTGACAAGCAGGTGCACTGTTTTTGATTTTATGGCCTACAAATGTTCAATTGGATTTATATCGGGTGACATGGATGGCCATGGAAGATGCTCGATAACTTCCCTTACGATAACATCACGTACAATTACAGTTCAGTGAGGTTTTGCGTTGTCATCCATAAAAATGGGTCTGTTGCCAAGTGCATGATTGTCAAAATGTGGCACAATAATAGGAAAAATAGCAAAGAAACCCGACCGAACAACAAGAGCCAAAAGTCAAGGGACAGTTACAAATCCGGATATAGACAAAACGCAACACAAAAACCAAAAACACAAAAAACAGAAAGAGAGTAACCCGAACCCAATCAAAACCATGGGTGCACTCAGGTGCTCCGGACGAGTAAGCAGTGCCTGCCTCTAATTAGACACCCGTCGAGTTACTCATTGTCATGTCTAGGGAAAAGTCAAATCCAGGAATAGGAATCACTACATATGACTCAGCAAACATGTCAGATCGTATTTGAGACACTGATTTCCCATAACGATCAATTAAGTCATGGTGACGACCATAGAACTTCTGGAGAGATAACATCAACCTAGGTGCAACAAACCCTTGTTTGAGTAGTTTAGCAGTCAACAGCAGGGATCGGTCTAGAAAATCGGAATACCGATCGCAGGATCTAGGATAACGTATAAGTTGTGAAATGTACACACCATACGCTGGAGCTGCTGGAATGTTGCCGTCGATGAACGGGAAGTTGACAATTGGAAAGTTGAAGTCATCACGTTTGTCGTAGAGTCTAGTTTGTAGTTTTCCTGAGTCTATTTCTAGAAGTAGGTCTAAGTAGAGGCTGAGCTTAGTGTATTGGTGGTGTCTTTAATTTCAAGCTCGCTAGGGTAAATTGAATGTAAATAGTCACCAAATTTAGCATTGTTGAGGGACAAAACATCATCAATATAGCGGAATGTTAAATTAAAGGTCTGGGCCAGTGTCTTTTCTTTCTTCTTCAGCAGGCCTTCTAGGAACTCAGCCTCATAAGAGTACAAAAACAGGTCGGCGAGGAGAGGAGCACAATTAGTACCCATTGGAATACCAACAGTCTGTTGAAAAACATGTCCTCCAAACATGACGAATATGTTGTCAATCAGAAAATCTAACATATGACAGATTTGGTCTTCAGTATATTTAGTAGTAGATTTAGAGTCATTAATGACAAAGTAAGTTCTGTCATGACTAATTACTAGGTATTTGTATCGTCTCTTTCCGTTTTTCTTGAAAAAGCAGCGTTTTATAAGATCTTTAAGCCTAGTTTTAAGCTGGATATGAGGGATAGCGTTAATGACTTCATTTCGATATTTCTGCCCTGTCATTGTCCCATCAACCACATACATATTCAGTTAACAGTCGTATGAAAAGCCTCTCCACAATGTAGCACCACCACCGCCAAACGCTGTTGTGCCTAGGATGTGTTCTGGTTGTAAGCAGTGCCTCATTGTCTCCAAACGTGCATGCGCCCATCAATATGACGAAGAAGGAATCTGCTTTCCAGTGTACTCATCGTCAGCTTCGAATATTCCAATGGCAGTGATATCGTGCCCACTCTAAACGTGCTTGGCGATGTCTCTGCGTCAACAGTGAACTTTTCCTTGAATTGTTTAGGCGCCTGTTAACTGTTCGAACGGCGACACTGGTTGCAATATTCTAATCGTCACGAAGATATCTTGCAGTGGCAAACGGTTGCCTTTTGGCTACACGAACGAGTGCTCTATCCTCCCTTTCAGATGTTTTTGGTGGTCGACCTGACCTAGGACGTTCCTGGAAAGTTCCATCATCTCGATGACGTTTCAGTAGCCGGGATACAATACTAAAGTGAATGCCAAAGTGTTGTGCTATCTGACGCAAGCTCTGCCCACCATTACGCATTCCAACGATCTGTCACTTCCCAGCTTCACTTAATTTCCATCTAGGGATTGTAAAAATGTAATGATGAAGTCGAAAAAGACCAGGAGATGAACACTAAATCGTTAAGGAAAACAAGGCTTTTAGGCGTGCTCGACTACCGTATGACAAACTGGTTTTGCTATTTAAAGATTTATCTGAGGAGTTAATTAAAGTAAATTCCCAGTGTTCGAATGATGGCTTCAGTACATAAATAACACAAAGTTTATATTCATTCAGATTTTTGATATTATACAAAAAAATGTAGGTGTTGCTTAACTTATGGCAAGGTGTACAAATGGGTCAATATTTGCTTGTTTTGTTTGTTTCAATATTGTTTAACGCCACTTTTAGCAATTTTTTCAGCCATGTCATGGCGTCCAGGTTTATCTGCGGGAGGAAGCCTGATTACCTGGAGAAAACTGGTAATCGGAAAACTGACAATGCTTGTCAATTAAGATTGGAGTCGATACACCCTGCCTGCAATGAGACTTGAACACTCAACCGCAGTGTTGACAGACCACGTGATCAATAGTAGACGAACTACCTTAACCACTTGGCCACCGAGACCCCAATTTTGAAACATGCATTTCACCATTAACCTGATATGAATTACCTATATCTTCGAGATAAACTTATAAACCAAGGTTACAAGAAAAAAGGACTCGCCCGCGCCTTTAGTAAGTTTTACTATAGATACAACTTTCTTGTCGAAAAATATATCTCGTTTGAAAATTGGTTGCAATTTTCTCAATTTTGAATTCAGTGTACAGTGAACGTGCTACGATGATTGTTTGATACATCTATTAGCGACTAGTGGTATATGATACCAATCTATTTTAATCAATTAAACAACTCACATTCTACAGTAAAATAAGCGAGACGTTTGGCATGTCATTAGCTACAATAATGTAGCTCCTTTTTTTATGGACGGATCGAGATACAAAGAGGTCCCATTACTCGTAATGGAGCAAAAACACTTTTAGGATTTATAAATATTTTCCGCTATTAACCTTCTGTCTTGGTTTCATTTATATTTTTTCCTTTCTCCGCCGTTCAGTTGACATTTCTACAATGTCTAATTAAATAATTTTAACATTTTTTTCGTAATCATGGCATTGTTGGCAAAATTGAAATTGTGGAGTGTAGAATTGCAGAATCGTATCTGTAAGATTGTGATCCCAGCTAATGCAAAAAATCCGGAAAAACTTTGATCCGGATAAATACTTTATCAAATCGATTCAGAAATTATGCACTTCCGGAATTCAAATTTTGACGGTTGTGGATAATTGTTTCTTCGGTTTGTTCCTCAGGGGAACAGCGCATTGATAGCGAGCGCACATCAGAAAAAAGTAGTGCCATTATAACTCTTTAATGTGGAGGTAATAAAAATGTACACAGTTTCACATGTTCCCCAGGGGAATTGTAATATTCCCCAGGGGAATTGTATCAATGTTTAACTTGACTTTTCTTGTAATGTTCCCCAGAGGAACTTTATCAATATTTAACTTGAGTTTTCTTGTAATGATCCCCAGGGGAATTGTATCAATGTTTAACTTTGATCAATATTGATAAAATTCCTCTGGGGAACATTACAAGAAAAGTCAAGTTAAACATTGATAGAATTCCTCTGGGGAACATGTGAAACTGTGAAAACTCAAGTTAAATATTGATAAAGTTCCTCTGGGGAACATTACAAGAAAAGTCAAGTTAAACATTGATACAATTCCCCTGGGGAACATGTGAAACTGTGAAAACTCAAGTTAAATATTGATAAAGTTCCTCTGGGGAACATTACAAGAAAAGTCAAGTTAAACATTGATACAATTCCCCTGGGGAACATTACAAGAAAACTCAAGTTAAATATTGATAAAGTTCCCATGGGGAACATTACAAGAAAAGTCAAGTTAAACATTGATACAATTCCCCTGGGGAACATTACAAGAAAACTCAAGTTAAATATTGATAAAGTTCCTCTGGGGAACATTACAAGAAAAGTCAAGTTAAACATTGATACAATTCCCCTGGGGAACATTACAATTCCCCTGGGGAACATGTGAAACTGTGTACATGTGAAACTGATTATTTTTATTACCTCCACATTAAAGAGTTATAATGGCACTACTTTTTTCTGATGTGCGCTCGCTATCAATGCGCTGTTCCCCTGAGGAACAAACCGAAGAAACAATTATCCACAACCAATTTTGACAACAATGAAACGATTACGAATAAAGTGTACCAATTAGGTGTTGTAGAAATATCAGTTAAACTTCAAAGACATTAAAACATATATAGCAATTAAGGGAAACAGTTTAATAGCTTATTATATACATAAAACCCCCGGGTGTGAATCGCTCCCGGCTTGCTCCATTACGAGTAATGGGACCTCTTTGTAGCTCCGTCCAAAAAAAGGAACTACATTATTGTAGCTAGCATGTCATAAAACATGGTTTAACACACAATTTCTTATGAAATGCCCGTACCAAGTCAGGACCATTGTTTTAGTTGCTTTATGTTGGTTATTAGTTCTGGACAGGGACTTGGCTTTTGTGGATTGTCTTTTGACAGTTTCATCGGTGTTCGGTATTTTGTTATTACCTTCATTAAATTTTAAAATCTGACCAGGTTGGTTTTCAACCTTACAATTTATTATTATTCATCATCATGACAACTATCAAATGTAGATTGTGATTCAAACGTTTACTTGAATATTTTTGGCTTGTTCTGAAAGGAATAAACGTTTACTGTGAATACGATGTTAAAAATCTTGAAAGACCGTAATTATAGGCAACTGTTCTTTCTTCCATTAGTACTGGCCCGCGAGTACCGCAGACCCTTTTTATTGTGTAAATAAAATGTTATATATCAATTTAGATAACTTAGTTTTATTTATCTAAGATTCATGTTCACCAGTCATAATCATAGATGTCATTTGATATCATATGGTTAGCTGGACATTATGGGTGATAATCCTTGATTATAAATACAACGACAATGAGAGGCTTTTGTGTAATATAGCGTCATTTTATTTTTATGTTAATGACTAATAAGTGTAGAAAATAATCAATTCCATGTCTGTCCCGTAATATTTTCAAGCTAGACAGAACATTACTCGCAAATATGCAAAGGTGGAAAGAATCCACCTCCTTGGCAAAAAATAATACTTATTTTCAGCAGACATCACTTTTGGTTTTTTATTTTTATGTTTTTTGTTTTCTTTATAGAAACTTATGTATCCGCGTATTAATTTTATATAATTAATTAAACATTTAATCAATTTCATGATCCTTAATCTACAAACAATCAACATTAATCAATTAATGTTACTTTCAGGCCATACTCGATCATTCCAAATATTTGTTCTCAAGAAAAAAGTGTCCCTGTAAACAATCCTAATATCTACAGACACCTGCACAACTTGCTATGTATAATAAAGTTAATAATAACATAGGGTAGTTCCTTACTACTCGTGGCCTCGGTGGCCGAGTGGTCTAGGTAGTTCGTCTACTATTGATCACGTGGTCTTTCAACACTGAGATTGAGGGTTCGATTAAAACTGCAGGCAGGGTGTACTCGACTCCAATCTTAATTGACAAGGATTGCCAGTTTTCCTACCGCAGGTCGGGGGTTTCTCCGGGTACTCCGGCTTCCTCCCCCAATAAAAACTGGACGCCATGATATAGCTGAAAAATTGCTGAAAGTGGCGTTAAACACCATCAAACAAACAACAAACAAACGGTTACTGCTTTACAGTTAAAACGATTACGGTGCCAGATGTATAACATACATAGATCTGAAACGTATCTATTAACACCTAAAAGTAATCTAGAGGACTTGACAGCATATATGTGGCTAGAAGATGACCTGAACGATGTCATGCCGCTCTTTTCAGGATGATTCGTAGTCTACGGGATGAAAAACACTCTAACGAGAACACTCACACTACTGGTTATCTTGACATTGGAAAACACCTTAACGACTGATGATCTTATCTTTTGTAATCAACAAATTAAGGAATTGGTAATCCTATATGTTGTCTTAATGCATGATTTATTGACTTTTATGCCAAACATTTTAATTTATTTGTTTGGATCGAAGATATATCGTACACAAAGTTTAAATATACTCTTTCACAATAGAAATGCAACATCAGAAGAAATACTAGTTATTTTTACAGTAGGAGTCATTTACTGTGTCTGATTTACAGCGAAGGGGTGTGTATCGAGTCCGATAGGACGAGATACCGCCTCTTCGCTGTCAGTCAGATACAGTAAATGACGAGTATTGTTATTTGTGGAATGGTCCAATGAAACTTTTCTACGTAGGATTTATTACCGTATGGTTTATAAGTTACAATTCGACAAAATTTAAAAAGTGTAACGATGACATCGGATTTCAAGGTAAAGAAATGCAACTTTACCGCCCTTTTGCTATATCAATTAGATACAACAAGCAGAAAATGATCATTATAGAATGGTCCAATCAAAATTTTCTACGTCGAGTTAATTAGCACATGGTTTATAAATTTCAATGCGGCAAATTTAAAAAACTGTCACGATGTCACACTTAACAGAAGAACAAGGAATACAAATGAAGCAATCCGAAGGTTTTGTTAGTAATGTTTAGCCGCAAGATCATGATAGTTTGGACGATATAACATTATCACAAATAGTGGGAAACATGAAGAAAGAACATTATGTGTTTACCAAAATGGGAGAAATGTCGATAAGTCAAACAGTTAATCAATATCTTACACCTGGAGATTTCAACCTGGATTTTACAGACAGTGAATCTTGCAAAATCGAACCATATTCATATGTTAATTCGTCAAGGTTCGTGAAACCAGTTACAGAGGAGCTTAAATGCTTAGTCGACACTCAGCAAAACAAGAACACAAAGAGTAGCACAAAATGGACAGTGAACGTATTTAACAAATGGCGCGAACAGCGATGGGACTCCGATATTCCTGAAATTCAATCAATGGATGCTGAAACTATGAATTATTGGTTACACAGATTAATTGTTGAGGCTAGAAAACAAGATGGAAGTGAATCCGCCTAGAAGTTTAAACTTCATCGCATGTGGATTGTTGCGTCATTTGAGGAATGAAGCGGTCTATGACAATAATTTTATTGACGAGGACAATGTGAATTTTGTTGGATTTAGAAAGGTACTGGATGAACAGATGTAAACGCTGATTAATAAAGGACTTGCCTCCACCGCCAGACAGGCTGACCCAATAACTAGAGATGATGAAATGAAATTGTGATCAGCTGCAAGAAACTGTCTTCTATATTCCAAAACTATTTAGCTTACGTGGATGTGATGAACATCACGATCTCCAGTGCGAACAATTTGTGATTGGCAACGACAGCAAAGGGAAAATTTATCAGATTCATCGGAAGAGCGACGAAAACCTATAAAAGTGAACTTGTCCAGTTGAATGTAACAAATAAAGATATAAAGCATTATTGTGAACCTGGTAAGTCAAATTTAGAAAATTGGCAAGTTTATTCGATTTTTCAGCTATGTATTATAATGTGAACATGGGTGTAGTTCATTAGTGGTATAAAATGAACGTATAATTTATTCAGCAAGTTTAATTTGATTTTGTACTACCCCGGTATATAAATAGATCATGGTGCAATAGATCTACCAGTAGATGATTTTCGTTTGTAATTTTCGGTAGATTTTGGTAATTAGATGACAACTACTGGTTCACATTATTCTTTTACAGAATATGTGTAGTGTTCAAATATTTGAAAATCTTTAGACAAAGACAAGACCGGTTGGAAAACGGGTAGTATCACAAATAGCAAAATAAACGTATTATAAACAAGTATATAAACATGTATCAATATAGTTCATGTATGCTGTTTAATTTGCAGGAGATAGATGTCTTGCGGACTTTCTTGGCGAGTACCTAGAGGCTTTGGATAATACAGGGGCGTTTTAAAGGAGACCACTACCTAGCATCTCGGGACGAAAAATTCGTTTCTCAAATCAAACAGTCGGTGTAAATTAACTTGAAATTAAAGACACCACCAATACACTTAGGCCAGCCTCTTACTTAGACTTACTTCTAGAATTAGACTCAGGAAAACTACAAACTAAACTCTACGACATGTCATGAAGGAGGAATTTCTGGAAATTTTACAAATCAAAGTTCGAAGCGCACATGTGCTACCCAGTTGTATAACCAAGATATAGCCGCAGCGGAAATAATGAAAAGAACCGTTCATCGTTCGATGACAGCAGTTAGAAAATATAAGCGAAGTAGTGATGACATCAGTTCTCACGTCTCCCGAAATCTATATCCGCCTTGTTAGAAAACACCACTGTGTCAGACGAAATGGATGATTCTGAACTTCCGTTTAAACGAATATGTCATAGAGACAGTGTTATGACAGAAATGAGGAGACAGAATGTTTCTGACAGAGAAACCAAAATCTACAACAATTGTCAAATTCATAAAAACATGCTACCAGAACAATGTAAAATATTCTTCTGCATTCACTTTCATGTGTTTCATATTTAGTTTGTTTGCTTCAATAATAAACATATTGTATTTAAAATTATTTCTCTCAGTTTAGCTGAAACAGCGCTGTGCTAAGTAAAGCGTAACCACATGTCCATGTTTTTAGCAGTATTTTGCATTATTTGGTCAAGGTGCTTATTTAAGGTTTCCTGTTAGATATTCTTAGAGTATAAAAAACCTAGTAAGATATACATGTACAGATATAAAAATTTTACCAAATGAGCAACCGAACAAAGCACATTGTATGCTTCATGTGACAGATTATGAATAGGTCAATTGACAAGGTAAGTGTCGTTTGCTTGAATAGCAGAGCCATTCATGAACCCATTGGCATTTATAGATAATAAAAATTCTCAATCGTTGGGATATAGAGGGTTGGCAATGATCGATTTACTCATGACGATGTCTTAAAACGCATAGAGATAAGAATTAAATTTTAGATTTTAATTTTCTAGCTTGTGCCAAGATTAGTCTCTAGCGCACAGCATCACCCGGACAAAGGCACCACAAGCAAGACAAACAGTTATTATATTGCTGCTTTTTTAAGGTAAACCGTTCACTATTTGAAAACAAAATCGTCATTTTTTATAGATTTGCGAGAGTAGGCGACTATTCACATTCTTATCAAAAGGTCCTTAATTCATGTTTTCGTCGATTAAGATTGATCCAGGGAAGATACCTCTTACAAGGTCAATTAAAACATTGGTAATTCAAGATCTTGATAAGAGCTAAATTTTGGTAAAGGTTTCAGTTTTGTATCTACTATGGGTAATCTGCTCACAACACTCTGAAGTGGAAAGCCTTAAATAAATAAATTTAAACTTGTCGTTCTTTGTACAGATATTGATTAAGCAAAGATCAGTGAACACTAGTTGAGTTAGCAGACAATACATGCAATAACGTAGATAGGGATTGTGAAGACAATTCACAGCGGAATGATGTATGTAGGATATTTTATCCATTATTTACAATGCAGCCAAACAAACAAAGTAAGTATTTATTATATACTAAAGTCTGTAAACTAAATGCAGATAAAAATATATGTACAATCGTTCTGGGAACGATTAATATGCTTTCCATTTTATGTTTCTACAATTGGAATTGTTTACTCAGCGCTAAACGAAGAAACAAAACAAAGTTCTTCTTTGAAACCAATTATCCAATCAGAACCATACTGTGCAGGAATTATTTCTTCTACAGATATTCCTTACTTCGTTTTGTAGACAAAAAGTTAAAAAAAAACAATAAAATGAAATTATAGTTATAAAAATATTTTTCTCTGAAAGTACACTTACAAATTCTTTGTACATTCGTAGAAATGATGGTAACTTTAAGTTGATAAAATTTCAAAAATAATATTTTGATATAACTTTTCATGCTTCTGAACTACAGAGGTAAAGTCTTCGAGCTTAGTACTTCTTTGTTTAAAGTTTTTTTAATCTGATTTTTATTTTTTATTATATTGTTAATTTGCTTAACTTTCGATAGAGCGGTAGCGGATATTGTGTTAGGTTTAGCTTGATTTTTTGAATTAGGCTTAACGCAAATTTCATATTTCAGCACATTTAAAGGATATATCATGTCGTCAGAGTTAATGAGTGGAAGAAGGAGTACTCTGAAAATACAAGACTTTCAGCAAACCTTGCAATCCTTGTAAAATAAATTTAAATTCAAATTTTTTATTGCAAATTTCGCCCATAAGAGCAAAAGCAATTTACAAAAATAACAACCTATAGTTAGAGTTAGTTATCTACAGGGTTGTGGGTTTAAGACTTACTGTTGGTAGGGTGTGATCAACTGCAACCTCAGTTGACAAGGATTGCCAATTTTCCTTCCGACGATTGGTGCTTTTTCCATGGAACACCGGCTTCCTCTGCCAATAAAAACTAGACGTCATAGGTAAGCTAAATATTGTGCGTAAAAGCCCATGCAAAAAATAAACAAACAAACTGCTTGACGTCGTAAGTATATATTATATTTGTCGTACGCAGGCGCTTCTTAGGTTTAGCTTCATTATTTTATTATTGACATCTTCAATCAAAACCTTTAACTGGAACAAGGTAATAAACAGATACAATGTATCAGTGGCCGTTCATGTCGCAATTGTAATGTTTCTATTGGCTTGCATTTTTCTATCGCGATACTTGTTAAAACCATCTCGATACTTACTATAAGCATCGCGATACTTATTAAAAGCACCGCGATACTTGTTAAAAGCATCGCGATGGAAAAAACTTTATGCATATTGTAAAAGGTATCGGCTTACTTTTAAAAAGCATCGGCTTGCTTTTTTCATCTACCTGACCGATTGTGTCACAATTGTAATGTTTCTATCGGCTTGCTTTTTTCTATCGTGATACTTGTTAAAAGCATCGCGATAAAAAAAAATCATACATAAAATAAAAAAAACATCGCGATACTTTCAAAAGGCATCACGATACTTTGAAAAAGCATCGCGATACTTTCAAAAAGCTTTGCGATGCTTTTAAAACTATAGCGATGCTTTTTTATTTTATGTTTGATGTTTTTTCATCGCGATGCTTTTCAATAGCATCTTCATTATGAAAATTGACGAAACAATTAAAGACATAAAGCAAGTCTTGAAAGATCAGAAAGGAAACAAAATACGCCAGAAAATTAACAAACACCTCGATATACTCGACGGAAATATCCGCAAAAACATTTCGGACATAGAACAAAAAGCTAATAAAGAACTAGAAATTTCGTTAACATTAAGAAAGGAAAGCTAGACTAAAATACATCCTCGAAACAATAACGAGAATACGAAAAAAACATGCTTCCGATTATCTAACATTTTTTGGATTACAACATATTTCTCATTGATCACTACGTCAAAGACATTTATTCAATCTAGCATAGATGCCGAAATCCTTAACAGGAAAATAGTCGAGCTAAATATTAATGAACAGTTACAATACATTCTGAATGAAATTAAGGTATTCGGATCTGTCAGTGTGCAGAAAAGTCCTAATGACTTAAAACTTGTTGTGAAAGAAAGGTAACACATTCTGGACATTTAAAGATGAGACTGTCCATCTTGTACCGTAGCCTATATCTGTCGATAATGCCGGACACGTGTACGTTGTTAGTAATGGGTGTACAAGTGTAGTAGTGTTGTCATCTGAGATCGACAAAAAAAGTTAGAAAAATTCTGTCAAACAAGGATGGTTTGAATCGTCCAGCACCAATACACAAGGAAACAAGCATGGCCGAGTGGTTAAAGTAGTTGGTAATCTACTACACTTGGGAAATGGGGCCTTTGTGGCCGAGTGGGTAAAGTAGTTGGTAATCTGCGGGCAGGATGTGGTCGACTCCAATCTTAATTGACAATCTACGATATGAACTCAGTTCCAGAATTTGCATATACAATTCTGCTTGTGTTAAAGTAACAATAACAATGATTGAAACACATTAAATTAGTGTTTTGGCAGTCTCTTGTCAAATATTTAAATTTGCAAATATATTGATGAAATTTACTTTAAAATAAGATCAAAGACCATAGCACAAACATAACACTAATTCAAATACTAATAGCAATAAAAGGGCCATCATCCCAATAAAAAATGCAAATACGCTAAAAGTGCCATTTCATGCACTTTTCTATTTTAAAATCCTAGAAAATGAACAACCTCATGACTCCGAGATATACATAGAAAGGTTTGTATGTTTGTATTAGTTATCATTGTGGTCTTCAACAAATGCAATAGCTTTCATTGGCGATTTTTAAATATATTTATTGTTAACTCTATAATTTTTTTCTTTGCTTTCGTCGTCATGCACATGCAGACAGGAGATGAAGCTCTAATTGCTAAGTATCTTTTTGATAATACCCAATGATTGCTCAACAACATGTTTGAAAACTCCATGATGAATACAACAATGCAGCAACCTTCTCATGTTAAAGCCTAACATTATTTTGATACAATTCGCAGCACTTTAATTATTTACCTTCCCCTACACTACTAAAGGAAAACGTTAATGTCTCTGGTCTCTTTCGTTTGTTTAATATGGTTACTCTTCATTTTTGTTATGGTATATGTGATACATAGAGCGTACTCATGTGCGTATGTTTCTATTAGCGGGATTGGTTTTTAACATTTTTGTTCAATAGGCTACAATTATGAGCAAATAACCTACATTTAAATTAATCTGGGATTCGAAAAGAAGCAGAATGCTTATATTCTATATGCCTATGTACATTAAGTACAAACAAACATAGTCTGAGAAACCTTCGCAGCCCAGCACATTTATAGACTTCATGGAAGCTACATAATACACGATCGAAATATAAGCAGTAATTATGACATAGTGAGGTTAATATTTTCCCTAGTTTTGACAAATAATTACCTAATAAATATTAAATAAGTGTGCATCACGGATTATATTATAATTAACACATATTTCTTATCTTTCTTTTTTTTCATTTTTTTCACATTGATGATTTCATTTGACCCAAAATCTTGATTTGTTAACGATTGATCTGTTGAATGTTTGATTAACGTCTAGCAAGCAATATTGCAGCTATATTCAGGACAAGTTAACAAACAATATATGAAATTAAAACTGAGAGGGGTTATGTCAACATAATCACAATTTTGACTGCAACTGAAAAACTTTGTGGTAATGGGTAAGGTCAGAGAATTTTCCATGTTGTATCTTCCGCTCTTTTTTTAAATCGACAAAAGGATTCTTTATCGTAAAAGGTGCAGAGCATTCTCCAAACGTTACCCACTACGTTCCAAAGACATGCTTTACGTGTGTTTGCAAAGCCATTTTAAAGCCACTTTCTGCAATGTTTCAGCTGTATCATGACGTCCAGTTTTTATTTCAGTAGGAAAACCGGGCTACGCGAAAAAAACGGGCTTTCCGTATTATAATCTAACAAACCCCAACGATGCGGCCTTTTTTATCCGCCACATTGGGATACGCTTTGGCAGCTTTGTGGGTCAAGCACAGAGAACCCTCCCAGAATGGTCTAGGTTTTTCAACAACGCAAAACGTTTTAGCATGTGTTTCAAAACGAAGACCATAAAGAGTTGTATTTGTCAGTTTGTTGTAAAATGTCATTTGCATAATATTATTATTGTATAAAACGCAGGTTTGCGGAATATGACATGAACAAAGCTGAACATAAAGCTAAACATAGAGCAAAAACGTAAATACATGTCGAGCATGCAACAAGTGTTTTAAAATATTTAAACTTGAACTGCAAAAACAAGAAAAAATGAAAACAATGAAACAAATGACGAAACAGCTCCTGCACAACATTTGGAATAAAATGTAACAATTGCTGGTATTTTACTTCTGGCAGTCTGTATCCTTCCTTACCGAAATACAACTGCTTATTAACCATTAAACTGATTTTCATGCGAAGGCTTTTTTGCAGTTTTGTGTGTTCAGTATTTGTCTTGTTCCTCGAAATTTGGACTGTTTGGTTTGAATTTTTATGCAAGATACTCATAATAAAATTTTAAAATTTTAAAATTTTTT
The DNA here is from genome assembly GCA_944474755.1 of Limnoperna fortunei. NCBI lineage: Eukaryota > Metazoa > Mollusca > Bivalvia > Mytilida > Modiolidae > Limnoperna > Limnoperna fortunei. Next base: position 56,940,396 of record OX104122.1, on the reverse strand, counting down.
AGCGATTTAAAAGGGTCGTTGATACGCTTGTGATAGGTAATGTTCTGGAAAAACCCATTATCTCAGGCTTTCAAGGAGAACATTTTTATATGATATTTTATTTTTAATGATTCTGTCTTAATATACATATGAATATATATATAGAAAGAAAGAGAGGCAAAACTAAAATAATTACATAAACATGTTATATAACTTTATTGTTGTTGTAGAGTTTCGATATCTACAGGTCAGTAATATTTAACACAGTGCTTGTTGGAATAAAGGCAACAATTACGGTTCATAAAAATATTGTATTGAATCATCAATTTAGAGTTAGACTTAGAGGAGTCTAAGAGCCAACAGAAGGAGATTGAAACTGATAAATGTCCTCCTTACAAAGGCTCTTTCGGTGTGATAATACCACTAAAATACAATATTAAACACGAAAAACTTATTTAAGAAATTCATAAATTTTTTTTATATAAGTACATGATTTTTTAAACAACCTTCCAAACTAAAGTACTGGTGCATAATTGATAAATTGTATCAGAAAATTTCTAAAACTCTGATGTATTCCGTCAGCACAATGTTTTGAGTACCAGATTGGATTGACCTCGGATATCGCGAAAAACCTTGACTGGCAGAGAAAACCATCACGATATCTAAAAGACAAATATCCGAACAAATGTAACTTGAGGTGTTACTAAAATTTTAACTCGAATAAGGGTAACTCGAATTCCAACTCGGACTCGAATTTTGACTCGAACTTATTTCGATTATACACTGAACGCCATAACATAATTTTAGCAACAAATATGTAGAGACCAAGAATTAGAGAGGGTAGGCAGAATAAATTGAAATTGCAAAGAAACTTGCAAAGTAACCATCTTTGACAGTGTTTTCTAAAGACATCTTTTGTTACCCCATTGAGATTTTTATAAGTTTTGAATATTAATCATCAATTTATGTAATTATATTCATCATGAGTATTTGTGATTAGTGCATTTTCTGAAAATGGAGTCAGAAAAGTGCCAAAAATGGAAATTTTTTGGTAAAAACATTCCAGAGAAAATCCATGATTTCTTGACATATTCGATAGCCTCGTTCTGACTGCACATTTATGTTTAGTATTGAAACTGTTTTGAATATTGTCAATGAGGTTTTGAATTTAGCAAATAAAATGTTATATTGAATATGCATTGATTTTTGATAACAAATTGGGAATTGAATATAGGATATTTCGCAGTATGAGAAATGATAAAAAATGACCGCCTCGGTTACCATGGCAACCGTGGTCAATCATAACAAACAGTCATCATTTTTGTGATCCAATGGTCAATTGCAACTTATGAAACGAAAATCAGCAATATCTGAGACATGTCATGTCCCAATTATTTTGGTGCTTAGGGATAATTGGTCTTAATTCTTAACATAAATATTGCGGTATATTTTTATTGACGAAGGACAAAGACATTATTTCACATTTACACTATGTCAGAATCAAATTCTATAAACAGAGTTATTGTAAAACATCATTCAATGATAACGTAACATTTATTAATCTTATGGTTCTTTAACTCGAAAAAACCAGAGATTCCTTGACCGAATTACATTTTTTATTTTACAAATTATTATTTATGTATTATTTTCAATTTAATTCATATTTTACTGATTTCTGAAGCATTGAGGTGATCAATAATAAGTTACTAACTACCAAGAACACATTCACCGGAGCCCCGTTGTTAGTAGTTTGATATTCGGTACAAATGCTGTAGTCATGGGAGTTGTAATGGGTGATTTGCGTTTGGTGGACTTGCACCCCACAATTCGCAAAAAAACCTGACTGAAGAAAAAAGGAATAAGATTTCATGACTAAATGCTATAAGTAGTTGTAAAATACGAAAAGTCTGTAGTTTCAGGACCTTTACCAGGGTGATGTATAGGACATGCTGGGTACCTTCGGAGGTCCACAGACCCCTCGCCATAAGAAACTACACCTCTTTCTAAAATCTTTCCTACAGACCTGTACAGGAAACTAGGAAAACATTTGATAAAGTATTTAGAATACAATACAGACAACTGTTGACAGTTTTGAAATTAATAACGGCCAGTTGCTTTGGCAGTAACTTTTTCTGATCAATTTAATAAAATATTTGTCTTCTTACAGACAACATAACATGGCAGACAATTTCAACTTTTGCACCATATGTGACAAACTTTATATATTTAAATGTAAACAGGCATTATGTTGTGAATGTAAAAAATTCCATGGCGTTTCGAAATTGTCAAAAACATAATGTTACAATATAGATTGCTGACTATCGGGCACTTGCGCCATCTATTTCGCCTTTTGGATGTTTCTGCAGCGATCACGAAGAAAGTTATCAGATATTTTGTGACTCATAGAAATTTCTTTTTTATGTATTGAGCAACATTGCGAGTGTAAAGGTGTAATGCCTTTAACGAAACTAACAAATAATGTAAAGTCATCAGAGGCCTTCGGAAAAGCCGAAAAGGGTTGCAAGATAACGATAAAAAATTGTAAAAACTGAAGAAACAATAAAAAACTTATTGCTAAACTTCAAAAAACCAGTTTGGAAACATTTTCTATAATATTATTAAAGTTCGAAAGACACTTAGCAAACATCTTGATATTACCTATGCAAAAATGTTTCGGAAATGAAGCCTACTGCCAGTCCAGAATTGGAGGCTTTATTACCAGCTCTAAAAGAAAAAAAGACGAAATTACATCCTCGAAAAAACAAATCGATACAATAAGAAAACACGCTTCTGATCTTCAAAAAGTGTTAGAATTACAACACATTTCTTGCATGGTTACCAAAACGGAGACATTTATTCAATCCGTCGTAGATTCCATAATCCCGAATAAGATAACACTCGAGTTAAATGTTATTGAAAAATTACTACACATTTGGAATTAAATTCTTTCATTCGGATCAGTCTGTATGACGGAAACTCCTTGTGACCTTATACTTATTAAACAAAGAGAGAAAGCTCAGTTATCTATCATAAATATTAAACTCAAACTAAAGCAGACCATTACTACTAACATCTTTCAAACATGGGGATGTGATATCCTGCCGGATGGTAAACTAGTCTTCTGTGATTATTCAGTAAAGAAACGTTTAGTTGTTACTGAAACTTAAGGGGAACATTTATTTAGTGTCGTAAAATACTTAAAGTTCATTGACAAAAATAATTGTTGTCATTGTATAACTTCAGTGAACGGAATATTTGTGTACTTCGTTTAAAGGAAGGGAATTGAGATGATGGACGTCAATGACGAGAACACACCGACCGTTGTCAGATGTGATTTACCGGACACTGCATATATTACTACATATAACGAAAACTAATCTATACCAACAACTCCACTAGCACTGTAACCTGTTGTGTCATGAAGTGTAACTCAATCTGGACATTTAAAGATGAGACTGTCCTTCGGAGAACGTTTGGAATGTCGGTTGATAACGATGGACGTGTACATTGTTAATAAGTGTAAAGCGCAGTAGTGTTGTCAGTCGATGAACATCAATGTAGATAAATTCGGACCAATTGCTATGGCTTGATTATTCCAACAGCAATACACTATGATAGAAAACGGAATCAAACTTTTGTAATTACTTCCTACACTACTGGTTTGCTGTTTAAATTATCATCTTAAAATTATAAATAAACATTTAAAATAAAAAAATAACCAGATCACTATGAAATTTGGAGAATGGGTTTACTGTTGCAAAATAAAACATCTTTATCATTGTAAGCGTTGCTTTATGTTACAATTACTTTTGATTATGTTTTCTTACAGATGAGCCATTCACATAAATTATCGTTCCGTTATAAGTAATGAGTTAAGGACAATTTTAGAACATGTTCCATGCGGTGCATAAATTTTTCTCAAAGACTAGCAGACATGTACTTTACTTATCCTATTTGTTATCACATAACTGCACCCTATAACAGAATTAAAAAGTTAAACTTTAACACATCTTATGATTTAGCTTTATATTTAGAGTGATCTATATTCGCACTTTAATTTCCTTATTAATTTATAGAAGATCATTTGAGTTGCGTTGCCAGTTGAAGAAGACGAGATGCATGTTACAATAGTTGAGTTATAAATGGTTTGCGACTTACAAGAGCAGATATGAAAGTCAAAAAGGTCGATTGGCAGGTGATCAAGTCAAGTTTAAGTAATGAAAGTCATATTATGAGTTAGAATAGTCGTATGGCGGGTAAAATACTTGAAGTGGCGTTGCCAGATGTATTCGTCATGTTGCGAGGTACAGTTGAAAAGGTTTGAATGCGAATGACAAAAATTAAGGCAATAGTCGATTTGTGAGTTAAGACATTAAATTGTGTTTTACAAAAGTGGAGTTTTTAGTTACAAAGGTCATATTGTTGTTTAAAAAATGACTAAAAAGTTAAAGACATAGTATTGTAAGATAAGAAAGGCAAGCAACAATTTACAGTAGTCTTGCACTTACAGAAGTTGAGTTCCAAGTTACAATGGTCGAATTGCAAGTAACAAAAGTTGAGGGGCGACATGAAAAAAAAAATTGCTAATTACTAAGTGGTCATGCGAGTTAAAAAGGCGGAGTTGCTAGTTACAAAACCGGAGATACATGTACGTGTTGCAGAAGTTGAACTATAAAAGTCGAATATGAAGTTCAAACGTTGGAGTTGCCAGTTACAAAAATCGTATTGCGAGTTACAAAAAATAGAAAAGTCAACTTCTAAATAACAACAGTCGGGATGCGAGTTTCAACAGTCGAGTTGCGAGTTACAACATTCGTGTTAGGAGTTACAAAATGTTGAGTTGCAAAGTTTTAGTCAAGAATTGAGATAGTAAGGTTTTTACCTATTTTTGCACAATTATATGACTATAGTTTAAATTGTTTTCTCATACATACATTTAATGCCACTGAACCTATTGACGCGAGTTTGTTTTCTTTATTTCTAGTTTTGTCTTTATTCATGGCTATGTTGTAGTTAAACGTGTTATCTGATTTGTGCACTTAAATATGTACTCATCATTAAACAACACTTGTATTTATTATTAATAAGCTCAATGTTTAATTGCGGTGAGATAATTTGTTTTGTTTGTTTGCTTGAATGGTGTTTAACGCTACAGTCGGCAATTTCTCAGCTAGATCGTGACATTATTTTTTTATATGGGGAGGTGGCCGAAGTTCCTTGTTAAAACCATTGATACTGACAATCATTGTCAATAAGATTGGATTCGAGTATACCACGACACTTGTCAATTTAGATTGGAGTCAAATACGCAGTGAGACTCGAACAATAAATCTCCATGTTGACTGGAAGGCGATCAATAATAGATATACATCTTTATTTACATGTCGGTATACCACCACCTAACTGTTACTTATATTTAATTTATAACATCATTAAATATAATTTGTTTTAAATACAGTTTCAAGACTGGTGATAATATAAATAAAGCGGCGTTGAGAAAGAGGCGTTAAAATATACTAGAAAATTAAAAGCTAGAAATACTAGAGTTCTTTGAAAGACAATTACCTTGAAACTTGAAACTTGAAACTTTATTACTTAATTAAACGCCTATTTCTACATTCATAATATATTCAATGGCGTTGTACAATCAACAACAATATACATACATATATATACAAAGTAAACAAAATACAAATTTTTAAAACAGTGCAAAGTAGTCCTTAAAGAAATGAGATTTAAGTTGACATTTAAAAATTTCCAGTGATTTACACAGACGAAAACTAACGAGTAGTTCGTTCCATAATTTGGGACCTATAGTACTAAAACTTCTATCTGAAAATGTCTTTCTTCTGTTAAAAGAGACTTCATAACAAGTGTGACATGACTCAGATGATATTAAACTACGTTTAGATACTTAGCGAGACAAAAGTTCAATAAAATACAAAGGTGCGTTACCAACAGAACAGCTATACATATAAGTTAGGATTTTAAAATTAATACGTGCCTTAATTGGAAGCCAGTGTAAATCAAATAAAGCTTGTTTAGAACTATCATCCTTAGAACGACACAATACAAGTTTAGCAAACATATTCTGAATTCTTTGAAGTTTTGACAAATAAGTTTGTGAAACACACTGCAATATAATATTACAGTAATCTAAATGAGATATAACCAAAGACAGAACAAGGTTTCAGTAGCTTCTTTAGACAGATACTTTCTAATACTTTTGATCTTAAAATAATTTAACATAGCAGTTTTACATTTTCGTTTTATGTGTTCTTTAAAATTCAAAGTTTCGTCTAAAAATACGCCGAGATGCCTAATACAATTTTGAGATTTAATTTGATTATCACAGATGTTTATTTCTTTTGTGTTACATGTGTCAAGTTGTGTCCTACTACCAAATAGAATGGACTCTGTCTTTGCATTGTTAGTTTTTAATTTGTTATGGTTCATCCATTCATTATTTATCACTGAACAGTCCTGAAGTTCTGTAATGGCGCGCTCTTCCTCGGGTATACGAAAGCCGAATACATCTTTGCGATATAATTCAATTAAAATTGATTGATTGACTTATTGATGCATTAAACAATCAATAGTTAGAAAATATCAGTCATTCCAAAAAAGACAACTTATTCCAGATTGTCCTACGTTTTATAATTACAGTTAAAACCCTATGATAATGTGTTGTACAATCAAGATGTGTTTTGAACAATTGGGAAGTTTAAATGTATAACAATCGGGAATTGTTAGGATAATTATCTTGTTCAAATATGAAATCGATAATACATGAAATAAATCAATGCACATTATTATATAGATCAAAGAGGAGGTATTTACATATTTTGATCAGCATCCAACTGGTGTGAAAGGTCCAATCAATAAACGAAATTCCAACTGCTTTATCCAAAATAAGTTGAATTCCTAAACAGTCCAGATTAAATAAGTCCACTTTATCCAATATAAAATCCAGCCAAAAGCTAACCTTCTCACAAGTCAGTGGCGTAGCTAGGTTCTGATTGCAGTGCACGGAAAAATTACTGCAGGGGGTCTGGGGGTCGCTGAAGGCATCCAGAGTTTCCAGGCAGGACCCTGTTAGGGGGTCTAGGTGGCGAAGCCCCCCTTGAAGCTCCGCGGATATAAGCTTTTAGAACTAAAGTTTAAGTTTATGGAAGCTTACTTTCCAAAAAATACCATTCGTTTGGGCACGCACGTGCGTCGTAGCGTTAATGGTAGCTACGCCACTGCAAGTATACGAGTCCTTTATATACATCTCCTAACTGAATTTTCTAAAAATCTGCAGATCTGTATGTTTGCCAATAATTTAAGAATACCTACATAGCTCAAAAAGGAATCAAAACCTCGACAAAGAATCAGCTACAACATTATCTTTCCCTTTTATGTGATGAAAAGATATGTTATATTCTTGTTATAACAAACTACACCTTAGCGTCACTAGCCTCTTAAAGGAAATATTCAAATTCATTCAAATTGTCTAATTGATAACATATTCGCTGGCTAAGACCTTTAATATTGCATTCCGCTATATAGATAACGTTTTGTACCTCATCAATTCTAAATTTGGTGACTATTTGCAATTTAATCTAGCGAGCATGAAATTAAAGATACCACCAATACATTAAGGTCTGCCTCTTACTTAGATCTACTTCTGAAAATAAAGTCAGGAAAAACTACAAACTAGACTCTACGACAAACGTGATGACTTCAACTTTCCAATTGTCAACTTCCCGTTCATCGACAGCAACATTCCAGCAGCTCCAGCGTACGGTGCGTACATTTCACAACTTATACGTTATTCTAGACCCTGCAACCTGTATTTCGATTTTCTAGACCGATCACTGCTGTTGATTGCTAAACTACTCAAACAGGGATGTTGTAGCTAGGTTTATGTCATCTCTACAGAAGTTATATTGTCGTCACCATGACTTGATTGATCATTATAGGAAATCAATCTCTCAAATACGATCGGACATTAACGCCGAGTCATAGGTAGTGTTTCCTGTATTTGGCCTTTTCCTAGACATGACAATGAGGACCTCAACGATTGTTTTATTAGAGGCATGCAATGCTAACTCGTCCGGAACACCTGAGTGCACCCATGGTTTTTATTGGGTTTGGGTTAATCTATTTCTGTTTTTGTGTTTTTGATTTTTCGTTTTTGTGTTGCGTTGTGTATGTTTGTCTATATCCGGAATTGTAACTGTCCCTTAAATTTTGGCTGTTGTGTTCGGTCGGTCTTCTTTGCTATTTTTTATTTAAGTTTATTCAAATTGTCAATAAAGGAAATTCTTCAATATTTGAAAATTAATGTTTAAATGTATGGCAAGCATCTTTTTTTTAAAAGAAAATGAAAATTCCCGAGGTCTGGTATTTTCATTCTGAAGTTATTTATTTTCTGTCCCGACGAGCCCCACTATCTTTTACAGGAAGAAATAACGTTTAAAAATAGCCAACGAAAGACAAAGACAAATTACTGCAATTTAAGTTTTATATTACATTTAATAACACTTTATTAACAATTTACAATAATTAAGAAATAATGTTAAATTAACTGTCCTCCGAAGTTCAAAGTGGAGTCCAAGTGAAATGTCCAATCAATAAACGAAATTTCAAATGTTATATCCAAAATGAATTGAAAATGAGTTGAATTAATGAACAGTTCGTAATTTATAAGTCCACATACGAAATAATAATGGTACTCGGATGGTTCTCACGTCTCGACTAACAGAGTGATGCTCCTTTTAAGAAGAAGAGTCCTTGTAAATTTTCACGTATCAAAGACGGACTGGTATTTTCATTTCATTACAATTAAGACTAAACTCTAAAAATAACCACACGTATTTGATTTCGTATGTTTTTATAACATTACGGATCTATTAAATCCATCAACAATCAAATTGAATTATAAGATATAAATAACTCTCTCATTACAGACAAACCTAGCTATGAACCGTTTTAATATGGTACATCAATCTGTTGGCAAATCCCAATTAAACTGGAAATATGTCCATATAAAAAGTGTGAAATTCTGACAAAAAGAGCCTGCTAGTAAATCCGGCTTCGAGATAATATACCTTAATATATGCACAATATTTAATTGGTTTTAAACCTTAAAGATGTACAACTTGAAATTAAAAATTTACAAAATGACAAATGCATCATGAAATACATGTTGTAGCTCGAGTTATTTTTATCTCTAAACAATATTAGAAAAAGTTAAATTTTGGGGTTCTTGAAATATTTCCTCTAGATTCTAGACAAAAAACAAGATAATAAACAAAAAATCAAAGGGAAAATAGGATAGCAAGTAGCATTTTAAATAATAAAATCTTATATGCTGGCATTTAGGCTGCCCCAATATGCATATTAAAATTAATGATATAAATTTTTCACTTGCTCCCCCTTTTTCTATTCTCTAGGCGCCAAACTTTTCGGTTGTAATTATTCTATTTTTATAAGTAACATTTAGGCTAGCCGAACATGTTGTATAAAATAACGCATGTGTTTACATGGACCTGTGAAATCTACATTTCATGCGCAATCGACGGGTTGAATTGATACAGTGTGTATGCATTTATGGTGATGTCTGTTTGGTTCATAATTTACAGTATCAGTAAACCTGACCTCAAGTGTAAATAATTACGACACTTTGGAATGAGTATAAACGGTAATTTCAATATAAATTACAATACGTTTATATCTGAATGTTCGGCTTCTGAACTATCTTAGCGGTTTAAAGGGACCTTAGATACTGTTGTAATTGATACTCTTTTGACTATACTCAAAAGAAATACTATAAATGGTGTTTTGTGTTTTATTTTTTTTTATTTGAACTATTCCCAAGATGGTATCTTTTTTTCAAGTTTTTCAACAAGAGAACATAGTTCTAGTCTATTGTATTTATTTAATTTACTACAATGTAAATGATTATGTTAACTTTTTATAACTTATGTTAAGATAAGATCCACAGCGGTTAAAACTAACAAAACAAGTTTCTATGAATTGTACTTTATGCGATTTTGTTAACTGTATTGATTTGGTCACTATAGGCATAACTTGTTACGTATAGAATTAGCATAGATTTTTCAATAGCATAGAAATTTGGTCAAAACATTTTGATTAACTATGATGTACTACGTCAGCATAAAACTGTGGACTACCGGATTGGGTTTCCGAAGGGATCATGTGAAACATCAATCAGCTGAAGAAACCCTGACAGCGTTTAAAAGAAAAAAAAATACATACAAAAAATCGGAGGCAAAACAATCTCAACATATCCCTGCTGAATTGCAATTTAATCTTGCCGCGTTTTACCAAATATGTATGTTTTTATACAAGTTTTAAATTGGACCAAAACAAACGAAATGAACCGTGTTAGGAATTGTTGTTTAATCTAACTTGAATTCTATCTTCAACTTGATGTCTAACTTAGTTTACCTCGTATGATCAACCAGAAGAGTAACTCGACTCAAACTTTAACTCAAAGTTTAAATTTAAATGTAACTCGAACTCGAAGTTCGACTATAACTCTAACTTGACGATCCACTGTACTACTCCAAAAAACTATACATACATTTAAGCCTACAATCAGAAAAGTAAACATTGGACATTTTGATCTTCAGGATATTTGTTATTTGATTAAGAGTCATTAATGACGAAGTTCTGTCAAATTACTAAGTATTTTTATCGTCTCTTTTCCCATTTCTTGACAGAGCAGCGCTTAGTAAGATCTTAAAGCCTAATGTTAAGCCGCATATGAGGGATAGCCATTTGAAGTGTAAAAAAATCAAATGTTTAAATGCTGTTACATTGGGGAAAAGATCCCGAACTAAAGATATTTATCAGGTTTTTAAAAAATTTTAATATTCACATTTTGTTTATACCGATACTAGAATAGCAAGTGTCGGTGTATTTTTGAAGCCTGTTTTATTGTTGTTAAAATGTTGGTCAAGAGTTTTGAAGTGTAAAAAAATCAAATGTTTTAATGCTGTTACATTGGGGAAAAGATCCCGAACTAAAGATATTTTTCAGGTTTTTAAAAAATTTTAATATTCATATTTTGTTTATACCGATACTAGAATAGCAAGTGTCGGTGTATTTTTGAAGCCTGTTTTATTGTTGTTAAAATGTTGGTCAAGAGTTTTGATAACGGATTAGGGTTACACGTAGAATATCCTGATGCTAAACGCAGTGTTTCAATTTTTGTTAGGTTTTGGTATTAAATACAAGAAGTAAAATTAAAATGTTTGAATATGATATGGAGACCAAACGATGCCCGATTTATGATTTGCGAGAATTTCCTCTTTTGAAAGCATAGTAGATTTTTAAAACGGGTTGCCAAATAAACTCTCCATGAATAATTCATTTTTTACGCACTATATATAATGTTTCTTGCAGATAAATATAATTTTGCTTTACCTGGCACAAAAACATATTTGTCATTCAATGTCGGACATCAGCATTTCTGAACAAGGCTGATAATGCTTTAGTACTCTTCAACTACTTATAAATCAATGACCTTTAGGCTTTTGTCCATCGAACAAGGTATCAACCTCCTGGACGTCTTGCTTTGTCAATTTTCTGGCATAGTCCTCTATTAAACCCTTTATTAATTTAAAGTTGTGCTTCTTTTTGTTCGATTTAGGTTCACGGTATTTCGGCTGTTTGGACAAAATATTGCTGAGGCTTTCACAGTTAACAATGGTCAGATCCCCAGATATCATGTAAATTCAAGGAATATATATGAATGGGGCATTGTGACAAGATCAGTAAGGAGGTTTGACTTTGAAGTTATTGATCAAGCGATCACTGAGTAATTGAATATTTTTATGCAATGGTGATCGTATGAAATACGACATAATTTTTAAAAATGTTTGTAAATTATGGTGGAATTTTGGAAGTAACTCATAATGCAAGGCAGTACCAAGATTGATAACATCTTTGCATTTTGTTAGTAACAGAAAGGAACAATGTTCTTATTCATCTTGTATATGTTAAACGGTTTCAAAAATCTGTGATTTTCAATGTCTAACATAATTGCTACTTATCTATATGCAGCGGACGAAGTGTCTGTTGCAGATGACTAGAGACATTTCTGATCAAGAGAATAAAGTACTTTGAGTTTAATAGAATTTTGTGTGAATATGAAGAAGTCCTAGAGCATATTGAACAAACAGTAGTAGGCCATTTATTGATAAATCATGCTACAGAGGTGGTGTATAGCGACGATGACCATGCCTACGTTGTCGCCTGTGATTATGATTGAAAACGACCAATTATTTTTACACTAATATACACCATGATATAGCTAAAAATGCTGAAAGCGGAGTTAAATACGAAACAGACCAGTAAGCAAAATAATTAGACTGGTGATCAATAGTAGACTGCTAGCTACCTACAACACATATTCCAGTGACTTGTTCTAAAAGTTGCACTTTTTGGTATGATACAGAGGTGGAAGACAGAGTAGGTTGCACGTGCACCCATATTTTAAAAACAAACCTGACTTAAGAAAAGGGAGATAAAATTTCATGATTTAATCTTATACGTAGTGTCAAATACGAAAACTCTTTAGCTTCCAAGGGACCTCGTCACTGGACTCCGTACCAGGGCAGCGCTGTAAACTTGCTTTTTACCTTCAGCGGACCCTCGCCTTAAGGAATTGGTCCCCAATGTCAAATCCTGTCTGCGGCCCTGTACACGAAACAATGAAAAAGCCATTGTATGAGGTATTCAGAATTAAATATAGGTAATTTATTGTCGATTGGAAATAATGACGTGTAGTCACTTTGAAACGGCAACAGTGTTATAAGGCTTTGTTCTTTTCAAAGCAATACTCCTGCCTCCAAATGTTAACAAGCTTATGTTGTAATTTAATGAGTTCCATGGTGTTTCGAAATTGAGCAGATATTATGTCAAAAAATTGATTGGTGACTATCAGGCGCTTGCGCCGTCTTTTCTTTTGGATGTCACAGCAGCTGTTTGCCAAACTCATGACAAATGGCTTTGTTCGCAAGGTATTGAGCAACATGCCGAGTGTAAAGACATCAGAGGCCTTACAAGAGTTGTGCAAGATAATGATGAACACATTGGTAAAAATTGTTGAAACAATGAAAAACATATTGCTAATCACAAGGAACAGTTTGTCTGAAATTGGCAAGTTTTGAGTGAAAATTAATATATGATAAAATTCTATGCAAACTGTTTCGGACATGCAGCTTACAGCCAGTCGTGAGTTAGTGACTTCGTCCCAGCTCTTAAAAGAATAAAGAATAAAATGCATCCTCGAAAAAACAACTGGCGAATATGAGAAAACATGCTTCCGATCTTTTAACATTTTTTAGATTACGAGATATCTTCTGTGGTTACCACAACAGAGACATTTATTCCATCTCAGATTTTTAATGGTTGAGGGTTTTATCCACGTACTGTGGTTTCCTGCCCAATAAAAACTAGATGTCACCATATAGCTGAAAAATTTCTGTAAATAACGTATGCAATAAAAGCATCTGAATGATCGAGACTTTACCCAACATTCAGTATAACAGTAAATACCTATGTTGTTTGCTGATCGGGTCTATAATGGTAACATGTGTACGCACTGTTGTATTGTGTGTAGGGTCCGGCATGAAAGTTTTTGTAAGATCTTGCAAGAAACATTTTGTTAATTGATATTAACAATTTAGTATTTTTCCATTCACTACAGGAGAAATTGAAATTAAAAGTTCGTATGTAAGACCATCTTTAGACATCTAGCTAGTTATCATAGATGTAGGAAAAGATTAGGGCATGGCTTAGAATTAGGAAACATCCTAAGATCATAATAATGTTACATAATTGGGGTGCATGGTTTCTAACATAACAGGCATGTAAACATGTAAAAACCATGAATCCCCAATTCTATAACATCGGTCGTTAATCCGTTTTTCATCGCATTTTTGATTAACAATTATTTTGCGATATACCTACACATATTTAAAATCACAACATACGTTTTATTAGAGCAAAGATAAACTGTTTCAAACAAATCATTAAAAAACTTTAACCATGTAGATGCTTTTAGATACTTATTCTGAGAAATTGTTTTGTTCGCTAAACGATGGAAACAATTTCTTCCAGCTTCACAGAAAACATAAAGGGAACATTGTTTAGCATTTGTACCATAAACATTAGTAACATAATATTGAAAAAAACCTACTTTATTCAATAGATAAAACATGATTTGAACATTGTGTCATATGCTTATTCGATATATACATGTTATGAAGGACAGCCCACAAGATTAATAATTAAATATACCCACATTTAACTAACAATTATGAAAACAGATGTGCACACTTAATTAAAAATACCGCCCTTACCATGTACAGTTATCGTTCCTTTCATGATCAGATGATCAGATGAAAACTTGACAACAGGTGTATACATAGTGGTAGTGTACACGAGATTGTTGTATGTATGATTTTTAACCATTATTTATAATATAACTTGTCTGCTTTGTAATAATTTTAAATTAAAAGTTGTATTTTACGTTTAAAATCATGTCAGATTACGTTTAGATAGTATTATTATTATTATATCACGGTTCAGTTAACGACCTGTCATTTTTCTAATCGCATCATGTGTGTTTGTGTATGTGTACGTCACAGTTATGTAACTCTATGAATAAAGTTATATTCACTGGTAAAACGTAATAGACACCAGGGAACGGATGTATGGTTTGTGGTGATTATTTTATCTAAATAATGTTTTTAATTATTAAAAACTACTCACTGTGTCATCATTTGTTAATTGTAGATTTAATTTGAATCGAATATTAATTTGATTAATGTTATAATTATATTTGTTTGTGTTAATATCAGTAATATGCATTTTGATACAGTGTGGAAATAATCCACAGATTTCATATCTTATATTCTAAAACATAAGGTACAAAAGGAAACCACAGTGTAAATAAATGTTATAAACTGAAAAACTTTAATCTGCATTTTGAAAAAAAAATTAACGAAGATATAACAGAATATGAATGTTTCATTGTCACCTGCTGGGGAAATTGTTTATTTGTGTGTGCTTGGGAAATATGATCTCATGGCTTTAGGTTAAAAAGAAAACAATGAAGGGTATGGAGTAGTTTGTCATATTTTTATAGGCGCGTGTTAAAATTGCTGGCATGTTGCATTGTTTCAGTTGTTTTTCTTCCTCTAGTTTAATAAATTGGCATGTTGCATTGTTTTTATTGTTTTCTCTTTCAGTTTTATTCTATTCTAACTAAACCGTATCTGGTGATAAAAGGATTCACACAATTCTGAAGTAACCTTCTTGAAGCCGTAAAATTCAAAATATTTTCATCTACAATTTTTTACTTTCTCTTACGTAAAATTTGATGTTGGAAAATGATTAACTCTACTTGCATCAATTTTTCAACTATATCGTGGAATAAATAAATAAACAAATAAATAAATAAATAAATAAATAAATAAATAAATAAATAAAATAAAATAAATAAATAAATAAATAAATAAATAAATAAATAAATAAATAAATAAATAAATAAATAAATAAATAAATAAATAAATAAATAAATAAATAAATAAATAAATAAAAAGACATTAAGACTAGATAACAATTTACAAAAAAGTCGGACCAACACAAACAGTGAAAAAGACATTGGAATTTCTGGGCCATATCCATGTACAAAGTTTTTTCTAAGCTTTGATTGTTTATATTATATTATCATATTAGAAAGGTTCGTGCATTAGTCCGCTGTATTTTGAATGCAGACCAATAATGTAAGTATGACAAATAGGTGGAAGCAGGATCAGCAACGTTAATATTATCAATTTGTTTTTCTCACTGATATCTCCGACTTTAAATTTTAAGTTAACATCATTTTATTTACAGAAATTAAAATATGGCTGACAATTCCAAACTCTGTACAATATGTGACCAACTTCATATATTTAAACAGTCAACCAACTGGTGTTCCGAATGTGAACAGGCATTATGTGAAGATTGTTCGAAGTTCCATGGAGTATCAAAATTGTCCAGGTTTCATGTTATAATATCGATTGCAGACTATCAGACACTTGCGCCATCTATCTCGTATTTTAAGTGCTACTGTAGCGATCACGAAGAAAAATATCAGATGTTTTGTCAAACACACGACAAACTTCTTTGTTTGCAATGTATTGAGCAACATTCCGACTGTAAAAATATAAAACCTTTAAGTAAAGTAATAAAGAATGTGAAGACATCTGAGGCCTTTGGGGACACTGAACAAGGATTGATTGATAACGATGAGAGCTTTGTTAAAATTGAAGAAGCATTTAAAGACAAAATGCGAATCTTGAAAGAGCAAAAGGAAAATCTGTTTGCTGAAATTAGCAAAGTTCGCAAGAAGATTAACGAACATCTGGATAAAGTTGAAGACGTTATCCGCAAAAAAGTTTTGGACATAGAACATAAAGCAAGTAAAGAATTAGAGACATCGTTTACAGATTTAAAAGAAAAGAGAGACAAAAATTCATCTTCGAAACAGCAACTAAAGGATATGAAAAAACATGCTTCCGATCTTCAAACATTCTTAGGATTACGACAGATTTCTTCTGTGGTTACCACAACAGAGACATTTATTCAATCTATCATAGATACCGGAATACTTAACAACATAACACTCGAGTTAAATGTTAATAAAACTTTGCAAAACATTCCAAATGAAATTCAAGCATTCGGATCAGTCAGTGTGAAGAAAAGTCCTTGTCACATTAAACTTATTAAGAAAAAACAGAAACAAGCTCAGTTAATTGGAGTACAGTCTACATCAATCAACGATATCAAACTCAAACAAACACAGACCATTTCTGTGAATGTCAATACTATATCTGGTTGTGATATGCTTTCGGACGGTAAACTGGTCTTTTGTGACTATGAGGGTAAACGTATAGTCGTTACTGATATTGGCGGTAAATATTTAAATGAAGTTGCAGTACAACAAGGCGCATTTGATGTAACATGTATCAGTGACAAAACTGTCGCCCTGACAACAGGTGATTTTAAGCCTTATGGAATAAACATAATAGATATTAGCAATCGTAAAATATTAAAGTTCATTGCCAGAGACACCTCCCTTTATGGTATAACATCAGTGAACGAATCACTTGCCTATTGCGTTCAAGGAAAGGGAATCGAGATGATGGACGTCAATGGTAAGAATACAACAACTATTGTCAAGTGTGACTTATCACAATGGTCATATGTTGCTTCATACAACAAAAAGCTGTTCTACACCAGCCAATCTACTAACACTGTCACCTGTTGTGACTTGAAAGGTAACATAATATGGACATTTAGAGATGAGACTGTCCTTCGTCAGTTGCACGGTATATCGGTCGATGATGATGGTTTCGTGTACGCTGTAAGTTGTGGATCTACAAGTGTAGTAGTGTTATCAAATGACGGACAAAAGCATAGGCAAATTCTGTCCGAGAAGGATGGTTTAAATCGTCCAGCACCAATATACTATGACAAAAGCCGGAAACAACTGTTGGTAGCTAATTACAACAAAACAGGTTTTTTGTTTGATGTCTCATCATAACTTTGGCATGAACAATATTAATATGAAATTTTAGAAAATATTGACATATTGCTTTTAATTTTTTAAAACATCTCAATTTATACTAAAAGTTCAATCAATATCACTTTAAAACTTTTAGTGTTGATACCGGTTTTCTTATTTTCCCATTAATGTTCATTGTCTTTGTGTATTTTTTAGTTTTTGTCTTCTTTTGTTTGTTTTTTTTTATTTCTGTATTTTGCATATAAGGAGTTCAAGGCGTATGATTCTTATGATACACCATTTAGGTACTACTTTCATACGTGTGCTCCTGAATAGGACGAAAGTACAATGTGTGTACAGAACCGTAACTAATGTAAACAATCAGAAGTCGATGTTGAAACTATCGTCTTTTGTTGTTTGATTTTTCAAATAAAAGTTACTCATATGTTTTATACGGAGGCTTATTCGGGCCACTTTGTTACACAACGCACGATTTAACGCAATAATTATTGTGATTAATCACAATACTTTGCGTTTAAATGCAAAACTTTTGCGATTAAACTTAATAATTTGCGTTAAACGCAATAACTCATAGCGTGTAAACGCACTTTTTATTGCGATTAAACAAAAAATGTGTACCATAATGAGGGTGTGATAAAAGGTGCGCGTCAAATAAATTGTCATATAAAACAAAAATAAATATTAAAGAATTTCAAACATTTAATAATACAGTTGTTGTTCTAACTCTGTAATGCATACCCTATACAACACCCATGTCTCGATATCGCAGCTTGACACTATATTGCATACATTAATCGCCACATTATATGGTATATGATTTAATGAACATAACATGCCGAAATCTTGAGGTATATCACCCCTCGAGCCACCCTTGGAGAGATATGGGGTTCTCGGGTTGATACAGCCTGTAATATTGATTCCGACATGTAATATTCAGTAGATATTTAATAATATATAGTGTACACGTGTACATTCTATATCGCGCATCCCCTGTATCGCACTATATCGTTAAATCGCAAAACGTATTGCGTTTATTTACAAACTTTTGCTTTTAAACGAACAGTATTACGTTTAATTGCAATAAGTTTTAAGTTTAATGCAAAATATTGCGTTGAAACACAAAACAAATTTCCAACAAAGTGGCCCAAATAAGCATCCGTAGTTTTATACATATTTTACGTTATTAGCCACTCTTTAAAATGGTTTAAACAAAATTAAAGCTAGAAGCTTGTCCTTCCTCCGTTATTATAGCCTCACCAAATAAATTCCATACTAACCGTCAATAAACCAATATTGTATCTATATATTTAACAGCTGCGCCATTTACACTAATTAAAGTCCTTTATGAGTGATGGGTAATCATAACATGTCCCCGGCATGTTAAACCCTCTTTTTAAAAGCTAAATACAGCAGCTAATAAATAAGATAAGAAAGCTTTATTTTCATTCGGCACAATATATAACAATATAACACAAGCTCTATAGAGCTTTTTACCGAATAAGAACACACAACAAACTATTCAAAGACACATAAGGCATACATAACAACAATAATTTGCACAAGACATACATATACATATGACATGACAATGCGACAATAAGACATAAGACAATAAATATATATGAAAACACAAAAACATACGTTTACATTTTAGGCACATAAAAAGCAGTGGCAACATAAAACTAGCAGAGGTTAAAAGTGTTTATGACATATAAACTAAAAGCACACATAAGAGAGCACTATGTAGGTATTAGCAACATGCTGTTAAAATTCTAAAATGCACCATGAGAGCATATATATGTATATATAAGTGAATAGCATCAAACAATAAAATTATTTACTTGCAAATGGTGGAACAGCGGCACTCCGTTCCATTCCAGGACTGAATGAGAGACTTAAATTGAGAAACACTTTTTTTAGTCCTGAAATGGTCTGGAAGGCTGTTTCACAATACAGCAGCAGAATAACGAAAGCTTTTCTTACCATATGTAGTTGATTTTACATGAGGTATGTCTAAAATATTGCAGTAGTGTACTTGTTTGACCTTTCTAGCCAAATATAAAATGCAATCGCGCAAATACGTGTTTTGTTTTAATCCATAAATAAAAATTTTATTTTCTTCTGTGTTTTTTCTCTACTAAATGGCATTTAATTAAATATAAAGTTGACAAAAAATTTATAATTTTAACAATAAAAATAATAATATAAAAAATCGTCTGCTCTTGTAATGTGCAACAAATTCGTGAAATATATTTCGACGAAGAAGCACATTTTCATGTAGAATGGTCACCAATGGAACATTGGTCAGATATTTCTATGGATGAAGACTTGCTTTGGACATTCCTTTATATCCACCCGAACATAATTACAACAATTGCAGAAATTCATTCAATTCCATCAGAACAAACTGGTACAAGTAGTTATACTGAACAGTAAAACAACCTTGAAACTACAGTTCAAATGTTACCAAAATTAACCGATAATGCATTTGTCAATAACAATGTTGAAACATCTTCAAAAGAAAACCATAATATCCAAAATGAAGTTGTTACATCAAATCAGTTTGATTCTAACCAAATTGACATGACTGAAGAAGAAACTCAAAACTACACTCTATTAAATGAAAACAGAAACACAGCTAAAAAACAATGTATGACATTAAACTTGTCCAAAATTTTTTGAAAATGAAAAATGAAAATAGAGAAATACAAAACATTCCTCCAATTGAACTGGACAGTCTACTCGCCAATTTGTTAATTACAGTCCGTAAAAAGGATGGGCAACTATTTGAGCAATCTACTCTAAAAGGTATTGTTGCAAGTATATATAGTAAACTTAAACGCCACCAAATATGGCCATTCAATTATAAATGACAAAGACAACCATTTCCAGTTAACAAAATAAACTCTATAAACCAAACTTAAAGTACTAAAAAAGAAGGGAAAGGTAACCAGCCAAAAAGGGCACAGCCACTGACAGATATAGAATTAAATTCCTTCTATCAGCAAAATGTGTTGGGTTGGATGTCACCAGAAGCAATGTTAAACACCCTTTGGCTGAACAACAATATTCACTTCGGATTACGAGGTGTGAAAGAACATTACGATTTGAGGTTTGTATTTAAGACCATCTTTAAACTTAAATTGGTTTTCTGTTTTCCAGCCTACAATTTTGAAATGCTAGTGTAAAAGGAGGCAATTATTAATGTTCAACCCCCGCCCAACCACCAAATTTATAATATGCATCAACTCAGAAAAATGTTCAAAACCACCGCTGTTTTATTAAATACAACATGTACTATGTAAATGTTTGGGACAGCTAACAGTTAACAGCTAACCAAAATTTGTTACGGATGGCATTAAAAATAATAAAGTGTAAAACAAAAAATAGATAATATGTTCCAGTGAGAACGTTTGCATAGCTTTATTGTCTTCAGTAATTACTAGCTTATTCCATCTTTCGTGTCAATCAAATAAGGAATAGCACTGATGAATACTCCTCATATCATACCACATTAAAACACATTTTCTTACAAGTATGTTGATTTCTTGGTGTTACATGTATTAACATCCTTCAACTTTCATTAAAGCGTATTTAAACTTTGAAAACCAGTAACATATCCGATATAACGTTCATCCAAATGATGATTAAACCATTTAGTACTGTAAATATTTCCTATCCATGGGTCATTAATTGTTGTCATTACTTTTTCGTTTGCATTAGACCTATTCCTATTTCATTATCTAAGGCACACATGATTCCTGATTACATGAATTTCTTTTCCTGATTTGTACATATAATGAATTCTGTGTTCCTTAAACAACCTGCAAAAATAAAATAAAAAAACAAATTTTCAATGAATCTTTCATAACATCTGTTAGACGTTGATTTATCACATTCATTGACAGTAGTACACATGTACTTACTTAAGAATGTACATTTGGTACAGGTGTTTCTTAGAAGCAGACAAGTGTTCATTCATGGTAAAAAAAATTGAAGGATTTGAAGAATTATTAATATACATGTTGTACAAAATGTTTCTAATGATGGTATTAAAAGATATAAACAGAAACTGCGAGGAAGGGAGGATAACTCTGTAAAAAATTTCCTGTCATTTATTTTAAATCCTTATATTACGAAACAAACAATCAATCTACAACACAAATGATTATTTGTCATATTTATTTTATGTCGCAACATTTTAAAACTGTTTTTATCTACCATGAATCAGCATTATAAATCTGGTCAATTATTAATAATACAGTTACCCAAATCATTTTTCTCGGATTCAACCCCTCTCCCCCCTTAATTGCACAAACAAATACATACAAGGACACGATGGTCTGCAAAGTAGAAAAAAGGTGTAATAACCCATTATGAACGTAAAATTGTTAAAGAAAAATGATTTTGAGCAATACCACAGATTCATTTTCCTGAAACACTTTCTTTTCAGATGGGGAGACATAACTTTGCACACCTCTTCGGATGGAAAAAAATTCTTAGAACTAAATGAACGACAACCAAAAACTCGTACTGGTGAAAATATTAATGATGTACGAGATGTTAGTCCAAAAATTTTTGAATGTCTAGATGAAATAAATCCTATTGCTCTTTATGGCAAGTTTGGTCGAGTTCGCATGATGATTCCGAGGTGCACTCGGGTACCGTTGTCATATGATATTTTTGTGCTTGCGCAACTTTCCATTTGAACGCATGGGTTAAGTAACAAAATGGCCGTAATTGACATTCAGTTGTTTACAGTCATGAACGAATTATGCTAGACGAAGGCGAGGACGAAATTATTGTTCTTAATAGAAACAATTCTTATTAGGACTTATAATGAGACTATACAATTTAAAACCAAGAGTGGAATTGCCAAAAATACACGGATACGTTGAAAACATAATTCCGCAGTTTTTAGAGGAGGATTTTATAACACATTATAGAGTCAGTCGTTGGATATTCAATGAAATTCTACGTATGATAACACCAGATTTATTGAGAAAGCATCCGGGTGGAGTTGAACAAGTAGCCCCAAACAAACAATTATTTGTTTTCTTATGTTACATGTCTAATATGGAGTCCATGAGAGAAGTTGGTCACTATTTTGGACTTTCGAAATCAACAGTGCATGGTTTAATACGCAGGGTATCTTTGAATGAAGTGTTGGGGATGTTAGTACAATACTATAGTATTCTTTATTACTTATAAGTACGAATAATATTTGATTAAACCCATTTATGATTTAGATTTGTAAGGTATAGAAAAACAGGACTTGCATGTACCAATGAAATGAAGCTTAATTATTTCAGGACTTTGTAGAAACATCTATTTTTCCTATCTGATGGAAACTTTGTTAGTATTTTAAGTATTTCACTAAAATTGCTAAATGTACTTGGATTTTTTCTTGCTATGATAAATCACAAATAAAGATATTTCCTTATCACAATATCTTCTGTCAACTTTATAATCAACGCACACATGTACATGCACCAAAAGGAATGGCTTGCAAACTATACATGTACATAGCTAGCATGGATGTATCAGTTGAACCTTTCTTTATCGTGTTTATCGGTTAACATTTCGAAATTTTCAGATTGTTAACATATGTTCTAAATTGAATTTAATAATTATTTCTTTTTACATTTTTGATTTTAGCTGATTTCGTGGCCAGATCACAGGGAGCAGCAAAATATTGCAGTTGAATTTCAGTTGCAGTTACACTTGCCAGATGTTATTGGATGTGATGATGGTACTCACATTAGACTGTCAAGTGCAATAGGTGGTGATGCTGATTATATTAACCGAAACATTACACATGTTTAAGTTAAGCAAACAATATGCAGGTATTTCGTTTCAGAAAAATCTACAGTAAAATCTACATTTGTACATGTAGAAATCTAAAATCAGCAAGTACATTTAAGAAAAAGAATCTACCAAAACTGACTTTCATAGTGCTAACGTGATCAATTTTAAAACAAGCATTGAAATTTTGGATCGACCATTTAACTTGAAGGGGCGCCTTGGGTTTTTCTTCTGGTCAGAAAAAATTAAAAATTGTTAATTTTTAACATGTCACGACAAAATAATTTTTTCATAATTGAGCATTATTTTGTATTGTAGAAATTCTTTTTCAGAATATTTTTTTCTTCACCTCTGCTGCCAAAATATTTTTCCCTCAAAAATCAAGATTCAAACTATTTTTTAAAACCAACCCCCCTTTTCTCAGGTTAAATAGTCAGGTCATATATGTTGCTTTCTGTTTTCCATGGCATATTTTTAAAATTCAACATCTCTGTTTCCTTGTAATGTTGTGGAAATAATATGTACATGTGTAATAAGCTTATGGAAAAAAATTTGAATCACAATCCGTACATGCCGTATGTACACGTTGAGTGAATAGAAAAGATAAAATCGGTTCTCATTTTTTTTCTTCTAAATTTAAAGCGCTAGCGCTTTCGCGTCTTACAAAGATCGTAAGGTAAAATGATGTTACAAAGACCTTATTAATACTAATTAAAAAATAATTTAAAAGTGTGGTTATGCTATACTAAAAAAGTTATATTGTGTCATGCAAAACTCCGTTTCATACTCTTTTAACCCCGTGTGGGACCCGGGCACTGAAGAATAGGCACACGGCTTCCTTAGCCTGCAGTAAGAGTCTGCTAAAAGAGCCAACACTTGCCGTGTGTTGCGATCCGTGGTGTTTACAGGACGGGATTTCAGTAGGCCGGTTAAACGTCCCGAAAACTTACTGAACTCTTACTATTATACGGGATATCGAGTTAGCCCTGACTTAGATCAATCGGCATGTCACGTCTTGCCCTTTGTGAATCCTTCTCAATGTAGCTGTTCTATTAAATTAAATTATTGAATTATTTTCCTTTCAACTATTCCAAGAAATGTATTTACCATCTGATAGACAGCTTCCTTAAAAGACTTGCAAAGAAGGTGGTGGCTTAAGGGCAAAGCTTCCTCAGCTTTATAGAGGCGACACGTTTGAAGTGTGTTGCAACCCGTGAATGTTTGCCATGTAACAGTCCATACAGCATTA
Organism: Limnoperna fortunei; assembly: GCA_944474755.1. NCBI lineage: Eukaryota > Metazoa > Mollusca > Bivalvia > Mytilida > Modiolidae > Limnoperna > Limnoperna fortunei. The sequence continues at coordinate 56,915,767 of OX104122.1, read as the reverse complement.
AGCATGTCTTGATGCACTGTGTGGACATTGCCCACATTCGGGAACGTTTCTATTCTGTAGATACCTATTTTAATTTATTTAAAACTGTCGCAGGCGACACAATTTTAGTTTTTAAAAGAAACTAATTTATTTCATAAAATTTAATATCTCTGTCAATTGTGATGCTTCATACTTTTTATTGTTTTAACCACAGTTTTATCTGTAAATATTCTTACTTTTCAGTATAAAAGGAGGTATGTTGTAATAATTTAAAAATTTGAATTTCCACGTCCTGAATAAAGCTGAAATATTGCTTGCTGGACGTTAAACAACAACCAATTATTTCATAATCATCCAATTATTTCATAATCATTTATACATGTACATTTCAGATAGTATCTGACAACAGGATGTTAATTCGTCATGCATATACTGGCTGTGCTGGTTCTACACATGATGCAAGGGTCTTGCGTAAATCCTCATTATATAAATTGGGTGAAAATAGCAATAAAATAGCTCAAAATAAATACATTTTGGCAGATAGTGCATATCCCTTACGGGAGTGGTTGATTACTCCGTTTAGAGACAATGGACACCTTAATCAGCAACAAAGAAGGTTTTATAGAGCTGTGTCATCTTCTAGACAGGTAGTAGAGAGATGCATTGGCTTACTTAAAGGGAGATTTAGGAGATTTCGTGAAATAACATTATATATTTTAGAGGACATAGTTCAGAATATTTTTTCCGGTTGTGTTCTTCATAATCTTTGTATTCTAAGAAATGACAATGTTGAACAATTTATAGATAAAGTAGATGAGGACCCAAACCAATACCAAAATATATTCAATGCTGCTTTATCGGGAATGGAAAAGAGGCAACAACTAGTTAACAATCTGGCTTTAAATGACTGATTCGACAAGAGCCATTGCTATTCCTATATAAATAAATTGTATGAGAATACTGACGACTTTTGATTGGAAATTTTGTTATCCCTCGATGGAGAACAGGTTTTTTGTAGTAAATCCTGATATATATAAGGACTGCAAATGTCAATGTCAACAAAACAGAAAAAAAAAAACAAACAGAAAAACATTTAATGTAAATAACCATATTTATAAAAAAAAGGAAACAAATAACGTTAATAAAAGTATAGAAAACAATTGCATATAAACTAGTGCATATAGTACTAACAATAACATTATACATGTAATATTAAACAAGTTAGGGTCAATATTGATACCCCTGCTTTTAAAACTTTAGTCATCTTCACAAGTCAGGGTTTCTGTGTCCATATGTGTCCACAAAACCCTGACAAACTTAGCTAGGAAATTCCCGGACTAGAAGATTTTAATATGACGTTAAATATCAACCAATGAAATAGATTGAAAGAAGAAAGTGTTTGGCAGTAGTAATTCTCACTTATTCTTGAGTGGGAAGAAAACGTAACGCAACTTATAAATAACGCTGTACTGAAAAACTATTAACAATACTGTACAAAATACACTGATTTTCACATGGTCTATGCAACACATCTGTTTGGTTTATTTACAATAGACATCGGGATATCCCCTAACTAAGTCGTGAATGAAAGCGAGCTTTTGATTGGCTACATGCTGGTATAATGTAGCCAATCAAAATAGTGACTTCTAGCCCGACAATTTCCTAGCAAGTTTGTCTCGGTTTCCTGGACACATGTGGGCACAGAAACCCTGACTTGTGAGGATGAACTTTAGTGGGGTGCATATTTACAAACCATATAGTAGGGTCTGACTTAATATGTTTAGAGACAACAGATATTGCCCATGAAATGAATCAACAATACAATTTAACCATGTAAAGCCTTACCAAATCTAAACAATCTAACAACATGAACAACATTAAAAATATGCATTTAACAATTGGTTGTAAAGATTTTCAGTAATGCTGGACAGACATGGAAAATGAGAGGGATTTTCTCCATATATATAAACATTTAACCAGATTCATTAAAATACATTTTAGTAGCTCTAAGACTTTTCAAATATCACACTTTATGTGCAGACAGCTGATTAATTACAATGTACATGTATAAAAAACCCAACTATTGTCGAGTTAAACATGAAAACTTCAACAGCACAAAGTAAAACAATTACAAATTAAACCAGAGGCTCTTAAGAGCAAGTATCGCTCACCTGATTTTATAGGCAATGAAGATGGCATTTTCCTGATGTTAAACTAAGTCCTGTAATTTTCAACATAAACTTAAAAGAGGACCATCCAAACAATATTGATAGTAAGTTTTGTTTCCATCGGTTAACAGGTTTCAGAAAAGAAGACTTTTTAATGTTTTCCAGATAGGACCAAATGTTAATCTATGTCCTGCTGTGGTGGTATTTTGATTTTTCTATTGGCATACAAAACATAAACTTCAAGAGGACCATCCAAACAATATTGCTAATAAAGTTTGTTTCAATTGGTTAACCGGTTTCATAGAAGAAGCCATAGGGTCCTATGTTAAACTAAGTCCTGCTGTAGCCGCCATATTTTTTTCCAATCAAAATGAAAAACACAAACTTTGTAAAGATCCATCCAATGAACATTAGGGCCAAGTGGTTTCAATTGGACAAGTGGTATCAGAGAAGAAGATTAAAATGTAAAACGTTTACAGACGACGACGGACGCAAAGTGATGACAACACTAGTAGCTCACCTGTCAGGTGAGCTAAAAACCATAACTTGGTATCCATATTCATGATATACATATAATTATGTATCTTCAAAATAAAATTTAAAAAGCCTCTTAAAAGGAATGCAATACTGCATATAATGGGATTTAACAAAGGTTACTGCAAAATGTTTAGAACTTGATTTTCAGACAATAATAGTCAACTTATAATTTGTTATTATTAGTATCTGACTTTGTCCCTGGTCATGCTGGCTGACACTCTTCAAAAAATTTTTAAGAATCTATCCATTCTTTTTATCTTTTGAGAGTGTTGCTTCTTCATTATCCCCAAAAGCTTAACATTTCTCTGCCTTTCTCTTGCTGGTGCTTTGTTTACATTCTTTCTTTTTACTCACAGATTCATTTGCTTTAGGTTTTGACTTCAACTTTTCAATTCTAGAGCTATCATAAGTTATGGTAGCTTGTGTTGCAGCTTTATTCCCATATGCCAAATTAAAAATATCAAAATATTTCCATTCTTCTTTGCTATTTCCAGTTTTTCCTTTGTTATCTACAACCTCTTTGTACTTCTTTTTTAATAGTTTCCATTTATTCATTACTTGTGTTTTAGTGACTTTAATATTTGCAGAATTTTATTTCTCAGTAATCTTGTTCCAAAGTGTTTGATGATTCTTCATCGAATTAAATAATCTCCCTATCTTAAATCTAACAAGAGCCTTCCCTCACTTTCTGTCCAGTTGTGAATCTATAATAAATCAAATTAAAAATTACTTGTCAAGGGCTTTTTTCTTGCTTTTTTTTTACTTCTGAATTTTTTTTCTATTTGTTTTGTGTTTTCTTTCAGAAATGATTTTTTCCAATTCAGGAAGCTTTTTGTATAAAATTTTGTGGAACTCCATGAAGCTTACTAATAACCCGCAAGAAATTTGAATTGAATTCACCTCTAAGGTTAAATGATTAATACTGTCATGGCTTATAAATGCAGTGGAAAATTCTGATGGAAAGCATCTTGTTGTGTCTGTGGAATTTTCGGAATATGCAGAATTATTTGAATCAGAGAGATCAGATAAACTGGGAAAACTACGAATATTTTAGTTGCATTCGACTGCATTTTCTCGGGTTCATTACAGAAAATGTTACCAGCATACATTTTTACCTGTTGAGCTGTAATATTGTAATTACTCTGTTGGTCTTGGGCATGTTGGGCAGAAATATTGCTTGATGCATTTTCGGATTTCCTATCTTGATCTGACGTAGATTCTTGTGTTCATTTGTAACAATTTTCTCCTCAATACATTAAGTTGCTGCCCGATTTTGCAAAACTGCTTCTTTAATGGTTTGCTTTGTTGCTGGGTCTAAAAGATATAAAAAGAACAACATTTATTTTTAATATTTTATAACTAGAATACTGACAAAGTCATAAAGGGCCCCACTGGTAAAATATTTTGCCGATTTGCATGAAATTTTATTATGCAAACAACGTCTTGAATATAGCCGAAATATTACTTGTTGGACGTTAAACAACAAACAAACAATCAATCAATTAATATGCAAACAAAATTTCAAAGCTCTACTATAAATAATTTTTGAGTTTGAGTGTTCGCAAGGAATTGATGACGGATGAACAGAGAGATAGGCAGACAGATGGACAAAGTGAAACTGTATGCTCCTGCATCTTTATGCGAGGCCTTAAATAAAGTTGCTTTTATGAATGTTAATACTGTGATACCCTTTTGTTGACATAAAAGTTTTTTGCTGTGCTATTTGTTTCATAACAACAAAGTGGGTTGTTGCAAACCTCTTTGGGGGCCTCGGTGGCCGAGTGGTCAAGGTAGTTCGTCTACTATTGATCACGTTGTCTGTCAACACTGAGATTCCGGGTTCGATTCTCACTGCAGGCAGGGTGTACTCGACTCCAATCTTAATTGACAAGGATTGCCAGTTTTCCTACCACAGGTCGGGGTTTTTCTCCGGGTACTCCCGCTTCCTCCCCCAATAAAAACTGGACGCCATGATATAGCTGAAAAATTGCTGAAAGTGGCGTTAAACACAAACAAACAAACAAACAAACAAACAAACAAACATCAAAACTCTTTTGAAGGAAAGACGCATTTATTTAGGTCTACATTTATCATGTTTTATATTATTTTTTGTATTTATGTGTATGAAAATACATCATTATTTTAACCGAACAAGTGTATCTAAGCTATTATTTGATTGACATATAAAGTTTTTCTACTCTTAATATCATGTATATATACAAAAAAGTTGTTAAATATTTAAAACTTGAGTGAACTATCCAGTGCATGTGCAACTACATTGGTAAAAGTAGCCTAAAATATGCATATACATTACAGTACCTCCATTTGGATCAAGTACAATTCTTGAAAGTTCTTGGTTTAAACGAACACGAACAATGCCGTGTTGGGTCTTTAAGCATACGATAACCCTACAAAATAATTTTCAAAATTCAAAATGTAGGTATATATAAAAACAATTGTATAAATATTCAATATTTATTAAAGTACATTTATACTTAAGACACCTATACCATTTTATATCCAGGGGGAGGGTTGGGATTCAATCCTGCGTGAACTGTTCAGCAAAAACAATTTTTTCATAGGTTACACGAATGAACACATTTTTTTCAATTTTTTGCATTAGGCAATGTAAATTAATTTTTTTAAATAACATGGTGCTCAAAAAAATTTTAGGCAGCAAAAATTGGAATGAATATAATTATTTGCGAAAATATTCCACACCAACTCGAAAATAATGGTTGGTGCATTGTCCGAACTTCAGTGTCAACTATAAACAAGTTGGTTAAACAAAATTACCGAACTGGCATTTTCTGCGTAAAAAATCCATTAATAATAGACAAACGGTAGATAATCTACCGTGTTTCCAGCATTTTAATAGAAATAGCGGGTTAACCATTTGGTCAGGTGAATACAATGTAAAAATAAATTTACAATAATATCATTATCACAGATGATCTAATAGCACGCCCCTCACAGTGACTTAAAAAAACCTAAAATAAATTCTTACATTGTGTCAGTTGGCCTACCCGTCGCCATCTTGATTGCCTTCTCACCTTGGGTCGATCCGGAGTTTCTCGCGGACTGGTGTCAAAGGTCAGATGACGTCATTTAGGCTTGTTCCAGAGCAGTTCACATGGATCTCGAGTAACCCGAGTAAGATCCCTGGTCACCATCCGAACTTGACCCTTGGTTCTAAGCGACCATCCGGTATGTCAAATGAAAACTACCCATTTTACTTTAGTTAGCAACACGCACCATACCACTTACCGGAGCTGACAATCAACCTTGGTTCGTGTGTCAACGCGTTTGTGTTAAGAAGTTAGACAGGATAGTTAAAAAAATGCAACAAAAGGGAAATTTGAGTGCCAATAAGCGACATACTAACCACAGTGCGCACAAATATCTAGTTCAAAAGTTTAAAGACCACAATGTTAAGGACACTGACATAACGCAAATATCGGGTCACAAAAATGTACAATCGATCAGAAATTACAGTTCGATTAATGAGGACAAACATAAAGAAACATAAAGATAAGTATTTGATTAAACTTATTACTTGCATTACATTTTATTCATAATTCACCTTTAAAAGCAGAACTCGTTCGTGTGACACATCACTCAATTTACGTCAAGCATGTTGATTACCAAAATACTGCGCACAGTATATAGAGGCGTAATTAAAGAAAATTTTTAAGGTAAATTTTATACAAAATAAAAAACAACTTTGGGAGTAAAAATTTTAGGATAGATTGCAGGATAAACATAATATTAGTATATTGACTTGACAGAAACACAATATAAGGACTCGGCACGAAACGGGGAAAAAGGCTCGGCAGAACCTCGCCTTTTTACCCCGTTTCTAAGCCTCTGCCTTATTTTGTGTTTATGTCAAGTCAATACACTAATATTATATATTTATAATTTCTGTAAATGGTTTATTACCTGTATATAAAGTTTCAATCGATCAATATAATTAAATGAAGGATTATATTTGACTAATTAAACTGATCGATGACGGTTACCAATGACGTAGTTATGCTTTTGGACAGACATATTGATAAGCTATCTGATCAGTCACCAGTCGTTATCACTCATTAATTAATCAAAGTGCTGTATTCAATCTACATTCTAATGGCCTACAATAGGTAAAAATTGGAAGCATTAAGTAATTCTTCAAAACTTTTTTCTATAAAAAACATAGAGGACCATAGAGTCATTTCATCCTGGTCGGCGTAAATGTTAACTATATATTTTTATAAGATTTCCAATTGAACTTTAGAGTTTTGGTACAGCAGGTCAGTAAACTGAAGACCAGCAACACGCTCAATATATGCAGATTCAGAGTATAATTGTCTCAATAAGTCTTCAATTATTAACGACAATGATAAAGGCGTCAGTATAAGGCCTTTAAAAATGATCTCAACAGTCATGCAATAAAACTTAATAATTGTTATTTGAAGAATTTCTTTTTAAGTTTTGATAACAAATTATCTACCAAAAAAATAAACATGGCTAAGAATAAAAAATTTTGTTTCAGTGATTCAGAATTAATAAACAAAGACAATCGAACGGCCGGAAATTAACTGATGCCAATAAAAACAAAGCTTCGTTGTTAAGGGCGCGTTGAAGTACATTAAAGTATAATGTAGTAAACACAAATAATAGTTAAAGGGAGCAGCATTTTTAAAATGTCACCAAATAAGTGTGCAATGTTGGTTAGGATTTGAGTATTGGAGCTTTAAGAAAAGGAAAAGGATACTATTAAACGAGAAGACAAAAAACATACAAATATCACATGAATATGTACCTAGAAGTCAAGATGTTGCTAAACACCTACCCGGATTTTTTTACAAGCTGTTTATCTAACGTTTTAATATAACAGGTGCACTACCAAGGGCAGTAATTGCTTATTTTTTTCAAACATGACGAGATCTATTCATATTGATATACGATCTATAGTTCACATACTGTTATATTCTGCATTGCGTATTTATTGAGAGAACTCATTAAAAAACTACTACTGGTAAGATAGCTTCTGGAATGCATATGTTAACCGCACGATAAACGAATGATAAAATCGATTACTAATATATTGCCTCTTTTTCTACTTATTTATATATAAATATATTTTACGATGTTATGATTTATAAAGAGTTTGACCAATTGCTTTGAAGCAATGTCAAAGCAATTGGTCAAACTCTTTATAAATCATAACATCGTAAAAATCTTACTATTACAAATCTCGTGAAATATTATGACAAAATATGCAATTACAGGTGAACTGAATGCATTGTAAAATAACGATTTTTTTTTATCTTACACGTAAAATACGACATAGAAAGTAGCAAAGAAAACCGACCGAACAACAAGAGCCAAAAACCAAGGGACAGTTACAAATCCGGATATAGACAAACACAACACAAAAATCAAAAACATAAAACACAGAAAGAGAGTAACCCGAACCCAATAAAAACCATGGGTGCACTCAGGTGCTCCATAGCATACGACATAGCATAGTATTAAATTATACTGTAATAGAAAATCTCAATCATTGCATGAAGGCGACGTGTATTTCAACGTGTGTTATCTATTCTTTTTTCCACGGATTCGCTATTACATAATTTCTGTACCAACTACTTGTATGAGTTTCTGCATCTTATAGCTCCCAACGTCCCCTCCCACTCACCCCCCCCCCCAAAAAAAAGAAAAACCAGGCCAAAAATAATCAGACCAGAAAAAAGAAAACATAGGTTGAATTCAAACCAGGTACCAATTGCTGGTTGTGTCGTCAAAAGTCAAATCAACAGTGTATTTCATTTGTTTTCTTTTAAATTATGAACAATTGTGTATCAAAGGTTTTTTCTAACATACTTACTAACTGCAGGTTTTGCAAAAAATTAAGAACATCTTTTACGACCGCCAAAAACCACCCAATATGATGTAGCAAAAGTTATAGCAGTATTTCCGACATGTGAGATGACCAGGGTACAGACCCACGAGATGCACTCAGTAATGAAAACGGACTGGCTTATCTATCCTGTTTATTAATGTCCGTTGGATGTGGACGATCAATCCAAATTCTGCTGTGGGGCGAATAACGCGCTCTTTTGCATATAAGATGACCGTGGTACAGACCCGTGAACTGCACTCCGTATTGAAATGAACTCGACTTTTCCAGCCTGTTTATTAATTTCAGTTGGATAGGTATGATAACTCCAAAGTCGGGCCAAAAACACACTTTCTACGCATTAGTGTTTTTCTTAGGCAGTCATGATTATCTCCTTTGAGGGTAACTTCCAATTGTTTTATTATTTGTTCATGTCACGAATACAGTGGAAATATTATTCACCTTAAACAGCAATAAATCAATACATTTTGTCAAACTCATACTTTTGATTTAAAATATGACCCTTGTTATTGATAAGGAAACATAGTTTAAAAAAGTCAGGAACACAGATAACCCCGATTAGTTAAGAAGAGCGGCTACTGATATCATACCCATGTAATTCTTAAGGATAAAGCAGTTTTTTCTCATTTCGAAATACAGGAAATACAGATATACCTGAATAATTGACTTATTAATGAAATTTTTAATTAACGTGTAGCTGATAATTTTAAATTATATTCAAAACTATAACAGGTAAATAAACAAGACATTATAGATATTGTGTAGGGACGATTACTTAAGCCTTTAGTAGTGGTTGCAATGAGCCCACTGCTTTTCTCAATTTAATAATGGGTCTTTATTGTACAAGCAGAATTTCACTACCGAACACGTTACCATGGTCCTCAGTCCGGCCATCCATATTATATATAACCTGAGAATTCCGAACGAGAGGTATTCCCAGTCCATTAAATTTGGATGCGCTTGGTAGCTCTGGGAACACACTTAGTATAGGCTTGAAGCATTAAAAACGTTAGTATTTGATCAAATTTATTATTAATAACACATCTGTTGTAAGAAGATCGTTTAGATGTCCACCCGACAAAACCTGCAATTAACAATAATGATATTGATACACTTGCAAATGTATTGTAAAACAAGGCTTAAATCAATCTTTTATCTGTGTAGAAAGTGCTGAATATTGCTTTTGACAATTAGTCCATAAGACTTGAGGTGTAAGTTCATCAAATCATCAAAAGGCCAACTATGTAATTGTATGTTTAACACTAGCGTTAGGTTATGTATCGCTGATTCTAGCCTTAATTAATATTGATTCCTAGTTTTCTGTCAAAATGGCAAAACTCCGTTTAACTGAGCTTCCCCCCAAATCTGTACAGATACAAAAAAGTACAACACACTGACCGCCAGGATATATATATATATATATATATATATATATATATATATATAATTGACAAAATGCTCAAGGCAGATCCAAATGCTTTATACCTATCCAAAACTGAAAAGAACTGAACGACCAACTAATCTGAATTCAGATTAACACACATAACATAAGGAAAAACAAAAAAAAAACAAAAAAACAAAAAAAACCCAAAACAATTACAAAAACAAAAACAAAATACAAAATGCAATAAGCCGAACCCACTTGGGCGCACTCTCAGATTCCCTAAACGAATATAAAGTCACACTTGCCTCTAATTACACACATCAAGCCTTATTTAGGATATCCGACAGTGCGAAAAATAGTCCTTTAAATAAAAGACACCAATGTATTTAGAACAAAATCTACTCGTATGTACCGTGAAATAATTGGAGCATTTTTTATGTCCTTAACCTGGAGGTGGAGCTGCAGTAGTAGTGGTAGTAGTAGTGGTGGTGGTAGCAGTGGTAGCAGTGGTAGCCGTCGTCGCTGTAGTAGCCGCTGTAGTCGCCGCAGTAGTAGCCGCCGTCGTAGTCGCAGCCGTAGTTGCCACTGGCGTAGGGGTCAGTAGACTTAATAAGCCTGCCACTGAAATTATTTCATTTAAATCTTTGTCAATGAAAGATAACTTTCGCGACCTATTATTATTGAAAAATAATTATAATTTTCAAATAACACCAAAACACACAGGCAAAGGCGAGTTTGCAAGACCTGCATTATTTTACAATGTCATTAATAATCACGGGTGCAAAAATCTTATAAGGGATGGAGTTAATGCGTGGTAGACTCCAACATTAACTGACAAAAATTGTCAGTTTCCCGGATTCTGAAAGGTATTAAAGTTTCTCACATATAGACGAAATTTTTAGGAAAGTGCTACCGTCTTTGGAATTTAGACAAAATTGCAATATTATTCACTTTTGTGCACTTGTATAGCGTCAAATGAGTTGAATTTTAAAAAGAGAATTTAACTTTAAAGGTAAAAAATTCTATATTTTTTATTTTGTATTTAATATACTTTTATAGACAAATTTACTTGGTGCCAGCGAATATTTATCAAACCATTAATTCTAAAGTACAATATATCGCTGGCAGCAGCATCTGTGAAACTGCCATTCGAATTCATCAGTTATATATTTGATTATTTAGAGTAATTGCATATATGTTTCATGTTAATTTTTGAACCCAAATTGTATCTGTAAGCGGCCGAAGAGGTTGGGGAAATATTCTCTGTTTTAGAATGGTGAAGATCGAGTTGGAGCAACCCTAATTAAGGATGATTACAAGTTTTACAGCCGTAAAATTTTCATGTTAAGTTCACGCGCGAAAAGTGTTGAAATTAGCAATGAAGTTAATACCAAAATACTTAACATAGAGGAAACTATCAAAGAAGACAATCCACAAAGCTTAGTCTGAAAAAACCCTCAAACTGTAGAACCAACAACCAATAAATGAGGCATGCCAAACCTCTTGTTTTCATTACTGTATTATGTGAGTTGATCAGTTGAATAAAATTGATGAGTATCAGCTCAACGTACAATAATGTTTACACTTAGGCACTAATAATTCTTCAAAGAACTCTAGTACTTACAAAACAGTAAAGGTAGAAGCATATCGAAAAATGAAAACATCCCCGGGTCGTCATTCGTAGCAAGTATAATTGGTTTCTCTGGTTGGTACATAGGGATCATTTGTGGAACAGGTAACACCATTGTTTTAACTGTGCCACCAGTCTCGGACTTTGCCTGACCATATCCCCCACCATTACACCCTACTACCATGAGCAGGATTACACAAAAATTTGTAAGCCCCGTCATCTTGAAACAAATTAACTGTGAAATAATTAAGAAAGAATTAATGTCTATTAAAATAAATCAATAGTAATTATATACATTCATTGATGTATGTATTTTTCAATTGCATCCATTCTCATTCCTCAATTTAAAAAGTAAATTACGCAACGTACATCTGTTAGAGACAGTTAAATCCCTGATTGACGTAAAGAAAAACTTAAATGAAATACATGCACACGTAAATATCTCCTATGCAAGGCAACTTCCTTGGGGAAAATAGTTTTATTGCAACAGAAAAATTCATCTGTGCTTGCGATATCACGTTGTTCCATTAAACTGTGTATTTAAGCGATCGTCTCCGAACTCAATTGTCGCGGTGAATGAAGCAGTTGATAATAAAGTCCGGTGCAGTTTAATAAAACAGAATATCCCAAAATCTTTCTCATAAAACGGAAAAAAGTTTTGAAGTTGCCAAACGTAAAAAAAGCCTCGTAAAAAAAATGGTTCAACAAATCAATATTTAAACATAAAAGAAAAATATTTAGTAATGTCAGAATTTAAATAATTAAAGGTTTCATTAAAGTTTCGGAGTTCAAATGTTGAAAATTTTTTTGCAGTAAAACTTTCAGAGGTGAACTATTTTTTCCGAAAGTATTCATTTTAGACTTTAAATTGAAACATTAACAACACGATAACTTCAAGGTTAAACTTGATAACACTCATGTAAAAAACAGGATAAGTACACCTCCTCAATATTGAAAAGCATATGAATATCATTGTACAACGCGGTAAAATGTATAGAAATAAATTTTAAACAATAAGGTATCTATTTTTGATCATAAACGCTATACATATACCTGTGTGTTCCCAAAGATGACACTTCCCAATAACGCAATGAATATTGATGTTCACGTTTATATAATAGTGTACTTTGATTTCCCTAAAAACTAATTAACACGTTTCGTTTCAGGCAAGAATGGCAAGAATAGAAATGCAGGACAGTTTTTATATTTGTCAAAGTGCATTAATGTAACGGTATGCATAATATGCGCTAGCACTGCTCTAAAATATTAACAGTCATCATATACATTACAATTATATCATAGAATCAGAGCGATCATTGATTATATCGTAACAACCAATAAAAAGAATATTGACCAACGACGAAGTCTGAGGTCAGTAGTTTTATTTTTTATTCTTATTCACATGCTGCAATTGTTTAATTATTTTTGCTACCTTTCAAATTATTTTTCTAGTTTCACAGTCAGCAGAGTAATTTTGTGTGTATTTTCTCACTAGTTTTACTTCCAAAATCTTACCATAATTATCACCCTCTACTGTCGCGAACCGCGAGTGCAACATATTGGTTACGTTGAAGTACTGAATGACAAAATCCCAGAACATGAAAGGCGATTAACCGAGAAAAACTGGTGATCTTATTTGAATGCATAGCTATGCATGGAAAACATAGGTTTGCAATAATATTGTAGCATTCATAATGAGTTTTGATAATTTGTAACGTGATTATTATTATCATCTTTTAGTCCTCCAAACAAGAAGAGTACATTACAAGGAACAATATCATGAAACAAAACATATGAACATAATTACAAAAAAAAATGTCAGATTGAAAATTGAACAAAAACTACTTATGTTAAACTATGATTTGGTTCCCATTCGAGATAACCACTGATCTTCTTCTAGTTTGTGCACATCACTTTTTACACCAGCTTTCCACTGAAGCTTTGATGGAAAAGTAAAGTTACTCATAAATTCGCCGATGAACATTTCTAAACTGCACTTCTTTAATAGTCTGTAGATTTCCGTAATGAAACCTGAATGCTTTGTTCTCCATTAACGCTGTGCATGAATAAGCGAGTAAAGAAACACTTTCTTCGAAGTCGACCGAGGATTATTAGTTTTCGGCAATCTATGTATCCCTCAATTGTCCACCACCCAAGTAAACCTGCACACATATCAGATTTTGCCAGACGATCAAAACCTTGTATAGATTTTAGAATGTATCTTTGTGCTCTTTCGAACTTTAACATTTGTGTATCGTTTATCAGCCATAGTTCACACCCATATAGGCATTTTGCATAGCACATCGATTTGACTAATTTCCCACTGATAATTAGGCTCATAGTTTGAGAGTGTACACCTGAACGAAGTAGGCTCATCATAAAAGATCTTAATGACGTGCAAACATGTCTAGTCCTTTCTATATGGGTTCAACTAGTGTTTAAAACGTGCTTAACCTCAGGTATTGGTTGCCCAAGAAGTTCGATCTTTGGAGCTGTAGATTTGTTTGTGTGTTTAGCTTTGAACGTTAAAATGTTACTTTTTGCTGGTGAGAAATTGAAACGCCACTGTTTACTATAGTTTCCACACATTCTGACCATATCCTGCGTGACGGGTCTTGGCGAGCTTGCTAAACAAATGTCATCAGCCTGCGTTGGGAAAAACACTGGAATGTCGTATGCCTTTTCACATTGAACCATCAGGATTTTATTCCGTTACTTAGTTATGTACGTTACAGCTTTTCATATTGACTTAAAGATTCGCCAAAACTTTCCTGTTATACCTAGCTGATGTATTTTGAACAGTAGGTCATCGTGCCACACAGTGTCAAATGCTTTCGCACTATCAAGAATCACAACATTGATATCGTCGTTGTTTTCGTTATAGTAATAGATGCCCTCTTGGAGGCAGAACGATGTACATAAGCTGCATAATTGTTTTTGATATGCGATTTGTTGACTACAAGGGAAAGTGCTAGAGTCAAGAACGCTGTCTAGTCGTACAGATAGCAGCATTTCAAAAACTTTTAATGTCACTGGTAAAAGAGAAATACCTCTGTAACTATTTGGGTATAGCTTCGGTTTTCTGTCACCTTTATGAATCACAACAACACAGCTACTGCGCCAACCTTTTGGAATGTATTCATGTCTGGTTATCAAATTGAAAAAAGCAGTTAAATTCTTGGAAAGTTTGGGATCGCCATACTTGACATGTTCATATGTAAGTTTATCCAACCCTCCGGATTTCCCATTTTTCAATCTCTTGCACACCTTTTCTACTTCTTCTGCTGTGAATTCTTCTTCCAGAAACCAGTTCGAGCTGTCGTTCTCTTTTAAAATGCTATCAATTTTGCGACCAATATATTCTTTAAATGTATCATCATATTGATTGTTCTCGGATTCTGTATGTATCGTCTCAAAGTGATTAGCCCACGCATCCGCTATTTCATTAGGGTGGTTGTAAACAAGGTCCAGAACAGGTTATTGTTTGCCTCATCGCATTTGTCAATTTCATCTAATTGTTCACTGATGTATTTTTGTATGCATCGTTTAAAGAATTTCGGAATTTGGATTTCGCTTATTTATGATCTGTATATGATACATATTCAAACCCTCTTGGTCTGTTATCATTTATCCAGTTAGTCCGTTTTATGATCATTTCTCTGTGTAATTCATCGATGACAGTATTCCAGTATGGCTTTATATGTTTATTAAACTTCACTTTAGGTATGCATTCTAGCCCGCATTTGTATAAAACATTGACGATCTCACTATAGTATTGTTCAATGTCGTCAGTGTTTGTGATGTTGCCAGTTATATCAACAGTTCTCATTTCATTTTCAACGCAGTTTTTGTACTCTTGAACGGATTCGTCTTTTATCTTTTTCATCCAGTTTATAATTGAACGACTTTAAAATGATATGATCTATCGTAGACGGATGCCCGGTTGATGAGTAAAAAGTATTTGCAAGACCGTTGTATTAATTTTGTACATTTAAAGTCATTAGTTCGTGCTCTTCTATAAAATCATGGAAAACTTTAATTCTATCAGTCGGATTGAACTTGCGCCTTGGTCCACCGCCTTAAACATTTTGATCGCACATAATTATGACTGTACCTTGAATGGAATACAATTCATATAACGCTCTAAGAAGTTCTGTAAACATATCTGGCGGTCTCGATGATGCAGGTAGGTAGCAGACAAAGCAAAAAATATGTTCGTTTAGCCCTTTCTTGAATTCTACTCCGACTATTCTATCACTATGAGTCTCTATCTCCTGCACATTTTCGACCGTTTTATGACAAAAGATCGCAAAACCACCTCGGATGCTAGATCTGTAGTTACAGGATCTTTTTCGTTTACAGCTTTTGCTATAACTTGATAATCTTTATCAATCGTATTAAAAAGTGAATATTAAATTGTCTTAGCCAAGGCTCAGATAGTCCACACAAGTGTATGTTATATCTTTTCAGACAGTCAAGAAGATACGGAGTGCCCGACATAATACCACCGGCATTCCAAAACATAGTGTTAAATGAACTGTTCATTTTCAGTCCTGACGGTGATCTTGAGTTACGAGCATTTTACTTTGTATAAATGCTTCTCGTGGTTGCCATTCTCTGACTTTTATTCCAGGTGGCCAAAATGATGTATCGCTTAACACTTTAGCATAATCAATAATTGTAATGTGTATGGTTGTTGCCTTTAATTCGTCTTACTGGTTTTACATGAAAACGTTTGTTTTGATTCATGGAAATGGTGACAACTTATTGTTTACATAAATAAAATTCAAACCTGTATTCCTTATATGTTATTTGTATGTGATAGTTTTAAACGTCAAATTATATTATTAGTACGGAGGCATTTTTCTACTTTGGTTTGTAGTCAGAACGCTAACTTGTTGTTTACGGTATTTACGTATTAGATGTAGAGTGGGGGGGGTTTATTAATCAACGCTATGCATTAACATTATGGTCTATTTATAAACGCTATGCATTGATAATATAGACTATTTATAAACGCTATTCATTGATATTTTTACATATTTCTGCATTTTTTATTTGACCTTAACTAAGTGTATGAATAAATGTTAAATATCAGCAAATATTTTCATTTGATGTAGTTATTACAATGGTTTTTGGGTGTAAAATTCGTATAAGTACTTATTACTTCTAACTAACTTATGGCAAAAATAGGTGTAGAAAATTAATTAATTGCTTCCCTCAGGCCATCGGAGTGATTTAATATGTATACTATGGTTTTACTGCCTGATTTAAGTATCCGGACTTATTTAATATATTTACCGTGTTGTTTGTTTATCTCTTGGGTATCAGGACATAAACTTTTAAAGGTAAAATATGGTTTCAATGTCATCAGTTATATCACCAGATCGATTTTATAATATGGTTTTTAATTGAACTTCTTAGATCTCGGGGAAATTTTATAAGTGAAATATCTTTTTTAATTCCATCGCTAAAGTCTCAGGAATGATTTTATATGTGCAATATAGTTTTTAATTCCACCCATAAGGTCTCAGGAATGATTTTATATGTGAAATATGCTGTTTAGTTGCATCGCACAAATCTGAAGATTGATTTTATATGTGCTATATGGTATTATTTGTATTGCCAAGATTCAGGATAGATTGTATATGTGAAATATGGTTTTTAATTGCATCGCTATGGTAAAAGGATTGATTTTATATGTAATATGGTTTTAATTGCATTGCTAAAGTATCTTTACTGATTTTAGTTGCAAAATATGGTTTTTAATTGCATTGCAAAAGTTTCTGGTGTGATTTTATGTGTTTCGTATGGTTTTACTCTACATTTCTATGAGCTCACGAGTGATTTAATGTGCGTAAGACGGTTTATATGGGGATTTTATGGGTGATTTGTATTTGCAACCACTGGGTCGATACCTTTGCAGGTTAACTGTTTGTCCCCTAGGGTATCACAAGCCTTGTAGTCACACTTCGGTGCTGACATGAATATTATTGATTCTTTCTCAGTGATATAGTCATTGTCTAAATTTCGAATTATTTTAATTCTAAGGTATTTCTTTTTTCAATGTGTAGATAGCATCAGCTGGATTTGGTATAACGTTTTGGAATTTTGGTGATAAAAGCTCTACAACATCTTGATCATTTGGATGTTTAATATTGTCTGGGTTTGAGCGACATGGATGAGTCTTGATTAGACGAAACGTGCGCCTGGCGTATTAAATGATGTTAACCTTGGTATATTTGATGTATTAATTTATGGAATTGAAGTTAAAAAGCATATCCAGGATGTAGATAGCCATGATATGAAATATAAATACTATTTAGTTTGAGTTAGAAAGTGAAATGTTTGTATTATTAATAGATGTATTAATACCGACATACATGTATTACAGGTAAGGATTTATCATAGATACAACTACACGGAAAAAATCAGATTGCTCAATAACAATTTTAATAATAATAAAATAAGACTGTATATAATAATGTAGAGAAAGTTATAGTCTAAATTTTAAACCACAACGGCCTGCTTAATATTTACCAACACGCGAACGAGAAAAAATAGCTTGTTTTAAAATAGACTGTACATTTCATAAATTATGTTTTGTAGTTATACATTTATGACAGAAATTTTGACAATTTTTGCCAAATTGAGAATTTGAAACGAAATAATTGAAAGCAGAGATTTTGACTTTTGTATCTAAATGTGACATTTTTGTCACGTGAGAGTTAAAAAACAGAGATTTTGATCGTTTTGTCCATTGGACATTTTTGTCAGATGACAATGGAAATCAGAGATTTTGACCGTTGTTGGCAATATGACCAAAGCAGAGAGATTTGGATCGTTTGGTCCATTTGACGCCAGCAAACAATTTGACAATATATAAAGAAGAGATTAGGACTCATTCCTATAAGTTAAAACAATCAAATTGACTGGTTTTTGTAAAAAAAGGCACAGATATTTTCTCTCAGCTGCAGAGATTTCGACTGGTTTAAGTTAGTTTATTTTTCGCTAGGACTGCACCTAAATGTATGATCTTCCTTCATATGGATTGCAAAATAAAACAGGTGTTCATAGTTGTGGGTATATGCAAACAAAGACATAAACTCTGCCTGATATGATAATAAATCAGAGATCACGTTTGGGAACAGTATCGCAGTCTTTTCACATCAAGATAAATAAGTGTATGAAAATTGAGCAAATTGATCCGTAATATTGGATCCATTATTGTGAAACCCACCAATCGCCTACATTGTTGCCGATGTTTGGCTATTCGAAATTTGGATTCTCCTCGGACCTTGGATCTAGACACCCGGTGTCTGTGCTCTTTTGTTCTAAATGAACTTTAGACACAAATCAATCAATTAATCAAATATATAAATACTGTATATTGAATAAAAGAAAACTATATATGTCTGCATGGGCATTACATAATTGGTGTGATTGTTTAATGTACCGGACATGTTTCCAAATGCTTATGAATGCTTTGTTCAAAATGTAGCTAGCATTTAGTAGATGTTCTGTGCTAATTTTTTCACTAGATTAAAATTTTCTTTTACTGGATTTTAAGTCGACCACAGTATGTGTATATGTAGCACTACAAAGTTGCACTTTAAAATTTAAAATGCTTATTAATGCTTTGTTCAAAATGTAGCTAGCATTTAGTAGATGTTCTGTGCTAATTTTTTCACTAGATTAAAATGTTCTTTTACTGGATTTTAAGTCGACCACAGTATGTGTATATGTAGCACTACAAAGTTGCACTTTAAAATTGTAATTTTTCAAAAACTTCTAATTGCGCTAAGTTGAAAGCAGTCCAGATCTACGGAAGAACACGAAAGAAGGGGTGTCATGTGTGGAATTTCGGCCGGTATGCACGAAGTGCAAACCCGGTTTATAGTAGGGTGAAATCCAGCCATTATAGACTTGCGATTAACTTCCGGTTAATAAATATTGCTATCTAGAGGAGTACGTAGTTATTAAATGCTGCTGTAAAGTCTTTATTTGTCAACAGGATCATCTCTACTAGATAATTTTCAATGCGAATCCTCAGGGTATTAAGCAGTCTACCCAATAAAAAATGCACGCCATGATAAAGCTAAAAAGTGCTTAACATGGCGTTAAGCACCATTCGAACACGCAAAAGAAAACAAATCTCTGCAATTCAGACGTACGTCTTTTAATCTTGCTACAAAGTTTATTTATGATTACCTCAAATCAACGTCTTGTCGTTTAATGATTATTTTAATTGCGAGAGTCTTTTCCATTTATATTGCACTTGCAGTTTTTATTCGAATTAACCTTTCAGGTTTTAAATATTGTGACTGACCTTTAATTAATTTACACAGTACTATTGAGATAGCTGTAATGTGCCTTAATTTAATTCATATTTCCACTAGCAGATCACACTCCTTGTAAGATTACTCATATCATATTTATTGTTAATTGACCTTCACGTTATCAAGCAGAAAATATGCTTGAATAAACAATACCTAGAAGTTTTTTGCTTATTGGAAAGCGGAAACGACAACGTTTGATTCAAGCGTCTTAATTGTAAAGATTCAGCATGTGGTTGTTTCTGTTTTCGATATTGTCGGGTATGGCTAATTAATTAGCTTCTGGATACCTTTTACAAATTGAACGAATCTACATGTCAGCTACATTTGTGCAAGACCTTAGGGCTGAAACAGCTATAAATAAAAAAACAGTTTGTGTAGTTAATAGTCGAGTTAACCCAGCCAAAATAACTGTCTTCTTCCCTTCATGGCGATTGCATATGTGATGGTTTGTTATGTATGTTCTTAATTAATGTAGTCTCACCATAACTTTTTAGACATATATAAAGCGAAATATTTAAGCCAGATGATTGACTGCCATGGCATTCTTGTCTTCGATTTTGTTTCAGGTGCTTATAAATGGACGTCCATAACAATTTGATGTTTTGCAAGACTTTGATTTGAAGTGTGTAAAGTTAAATACTGTGAAAAATATATTTGACTTAAATAACAAAACACGTTCTTGTAAGAAGCGAATACCATAAAACACTTTCGACAAATTATAGTGGAAACAGCTCCAGTTCTAAAATTACTTATTGCATATTAAATATTTATGTTGACATGTGACTTTTGAAAACCGAAAGTTAGTCTTTTGATAGACTCTGTTGTATTAAGGTTTATGGTTGCTATGGACGTTTATCAACCTAATGCAACTTTTCGAAAACTGGAAGTAAAAAATCCTTTTACAGAAAATGTTGCCCTCAACTCAAAATCATTCGATTGCGGACTTTTGTTTACATTAAGCTGACCAAAATTACTTCTTAGAACTGAAAGTAATAATGTCTTTAAACATGAAGCGTTGTCCTTAATCAAACAATCAAACACATGGTTGGTAGGAACTTTTGTCACCAGAAGTGACTTTCGAAAAACGGAAGATGATGATTTTAGACATAAACCGATGTCCTGAATCTGAAAACATATGGATACAATGGACTTTTGTAAATGGCAAGAGGTTTTTAAAAACCGGAAGTGACGTTTTAAAACCGGATGTAATGTCTTTTCACTGGAAAATTTGTCCTCAATCCGAAAACATATAATTGCTAGTTGACTTGTGACTCGTAAAAACCTCAAGATGATGCGCATTTTCAAGTCTTCAGTTGCCTCTAGGTGCAGATCATTGGCGTTTTTGTGAGTTTTGAACGTTAACATTCAAACGTAATTGACTTGTAGGTATCAATGTACTATTGCATAACGGTATGGGCGCTGCCATTTTATGAGCACAAAGTAAAGCGTGAAAAAACTGTCAGGTTAAACGCGATTGGTCAATAATGATTGTTAAAGTAAATATATTTTGGAAAGAAATGCAATCTTTGGTATGAAAATAGACAAAAAAGGAGTTTTATACACATTTAGGAGGAAGAAATCAAATTTCGAATACGTAGGGGCACCTCGAGGAAATTTGAAAAAAATTAGACTCCCCCTTTTTGACCTTCATTTTTCAGCCAGAAAAGCAATGCGAACCTATATTTTTAATAACACCAAATAAGCCCCCTATTCTTTAACATAAATAATCTCTCTTGATTTAACATTAAATTAACTTTGTCTTTCAACGAAATAATAATCGAAAAGGGGTACCCCATATGGAAAATAACATAGAACGGCCATTGGTCCATTGTATTCTATACATGTTTCTTTTGGCATTTAAATTCGGCAAATTTTACTTTAAGCGCATAAATTCTGCATAAAATCATAGATTATTACAAAATTCATTGTTTATATTCACGTTTTAATTAGCTATAGTCTATTTCATGAAACATGCTATTTTCAATGCAACGTTAGGGTGGGAATGGTAAAACAATGACTGAAAGGCTCGTGGTCAATGTGTACACTACATTTGGAGTTTGTATGTTACAGGACGCATAAAACAGCAAATTTAGTCTAATTCAGTGATTCAAATTGAACTTTTGACAATTATAAAAGAACTATGATCTTTACGTTTTTTCGGCCCTAATCTGACTTTCTGGTTGTGTTATAATAATGGGCGATAATTTCACAAATGTTAAACGATTTCGAAGCGCTGTTTACAAATCACCGAAGTAAGGTCCAGCATTCAACCATAATGTTGTACTATAAAATTTAGGTCAGTTTTGAACAAGTTATAGTCTGTTTCAAAAACCGTTAATTTTCGGAAGATCATTTAGACCGCATTTCGTTCGTTCAATTGTGGACCCTGAATGAAAATTTAAGATAGAACAATCGTCGAACATAGGCATCTACACATGCTATGTGAAAAACACCAACAGTAAAGATAAAAAACATCAATTTTGAAGCGCAGCACAAACTGAGGAGAAAAAAACTACTTGCAAAAACGCGCCTTTTTTTCTAGGGGTGGCCTTTAAAAAACGGCACTTAAAGCATAAAGGAACATCGATGTATATGCCCAACTACATACAAGTTTTGTAATTGAATCAACAGTACTAAAGGTATGCAATTTGCTTAATTCTGCATCCATTTAATATCTCTATAGGTATCAATGTACTATTGCATAACGGTATGGGCGCTGCCATTTTATGAGCACAAAGTAAAGCGTGAAAAAACTGTCAGGTTAAACGCGATTGGTCAATAATGATTGTTAAAGTAAATATATTTTGGAAAGAAATGCAATCTTTGGTATGAAAATAGACAAAAAAGGAGTTTTATACACATTTAGGAGGAAGAAATCAAATTTCGAATACGTAGGGGCACCTCGAGGAAATTTGAAAAAAATTAGACTCCCCCTTTTTGACCTTCATTTTTCAGCCAGAAAAGCAATGCGAACCTATATTTTTAATAACACCAAATAAGCCCCCTATTCTTTAACATAAATAATCTCTCTTGATTTAACATTAAATTAACTTTGTCTTTCAACGAAATAATAATCGAAAAGGGGTACCCCATATGGAAAATAACATAGAACGGCCATTGGTCCATTGTATTCTGTATATGCTCTCTCTAAAACATTTGTTATTCGCTACAAAAAAAGTTGACTCATACATTGCTTTCAATTTACCAACCATAAGTTTTTCTCTATCTGTTACAATTTCCAGACATTACGCGATAAGAATGTTTTCGGTGTTTCGAGTGATAACTCCAACTCGTATGGGAAAATGTTTCGGTTTTACAGGGAAAATTCGGAATAGACATTAAGTGAACAATTCTTCTCGGAAACACAAAATGATATGTCGCGTACTATTTAAAACTGATCGAATAATTAAAACGACAGCAAGAAGGTCTTACCACTGAAACCAACTGACCTTGTAGGAAAATAAAGAAATTAATTTTGCATTCGCTAAAACAGCGAAACATTCTGGTATATTGTATGACTGTTTCTCAGGCCAAATTGTAACAACTTTTACTTGAGTACAATGTGCGTATAATGTGAAAAGTGGCAAAGAAAACCTACTAAACAAGAGCTTTAATTCAAGGGACAGTTACACATCCGGATATAGACAAACATGCACAGCGCAACACAAAAACCAAAAACACAAAAACAGAAAGAGAGTAGCCCGAACCTAATAAAAACCATGGGTGCATACAGGTGCTTGGAATACTGATCGCAGGATCTAGAATAAGTTGTGAAACGCGTGCATTTATGTTGTTGAAATTACATGCACACACTTTTTATAATGAATTGACTGTATTGACAAAAACATTCCTTAATTGTGTGGATTTTGATATTCCATTGGGAAAAATGAGAACAAAAAATTGGTAAATAATTTTTATTGCAGTTACTTATAAGGTGTTGTAAAATTTAGCATGAAAATAATCTTAAAACACTTGGTTGTATTAGGGCTATGGGGTAATGTTTAATACTTATCCATTTAATTTCCACACATTTTCAATATTATATATTCGATATACATAGCCATTAGCAACATTAAGTAGCCATACATATTATTACTTTTCATATTTATAGCAATATGTAGATGCCTTATTGTAAGCAGTGAATAACACACAGCCATGTATATAATCCCTATCCCCATCCTCCTCCAGCAGCAGCAGTAGTCGTAGTAGTAGTAGAAGTAGTGGTAGTAGTACCAGTAGTACCTATTGTAGCCGTTGTAGCAGTAGTTAGAGCAGCCGTAGTTACCGTCGCTGTAGTCGCGGCCGTAGTCGTCGCTGCAGTAGTCGCTCCTGTTGTGCCTGACCCGGTTGGAATCAGTAGACTAAGCAAGTATGCCACTAAAATCTATGTTAAAACACTAAGGTTATGATCTCCAGAAAAAGAAATTATTTAAATTTGGAAGAAATGAAATTGATTTTATCATAAATCGTTGCTATTCATAACTAACGAATGTACTTTATAAACACAAGAAGACGGTAAGAAAACAGGTCGGTCGACAAGAAAATGAAAGTCGAAATACAGGATAGAGACAAAGTCCGGATTGACTTACGACAACAACTAAGACCAACAGCAATAACACAATGTTGAAAAACCTACCCCAATGGGTGCTCCAGACGAGAGTTTTAATCATGGTGTTATTCGCGAAGCATACGGATTGACTTATTTACTTCAGCATGTATTTTTTGTATTTTTTTGCGGCCGAGTGCGATTGCGAGTATCAACTCGGGCAATGTATGTTCGCCTCCAATCTTATTTGGCAAGGATATTTCCGGTGTTCTTGTAAAAGATCAGTGGTATCCTGCGGTGTACTCCAGCTTCATTTTTCCGAAAAGAAAATTCTGTATACCATGTTATAATTGAATATTGGTAAAGGTATGGTAAAACAACACTCTCAAACAAATCAAAGCAAACATGACAAAAATGACCCTAGATTTTACGGTGTTTTGCCAAGAAATGGCCCTCTATCGAAGTATTACGGTTTTCTCCACGTCAAGGATTCTGCGATATGGCGTACAAGTTCTAAAAGTGGCATAAATCCTCTTAAAATCAAGCATGCCGAACATACGAAAACCTAAATAAATTATATAGGTATATGCATATTGAAAATTGATATAAAGGTCATCTGAATTAAAGCTTCTAAGAACTTGCGACTTACAAAACAGTACAGGCAGAAGCATTCCAAGAAAACCTCCATAATCTCCAAAACCTCCATAACCCCCAATACCTCCTAAGCTGTCATCTGTAGCGAGTATGACCAGACTCTGTTGCTGTTGGTTTACTGGCACGGGTTGAGGAACAGGTAACAGTATTGTGTTAATAGCGCCAGTATTAGTTGTGAATGCAGCTCCAGTATTTGCCGTGACGCCATGGCATCCTTCTACTATGAGTAGGAGAATAGCAACAATTGTGCATCTTAATCTAAAATAGAGTGACCAGTATGAGATAATTCAACCGAATCTCTGCTTAAAAATACGAAAGTAAGTGTCAGAATTCAATTTATTGATTAAACAATACTGCGTTGCCTAATAATATGAAAAAGTATGGTTGATAAGTGACCTAATGTACTATTTTAATATTAGGTTAATAAAAATATATTATTCAAGGTTACCACCTAAGTTTTACAATACTTTCGGTGTAATACCAACGTTGCTTTCGCATTAAGTTGACAATATATGAAACAAAATCTTTAAAAAAGACGATAAAATATTTGTCTATTAAACAATAATATATTTTTCGTTAAACTACACTTCTGTATTTTATATGATTGCCGAGTTCCAAACCACTAAAGCTACGATAAACAATACTATTTGTGACCATTTAAATATTGAAATATTGAAAATAAATATATTTTTTTGAACGCAGCTTTGAATTACAATTTTCAATCTGACTAAATCAATATGTTTCTGTATTGTAATTGTTGACCAAAAACATAAGCAGTGTACGGTTTTAAGAAAAATCGAAAAAGTCTTACCTTACGGTGTCTCTTAACACCATATAGGCACCTACAATAATGACAACACAAACTCAAATTTTTAAGCTTATATCTTATATCTTAGTGTACTTTTAATTTCACAAAAAATCATTAGCACGTTTCGTTTCAGGCACATGTATTCACAAGATGCCATTAGGTGTTTGGTCAAAGTCAATTGGACCTTGATCTAAATACTTCTTTATGTACTATATATTGGTGCAGTGTTAAAGCCTTTACAACAACTTTAGTATTTTTCAGCCTCTATTATATTCTTATCGCAGTTTATTTTTTCATTGTTTTCTTATATAAATGTAAACATTCCAATAGTTCAGTTTTTCTAACAGCTTATGTTTTCTTCTGTACAAAACAGTAGATCACGTTCTGGTTGTTGTAAATTGTTTACGATGTTTATGAATATTATATGCAAAACTTTAAATATAAAAATGTTCATTGTGTTTGTTGATTCCTCGTACTTTAGCAAAGGATATGCCAATAAGATTGATTTATTTAGGGTTGTGCAGTGTACAGACGACGTCATTTTCGATCTTCAAATATTATCCGTAGATGTGGTACAAATGCTATTGAAAGAAAATAAACATTTTCTACACCATGAAAGCATATTTGTGAAATGTCAATAAATGTCAGCTATGTTTAGCATGTTTCTTATAACTAAGTCTCATATACAAGTATTTTAAGAAAAATGTTTCCTCAAAACAGTATGTATAAAGCGAAGTATATGGCAGTGAATTTCATCAGAGTACTCATTTGAAACCACTTAGGTACTGTAGCGGACTTCACAATTACAGAAAAGATGTAGAGAAATATTTTTTATATTATGAAAGATTATGTGTTCCATTAAATTTTTTAATGTTATTCAGTATCTTTTGTTCCTAAGTACGATATTTATATCTCTAGACTTCAAAAAATCATGTGTGTCAAGGAGTCAAATGAGTCATTTTTTACTTACCGTTTTCTTAAAAATTAAATCCATTCATCTCATTAAGTATTCATGAATTAAAATGTCCGAACTTGTGAATTTTTACTATTATATGGATATGTCTGTAATATAAACAGTTGGACACATAGAAACTATGGAAAATGTTTCATTTCATCGCTTCAGATCCGAAATATTGTTTACAAACAGTACGACGTGCTTGTTGCCGTAAATCAGTAGTTAGATGTCGTTTAGCGTTTTCGACGTCAATTTAAAGTCTTTTGAGTCCGGTCTGACGTCATTTGTAAGTCTATTGAGTCACTTACCTCTATGAATACAGCGATTTCGCTTCGACGCGCCAGTAGTGATCTGACTCCCTTGGTTAAAGGCACTGTAGCCAAAAGCCAACATTTGAACTAACTAGATCGGAACGAGTCCCTTACCTTCTACTATAAGTCTACAAAGAGTCACCATATTCAAGGTTAATAAATATAGAATATATTTACACCACATAAAAGACTCACTGCAAATAAAGTGAGTCTCCAAGAGATTATTTACAGATAACAAAATAATGCATAGTCACATTAACAGATAACTGTAGCTGAAAAGCTCTACATTGCACATTACATGTGTCATGGTCCAGCGTGACTCACGAGTCGTGGTACATTGAGGTGTTACAGACGACGCACAGTTCTTATCCAGGCGTTTGAAAAGGCGATTTTCAGAGATATCAAAATACAGTATAAAGGCATTGCAAACAGTTTGACTCACAGGCATTAAAGAACGAAGTTTAACTCATATACCGCATTCGAAATATTTCACTATCCAGTACAGGATATATGCACAGTCAATACAGGATATATGCACAGTCAATATTAAACTTTAACATTGTGTTAATAAAAGTTATCATTTAACAGCACCAACTTGACCACAGTTATCTATCCGTTTGCCTGTTCACTGTGCCTTAATTGAGACTTCTTTTCGTGTTGTATAATGTTTTGAATGAACTCATATATATATATATATATATATATATATATATATATATATATATATATATATATATATATATATATATATGCAAGACTCAGGTTACAAAAATATTCTCAGCAACTTATATCACATTATAATATACAAACCGATGAACTATAATTAGGATTATGAATAAATATCTATGGGAAAACAATTTGTAAACATTAAAATGTCATAATTACATCACTTGTATATATGTGCCAGTATTAATTTGATTCAAAACTATCTCTGTCATGAAATAAATGTTGTCAGTATTAAGTAAATGTTGTACACGTAGCGTACAATGAAAAAATATGAAAAACGTGTTCTTGTATTGAACCAATGGCGATGAAGACAGGCCTACCAACAAAACATTACCAACATAATATCCTAGAGAATATAGAAATGAAAGTTTAATAATGGCCAACGGTTAGAGTTATCATATGACCTGTTATGAGACAAAAGTTTCAATAAAATTAAAATTGCATAATGAACACATATATTTCTTTTTATCTATCTATCGATGGGGTCATTCGTTACATATTAACTGGGTCACCGGTATGGAAGATCAGCAAGTTTCCCGTATTTGGTCATTTTATAATTATTTAACCAATTATATTTCAAGCACTACAGGCTGTATTCGTGTACATGATCTTTGGAACATTATAGGTATTTTTAGCAGACACTTGCCGAAAGGGGAAAGTGAAAGATGTCCAGGAAAAAATGCATGATGAATCGTAGTTTTAATTAAAAAAAACTTTTTTAAAAGTCTAGGTACATTGACCATCAAATAGTCTAAAGTATGAATAATGGGCGTTATTTTATTTTGTCAAACATTTGATCATGTTTGCCTCGAATAAAATATACATTTCTGAAGTTTAGCAACAACCTTTCACGAACGGGCAATTACTATTGACACGAGCATTAGTAATGCGAATATGTGTTACATATTTTTAAAATTTCAATTCTAGATTGCTCATATTTGTTTTTTAAATTTAGTATTTTATTTATACATTGTAAGTGATGTTTGTTTATAACATGCACATTGAGGTTAGTTAGAAATTTCTTTAATTTGAGACATTAGTGCCCATAATCTTTTCTTGATTTATTAAATATTTGCTGAATGTCAAGCAGAAATATTTCAGTTAAATTCACGACAAAGATACTAGGGTAAAGGGATAGACGAATGGGGAGCGAAGTTTCTTTGACACCGGACAAATGGGGAACTTAGAGTAGGGACGTTTTTCAGTTTTGTTTATTTGAGTATAATTCTTCTTTTTTATATTTTATAAAACTTTTACTGAGCCAAAAAGAAATTTACCTTAAATAACGATGTCAACATGCTTGACTTTCAAAGGAAAAATGCATTTTTGGAAAGTGCATATTTAACATAGTAATCTCATAGATCTTTGTTTTGCTTCTGTAATCTGATTTTACAAGACATATAATAAGTTAACCAATGGATTAGACACTAGCTTGCAATCGAAAGGATATAATATAATGAACAGATAAATTTACAAAACTAGGAAACATTAAGTCATATTTCATTAGTTTCCTGTATCATTATCGGCAGCCGTCGTGTGTTCTTACAGCAATAATGAATCATTTACCCGCGCTTGGTCGCATTTCGATACATAGATGACGTCCTACCATTCTGAAATAGTATGTTAAGTGGCGTTTTAAATTGTTTATACCCTATAAATTTGGAAATTTAAGATATTTCCATAAGAAGCAATGCATCTTTTGTTTCCTTGAAATTTTATCTCCGTAAAAAGTTAAAAACAAGGCGTTTAAATTGTCAAAAGGCAGAGATATTCTCTCTCAAAAGCAGAGATTTCGACTGGTTTAAATTAATTTTATTTTATGTTAGGACTTCACGGAACTGTATGATCTTCCTCCCTATGGATTGCAAAATTAAACATCTTAAACATGTGCTCATGTAGGTATATAAGGTATATAAGTATAAAGAAATGACCTTTGTCAGATATGATAATAAATCAGAGATCATGTTTGGGGACAGAATCGCAGTCTTTTCACATCAAGATGATTAAGTGTATTAAAATTGAGCAAATTCATCTGTGATAATTGGATCCAATTATTTTGAAACCCACCAATCACCTACGTTGTTGGCGTGGTTAGGCTCCGCAGAATTTGGATCCATCCTCGTATGTTGGACCTGGATACCCGGTGTGTTATATGGCAATTATTGTTCCATTACATGTGCTCTTTGTTCTGAATCAATCAATCAATCAATCAATCAATCAATCAATCAATTAACCAATCAATTAATTAATTAAACAATTTAATATAAATTCTGTATACTGAATACAAGAAAATTATATATGTCTGCTAAGACAGAACATAATAAGTGTCATTTTAAGGTGCCGGACATGTTTACGAATGCCTATGGATGCTTTGGTCAAATGTAGATAGCATTACGTAGATGTTATGTGCTAATTATTTCGCTAGATTAAAATGCTCTTTTATAGGATTTTAAGTCGGTCAAAGTATGTGTATAATTATCATTAGAAAATTGTACTTTAAAATTGTCATTTTGCAATAACTTCTAATTGCGGCAAGTTTAAAGCAGTCCAGGTCTACCGTAGATTACGAAAGAAGAGATGTCGTTATGGAATTTTGCCGGTATTATAGTATGGTACACTCAGCCAATTTAGAGTTGCAATTAATTACCGGTTAATAAATATTGCTATCTAGACCAGTACGTAATTATTAAAGATGCAAATGTTGCTGTAAAGTCTTTATTAGTCAACAGGATAATCTCTATTTTCAATTCCAGTCATAGGGTATTCCAACGTCTACCAAATAAAAAAAAGACGTCATGGTAAAGCGGAAAAAATGCTAAACATGGCGTTAAATCCCATTCGAACAAACAAAGAAAAACAAATCTCTGCCTCTGTAAATATCTCTACACACTTCATTTATGATTACCTCAAATCAATGTTCTGTCGTTTAATGATTATTTGTATTGCGAGAGTCTTTTATATTTATACTGGGCATGCAGTTTTTATTCGAATTAACATTTCAGCTTTTAAATATTGTGACTGATGTTTTATCAATTTACGCATAGTACAAAAGAGATCAGTTGTAATGTGCCTTAATTTAGTTCATCTTTTGAGTAGCACATTACATTCCTTTTAAGATTACTCGTATCAATTCTATTGCCTGTTAACTCGATTTTATATGGCTGAAATACTGCCAGTCACCAATTTATCGCCAATTGATATTTGTCAACTGCCCTTCACGTTATCAAACAGAAAATCTACTTGGACAAACAATATCACAAAGAGTTATTTGCTTATTGGAAAGCGGAAAGTACTTTTGGAGTTAAACAGGACAAGTGTCTTATTATAAAGATTCAGCATGTGGTTGTTTCTGTTTTCGATATTGTCGGGTATGGCTAATGAATTGGCTTCTTTATACATTTTATAACTTTAACGAATCTACATGTCAGAAACTATTATAATAGTAACCAGTTATCAATAAATCGCTCAGCCGACCTACATGTATGCAAGACCTTAGTTTACAAGGCTGAAACAGCTATAAATAGGAAACCAGTTTGTGTAGTTAATAGTCGAATTAACCCAGCAAAGATAACCGTCTTCTTGACTTCAGAGCGATTGCATATGTGATGCATTATTTGTGCTCAACTAAACTATATTAGTGCAAGATCTTTAGTTAACAAATTTATATGGTGGGTTGTCAGTGTTGTATAGTGAAGACTATTTGATGCATTGCATTTTATAAAATTTATTATTATGACATCCATGTAAAGTTGATCTTTAAATGTCCACCTGATACAACCTGCAAAAAAAAAATGAAATTACACGCAGTTATTAAAATTAAGACTTTAGGTCAACATTTACAATGGTTGTTTAAAACATGTTGGTTATCTGTTACTTCATTGTGCCAATGTATTATTCTTTCGGTTGACGCAGTTTGTATTATCTTAATCGATGCGGTATGTGTTTCTTTTATTGGTGAAATATGTATTATTATTTGGTAGACTATATTGTACTAAACTCTATGGTTGCTAAGAACGTTTATCAACCTAAAGCAACTTTTTGAAAACTGGAAGTAAAAAAACCTTTGACAGAAAATGTTGCCCTGAACTCAAAATCATACGATTGCGAGACGTTTGTTAAAATTAAACTGACTATTAAAACCAAAAGTACATTTCAAAACCGGAAATAATAATGTCTTGAAACAACATGAAGCGTTGTCCTTTATCAAACAATCAAACAACACATGGCTGCCTAGGGATTTTGTCACCATAAGTTACTTTCGAAAAAACGGAAGTGGATGATTTAGATATATATCGTTGTCCTGAATCTGAAAACATATGGATACAATGGACGTTTGTCAATGGCAAGTGATTTTTTAAACCGGAAGTGACGTTTTAAAACTGGATGTAATGTCTTTTACAGGAAAAGTTGTCTTCAATCCGAAAACATAATTGTTAGGGCCTCGTGACTTTAAAAACCGGAAGCTGATTCGCATTTTCAAGTTCAAGTCTTTAGTTGACTATCGTTGGCATTTTTGTGAGTTTTGAACATCAGCATTCAAATGTAAGTGAAGTGTACACGCTCTCTCTAAAACAATTTTATTCTATGCAAAACAGTTCACTCATAAGTTGGTTTTCATTTACAAATCACAAGTTTTCTCTTTGTGTTACAGCTCCTTACATTAGGAAATCATACGGTTATCAATGTTTGAGGTGATAACTCCAACTCGTAAGGAAAATTGTTTTGGTTTTACAGGGAAATTCGGAACCGACTTCAAGTGAACAATACTTTTCGAGAAACACAAAATTATATGTCGCGTACTATTTAAAAGTAATCGAATAATCAAAACAACAGCAAAAAGTCTTACCACTGAAACCTATTGACCTTGTAGGAAAATAAAGAAAGTAATTTTGCATTCGCTTAAACATGATGCATTCTGGTTAATTGTATGACTGTTTCCCAGACCCAAATAGTGTAAACTTTTACTTGATGTGAAGTATGAGAAACAAAATTTAAGGGACAGTTACGAATCCGTATATAGACAAACATACACAGCGCAACACAAAACAAAAACCAAAACAAAACGTAAACGTAGCATGAAATGATTTAAAAAAAAATGGTTTTATTAGGGCTATGGGGGTAATGTTTACTACTTATCCATTTAATTACGACACATGTTCAAAAGCTATATATTATTCCTTACCAAAAGCCGTATATTATATATTCGGTAAACATAACCTTTAGCAACTTTTAGTAGCCAAACATTTAATTACTATGCACAGTTCATATCATAGCCATATGCAGATGCCTTACTGTAAGCCGTATATAACATATCTATTCACAAGACATGTATAAGATCCATATCCATAAGCTATTAGTAGCATACAAATAGAAAAGCCTTTTTACAACAAAAATAATCATATAAAAGATGCCAATCCGAATCCATGAAAAGATACTAGGTAGATTAAAGTTATAAGATACCTAAACAAAAAGGCTATATATTTTTTTTATTTTGAATGAGAACTCGCTATTATGTAATTGTCTTCAATTAAACTAACCGTGATATATTTGGAGCAGTTTCATTCGCCGTTAACCAGGAGGAGTGACATTAGTAGTAGTAGTAGTAGCAGTAGTAGTAGTACGAGTAGTAGCTGTTGTAGCCGTTGTGGCAGTAGTTACAGCAGCCGTAGTTACCGCCGCTGTAGTCGCCGCCGTGGTCGCCGCCGTTGTTGCTCCTGCTGTCCCGGTTGGAATCAGTAGACTTAACAGGTATGCCACTAAAATGTACATTTAAAATTTAACATCTTTGTCAAGCATGGATACATCTTGTGACTGTTAATTTGCAAAAAAATCATTATTTATTTGAAAAGATGACTCATAACGTTTTAAGTTTCCGTTCTTTTCATTATAAATAATAAAGGAAAATATAAAAAGTCCCTACTTATTACAAGAATCGTATCTGGTGCCGAAATTGCACAGTGGTCTAGGAAGTGAGCTGTAACTACTATTTATTATCGGCATATAAAGAACAGGTTATGATTTCCAGAAAAGAAAAGTCATTTAAATTTGTAAGAAATGAAATTGATTTTATCATAAATATTTGCCATTCATAACGAATTTACTTTATAAATACAAGAGTACGGTAAGAAAACAGGTCGGTCGACCAGAAAATGTAGATAAAAACATAATACGGATTGACTTACGATAAAAAATAAGACCAACAGTAATAACACCATATGTTGTAAACTGAGCCCAATGGATACTTCAGACGAGAAAGTGTTAATTGCATCTAAATAAACACCCACCGAATTAATCATCGTCGTATCAAGGACAAATTCAAGGTTGAAATAAACAGCATTTTTTCTACGCAGAAAAATTCTAATCGCGTTTGGGAATTGATTTTCTATAACGATCAACTAAGTCATGGTGACGGCCATAAAAATTCCAAAGGAATTGCATTAATGTAGGCAAACGTGATGACTTCAAGTTTCCAATTGGCAACTTCCCTTTCATCGACCGCAACATTCCAGCAGCTCCAGCGTATGTGGTGTACATTTCACAACTTATACTCTATTATTGATCCTGCGATCGGTATTCCGATCTTTTCGACCGATTTCTGCTGTTGACTGTTAAACTACTCAAACAAAGGTTGTTTGTATCTAGGTTGATGTTATCACTCCAGAAGTTCTATGGTCATCATCTTTACTTAATTTCTTTGCTATTTTTCATAAGTTTAATCATGTTGTTATTCGCGGAGCATCCAACTGACTTATTCACCACAACATGTGTGCGTCATTATAATTTTGTTGTGACCGAGAGCTCTAGGAATGTGGCTGTGATTACCTTAACTCGGGCAATGTTTGTGTTCGCCTCCAATTTTATTCGTGAAGTATTTCCGGTGTCCTTGTCAGTGTACTCTAGCTTCCTTCTTCTGCAAACGAATCTGTATACCCATGTTATAATCGAATATTGGTAAAAGTAGGATAAAGCAACAACAAAACAAATCGAAGGAAACATTACCAATTTTACCCTAGGTTTTATTTGTTTTTAGCCTAGATAGGGCCCTCTATCCAGGTATAACGGCTTTCTCCACGTAAACGATTTTGCGATATGGCCTGAAAATTCTTCTTAAAAACATACATGCCAAACATACGAAAACCTAAAAAAAGTATATAGGTATGCATATTGAAAATTTATATAAAGGTCATCTGAATTAAAGCTTCTAAGAACTTGCGACTTACAAAACAGTAAAGGCAGAAGCATTCCCAGAAAACCTCCTCCATAATCTCCAAAACCTCCATAACCTCCAACACCTCCAAAGCTGTCATCTGTAGCGAGTATGACTGGACTCTGTTGTTGTTGGTTCCCTTGCACGGGTAACAGTATTGTGTTGATAGTGCCAGTATTTGCCGTGAATGCAGCTCCAGTATTTGCCGTGAAACCATGGCATCCTTCTACTATGAGTAGGAATACAGCAATAATTGTGCACCTGGACATCTTGATCTAAAATAGTGTGACCTGTATAAAATAATGCGACTGAATCTCTTCTTAAAAAGCGAACGAAAGTAGCGGAATTCAATTTGTTGATTGAAACAATACTAAAATGAAAGAAAGTATGATAAGTGAAATATTTAAATAATAGGTTAATAAAAATATATTATTCAAGGATACCACCTAAAGTTTTCCAATACGTTCGATGCAATGCCAAAGTTGCTTTCGTATTAAGTTAACAATATATTTAACAAAATCTTTAAAAACGACGATTAAATATTTGCTTATTAAATTACAATATTATTTTCTTAACTACACTTTTGCAGTTTTGTATTTTATATGATTTCCAAACCAGTAACGCTACTGCGTTTTAAAAGAACAAATACATTACATTAACTGTTTTAAATAACGTCTCTAATTAATTCTACTACAAACTTTGAACGATAAAACAGTCCTATTTAAATATTGAAATATTGAGTGTCTAATGAATTAACCAAACAATGTCGTTGTAATTTCCACTCTGAAAATCATCTGTACACACAAATTGGATTTTTGTGCCGTCCCACATCGGGAATCAAACTCGTGTCAGTTTATAACATCTATGGCTACTGCGCCTAGCATGTACAGACAGAGGTGTAACCTCTAGACCAGATCCGTGCGCTAAAAACGGAGTTTCAGTGGCCTAGTGTTACTTTTGGTTGAACATGTCATTTACATACACAAGGTTTTTGTGCGAACTGAGCTTTAATTACAACGCTTTTCATACAATCAGAATGGATCTGTAAACAATTATACAGATGCGTGCATATAGTTTCGTTTTGAATTTGTATTTATAATTGTCTATTTATATATGCCCAAAATCTGATTGCATTTCAACATTGGATCTTTAGAAATGCACTAAAGATACATAGTTAAGATAAATGATATTTATAAGTTTGTCTAATGAATTAACCAAACAATGTCGTTGTAATCTCCACTCTGAAAATCATCAGTACACACAGATTTGATTTTTGAGCCATCCCAAATAAATATCATTTATCTTTACTATGTATCTTTAGTGCATTTCTAAAGATCCAATGTTGAAATACCATCTGATGTTGGGCATATATAAATAGACATATATATATATACTGCATTGTAATTGTTGACAAAAACATGAGCATTGTACTGTTTGGAGAAAAATCGAAAATGTCTTACCTACTGGTGTCTCTCAACACCATATAGGCTCCTACTACAGTTGCCTAATGACGATTCTACCTCACTGGAAAATCTCATATCTTAAATCTTATATATCACTGTACTTCTAATTTCACAAAAAATCATTAGCACGTTTCGTTTCAGGCACATGTATTCACGAGATGTCATTAGGTGTTTTGTCCAACTCCATTGGACCGTGATCTAAATACTTCTTTACATATTATTTATTGGTGCAGTGTTAAAGCCTTTACAACAACATAAGTATTTTTCAGCCTCTTTTATATTCTGACCGCAGTTCATTTTTTCATTGTTTTCTTATATATGTGTAAAACATTTTCGTACAGGCATTGTTTTCTTCTGTACAAAACATTAGATAACATTTTTCTTGTGGTAAATCGTTTATGATGTATATGCGTATTAGATGCCAAATGGTTATTATTAAAATGCTATTAAGAGAAACCATTCATTCTCAGTTTGTATGTCTATTCATCGTACTTTAGAAAAGGATATGCCATAAAATAAATTGATCATTGATTTGTTTAGGGTTGTAAAGTGTACATTCGACGTCATATTCGATTTCCTTTCCTCGTTTTCTAGTTTTCTGATTATGCCGTTCAACTCTTGGTTAATCTTCGGAGCCGTACTTAAAAGTTTTTGACACATCAATGACCATGCCTGGTTTTTCTGATTTTAAAGTTTAATTTTATTCATGAAATACAAAAGATCTTCGAATATTATTCGTTTGTCATATTTTACCGTCTTCAACGATAGATGTGGTAACAATGCTTTTTAAAGAAAATAAACACTTCTACACAATGAAAGCATATATGTGAAATGTCAATAAATTTTCATCTAAGTCTAGCAAGTTTCTTATATCTAACTGTCATATACAACGAAATTGCTTTAAGAAAAATATGCCTCAAAAACAGTATGTATTACAGAGAAATATATGGCAATGAATTTCATCACAGTTTTCCACATACCTCATTTGAACAACCAAGGTACTATAACACCATAAGCCATACATACATTGTATTTAATACTGCTGCCCCTACTACAAAATGCTTAAACTGTGTATTTTTATTTCCATTCACTTTTTAGCAATGCACTGTTACTGATAGAGTTACCGTTATTTGCAAACACAAATGTCACTCTGTTTTCTTCAAGTTTAAGATTGATTGATTGATTGATTGGATGTTTGATTACATCCAGCGAGAAGTATTTCAGCTATATTCAGAACGAAAACAAGCTGACAAAAATAAATCAGCGGAAAATGGGTGAAATAGAATATAGAGAACACAATTTGGACTGCCACAGTAAAAAAATGGTGTATTGGGTAGGGAAAGAATTTAGCCTTTTGTATCGGCTACATTGAGCATACTCTTTTTCGAAATTTATAACATAGATCTATATCGTGCAAGGAGTGTCACACTACCAAACACGACAACTACTACGGTCCCCGGCCAGGCTTTCAATATAATGACCTGACAACAACCCCAAGCGAGAAGGTCTCTAATATTCGCCACCCAGAGACGCATTGAACTGCTCTGTGGGTCGAAAACTGGGAATCCTCCCATTATGGTCCCAGTTTTCAATCATTAATAGATGAACATTTGAATAGAGGCTATTCTTGCGAGACTCAGGTTACCAAAACAATTCTCAGCCATTTATATCACATAATAATATACAACCGATAAACTATAATTAAGATTATGAATAATATCTTTGGTTAAACAATTTGTGAACATCAAAATGTCATAATTACATCACATGTATATGTGCTAATATTAATGTGATACAAAATTTATCTCTGTGATTAAATACTTGTAGTCAGTATTCAGTAAATGTTGTACACTTAGAATGAAATTTTTTTTTAAAGTTCTTGTATTGATACAACGGCCATGAACAAACAGCCTACCAACAATGAATTACCATACCAGCATAATATCCTAGATAATATAGAAATTAAACTTTAATAATGGGCAATGGTTAGAATTATCATATGACCTGTTAAGAGCAAAAACTTTCAATAAAATTGAATTCGCATAATAAAAACATATATTTCATTTCATCTATCACTCGATGGGGTCATTCGTTACATAGTAACTGAGTCACATGGAATGGAAGATCAGCAGGTTTCCGGTATTTGGTCATTTTATAATTATGTTACAAATAATATTTCAAGCACTACAGGCTGTATTCGTGTACATGATCTTTGGACCATCATAGCTATAGGCATTTTTTAGCAGACACTTGCTTAAAGATTAAAGTGAACGATGTCCAGGAAAAAATGCATGATGAATCGTAGTTGTCAGATTTAATAAAAACTTTAATAAAAAGTACATTGACCTTAGTGGACTTTCCTATGAACAAGTTTAGGAATTAGTAATCCATCAAATAGTCAAAAGTATGAATTATGGATGCATTTTTTATATTGTCAAACATTTTATCATGTTTGCCTCGAATAAAATATACATTTCTGAAGTTCAGCAACAACCTTTCAAATATTATCAACGCGAACATTAGTTATGTGCATATTTGTTACATATATTTAAGATTTCAATTCTATATTGCTCAGATTTGTATTTTTATTATTTAAATTTATTATTTTATATATAAATTGTAAGATTTTTTTTATTGGATGCATAATTAGGTTAGTAAGAAAATTTCTTTCATTGAAACATTACTGCCTCTAATGTTCATAGTAACCTCGCAGATCTTTGTTTTGCTTCTGTAATCTAATTTTACAAGACAAATAATGAGTTAACCGATGGATTAGACAAGGGTTCTGAATCCGAAAAAGATAATGAATTTTAAAAACCAGAAAACATTAAACCATATTACATGAGTTTCCTGTATCATTATCGGCAGACGTCTTGTGTTCTTGCAGCAATAATGAATCATCTATCACGCTGTTTCAGATTTTGATACATAGATGACGTCATATCACTCTGAAATAGTATGTGTAGTAACGTCTTAGGTTATTTATATCCTTTAAATTTCGAAATTTAATATATATCCTGAAGTATCTTTTGTTTCCTTGAAATTGACCTGCGAGAAAAGGTAAATCTAGGCGCTTGATAATAAGAATAATTTCAGTTGATAGTTTGATGGTTTTTTTCTTGCACACATCTCTTTTGTCGACAACTATAGTCTATCTATCCATGCCAGTTAATGGATTAAACATATTTCTATTACTGCGTTACTTTAACGGTTAGTCAAATTACACAATTAACTGCAACGCAAATGTTTTTTGTCAAGGTTACGATTACTATCTATGAACTTTTATATATCCCTGTTAAACCTTATGGCAACTTCATATATGTTAATGTCCCTCAGTTGGTTTACCCTTGGATATTGGGTTCAAAAACGCGAAAAATTTCGAAAAAACAGAGGAGGTCTTAGTAAACAGTAGTTTAATAGTTAGTGTTGTCGTTCTTTTGACATATTTGTTTCTTATTGTTCGTCATTCCGGCTATTATTCAGTGTTTAATACACGTGAAAAGGTCTTATTCTTATTAATCTGTTATTCTGAGTTGAGAACCCTTCACGTCCTTTTTCTTCATTGCAAAATTTGATTGATTATTACATTGTCCTTTTTAAAAATTTGAAAACATTTCCCTTACTAAAATCAACGTAAGACGATAGTGTTTTCAGAAATTATTGTACAAACATTTACATGTATTAATTTGTGGGTAAGGTATCTAAATTTATAAACTAGAAACATTTTTTCTTTTCTGATTCTTAGTCGTTGCCTACAGTGCTGAAATGGTTAAAGTTAGATGGGAAGTCTTAATAAACTCGTTCAAATATACAGCTTATTTTGATAAGTTGTCTTTTTATTTGATAGGTAAGGGCTATTAAAGATATGACTCCCTTGCATCTTTAATCGTTGTTGAATTAAGTAATATATAATGTCTGTTGTTACAGCTTTGTATAATATAAAGCTAATATTCTACTGACGCAATTTTGTATCCTGTAATAAAATTACGAAAAAATTTAGTTTCCAAACTCATTGACACGTCTGGTCTGGAGAAGGGATATATTTATTTTACATTTAATATATTTATGACTGCTTATTATTATAAGATTGTTATTAATACATTTAGTGTCGTTATGTAAATCTGCATCTGGCGCTCAAACCCAAACAATATTTTAAATCCAAACGTTTAAGATGTTTTAGAACTTTTATCGCCAAAGCATTGAACATAGAAATACCTTAGAATAAAATAATTTTCGAAATCTCAGGGCAGTAAATTTAGACATGTTAAGTTAACATGTCTAAATTTACTGCCCTGAGATTTCGATGCAGGATATCCTGCATACTGTTTAACATCACTCTTAGAACACCTTATATCTTATTCTAGATCTATTGAAGAAAAAATTAGATGTCTGATTACGTGTAGCGGCAATCACTACTTACTAGTCAAGACCTCCTTGAAATTACTATTGAGGTTATCCCGGTTTGATTTCATTAAGAAAAACAAAATGATCTGATTGCACAATTAAATATCCACTGGCCATTCTGACGCACCCGTTTGTTAATATGGCACTAAAATCATTTAAAACAAAGTATTTATCCATCAATCTACTTTCTGATTCCATTTTTCTAATTAGAGGTTCTATTGAATAAATCAGTTCATTCTTATAATCTTTCACATGTGTGTTGTTTTTCTTGTGGCAGGCAGGAAATCTACTACTGGGAGTCAGCAAAATATGCGGGCTTAAAGTAATGTTCAATTTAACTAACAATGGTTAATGATCAGAGGTGTTGCAATAACTTCCATCGGCAAGGATTTCAAACGACACAATACTATTTGCAAGAGATTCATCTGACAAAATATAGTCTAACAAAGTTTCTTTTAAGATAAAAGAATAGTTTGGACCTAATACAGTAATTTTCTTTTCAGGTGTTAATAATTCTGTGTAACAAAACAACATAAGTACTTTTATTCTTTTACATTTGTTTGTTTTTTATTTGTCTTTCTTAAGACAGCTAGCATTAAGATCACCAGCTACAATAACAGACCAGAATTTAGAATAGTAATTAAACAGACTAGATCTAGTATATCAACTTCAATTTTATAATTTTCAATAGATTCATCAGCAGGAAGATAAGCTGCAAAAATATAAATTGAACCTTTGCTTTTATTCTTTAGTTATTGCCCAATCATTCGTTCAGAGGCAATATCTGAAATTTCACTTACATTCTGAAAATCTTATATATATATATATACAATATGGCTACATCGCCTTTCCTATGACATGCATTATACCCAATAGGTAAATAATCAGCTTTACAAATATATTTGTAACCTGTTTCAATACTCTGGGACCATACTGGGAGGGTTCCCAGTGCTCGACCCACAGAGCAGCCCAGCGCGTCCCCGGGTGGCAGATAGGGGACACCCTCTCGTTGGGGTGTTGTCAGGTCATAATACGGAAAGCCTGACCGCGAACCGTAGTGGGTAAAGTGTTTGGAGAGTGCCACGCTCCTTGCACGATAATGACCCCTTTTGTAGATTTCGAAAAAGAGTAGGCTCATTGTAGCCGCTACAAAGGGCTAAATTTTCCGCCCCTAACCAAAAATCCATACTTTTCCAGTGGCAGTCAAAATTGTATTCCTTGTGACCCATCCCACCCCATTTTCCGTTGATTTCTTGTTTGTTAACTTGTTCCCGTCCTGAATATAGCTGAAATACTGCTCGCTGGACGTAAAGCAGACATCCAATCAATCAATCAATTTTTCAATACTATGCAGAAACATTATGATTGTTCTGTTAATTTGTGCTCTGATAATACGCAAATATCAATTTATGATAGTTCAATAACTTATTTGAACAAACAGTTGCAGACATTATTCCTCGCACATTCCAAGATAAAATAGAAAGATTCATCATTAATACTTTTGTTGATGTAAAAAACATAACAGAAAAACGAATTGTTCTAACTACAGGTTTATATGATATTGGTTCCGACAAAGTTTCGAACCTCAGTTTTTCCAAATATACCGTTATTACTATCATCTATAAGCTTTCCAACAGGCTTCGTACTGGTGTCGTTTACTGTAATTTCTAAAGTACGTTGATTCTAATGTTAATCAACAATACCGCTAGTCCTACCTGGAGTGCGCTTGATTAGACACGTGTTCACTAAATTTAACTGGGGTACTGTTCGGGGTTGCCTTTGATGCATGAAGACTTGACAATTGCTATATAAATCACTAATAGTTTTTTTGTATCGTTACTCACAATTTTCCGTGTCGTATAAGCTCATCTTCAATTTGTTGGTCTCTTTATAAATGCGTGTTTAAAGTCAAATTCACTGATATATTTGAATTGTTGATTACGATGTCTTAGTGACGAGTTGTGTTGTTTCAATTTTCTACCTGTATCAACGACATGTTGATCACATGTTTTTAGGTGTGCCAGTTCAAGTTTCAGTTTATCATTATCTTTTTGTAGCGCATCAATTTGTTTTGTTTGTCATCTTTTTATTTGTCTAGATTATTAACTCTACTAATCAAGTTTCGTATCATGACTTGCATTTCAATCAGATTACAATTCGTATTAGATGAGCTCGACTTCTCACTTACTGATTTCATCACAGGTTCAGTTCTAAACACCTTTTTAATATTTGACTCATCGCCACACAGAAAGGAGTATATCAGATAGCAGTCTCTTGCATATTTAAACGTAGATGTACTTTAGTTGAAGTACCTTCAGTATTAAACTGATTTAATGCTCTGTAAATCGCAATAGTATCTGGTTTCATAATAAGTTTGTATGTATTCTGGGTTAAGTTGTTTTCGAGGGGATTATTTTTTTCAATGAATCTGATGCATTTGTGGATGAATTAAAACATCATTCTTTTATACTAAATTCAATAATCATCCAAGGTAATTTTTCCCATCTAGTTTTTTATCGACCCATCAATGCTTTATTTTACATGACACACTTGATTGAAAATAGTGTAATTTGGGTATATGGAATAAACGTAAGTCGTTTACAAAATTATATTTTAAACTTCAAAGCATTAATTATTTTGTTACGTTTGTTGTAATTATGAAAATGTTGGAAAAAATACTAAGGAAAAAATTTTAAAATATTTAAATAGTTATTGTCTGCAGATATATGTAGTCAACAAAGAGAATTACACAAAAATACCATTAAGAGTCTCTTAAATTGAAATAAATTAATGGCTAATTGGACTGTGATAAACCTCTCTTGCGATATATTTTTAATAAAAATACCTCCACTTTAGACCCTTAAATTCTAATAGTAATGTAAAGTTAAGTTTACGGTGAATAATAGAGAGAACTGATGAAATATCTTGCCAAGCTTGAAAGGGCGTTATAAAAATGGCGGAAAATGACATGTGATAAAAATAATAGTGTACTTGATTGTTTAGAGGGCATTATTTTTTAAAGTTTGTCAACCTCGCCAAGTTTGGGTTTTGGTTCTATTTATAAACACGGAAGTAGTAATGCACATGACAAGCAGAACCAAAAATAAACCAACCATCGAAAACACCTTACGAGACCATATAGTAGTCTTTATAATACTTTGAAGAGTTATCTTCCATAATCCAATCAAATATCAGTCTTT
Organism: Limnoperna fortunei; assembly: GCA_944474755.1. Taxonomy (NCBI): domain Eukaryota; kingdom Metazoa; phylum Mollusca; class Bivalvia; order Mytilida; family Modiolidae; genus Limnoperna; species Limnoperna fortunei. Next base: position 56,871,548 of record OX104122.1, on the reverse strand, counting down.
TAGATCCGTAATTATTAAACTAATAATATTTGCCATTTTGTTTTAGAATACATGCAGTTGTAGTATTATGTTCTACCAAATAAGACTACGCTTTTGTGTACAAGTTTACAGATGAATTAGGGTGATCACTAATCAGATGGACGGACACTCACCCAAGTCATCGATTGCCTAATTTAGCTATACTTTTGACACTAATTAGCATGTTTGAAATAAATATTGAGGAACTTACATTTCTAATTATCATCATTTTCTGTGTCATACATTTTGTATTCTATTTTCTGTGAAAGATTCTCATCAGAATTTTGAATATAACAGAAATTTGGTTTTCATGCTCAAAACTGCACAGGAAGTGTAGGTTTGAGTATTTAGCTTTTTTAAGAAAGCAGTGTGTATGTAGTTTTCGTTAAGACTGAACTAAGTTTTGTATAACTAACAGTGTTATAAACAACCAATTTTTACTATGGTAAGCAAATGGCCTTGTATTTTAGGATTCGTCAGTTAAGGTAGTTTACTAGCATTATATGTTATTCCGGTCTTAAACAGGGTATATAATGTCACATTCACCGCTTAGGATTAGTATTCCATGAGCCGAAGGCGAATGGAATATACGTCCTTAGCCGTGAATGTGACATTATATACGCTGTCTAGGAAAGGATTAACTATTATATAATAGCTCACATCTTAAATTAAAAATAATTAAATAAATATTTAAGAAAGAATTATGTAGCGTAATTTCTTTTGGAAACGTGTTGAAGTTATCCGTATTTCTTTGAGAAATAAACGTTTTAAGTGAACGAATAATATTTAAGAAAAACTTTTTTATTTATAGTTTTTATAAAACAAAATTTACGTTACGATTGATATTTTGTTACATAACATCAAATAAATAAAAATAAGAAAACATTATAATAAATTAAATATAACAGCGAAAATTGATCTTTTTAATGTTAATCGTCTTCTGTTTAATAAATACTAGTAACCCAATTGTATCCTTAAACTGGGAAGTGGCAAGGTGAAAGTTTGCGAAGCACCAAATTCAATATCGATGGAAAACATGGAGCTAGTATTGGTTTTAATTGATGTGTGGATGTGGACGTTGATATGTGAATTAAAAATAAGAAAACTAGTAATGAATGGCTATGTCACTTTGATGCCATTAAAATGAATATCATTGGATTGTGGATGATGGAAATCAAAATGAATATCAACTGAATTTGATGTTGTCTTGACTGAAGAATGCATGATGACGCAGTTAGTTTAGGTACATGTTTGTTAACTTTTAGTGCGCTTGAGATCACGTGCCTCTTTTAATGTTTTGTGCATTGACACATTTTAACATAGAGGACACATCAGAATCGTACAGGATTTGTGACCTGTGACTGACATTATTGAGGCAGACCCCCCCTTTTTTTTCCTTCGCTGATATTCTGTTATTTAAACAAATATTACATATCATTTTATTAACGTCTTTTAAAACATGTTTAGGTTAGACATTGTTGTACTTTGTTATTTTTTCAATCGAAGTGGAACGAAGACGGCTATGATGATTTGTTTTCCTATGGGCACCATACGGGATAAAAATATGCTTTATGTATACGGCTGTAGACGTATACATATCCTGATGTATACAGCTTGCTAACCAATCATAATGCAAGGTTTATATGTGAACTATAATATAACACAATGATATTTTACTTTATGTCGATGTAATTCATGACGCAACTGTTTGATGTTTTCTTTTGTAAACAGTAAAAAGTACCGGAAATCGGATCATCTCGGTTATTTCCGCATATGCGGAAAGTAATCTTGGAGATAAGTGTATGGATATGGACCAAAAATCAGCCTAATGTGATAAGGATAGCCTGTTTTCACGGCAACTTTATTATACAACTATACAGATCGTATCGAAGCAGAACTAAACATCGGAAAGATGATTGTATATTTTCAACTTAAATACGCTAACACTGCCAAAAACAAACAGGTGGAAATGTCGGGACTGGTAGTCAGATTATAATTAAAACATGAAAAAGATACTAATTTTATCAAACCGAAATTGTCATTGTGAAATCATAAAGTTTTTACACACATTTGGCATTTTTCACAACGTAGGCAAGTGTAAGGATTCCTCGTCATTCATTTTCACCTATATACACTTTCTCGATTGTAACCTCCTCACGACATCGCCTAAAGTTTTTATCACAAGAAATGTTATTGGTTTACAATATGTAAAATAAAGCTTTTAATTCCATCAAAACGGTCTTAGAAATGATTTTATATGTGAAATATGGTTTTTGATTGAATCGTTAAACCCTGATGATTGATTTTATGTTTTTAGTTGCATTGTTAGTCTCTATGGTGCTATTATATGTGAAATATTGCATTCAATTTCTGTATTAAGGTCTCAGGATCGATTGTAGATGTCAAATAGGCGTTTTTTTGCATGGCTAAGGTCTTCAAAATGACTTTATATGTAAATTTTTAATTTAATTGCATGTCGATAGTCTCGTGAATTATTTTGTATTTTATACATGGTTTTTGTGGTTTTTAATTTAATTGTTAAAGTCGCAGTGTTGAATTTATATGGGAAATATGGTTTTTGAATACATTGCAAAGGTTTCTGGCGAGATTTTATATTTTATGTATTTAACACGGCTTTATGTTTCATTTCTATAGTCTCGCCGAGGGATTTTATGTGAGTAATTGGTATTTAAAGTGATTTTATTTGAGCAATATGGTTTTTAATATCATTGCACAGTTTTTTGTGTTCTTTTATGTATTTAATATGGTTTTACTTTGCATTTCAATGATTTATGGGTGATTTGCATTACATTATGGAATTGAAGTTAAAAAGAATATCCTGTGATGAAGACAGCAAAGATATGTTATATAAATAATGTTAGGTGTGAGCTAGAAAGTGAAATGTTTGTATTAATTTTACTTTTTTACGACAGAACAGAAAAAGTCAGACTGCACAAAATATAACAGAAGAATATTAATAATATAGGGAAAGCTATATAGGCTACGTCTAAAGTTTAACCACAACGGCCTGCTTTACATTTACAGAAACGCAGACGGGAAGGAAAAAAGCTTTGCTGCGCTGCGCTTTACATTTCGACAGTAAAGTTTTCTAATGAACATTGAAGACAGAAATTTTAACATTTTTTTCAATTTGAGAATTTCTAACGAAATGGTTAAAAACAGACACTTTGATTTTATTGTCCAGAAAGGAAATTTCCTTTGACAATTCTAAAGCAGAGATTTTTTGGTTTTCAGGTAACAACGGAAAGTAGAGATTTTGACCGTTTTTGTCAATTTTAACAAAGCTGAGATTTGGACCTATTTTGTCTTTTTATCAAAAGCAGATATTTGACTATTTTTAAAGCAGGGATTAGGACTAAATTCTGTAAAATTTAATTTTAAGCGGTCAAATTGACTGGTTTTTTTCCAAAAAGCAGAGATATTTTCTCTGAAATGCATAGACTTTGACTGGTTTTAGTAATTTTTTTTTAGGTTAGGACTGCACTTAACTGTATTATCTCCCTCCCTATGTATTGCAAAATATAACATCTTAAACAGCTTGCGGAGATATACAGATAAAGAAATAAACTCTGTCGAATATGCTAATAAATAAAAGATGACGTTTGGTTACATTGGGTAAATAAGTGTATGGAAATCAAATTGTCTGACCATTTTACATAACATCGGTCTCCGGATCCAACATCCGCGAAGGGATTAAAAATAATTGGAACCAATTATCACGGAGCAAATTGATCCGTTATATTTGGATCGCCTACATTGTTGCCGTGGTTTGGGTCCGCAGACTTTGGATTCCTCCTGGGATGTTGGTTATCGATACCCGGTTTGTTATATGGCAATCATTGTTCCATTACATGTGCACTTTTGTTATATATAAATGGTGGACACCAATCAATCAATCAATCAATAAATCAATCAATTAGTCAATCAATCAAGTATATAAATACTGTATATTGAAGACAAGACAATTATATATGTCTGCTTAGACATAGCATAATTAATGTTATTTTAAATATACTTAACCCGTTTTCAAATGCTTATGAATGCCTTTGTGAAAATGTATCTTGCATTATATATGTTCTGTGCTTACTAATTCACTATATTAAAAATGTTATTTTACTGGATTTGTTTAGTGGACCAAAGTATGTGCATACTTATCACTATCAAATTTTCAGGTTTCAATAGTTTGTCTCAGGTTTACAGCAGTCATGCTCTACAGAGGATTGCAAAAGAGGTCTCATGTGTGGAATTTTGGCCGGTAAGCACGAAGTGCAAACCTAGATTATAGTATAGTGAACCCCAGCCATTTCAGACTTAACAGGATGATCTCTACGGGATAATTTTCAATCAGTGTCCTCATGGTAATCTACAGTCTACACTAAAGATGAATTTTAGACATAGAGAGACGGTTGTGTAATATATTGTGCCAAATATTTTGATATATCAACTAGACCAAATTACGTTGATATATTAAAAATGTTTATCGCAACAGATGCGACACTTGTCTGTAAATACTTATTTACCATTATGTCACCCAATAACATAGCTAGCCGTTTCTCTTAAAGTGCTATGCGAAATTATTCAATTACAACCACGTAAGTAATGTTATAAATTCTAATTAAACCATCTTTGCAATTCGAAGCCTTTCTGGCCGATTTGTTACGGTAGTTAGTCGTTTACAATTTATCGCGTGGTCTGTCAACACCGAGGTTGCGGGTAGCAGTCTCACTGTGGGCAGGGTGCGCTCGACTCCAATCTCAATTGACAAGGATTGCCAATTTTCCTACCGAAGGTCGTTGGTTTTTTTCCGGGTACTCCGGATTCCTCGCCAAATAAAAAAAACTGGACGCCATGAAATAGCTGAAAAATTGCTGAAAGTGGCGTAAAACCCCATTCTAACAAACACAAACAAACAAATATATGAAATTCAGACGTACGATCTTGCCACACAGTATATTTATGATTATTCCACATCAATGTCCTGTCGTTTAATGATTATTGTAATTGTGAGATTCTTTTCTATTGCACATACTGTTAAAACCCTAAAAATAGTTCAGCTTTTTAATAGTGTGACTGACGTTTTACCAATTTACACATAGTACAAAAGGGATCCGCGGTAATGTGCCTTAATTTAATTTATATTGTAACGAGCAGATCAAATTTCTTTTTAAGATTACCCATATCAATTGGATTGTCGTTTTTTTATTCGTGAAGTACTGCCAGTGACAAATTAATTACCAATTGATAATTTGTGTATTGACCTTCATGTTATCAATTGGGTATTATGTTTGTATAAACAATATCGCCAACATTGATATGCATATTGGAAAGAGGAAAGGACTTTTGAGTGTTTAACAGGATAACGATTGATTCAACCGTCTTAATAATTAAGATTCACCATGTGGTTGTTTCTGTTTTCGACATTTGTGGACTACGACTAAAGAATTGGACTTTTTGATAAATTTTACAAACGAATTTACATGTACATTCCCGAAAATATTACGAGAATAACTAGTTTTTATTAATCACTGAGCCGGGCTACATATGTGCAAGACGCAAAGTTAACAAGGTTGAAACAGCTATACTACAAGTGAACGTATTTAGGTGAGGAATGTTTGCGTAACAAATGAAACTGCTTACCGCGTATGGTTCAGCTTATGCTCCTTTTGTATATAAAGAAGGTACTTTTTAAAATCAACAACTATTTCCTCAAGATATTCAGCGTTTTGAAATAATTTAATTATTAATTTAATTATTTGTTTCTAATTTAATAGGGCGATTTTCCAAAGCGAACGAAATTTGGCCTAAAATTCGAACGCAAGTGTATGTTAGGTACAATCGATTGTTGTCTATTCGAGATTGTCTGAATACCATTGAACGTCACGAAAGCAGACGCACTTTTGTAAGCAACGCAAGGTCCCTTTAGAAACGAAAACAAAAATGGCTGACTGATAAGGAAAACTTCCCGTAGCAAAAGTCAAGGACAACAACTAAACAACAGAGGCATAGTACATAACATGGACAGGTTATCATATCTAATTTTGTTCACTGGATATTTGTTATAATATATATATATGGAATAATAAAAAATGCAAGCAAAAGTTTTTCCAAAGAGGCGTGGGATTTAGTATATCTAGAAATTGACACCTTTCCAGTTTGTGTCGTCAAGATTCCGTTAACCCAGTCAAAATAACCGTCTTCTTCAGGGCGATTGAATGTGTGGTGGTTTGTTACGCGTTACAAAACTATATTGGTTTGTGATTCTATGTTAGCAAGTTTGAACCAGTTAGAAATAAGTGGCGACCGAAACATCTTCCGGTCGGAATTCATTGTTGGATAATTGAAAATATCTGATGAATTTAAAGCGTCGGAATTTTATCAAATTTATTATTATGAAATATATGTAAAGTTGAGCTTTTACATGTCCACCTGATACAACCTGCAAACAACAAAAATAAAATTACCCGCAAAGAAGCTTGTATCAACAATGTTGCGTCTTGTCGGTTGTCTCTTTTTATTATGTTATGCCAAAGTATGTATTCTTTCGGCGCTTGACGCAGTATGCATTATCTTAATCAGTATGTGTTCCCTTTATTGATGCAGTAGGTGTATTATCTTAAATGATGTGGAATGTGTTCCACTTATTGATGTAGTATGTATGTTCTTAATAAGTGTAGTCACGCCATTATTTTCTGGACGTATATAAAACGACCTGTTCAAGCCATATGATTGAATGCCATTTCATTTTTGTATTCGATTGTGTTTGATATATTTATCACAAGTAAGTCCGGATCAATTTGATGTTTTGTAAAAACTGTACAGTTAAATACCGTAAAAAATATTAGACTTAATCAACAAACAGTTATATTAAGAAAAGAATACCATAAAACAAAATCGACACAAAATAGTGGAAACAGCTCCAGTTAACTGTTGACTTGTGACTTTTGACATACAATATATTCCAGAATTGAAAACACATGGTTACAATGTATTTAGAAAGATAGATCCATAAAAAAAATCTTTCGGTTTCATAGGGCAAATTAAGAATAGGCTTAAAGTGAACAATACTAGTCAAGAAACACCAAAATTATGTGTCGCGCATGTTTTTAAATGGATTGGTTTTGAACATAGAATAATCAAAGCAAAAACAAGAAGGTTTTAGAACTGGAAGTGGGAACGACCTATATGTAAGAAAATAAAGAAAATAATTTTGCATTCGGTAAAACAGCAATGCATTCTTGGTAAATTATATGACTGTTTCCTATGCCCAAAACTTTAATTCCAACAATATAAATGCACACTATACCATTGGGCAAAATAAGAAAATTACGATTTGTCCAATCGTTATTGCAGTTACTTATAAAATGTTGTGAAATTTAGCATGAAAATAATCTTAAAACATTTGGCTATAAAATAGGGCTAATTGTTCAAGAACAATTAGAAAGGTCTTTCCCAGATTCCTGTAAGAAATTAATTTTTCTTCATCTGTTGTTTTGAACTTGAGTACATAGGTTTCTTTGCCATTTTAGGTGGAAGAGACTATTTCTATGGTTCCGAGTTATACAATACATGGTAATCAAGGACTTTTGTGTCCGATGCTAGGGAAAAAATGCCACTTCCGGTTGTAAAATGACATATTCCAGTGAGATGCATCATCCTGATTTAAAAAATATATGGTTACTTAGGACTTTTTGTTATAGTGACCTTGTTGCTATGGTATGACCTTGACCTTTGACCTTTGAAATTGCCCTCAAATTTAAGGCCTTGGCTTAGTGATCATGTTTAACCTATATGTTTACTATATTATCTCTAACCGTTTTCAAGTTGTATGCAAAAAACTGATAAACCGTAACGAGTCAAGGGCTCGAACTCGAAAACGGTTCATCGCACAGTTTCGGACCAAATGTATCAAATAAAGGCCATAATGAGAGGAGTATTTTTCCGATTTATTGTCTTCTTCTATCTGTTATAGTTTTTTAGTTGTAATGATAACAAGATTGGAGGCCTAAGGTCGAGGTCACTTCTGAACTTTGACTTTGAGATTTTCTTTAAGGACATGTGATATAATGACAAATGGTGAAGACCCTTTGTGATTTTGACTTACGGTTTGTGAGTTTTTGTGATAAGCGGAGTCCTTGAAACATTCAGGGATACTTCTCGCCTTCCCTAGTCAGACATTTTTAGCCAAATTATGTCATAAAGTTGTCTCAAACGTTCCTTAACATTTGTCACTCTTCAGTTTTCTTGTATCTGTTATAGTTCCAGAGATTACGCGATAACAAGGTTTTCGGTGTTTGGGCAGGTAACTCTGTAAAGAAAAATATTTCGGTTTCACAGGGTGAATTCCGAATAGACTTTCAGTGCCTAATACTTGTTGCGAAAGACCAAAATGATATGTCGCGTAGTTTTTAAACTGATTGGCTTTGAAATTTGGCGGAAAAAAAAATAATCAAAGCAAAAGCAAGAAGGTCTTCCCACTGGAAGTGGGAAAGACCTTAATTATATATATATGACATTTATAATTTGACATAACCACTAGCCACTTTTAAAAGTCAAACAGATTATTACTATGCACATGTCATATTCATAGCCACTTGCAGATACCTTACTGTAAGCGGTATGTAACATACTTATCCACAAGCCATGTACAAGAGCACTATACATAAGCTATAAGTAGCATAGTTATTCACAAGCCTTCTTACAAACCAAAAGAATCATATATAAGTTGAAATATACCAAGTCATTTAAAATTATAAGAAACCTATCAAAAAGGGATGTAGATTATTTTAAATTAGAACTTATTATTGGATTGTTTTCAAATTAAACTAACCTTGATATATTTGGAGCAAATCCAATCGCCATTAACCACCACCAGCAGCAGTAGTCGTAGTTGTTGTAGCACCGTAGTTACAGCAGCCGTAGTTATCGCCGCCGTAGTAGCCGCTGTAGTTGTCGCCGTAGTTGCTCCTGCTGTCCCGGTTGGAATCAGTAGACTTAACAAGTATGACACTAAAATGTATGTTATAAGATCTTTGTGAAGCATGGATACACCTCGTGACTATTTATTTCCAAAATATTTCATTGTTAATTTTAAAACCTAAAAGAACGACTCATAACGTTTTATGTTTCCGTCCTTTGTATAATTAAGGAAAATAAAAAAGTCCCTAAATATTGTATGCAATAATCATTGTATCAGGTGCCGAGATCGCTCGGTGGTCTTGGTATTGAGCCATATCTGCTATTTATCATCGGTATGTAAGCATTAGTTTATGATTTCCATAAAAGAGAAATTATTTAAATTTGGAAGAAATTGATCTTATCAAAAATCTTTGCAATTCATAATTAACGAATGTACTTTATATACACAAGAACACGGTAAGAAAACAGTTCAATAGATATGAAATCCGGATTGACTTACCACAAAAATAAAGAATTTGTCAAGGAAAAGTCATAATGCTAAAATGAACCGCTTTCTTTATACGCAGAAACATGTCTAATCGCGTTTGGGAAATTGATTTTCTATAACAAGTTACGGTGACGGCCATACAAAAGACTCATCACCCTTGATTCAACGAAGCCCGATTTGAGTAGCTCACTGGTCAACAGTAGCGATCGGACTAGAAAATCGGAAAACAGATCGCACAATCTAGTATACAACCTATATTGTAAATCGTAAACACCATACAATTGAGATACGTCAGAGCTGCTGAAATATTGTGATTAACATATTGAGTTTAGACGCCAGGTCTGTAAACAAATTTACATTTGTCTTTTTACTTAATCGAAATGGCCTTCAACTCAACAGCCAATATTTCATTAGCTTTATCGTGGTTTTTATTCGCGGAGCATTCAGAATGAAGTATTTCCCTCTGCATGTTTGTCATTATATTTTTTAGGCCGAGTGGTCTACGAATGTTAAGAGTTTAAGCTTTAATTCGGGCAATGTGTCTTCGCCTCCAATCTTATTTCTCAAGGATTTCCAGTATTTTTGTCAAAGGTCAATGGTATACACGGTGTCCTCCGGCTAACATCCTCCGCAATAAATTCTGTATACCATGTTATAATTGAATATTGGTAAAGATAGGGTGAAAGAACCATCAAACAAATCAAAGCAGGCTTTACAAATATAACCCTGGATTTTACGGTTTTTGTCTAGATAGGGCCCTAAACCCGGGTATTACGGCTTTCTCCCGGTATAATTCTGCGATACGGCCTAAATATTCTAAAAGTGGCATAAAACCACTTAAAAACAAACATGCCAAACACGCGGAAACCTAAATATAGTATATAGGTACATGGATATTGAAATTGATATAAAAATCATCTGAATCTGAAATCGCGACTTACAAAACAGTAAAGGCAGCAGCATTGTCAGAATACCTCCGCCATAACCTCCAAAACCTTCATAACCCCCAAACCTCCGTCATCTGTAGCTAGTATGATAGGACTCTGTTGTTGTTGGTAAACTGGCACGGGTCCTGGAACAGGTAACAGTATTGTGTTGACAGCGCCAGTATTTGGCGTGAAGATAGCGCCAGTATTAGCCGTGAAGCCGTTGCATCCCTCTACTATAAGTAGGAGTACAACAATAATTGTGCTCCTGGTCATCCTGATCTAAAATCGAGTGACCTGTATAAAATAATTCAACCGAATCTCTGCTTAAAAGGCAAACGTAATTGTTAGAATTGAATTAATTGACTATAACTAAGTTGAGAAAGGAAATAGAAAAAGTATGATAAGTGACCTCATGCAACATTTGAATATTAGGTTAATAAAGATATATTATTGAAGGATAACGCGTAACGTTTTACATACGTTCGATGTAATACAAATGTTTCTTTCGCATTTTGTTTAAAATATATTGAAAAAGCGATAAAATATTTGTTAAGTTAATCGAACAATAGTATAATTTTCTTGACTACACTTTCTATTATTTTTATTACATATCTTTCATGGCCGAGTTCCAAACCACTAAAGCTACTAAATTTTAAATAAACACCTCATATTAACTGTTTTAAGTAACATCTCTAACAAATTATACTACAGAGTTTAAGCGTTAAAACCCTCCTACTTGTGACAATTTAAATATTGAAATGTTAAAACTTTTCTGAGTTTTAATAATGAAAGATTAAAGTGTTACAAGCTCTATATATGTATATATTAAATAAAACGCGCATTGGAGTTGAATTTTTAAGCTGACTAAATCATTATTATGTTACTCTATTGTAATTTTTGATAAAAACATAAACATTGTACGGTTTAAAGAAAAATCGAAAATGTCTTACCTAGCGGTGTCTATCAAACTCATATAGGCGTCTATTACAGTTGCCTAATGACGACACAACCTCACTGGAAAATGTTGAAGCTTATATCTTATATTTTAGTGTACTTTTAATTTCACAAAAAAATCATTAGCACGTTTCGTTTCAGGCACATGTATTTACGAGATATCATTAGGTGTTGTGTCGAAGTTCATTGGACTGTTATCTAAATACTTCTTTACATACTATATATTGGTGAACTGTTAAAGCCTAATAAGTTTTGTATTTTTGTGGTCTATTTTATCATCTTACAGCTGTACATTTGTTTCATTTATACGTGTAACAAATTACAATAGTTCACTTTTTGCAACTGGTTTTGATTTGTAGTGTAGAAAACACTTGATAACTTCTTGCCTGTGGTAAATGTTTTATGATATATATTGATAGTATAAGCAAAAGTGTTATGCAAATAAAATATACTATTCAACAGATGCAACAACCTTCATTTTTTAATTGTTTGTCGATTCATCGTACTTTAGCAAAAAATATACCTTAATATTGATTATTGATTTGTTTGTGCAGTGGACAGGCGTATATTCGATTCCTCGTTTACGGTTGTGGAGTGTACAGGCGACTTTCAATTCCTTTCGTCAGTTTAAAGTTTAAAGTGTGCTGATTATGCAGTTATACTTTGTTAATTTTCAGAGCAGTAGTTAAAAGTTTTCTTGACACATCAATGACCTTACCTTCGAATTTTATTATTCAATTTTAACTAAAACTTATTCAGGAAATATGTAAGCCTCTCAAGGTCTTCGAATATTCTTTGTTTGACATCTTTTACCGGCTTCAACGACAGATGTTGTAACAATGTTATTTAAAGAAAATACACATTTTCTACACCATGTTTTGGTGGAGGTTTTTGCCGGACAAATAAAAATTGCTTACCGCGTAAGATTGAGCTTATGCTCCTTTGTATTTCTCCTCCTGCATACATACACTGTAATACTGCTGACCAAATTTTAGAAAATAATTCCTCATCCGCGTACCTATATTTCCGGTCACTGTTTTTGCAATGTGTTATTGCAAATAGTGTTATCGTTCTTTGTAAACATAAATGTTGAAGAGGTTCGCTGCTTTGTCTGTTTTTTTAAGCTCTTTGATTGATTGGATGTTTTCTTTACATCCAGCAAGCAGTGTTGCAACAAAATTCAGGACGAGAACAAATTGACAAACATTTAATCAGCGAAAAATTGGGTGGAATGAGATCTAGAGAACAACTTTCGACTGCCACAGGAAAAGTATAGAGTATTGGCTAGGAACAGAAAATGTAGCCATTTGTAGTGGCTACGTTGAGTCTACTCTTGTTTGAAATCTACAAATGAGGTCTTTATCGTGCATGAAGTGTGACATTATCCAAACACGTCAACTACTACGATTCATGGACAGGCTTTCCGTATTATGACCTGACTACCACCAACGAGAGGATTTCCCTTATCCGCCACCCGAGGACGAATTGAGCGGCTCTGTGGGTCGAACAATGGAAACCCTCCCAGTATGATCCCATTTCTTACTCAGTCATAGATGAACAATTAATTAGAAGCTATTCATGCAAGACTTAGGTTACAAAAGAAATCCCCGCAACTTATATCACATAATAATATACACATGGATAAACTATAATAAAGATTTTGCGTAAATATCTAAGACAACTATTTGTGAACATCAAAACGTCATAATTACATCATTTTTATATGTACCAATATTACTTATATGTACGTTATCTCTGTGATCAAAAACATGTTGTCATTTACGAACGAAAAAGTCTTAAAAACCACGATCTTTACTGAAACAAAGGCCATGACAAAAACCTACCAACAATACATCACTATTATAATATCCTACAAAATAAACTTCAATAATAAACAACGAATAAAGTTCTCATATGACCTGGTATTGAAATTTTATAATATAAACAAATATTCAATTTATACATAGTCACAGAGCGATAGGGTATGAAATTTTCTCAGATCAGCGGATTTCCCATATTTCGTCATTTAAAAACCATGCAACAAATAATATTTTAAGCATGACAGGCTATATTACTGTACATGATCTTTGAAACCTCATAGCCATAGGTATTTTTTAGCAGACACTTTACTAAAAGAAGAACGTGAAAGATGTCCAGGAAAAAAATGCATGATGAATCGTAGTTGTCAGATTTAATAAAAATTGTTTAAAATGTCTAAGAGAACTTTCGTGTTTACAAGTTTAGGAATTAGTAATCAATCAATGAGTGAAGGGTATGATTTATAGATGCATTTTTTGTGTTTTCAAACATTTTATCATGTTTGCTTCTAGTAAATATACATTTTTGATATCAAAGTGCCAGAAGATAAACAACAACCTTTAACAAACGGGCACATACACATCATAAATGTGTATATTATTTACATATGTTAAGGATTTCAATTCTAGATTGCTCAGATTTGTATTTTATGACTTAAACTTAGTGTTTTACTTATGCATTGTAAGCGATGTTTGTTTATTGCATGCAAGGTTTGGTTAGTTAAAAATGTCAAGCAGAAATATTTAAACTATAGTCAGTATAAAGACTCGCATGTAAACAGGATAGACAAATAGGAACAGAATATTTATTGACACTAAAAAAATGTGGAGTTTTATGTGGGGGACGTTTGTCAAGTTTGTTCATTTCATTTTAATTACTTTTTTTTTTATTCTATATTTTGGGAGACTTTTAACGAGCCAAAAAGAAATTTACTATAAATAACGATGTCAACATGCTTGACTTTTTGAGTAATAATGCTTTTTGGAGAGTGCATATTTCACATAGTTACTGATCTCGCACATCTTGATTTTGAAACCGTATAAAGCTGATTGTACAATACAAACAAAAAGGTAAACAACGGAGTAGACAAGGGCTCGCAATCACAAGGAGACAATTAATGAACAGACAAATTTGAAAACAAAGAAAACTTAAGCAATATAACATGGGTTTTCTGTATCAGAAGCCGCCATGTGTTTTTGTAGCAATATTTAATAATCTAATCCGCGCTTTATTTAGGATTTAGATACATAGATAACGTCCTGAAATAAAAGATTTTAGTGGCGTTTTAGATTGTATTTATTCTATAAATTTGGAAGTTTAAGATATCTCCAGAGGAAGCAATGCCATTTTTGTTTCCATGAAATTGACCTCCGTGCAATTTAAGAACCAAGCGTTTGATAATAATGGATAATTTCAGTTTTTATCTTACGAACTCTTTCGTCGATCACAATAGTCTATCTATCCATTCCAGTTTACGGAGTATACATATTTCCATTCTTGCGTTACTCTGTAGCTTCGTCAAATTATATGAGTAGCTGAGACAGGTATTTGTCTGCAATGCAAATGTTTGTTGGCAAGGTTACGATCACTTTAAACTATTATCTACCCCTCTTCAACTTGATGGCAGCATCATATCTGTTAATGTCTTTCAGTTCATTTACCCTTGTATATTTGGTTAATAAATGAGAAAAAAGTCGTAATCACAGAGGAGGTCTGGTAAACTGTGGTTTAATAGTTCGTGTTGTCGTTCTTTTGCCGGATTGTTTGTTATTGTTCGTCATTTGGGCTGTTATTCATTGTTTAATACACGTGTAAACTTCTTACTATTATTCTGTTATTATTTCGTTTATGCAAATCTATATTAATCTATATTATTTGTTGCTTAATTTATACATTGTTTTTTTTAGAAATCTAAAAACATTTACCTGAAAAAAATCCACGTTTACACAATCTATTAAGAAGATAAAATTTCAGAAATAGTTCTGCAAACAATTACATGTATTCATTTGAGTATATCTGAATTATTTCTCTTTTTGTAGAGAAAATGTATCTAATTTCATGAACTAGTGACATATATCCTTTTCTCATTTAATATGTACGGGCTATTAAAAATATAACAATTCGCATATTTAATCACTGAATGTAGTTTTATTTAAATGCATGTTGTTAAAGCTTTGTATACTGTTATAAAATTACGAAAAAAATAAGTCTGCAAAATCATTGACACTTTGGGTCTTGAGAATGGATATATTTCTTTTACGTTTCATATCTTTATTTCTGCTTATTGATATTACAGTGATACTCATACTTATAGTATATTAAAATAAATTTGCAGTAGGTATTAGAACGAGTTGTTTACATGGTTACAAAATTGTTTAAAAATCATTATTTAAAATATACGGTTTAACTGTAAATGGTATATAAGTGCACCAGGTTTTTTGATATAACTGTATTAATCTCCATGTTAACATTTCCTTATATCACGTGTACTGTTAAAGCAGAAAATGTATGTTCATGCTTTTATGGTTATACCCATTGCTAAGTTATGGCTTACATTGCTTGTAGAGCAACTTATACCTTATGCTAGATCAATAGATCGGCATTCCAATTTTACTAGACACTGATTTGACTATGAAGCTACTTAAAAGGAGATTTGTTGTACCTAAGTCGATGTAACCCTTCAGAACTAGACTGTCCATCAAGATATTTCAATTGAGCGTTATAGCAAATATTATGATCAACACTTATTTTAATTGTCAAGGACACAGTTTTTCTAGATAAGGCCTGGGGTTTTTACTGAGTACTTTATCTTCCTCCGCAATAAAATCTGGACGCCACGGTATTGCTATACAAATTGCCAAAAGAGGTGATAAACACCATACAAACAAATAAAACATTTCTTGAATGACATGGCAATCAGTAAAAAATTCGATGTGTAATTACATGTAGATGCAAACACTGCTTACTCGTCAAGAGATCCTAACTGCATTCATTGTTTAGGTTACTTACATTCTGTTTTTGTTGATGTTTTGATTTATGCCGTGTATGTTTTGTTTTAATTCCAATTCGACCCTGTCCTTTCGGACAGTGTTTCCATGCCTTTTTTACATCTCTGATATGACGTTCAATTCTTAATACTACTATCATACTTACAGATTTTGAACTTATACATCTTGGGACACGAGGTTATGTTCAGACAATGCACCTTATTACCGAAATAACTCTTAAACTATTTTAGGTGCATGAAAATATGTGTTAAGTGATTGTGTAAATGCTACACTTGTTGCTTGAAATGTAAGAAATTTACAATTGAGGTAATCCCTTTTTGACTTAATTACAAACACGTATGTTCTGATCGCGCAAATTAAATATCCACTAGTCGTGCTGACACACCCAGTTGTTTATATTGTACTAAAACCAAATATAACAATGCATTTATCCATCAATTGTCAATTGTAAATTCGCCTGAATATAGCTGAAATAATGCTGCTCGGGCGTTAAACACCATTAATCAATCAATTGTAAATATACAGAGATTCAATTGAAAGTTATTGTTAACAATGGGAAAATGTAAAACGCATCAGTCAATGTCTATTGTTTTTACCAGATTCATACACAATTACGTTAATTTCGCTCTAACTTATTATATGTTTTCATCAGAGATTGAATTAGTTTGTTTTAGAGCGTATACTAATATATATGACAGACGATAATTATTAAATTGTAGACAATTTTTTCCAAATGAATAATAAAATGTCCGCATCTTGCCGAATACTAAATGACTAGTAATTTAAATGACGAGATTTCTATAGCAGAACAAAGCACATCGTACAGCGTATAGCCATTATTACTTGTATATTACTTTGTGTGTGTGTGTGTAAGTTTTTGTTCGTACAAATCATAAAAAACATCTTAGAAGCAAAACGCAATACGAGTTTATCTACATATAACAGTGGGAAAAAATGGTTCATAAAAGTGGTTAATTATTAGAACGCCAGTTCACTTCTCGCATTTTAACTTGCTTACAAGTTCTGATAGTATTGTGTTGTTTTGTTTGAATGTTGTTTAATGCAACTTTTAGCAGTTTTCAGCTTTTATTGGGGATAAAGACAATCCCGACCTTAAATAGCAGACGAACTACCTTAAAAACTCAGCCGCTGCATGACATATAACATCTTTAACGAAACAAACCATGAGCAGCCAGATTGTAGCTCGAACAATTGTACAAAAAATGGTAAGCTACATTTGTTAACAGAAACTAATTTATTTTGGACTTCAATACTAACTTTAACAATAAAATGAAAATGGAAAATATTGACTTTGCAGGAGATTTTAGTCCTGCTCATTTGTTTACGTCGGGAAGATTAACATTAGACAAAACGGAAAACGCTGAAGAAAATAAAATAGCAAAGAAGCCGACCCAACAACAAGAACCGAAAGTCCAAGGACGATTACAAATCTGGATTAAGACGAACAAATACAAAACAAATAAAAACAGACTACATAAAAAGGTGCCTGGACGAGTAAGCAGTAGTTTGCTTACACAAATTAAATACCCGTCGAGTTACTTATTGTTATATCTAGGAAAAATAAATTCCAGTAATCAGTAAGACTTCCTATGACTCGACAAAATTTGTTATTGAGAAATTAATTTTCCAAAATGTTCAATTAGGTTGTGGTTACGGCTTTAGAACATTTAAGGTTATAGCATCAGTGTAGGTAAACACATACTTGATTGAGTAGCTATAAGGCAGCAGCAGTGACAGGTCTAAAAAATCGCAATACTGATCGAAGGGTCTAGTATAACTCTGTGTACAAACCATATGCCATGCTGGAATGTTACTATCGATGTAAGGGAAGTTGACAATTAGACAGTTGAAGCCATCACGTTTGGTGTAGTTTATTTTGTAGTTTAGTTTAGTAACAGCGATGTGTTATGGATGCTTTAACAAATCGAATTGATAAAATGTCCTTAGTGTCAGTTTCAGCAATTTAAATGTGCCAATCTGATTAAAATTAAATCTTTCACAAGCTCCCCTTTTTGTTATTGTCGCTGTGAAGATCTTTGTCTATGTAATGTAGGGCTTTGTAAGTGATTTATGTTTACAGAATAATAATGAAAGTTGTTGGTGGATTTTTTTTTAATTTAATTTAATTTTTATTTGTCGTTTCGATTTTACCTTTTACCCTTGTGGCGTACATGACCTTTATTACTACTCTGATTTGTGTTTACCTTTGAGTCAAAAACTCTATCATGTTAAGTATCGAGTTTTTAAGAAAGGATAGTTGACCCAGTCAATTTTGTCAACAGTCTCGATAACGAAGATTAAATAACTGTATATAGACTCATCTTTTTGATATTTCGTCTGTCATATCACGACAAAGCATAAATATTGGCAATATATGGCAGTCATCCATCAAACATACTACTTTTGAACTTGTAAAATCTAACCATTTCATAACACTTATAGGGGGCTCGATAGTCAAAAGGTTATGGTAGTTAATCATTTACTATTGAGCACGTGGCATGTCACAACTGAGGTTGTCAGTTCTAGCATTACTGCAGTCTGTGTAAGCTTTACTCCAACCTTAATTGACAAGGATTGTCAGTTTTCTCGCCGATCTTCCGGGGTTTTCACCGGGAACCCCGGCTTTCTCCTCCAATATAAACTGTGAGCCATGATATTGCTAAAGATTGCTGCAAAGGTGTTAAATCTCATAACAAAAAGGAAAACAAATAAATTCCAGAAAACAATGAAATGCCATGGAGATGAATCATAAAGGTCAGTATTGATTAACTTTTGTATTACAACATTTGTGTGCATGTCCGCTTGATACAACCTGCAATAAACAAAATAATCATTAACAATGTTTTTTTATATTATAATGTTAAACAGTTGTGAACATATCTAACTTATCAGCTCGTTTGTTATATGTTTTAAGACAATTCCCAATATATACATATAGATTAAACCTTAAACAAAATCTTACTAAGTACCGGTTATTGCAACAGTTACATCAAATCGTTGTAAATCGAAAACGAAAATGGATCGTTATCTGCAAAAACGATGGTATTGAAAATATTTGTGCCCACCTTAAAAAGCAAGACAAAAATTTAAAAAAAAACTTTTGAAAAATAATGTTTTGGTTTCTCAAAATAAAAATGACCACTAAATGAAACCTGTGACAACGGGATTGTCAGAAAATTACTGAGTAAGATATATATGTACAAGCACGCAAAACCAACAAATGGGCAAACTACAAGAGCTTCCAAAAAGAATGCAAACGACAGCTACGAAGATCAGAATGGAATACATAAACAACAACATAATGGAAGGATTAAACAATAACGTCACAAAACCATTCTGGAAGTATATAAAATCTAAACGACAAGACTCTGGCGGCATAGCACCACTCAAAAAAGCAAGCAAGAACTGAAATAACACCAATCAAAGTAGATGTAAAAGGACTTGAAAAACTCCTGTCAAAAGTAAACCCATCAAAAGCGGCATCACATGACAACATACCAAATCGCATACTGAAAGATTGTGATAAACAACTAGCACCCATATTGACAATCATCATGCAAAGCTCCCTGGATACAGACCAACTATCAAAAGACTGGAGAAGTGCAAACATATCAAGTATCTTCAAAAATGGCGACGAACACCTGCCAGAAAACTACCGACCCCTCTCTTTAACATCAGTGACCTGTAAACTGCTTGAACACCTCATATGCAAACATATTATGAAACACCTAGAAAGAAATAAGATACTCACAAATCTCAACCATGGCTTCGAAACAGGATACTCCTGCGAAACTCAACTCTTAACAACACTAAATGACTTCCTTAAAGAATATGATTAAGGACACCAACTTGATGTAGCAATTCTAGACTTTTCCAAAGATTTCGATATCGTACCACATAAGAAACTACTCCACAAATTAGACAAATATGGCATAAAAGAAATATTCACACATGGCTAGCTAACTTCCTAACAACTAGAACCATGAGAACAACAGAAGAATGCCAACACTCTCAAGAAACATCAGTCGACTCGGGCGTCCCCCAATGCACAGTACTAGGACCCATCATGTTCTTGTGCCATATAAATGATCTGCCTGACAGCGTCAAATTGGCAGTGTAAGACTATTCGCAGATGATTGCCTGCTCTATAGAACAATCAAATAGGAAGAAGACCACAACATACTCCAAAACGACCTAAAGGAGCTAGAAAGATGGGCAGACACATGGGGTATGAGATTTAACGCAAAAAAAATGCCACATCCTGTCAATAAACAACAAAACACAAAGATTCTACACACTCAAAGACCACATATTACAAGAAGTACAGGATAATTCATACCTAGGCCTCCAGATATCAAATGACCTAAATGGAACATACACATCAACAATACATGCAAGAAAGCTAATGCAACCTTGGGATTTCTACGGAGAAACCTCAGAAATGTTCCAGAATCAAGGCGCAAGACCGCATACATCTCAATCGTAAGATCAGTGATGGAATATGGAGCAACCATCTGGAACCCATATCGAAAAGGGGATATAGACAAACTGGAGATAATTCAAAATAGAGGGGTTCGCTTCATCTAAAAAAATTACAGAAGCCGAGAACCAGGTTCAATCAGAAGGACGGGAACAGATATTGAGCTAGAAACACTGTAAGAAAGACGAGTCAGCCTACGTTTGATCTTGATGTACAAGGTGGTTGAGGGGTTGGTACCGGCACTGCCAACATCCCAATTCGTGAGCTTTGCCAGACCAAAGAGACAAATTAAAGTTAAGAAATTCCAGGACTACATTACAAACAATATTATAGATAAACGTGTGAGAAACAATACTCGGGGCCTAACAATACCAGACAGTAAGACGCCACAGTACCAGCACTCCTTCTTTGTTGACACCACTATACGCTGGAACCAACTACCAGACATAGTGCATGCCAGTTCCGTAGAGGCATTTAAGACCGCCATAGGGAACCATCGCCAGTAATACCTCCGGCGCTATCTCACCGTTGTATAAAAGCCAGTATTGGATACTACAACGTAACCCAAACAGATACAGATACAGAACACTACGAACTCGCTTTAACTACCAGCAATAAACATCCCAAAACTATACAATTTATTTGTACGAGCCATAGAAACAGGTAGAAATGCGAGGCTCTGCCGAGCATTTCTTATCTGTTTTGCGGCGAGAACAAATAAACTTTATATTTTCTGACAATGTCCGAATATTGTTTTTATTCTGCAACCAGAAAATACATTTAATACTACTGGAAAACATGAAAAAAGTGCACTTCTAGCTGATTTTTTACTTGAAATTTTTGGCGCGTATTCGAGTGATAGCCTGACGTCACTAACAAATATCGTATTCGACAAGAAGCCGTAAACCAGAACAGAATACTAAATGTCGTTAGAAGTATGGACAAGGATACCAGGAGTGAAGTCATTATTTACAAATAAAGCCTTGCTTTATTCGTAGGGTCGTATTTGAATAGTTCAAGCGGTAGAATAATAGATGTATCCACATGGCTGGTAATTAGAAATTTTGAAAAAGCTAATAGTGATTTAGGCAAATATTTTGTTACGTGATATATTTGGAGCTGTTTATTCCATCCTTAACCAGGTGCAGCAGTAGTTGCCGCTGTCGTCGCCACCGTAGTTGCCGCTGTAGTAGCAGCCGTTGTGGTTGCCGCCGTAGTAGCTGCAGTTGTAACCATTGCGGTCGACATAAGTAGACTAAATAAGAATGACACTGAAAATATTGTCATAATTATAACAAAAATACAAAGGTGGTTCATCAAGTGTAGTGATCAAGTAAAGTGGTTCAATGTGTGCAGTAACCCAAACGGCTGATTTAGTTTGTGGTGGACATTGGGACCAATTAGTTAAGACAGATAGTGACTTACTTTATCAACTGGGCTTACAGTTAGGGCCTGACAATATAATGGTTGCTAGTCTAGACTCTAACTTGTATTGATAAGGATTGCCCGTTTTTTCCGTACAATTATAAAAAATGCACTAAATTAAAACTATGGTGTAAGTAGCTATAACCTCATACCTACAAGAATCGTATCTTTTGTAGTTTTACTTTTTGGTTCATATACAAATGTTTATACAGATTTACTTATAAAATATACATAATACCTTGTACATTGGGTTTTTTGCAATATAATCTAATTAAAAGTTCTTGGTAATAATCTTGCTAATCATAATTAACGAATGTAACATATCGAACTTACATTTTCTAATTGGACTAATTGATTGAATAACGTTAAGCGCTGCAGCCTGCTTTCCAATTAAGTTTGCAAGTGAATATTATTACTTTAACCATATGTAATATATGTATCTAAAGGTAAAGAGACATCCGTGGCCAAACGAACTCAACAACTTACAGAGCAGTAAAGGCCAAATAACATTCAAGAAGGAAAAATTGCCAGAGCCACCATTTGTAGCGAGTATGACAGGTTCCTGTGGTTGGTTAAAAGGGATCATTTGTGGAACTGGTAGCACCATCGTATTAACAGTACCAATATTCTTTGTTCCGGTCTGACCATATCCACCTCCATGACACCCTACTACTAAGAGTAGGAGAAACGAAATAATCGGTAAACCTGTCATCTGGATCTAAAACAACAAAAGAAAAATGTATGTGTATTTAAATCACACATGTACAAAAATAACTGTATTGTTTCGATAGCATTTGTTTTATACATACTATTCCTCGGTTGACAACATAAAGATATCCCAACTCTAATGCCACCTTTTAACCAGTCACTATGATTTTTCGATTTTACGACCAAGGTTTGTATTTTCCGTTAGGATGTTTTCTATACTAACGGGTTAAAAATTATTATGTTCTTACAAAACAACAATTAACTATGATGACGCAATGGGAAGCAGTATCAATATCGATTGTAATGTGTTGTAACTAATTCTGTTTCATCTAAATTAAATTTTTTAAAGCATATACTTAAAAGGTTAATGAACTAATTGTTTAACTTTCAGCCTTCAGCAAGATGGTTAAATTGAATTCGAGCGAAAGTAAAATTGTTTTCAATAAATTCAAATACCAACGAGTAATATGTACACTATTGACAACCATGAAATTTCCTGCAGTTTGGTCTAATATGCATACGAGTGGAAACAATGAAGTCCAGTCCAAGATAATCAAAGATTAAATTATAGACACGGTGCTTCATGGCCAGATTTAGCATCTGAACCTGTGGATCATCCATTATAAACAATAATAAGTGTAATAAAATTGTTAATATTCGAACCTTATATGCATGTTACATTAGAATGGAAGGTGTAATATGTTATAATATGTATAATATTAGATTATCATCTATTTTTACTATTTAGGAATTGGCAAAACCATGACAATGTAACAGAAAGGGTTAACTATCACTACTAAAAATGTTCAAATTGTTAGCTTAAAATATTAATGTAAGCTACATTTTAATTTGCAAAGTCTCAGTACTGACAACAACGATGTAAAAAATTGAATAGTTTCTGTTCAAATATAACGAAATTATTGATAAAAATAAACAAAACAATCAAAAGCCGCAAAAAACGTTACAAAACAGATGAAAAACAGCATAATTAGTTATTCTGTTGCTGAATAAGGTTTAAATAATAGTGAAAGATAAGTTACCTAGCACCGTCCCTAATCACTAGATAGGGAGGTATAACTGTGTTTTCCAAAGATGACACCTCCTACTACCTCTACAGAATATTTCAAGTTAATATATATAGTGTACTTTTATTTCCAGTAAAAAACCGAATTATCACGTTTCGTTTAAGGCATTAACGGAAACAGATTATATGTCTTAAAGATTTTTGTTTAACAGTTCACTTGACCGTCATTAAAGTACTGCCTTAAAGTCTATGTGCGGATAAAATAAAGATTTGGCCTCAATGTTTGAAGTGATTAATGTTGTGTTCCTTTTTAGATAAATACAAATAACATGTCTATGCCTTGTTGCTTATTTTTTTTGTATTGCGTGAATATTTAAACATAATTCTTATCAACGCGTGTATAGAGCTTCAGTGGAACTAATTTTCACTAGTGAAATGACCTCCGACTGTATTGTTATTTATTATTTTTATTGTACTATATTAAACTAAAACAATGTAAACATGTATATACAACTACAGCGGAAGTCTACATTTTAAATAGTTTTTGTCTAACAAATATTTATTGTTCTATATATCAAATATATGCATACAAGTCATTAAAATGATATTTGGCAGGAAAAGGTTTCAATTTGTATTAATGTCATATATATATATATATAGATACAATGCTCATGATATTCCGATTGTTAGGTACAATTTTCATAATCACAACTATTGTGTGTGCGTTACAAAGTAGTCAATCAGTACTGCAGCAATTTAAACAGGTAAAAAGGAATCTAAAAGTTTCAGAAAGAATTTTATAGAATTTGTTTAAAACTATTAGTAGTTTTTATTTATTTATAAAATCATACCAGATTGCAGAAAGGCTTGTGTAAAAAGCCCACTCCACTCAATGCTCTGCATGTTATAATGGAATGGTAGGAAAACGACCAATGCCTTTGATTAATTATTGTTTGCTATATCGTTTATTTTTATCGTGTTATGACAAAAAAAGTATAACATAACGTTATCAATTGCTGTTTCGTTTTAAAATCTTGAACTTGAATTAAACTTATTAACACTGTATCGTTATCTTGTGGTATTTACATCATTAGACACATAATATAAGCACTTACGAAAGGATGACTGGTTGACTTTGTTAGACCCTTCAGGCAACCGTAATGTTATGTTCTGTGTGACAACATCTTATTGTTTACCCTAAGGGAAAATGTAAGTTTACGATAAAATACTTATAAATTAACTCGACTTTACAATAGAATTTTGGGAGATGTACTTTTTAGAAAATTTGGAAACCTCAAGAGTCCCTATAGTAATGTTTACCTTATAAAGGCCAAGAAATGTGTTATTTCATATTAATCTTAAGAACTGCAAAACAATTGTAGATAAACTTGTTTTAATTCTATATAGAAGTGCTTCTTTAATACAATTTTGATAATAAAATTGCATTGAAAAAAAATCTACCCTCCAAGCTAAAGTTAGGCCCAGCCAAATATTCAAGTAAGAACTATTTTCCTCTTCCTGTGTCAAGCATAAATTACAGATTTGTTGTCAAATTTAAATCGCAATGGTCCATTTCCTATATTGTTTGGTCTTCGTATTTTTTATAATGCGTTAAACTTCATCTCAATCTGAAATAAATAACAGCCCTTTCCGACTTTATCAAAAGACTTTAAGCTATCAGTTGCCGAGTGGTAAACTAGTCCTACCTTTTACTGATTCACTTGCGTTGTGTGCTCCATTCCAACGTTTACGTACAAGGATTGCCAGTTTTCTTTTTCGAAAGTCTGTATTTATAATAAATAATTTTTAATAATTTCCAAAACGATCAATCGTCTTTTGTCGTACGCAGATTGTACGACTGGTCTCTTTTATTGTTCTATAGAATTATTAAGTATATTACTGTATTTTCCAGTGGCAGCAGACTTCTTACGCGGTCCGATAATTTGCGCTGTCATGACATTTAATCTTCAAAGAGAGAATGAATAAAGAAAAGATTTTAAAATCAAGTCATCGTGATCGCACGTAATGTGTAAAATAATTTTAAATTAAACAAATACCTCTTTAAAATTCGAAAGTACTATTCACATTTACTGAAATGATAGAACTAATTCTAATCCAAAGTAATATTTGTAGTTAAAGCTTGGAACTGAAAACGTAGACATGGATTCCAAGAAAAAAATTAACGATATAAATTCGGTAAGTTTTACCTCTCGTATGTTCTACGTTTAAATTAATGTAAAGTATATCTTCAAAATATAAATATAAAACGTTATATTAAATGCCATTTCAAAATCAACAATTTAACAGTTTAAAGTTTTACAACACTTAATGTATAGATTACCTAAATGTGACAATGTTTTTCTAAACAATAATCAATCAAAGTCGTTCTTGTTTTTAAATTCCTGTCTTAACAAAACTATTGCTCTTAACATTGTTGATTAAGGTAAAAATGTCAATATCGATAAACATGTCTAAAACAATAGTATCTTATAGTGTTCGTAAACACAGAATATTTTACATTTATATATATATATATATATTAGTGTACTTTATCGTTTTCCAAAAATTCCAAATAAACAACGTGTTGTTTCAGGCAGTTTGACCTTCACTATATTATGTTATACTGGATTTGTATTTGTATAGTTTATTTGACAGGTAATTTATGTGAGCTTTATATACTGTGTGTTTGAACAACGTTTACATATATTTTTATTATTTATTTGTTATCAATATCAGTTTTTACACTCTTTTTACAATAAATAATTTGTAATATTCCTACTTTTGCAAATTGTATATATAATATAAATAAATTATATAATATAATCTGTCAAATAATCAAGGTTTTTTATTTTCATTGCTCTGCAATTACAATTTCTGTAAAAAACATTGCATACCATGGGAAAGATCGGATCTATGAACATATTTGATTACATTAAGTCTTATGTGTATTTTATTATGTCCTTTAAGGATATTATACAATTAGGTATTCGTATATCACTTCTTCAGTCATTAAAATGCGGGGTTTTGTATGGGAAAACTTACTTGTTTCTTTTGAAACCTTAATTTGATCTTTATGTTTTGGTGTATATCACAAGTTACCATTTTCTCTTCAATATTATTTCACTAAGGTTAAAGTACATACATGTTACGATTTTGATGTACAATCTGTATATAACATCACGCTATTGGTACATTTGTGTTTACACTATAAACAACCGATGTATTTTGTATCAAGCTTTAGATTAACAATAATTATTTCTGACAATAGCATTGGTTGTTACGCTAAAGCGTACATTGACAACGGTCCTACTTTTCATTAATTTGTTTTCGTAGTTTTGTGCCTACTCAATTAACCTGGCAAGGGAATCAAGTATAAACAAGTGTTCTAAAAAAAGGTGTAATTGGTTGTATCGTAAAATTTAACATCCAAATTTACACTAACGATTGTTAGCGTTGTTCATATTTAGATGTGTTTAAACTTCCTTTAAAATGGCGAATACAGCTTAATTGTTGTTCGGCGGGGGTCAAATATTATAATTGCTTGTGATGCAAGTTATGTTTGTGCATTAGAACTTAAATATGTGAATTTACTGAATCTCCGACGGACCGTCACGGTGATTACCATAAAAACGTTCTAGTTTCCTGGGTTTAGATTAGATGACGCAACAATTGCAGATCAGTGTGCGTTAGCTTATATGTACTGTGTCATTTGTACCAGACATTTATGAAAGAAGGGCCCATCTCAGGCTAGTAAGATTGGATAATACCGCACACAAGGATAAAAGGAAAATACTATAAATAACGATAAATACAGAAAATCATACCAACGAAAACGGAATTGAACAAACTAGAAATTAACCCCCCCCCCCCCCCGAACTATAGTACAATCTTTTTCTTAATTTAACATAAAACGATTGTATCTTTACATATATTCCGTATTTACAGAACATGTACACTTAAAAAAAAATAAAATTGTTAATTATTAAGAAGACAGCGTTTCATAAGCTGTGCATAGCTCGTTTTTTAATCCCTTACATTTGTATTGCTTGAAATTGAATAATGATGTCAAATAGTATTCTTGCTATATAGTGCAAGAATTCTTTTCCTATCGTGGTCTCTAGTGGTAGCGTATCATGAAAAACGTAACTTCTGCCAATTTTTACATGTAACTGTTTAAGGGGCCTCGGAGGCCGAGTGGTTGAGGTACGTGGTTTGCGGGTTCGAGTCTCACTGCGGGGAAGGTGTACTCGTCTTCACTCTTAATTGACAAGGATTGCCAGTTTTCCTACCGAAGGTATGGGGTTCTCTCCGGGTACTCCGGCTTCCTCCGCAATAAAAACTGGACGCCATGAAATAGCTGAAAAATGCTGAAAGTGGCATAAAACATCATTCAACCAAACATATAACTGTTTAACATGTTTTCAACAAAGTGTAAAAGAAAACATTAAAATCTCGTTGATGTTAGTTAAGATGTCACTCCTAACAAAAAAGCAATACTTAGCTACCAGAAGTTGTTTCCGGTTTCTGTCATAGTGTATTGTTGTTTTGACAGAATTTGTCTACTTTATTGTCCATCGGCTGACAACACAACTAAACTTATACTCCCATTACTAACAACGTACACGCGTCCGTCATCATCGACCGATATACCGTACTGGTAACGAATGACAGACTTTGTAACTTCACAGATTCGCCAACACAACCAATCAAATTGCGTTAAAAGTGAAACTCAATGAGCGATCATCAAATCAGACGAGATTATTTTTTATATTACTTTTCACATCACATCGTGCAGTGTGCGATATCGCAAAATACAAAATCGTTCGGTAATAACCCAAGCATATGAAAGGTTTGTTAACCATACAGTAAGCAGCATCTCAGCTATACTCAGGAGAAGAACAAACTAACCAACAGTAAAACAATAAAGGAAACGGCATGTATAATTGTATGGAAGCGTTTATTGCACATAAACAATATTACTCTTCATGGTGAGTTATTAACTCGCCACTGCGCGTTATAAGTCCAAAGGGCTATTACTGCAAGGTAAACTTAACGGACCATTCTATCTTCATGCATGTCTGCATAATTATGAGGATCATACAAATATATAATTTCATGAGTAAGCAATAAAGCATCTTAAAGGAGTTGCGATTACAGTATGCATACTAAATATACTAGATAGGTTTAAAGTACAAAGGGCTGTAACACTATGAAATTTCAAAGAACAGGAACATCATATAAATTTATGTCCCTTACATGTTTCCGTAAAGTTGCCGTTTAAACCCATAACATGGAAAACACCTAGGACTCGCAAAAATTATTTTTAACGTTTATCAAATTTTCGTATTAATACTAATAAAACTAGGTTAGTGTAAGGTGTTAGAAGGAAACACAACATTAAATAAACAAGATGACAGTAAATTCAAAATATTATAAAATACTTTTACATCAAATATAAAACTACTGAGATACATACATGTATTTAGTTACATAATAAAATAAAACATATATCTTAAATGTAATACATATAAATTGTTGTAACACATCAAACAGTTGTAAACACCTGGAAGGTAGCAACCAGTATCTGAAGGCAAAGAATGACAACTCTTTCTACATTTGAATATCGCGCGGGATTTTTTAAGTTTCTTTATTATTTTTTCGCAAAATGACGTCCTTGATACAATCACATTTTGCACATGCGGCATTGTACGAAATATTCCATTCAGTTCAACACAGCATATTACATGTAAAAAGTGACAAAAAATAGGGAGCGGTTTCAAGGTATAAAATCAACGAATAAAAGATATCGTACCTGTTGTGTACATGAACGTCATAAATATTTTCTACAATATATTGAAAATTATTTTTACCTAACTCGATTTGGAAACACTAGAACTGAGTTCCTATCTTTTGTAAGTTTGTAAAGGGACTGGATAATATCTTATTTGCGTTTATTTTGGCTCCAAGTGTCTGAATTTATAAATTTCTATACTCTGTTATAATAGGTAATTTGTTTTAATAAAGCTTTCATATAAAAATTGCACAATAATTGAACTAATTAAGGACTGCCCTATACTGACCAGTTTGTCCGTTCGTGGGTCTATCCCTAGCAAATTGTGTCCGGGCTATAAGTGAACATATTACATATGATTACATTTCTTGATATTTTATTGGCTATATTTCACTTTTGTCACCAAAGATATAAATAATATCTGTCTTTTTTAAACAGTATATTAGATCGGTTGATATTTTTAAAGAATATGTGTGAGGCTTGTTACTACATTTGAGAATATTTGAGGAATGTTACTATTTTATATTAGGCATGCTACGAAATATAGGTCTGGAT
Source organism: Limnoperna fortunei (assembly GCA_944474755.1). Classification (NCBI taxonomy): domain Eukaryota; kingdom Metazoa; phylum Mollusca; class Bivalvia; order Mytilida; family Modiolidae; genus Limnoperna; species Limnoperna fortunei. Next base: position 56,841,393 of record OX104122.1, on the reverse strand, counting down.
TTCCTATTTGATATTAAAAGTAAACAATATGGCAGGTGCACAGCAGGCCGCCACTAATAGGTGACTTGTTATTTTTCTTAATTGTATGTTATTTAAAAGTTAAAATATACGTTCTTGCTATCACTGTTTTATTGTTAAAACATAGTTTATGCAATTTTCGTCAGAAGTGGTGCATACTTGACTATTTTGCATTGAGACCATTTAACATGAATATAGAAATAAGTTTTTTTCAAACAAATTGGGAAGTATTTTACAAGTAATTTTAACTGATAAAATTTATATCATTCGAAAGATAAGAAACAAATGAGTCACCATACTGTTTGACCCAAGCTGGGCATCTCATCTGCGTGTTCCTTACTGAATATACCCAGTTTGTGAAGTAATTCTTTGCACGCCTCACATCCTAATTAAAGATGATTTACGAATTTGATATTAATTGGCATGGTTAAGATAATTGTACAAGCGGAGAATAATTTTGAGAAGTTATAGCCTACAATACTGTGGTAAGTATGTTTGCAGCCAATAACATATATTTTTATTATGACTTTATCATGTTTATAAAGAACAGGTTTTGTACACAATACACACTGTATGTATGTGGTACGAAGTCTCCTGGTATGACTTCTCCATTGTACGAAGTCTCCACAATTCGATACAATTATAGCCTTTTGTATATATCTTTTTTCTCACACAGCCAATATTACATTGGTACAGAGAAAGACAAAGCAAATAAAACAAAACAAAACATGTACAGTATTTACACTATATACACAATCAGAAAGATTATGGCAGAGAAAAAGTAAAGCCAGGAGCACTGACCTTGTCATTTATTATCTTAATGAATTTTACTAATTTTCGTAACAGCGTCGGACTTGTGTTAGACATAAGCTCTGAAAATTTAAAAGTACTAAGTCTCTTTGTATAGTTTTGTTTGTTTGTTTGTTTGAATGGTGTTTTAACGCCACTTTCAGCAATTTTTCAGCTATTTCATGGCGTCCAGTTTTTATTGGGGGAGGAAGCCGGAGTACCCGGAGAGAACCCCCGACCTGCGGTAGGAAAACTGGCAATCCTTGTCAATTAAGATTGGAGTCGAGTACACCATGCCTGCAGTGAGAATCGAACCCGCAATCTCAGTGTTGACAGACCACGTGATCAATAGTAGACGAACTACCTTGACCACTCGGCCACCGAGGCCCCCTCTTTGTATAGTAGTTATATATATAAGTTCTTCGCTGAATTTGTAAAAGATGACATTCAAGAATGAAATGGTATTCATCGCCTAGTTTATTACAGAAATTGCAAAGGCGGTTTTCTCTTTCAACAATTCCCCATCTTCCCGATTCGATGGGTAAATATAGATTTGTTGTTTGGAATCTACAGAGACTAATAGCTTCAGCTTTGCTTAGTAAGTTAAAATAATTTTCAAATTAAAATTTATTCTTAAAAATTTTATAGTTTAGTGCTTTGGAGAATTATTTAATGAAGCATTCCAGTTTTGGATGAATTGATCAGTCAGTCGCTGTTTTACAATAGCTTTGAGGTATTCTACGTTTGGGAAAAGTTCACTTTCCCATATATTTGGAAAACCACAATCATTCATTATTTGTTTGACATAACACAACCACTTTAGACAATCATTTCTGTCAAATATTGATCTAGAAAGGCGATACAATATATTGGAATATTAACTCTGTTTTCCTACAATTAATCTACCCCAGAATGAGATAACTCGTACTTTTATATCAATATCTAAGGGATGTCTACCAAGTTCTCCATACACCATATAAGCTGGTGTGGTAGATTTGAGATTTAAAAGTATTTTACAAAATTTTAACTGAATTCTCTCCAGAACATCATTCCTCCCGAATCCTCAAATTTCACAACCATACAGCAAAATAGGTTTTACCATTTTGTCGAATAAGTGTAGATGAATTTGTACAGATAATTTGTCTACCTAATTTCAGTACTTCATACATTGCTATAAGCGCTTTATCTGCAAGATAATTTTAGTAATATTGAAATTTAGTGCTTTTGTTAGGTTAACGCCCAAATAGTTAAATTCGTCAATTATTTCTATTTCGTCTGTTTTGTAGAAAAATTTTAAAGTTTTTTTTATTTTTACCCAAGCCGAAGACCATAATTTTTTGTTTTGTCAATATATACTTTCATTTTCCAATTGTCACAAAATTCTCCAAAGGCATTAATTTGTAACTGTAGATCTTCAGCAGACTCCGACATTAGAGCGGTATCGTCCGTGTATAGTAACATAAATAGTTTAAGATATAGGCCAATTTCAGTCAATATTTTCATTTACAGTTGTAACACCATTTACCTCTTTTGACAACAAAAATTCTTCCAAGTCATTTAGAAAAATTGAAAAAAAGAAAGGGGAGAGATTTTCCCCTTGTCGTACACCCATTTCACAAACGAAGAAATCAGTTATCTGGTTATTGTATGATATACAAGATTTAATATTAGAATACATATTAAAAATAACTTTGTACATTTTCCCATCTATTTGATTAAGTAATAGCTTATACAATAATCCATCACGCCAAACTCTGTCAAACGCGTTTTCCAAATCTATAAAGGCACAATAAAGGTTTTTCTTTTGATATTTTAAGATTTGGAATAGTGTACAAATCGAAAAAATGTTGTCAAGTGTGGAATAATTTTGTCGAAATCCACTTTGATTTTCTTTAATAATTTGATAGTGCTCTGAAAATTCGTTCAGTCTTGTGTTTAATACGGCTGTGAATAATTTACCCAACAACTGACAATAGTTTCATCAAACCAATGCTTATCAGTCTTTGTGCTCTTGGAAGTTTGATTGTTATTAAAATGGCTTACTTTATACGTGTCAAACGTTTTTGTGGCCGAGTCAATAAAGATATTATCTAAGTCATTTACTAGCGACTCAACTATTTCAGTATCGAGGACAGCGATGTTTTCGAAAGCATCTTTTAACTTTTCTTAAAGATTAGAAATCTTTAGTTCACAAACATTGTTCTGAAAATCTTGAACGTTTTCACAATTCCAAGGTTTTATTTTAACGCATTCGACCTTATTATTTTTGTCGCTTTTATTAAATTCATCGGGGGATGTCTCAGTCAGCAATGTTGTTAATAACGGTGAATGCACATCTGATAATAGCTTACTGCACTCTAAAATTTCAAAATCCAAGATAAATTTAAGAAGATGAAAACTACTTATGCAATAATCGACAACACTAACATTTTTACAGGTTAAATTTCCGATCAATGTGTCTTTCCCAATTCTTCCGTTTACAATGAACATGTTATTACCTTTACAAAAATTTAACAGAATATTTCCATACCTGTTTTTTGATTTATCCATACTATTCGTAATAAGTGGGCTATCAAGATTTTGTAACAATTCAATGTAATTATCAACATATTCCAGGAAAGGTTCGTTAACATGAATGTTTTCGTTTAAATCTACGAAATCCTTATCATTTGACGTCCTAGCATTAAGATCACCAACGATGCAGACGTACTTGGACTGGTTTAAAACAAATAAATATTTCTCGTTCTAATTCAGCAAAAGCCTCTTCAGACGAGTATCTTGTATGTTCCGGTGATATATATACAACACCAAAGATAATAGGCTCATTTTATTAACCAATTTTTCGCTAACTTTAAATCAAGAAACATACTGACTCTCTGTTTTTAAGAATTCAATATGTTTATCTAAGCAATTTCTGTACACGCAATTTCTGTATGCGGGTACACGATCCTGTGGAATGTACTGTGTTCCGTTTATGAAACGTTTGTCTCGTATTAGTACGACATTTTTTCCGTCTCGCTTAGACTGTTTGAATACCGGATAAAGTTTTTCCGTCTGTCTTCAACAGCTTTAGGGAATTGCTCATGAATACCCCAAGGGGTATTGTTCAGCCACTTTGCTTGATCTAGAACCATACGCAAGTCCTTATGATACAAGAACCTTGCGACAATTGGTCGAGGTCTATCGCTAGATTTTCTCCCGAATCTATGAATATTGCCAAGTTCTATATATTGTTCGATGCCTAGTTGTTCATAGATAAAGGCTCGCAACTTTCTATCAACGTCCTCATTTACCTGTTCGGCTAAATTTGTAAAGATGAGGTTGTATTTCATTGACCTGCATTGCAGATCCTCAACGGCTTCCTCGAGTTTCTGGATAGTCACTAGATCACTTACTTGTTTCCTCGCTATTACATTTCTCGACTTCAGCTGATTTTCGATCACGCTAATACGATGAGTAAGGTTTGTGATATCGGACTGATTTTTTTGTGGGTTTGACAAGTTCTCGGCCTCAACCTTTGAAATTCTGGTTTCATGATTTATAATGTTTGTTGTGTTTAGAATGATTTGTCTGTTTTTTTATCAAATAGATTACTCAGAACCAGCTTGCCTCGCATTCTGTAAACCTCTTATTTAGTTCGTTGTTCATGTGTTGTTCCCGTTTCAAGTTTTCGTACTCGGCCGGTCACTGATAAAATGGAATCATTAACTTCTTTAAGTCTCTTATCTATATTGCTCTCAATTCTGACCATGCTAGCTTAATTCGATATTTGTTAAAATTTGTAGAATCAGTTTCAAAATAGTGTTATCATTTCCAGTTTCTATAATCCGCCGACTCTCGGCTATCAATTTTGAAGTTTCTTTCAGAGACATGTTATGGAGTGATGACTTAAAATTAAGGTCATAGGTTCATATTTACATTTAATCATCTGATTTGTACTTCAAAATACAATGTACTATAAAGTATAAAGTCCAACTTGAGCGATACATTAATGAACACCTTTTAATTAGAATGTCAAGACAAGACAAGACAAGAAAGCTTTATTTAGAGTCGATATGTTAAAAACAGTACAACATAAGCTCTACTGAGCTTTTAAAATCGACTTATGATAACAAAACACATTACAAACAATACAGACATACAACTGTACAATACAACACAGGCATGCAGTAATTTATACATAGAAACATTATGCAATGATAGCTAAGATATAAGAACAATAGCAGGTGTTAAAATCAAGCACTAAGCTAAAAGCACTAAAAGTATGGCAGTATTAATTGTGCCATACACTAATTAAAAAAAAAAAAAAAAAAAAAAAAAAAACCAGCTGAAATCTAAGAACCAAGCTTTAAATGTCTGGTGTCATGTCTATTGCGCCTGGTGGTGTTTTTGACCAGGTCTCAAAGAACTATGAATACACAAAGACAAAATTGCTGACGGGTAGAGAAGTTAAAGCATTTTTAGATCATCAAATGTGGAAATAAAACATAATTACAATTGCCGATTTCTGAATTCGCATAGTCACTTCTTAGTATCAGAACTCCACAGAATTTCGATGGGACAAAAACAAGTCTCCATTTCTCTGTCACGTGATCTCCCTGTCATCAATTATGTAGAAGTCGATTTATTTTAATAGACGCCAAAAAAATATAAGAACCGACGCCAAAGGTTAAGGTTAATATTTATTTTTGAGTCTATTAGAACTTATTTCGACTGATACAAAAGTCTTTAATTGTTTAATTGCATAACAATCTGAGAAAGGGGTTATTTGTTGTCTCGTTGACATTTGCCATGAAATCAATATTTCTTATATGAGATTTGTGAAATTGCGCTGATGTTATGTGGTATCATCAGTATCGTTATATAATATACTTTAAAATGTTAAAAGTTTGAGTTTATCACAATTATAACCAACAACAACAAAAGTTATAAATATAAACCACATGACAACATGATAGCAAAAGGTAGTCAATATTGATTTTAATCAAACAATATCAGAATATACTGTCGGGAGTTTTAGCTGGTCTTAACCAATAGAAATCATTTAAATAATTCATTATGTAAAAATAATTGTAATTATCTTTAATATAACAATTAAGGAAATTTAATTCGGTAAAAACGCTTTATATGGACTCTTCAAAAGTCCATAACTGAAAAATATCGTGTCGAGTACAATGAAAGGCGACTTTTGATCTTGGACTTTGACCTCAAGTTGCGTATGACAAATTGATGTCCGCGAATCTGTTCTTGAAATCTTATTATATTATATACACAACTAGGAATTCTTGGTAAACTATTGTTCTATTGATCGAATGTTTGCTTAAAGCATTGCGAGCAATAATACGGCTATATTCATGACAAGAAAAAAGTTTACAAACAATTTAGCCTTGTTTAGCAGCTACAATAATCCCACTATTTTCTACCCTCGACAAAAAGGCTTTTATTATGCAAGAAGATTGTGTTTTTATATATAACTCAACAAGAACGAGACCAGCAAGTTTGATGAAGATTAAAAGAGCTAGGATGAAGGGGTCGTCTCGAGTTTTACACGTGATTTTTTTTAATCATTATATTATGTATTTCTTAATATCGAATATCGAATCCACTGCTATATTAATAGAACGAATAATCCTACCCTCGCTTTGTTTTTTTCTTTTTTTTGTTTTGGCGAGGGTACGAATTTAGTCCCATTACTCGTAATGTAGCAGAGCGGGAGTGAATCACTCCCGGCACTTTGATGTCCAAAAGAAGTTGCATATACAATCAGATGTTGTCGGTCTTGATATCTTTCGACAGTGTCACAATTTCTTTTATCGGTTTCGTGTTTAAATCGATCATTATTGATATGTGATGATAGTTATTGCTATTTTTAATAACCCGCTGTGCGTTTTGTATTAATTGACATTCGTGTCTCTTTTTAATTACGTTCACTACATGAAAGACATTAAGAAACACGAAACTGAATGCGTGTTGCATCTTGGGTAACACATATGTAAATTAATGGATACTTTCTACAGAATGGTTGTTATATGCAAATTAGCACGTTTATAATAAAATCATGCCACATTATCCATATAAGGAAAAATGATCAACATAGCATTTTCCACGTGCACCCTCAAAGACGAAAAAAAAATTTCTTCAATAAAGATCGTTTCACGTTAGTTTCGCAATGTCTTAATTAAGCTTTAATAACGTAACGAAGATGAATATTATGTTTGAATTGTGCATAAATAGACCGAAGTTAGAATTTTTGTAGGGGCCTCGGTGGCCGAGTGGTCAAGGTAGTTCGTCTACTATTGGTCACGTGGTCTGTCAACTCTGAGATTGCGGGTTCGATTCTCACTTCAGGCAGGGTGTACTCGACTCCAATCTTAATTGACAAGGATAGGATTGCCAGTTTTCCTACCACAGGTCGGGGGTTTTCTTCGGGTACTCCGGCTTCCTCCCCAATAAAAACTGGACGCCATGATATAGCTGAAAAATTGCTGAAAGTGGCGTTAAAACCCATTCAAACAAACAAACAAACAAACATTACGAGCAATAGGACTGAATTCTGCCGTTAATCTGACAAATCACAAAACTAACTTCCGGCAGTAAAATTTGGCCTACTATATTAAAACCTGCATTTTAAATAATATTGAAGCGTCGATTTTTGTGAATTAATGATAAACAATTGCTGCTGAACAATGATTAATAGTTGTGCAACCCATTAAATGCGTGCGAATGCATCTGAATTATGCCCCCTTAAATAGAAAAAATGTCTCAATAGAAGTAACAGTTACATGCAAAATTAATTGTTACCTCCTAAACTTGTCACTTTAAATGTACTAGTAAACAAATTGTTTGTGTAAGATTAAATTGTGAAACATTGATAAAACATCATTGTTTTTTTTCGTTTGATCTTTGGTGTTTAACTCAACTTTCAGCAATTTTTTCAGCTATGTTTTAAATTGAGAGGCGGAGCCGGAGTACCCGAAGTAAACCACAGACCTTGAAATTAAGATTGGAGTCGAGTTCACCTGCCCGCAGTGAAACTTTAATCCGCAATTTCAGTGTTGAAAGGCACGTGATCATAGGTAGAAAAACTATATAAACAACACTGCTACCGAGGATCCCTTCATGACGCAATATAAATAGTGTCACTCAATACAAGATTTATCCATTCCTCAGTGCTTGTGGGTACCTTCTGGTAATCGGACATCTCTCGGTCATTTCCTTTAAGGATCTAAAAAAGGAGATAGAAAGGAAATCATACAGACCTAAATTAATTTACCCTTTTTTGTCATCTGCTGACAGTAAACAGTAACACATGTTCAAAAGTAACGTTCAATGACTGTCTTAGATAACTTTCCATGACTGTTTTATATAACGTTCACTGACTGTCGTAGAAAACGTTCCCTCACTGCCTAAAATAACGTTCAATGACTAACGTTAAATGACTGTCTAAGATAGCACTCAATGACTGTCTAAGATAGTATTTAATGACTGTCTAAGAAAGCGTTTAATGACTGCTTAAGATAACGTTCAATTGCTATCTAAGATAGCGTTCAATGACTGTCTAAGATAACGTTAGATATCTGTCTAAGATAACGTTCAATGGCTGTCTAAGATAGCGTTCAATGACTGTCTTAGATAACGTGCAAGACTTCTAAGATAATACTATTCAATGACTGTCTAAAAAAGCGTTCAATTACTGCTTAAGATAACGTTCAATTGCTGTCTAAGATAGCGTTCAATGACTGTCTAAGATAGCGTTCGATGACCGTCTAAGATAACGTATCATGACGTCTACTGTAACGTTAAATGACTGTCTAAGATAATGTTCAATGACTGTAAGGATAACGTTCAATGAATGTCTCAGGCAACGTTCAAGACTGCCCCAGGTAACGTTCAATGACTAAGATAATTTTCAAAGACATGTTCAACGATAACGTTCAATGAAATTCTAAGATAACGTTCTATGACTGTCGAAGATAACGTCCAATGACTGTCTAAGATAGCGTCCTATGACTGTCTAAGATAACGATCAATGACTGTCTAAGATAACGTCCTATGACTGTCTAAGATAACGTCCTATGACTGTCTAAGACAACGTTCAATGACTGTCAACGATAACGTTCAATGACTCTCTACGATAATAGACAACATCCAATGTCTGTATTAGGCAATCTAATGACTGTCTATTACAATGTTCAATGACTGTCTACGAAAACGTTCAATGACTGTCAAAGATTAAGTTCAATGACAGTCTTAATAACAGTCTAATATAATGTTCAATGACTGTCCAAGATAACGTTAAATGACACTAAGAAAAAGTTCACGTATGACTGTTTGAGATACCGTTCAATGACTGTCAATTATAACGTTCAATGACAGTCTAAGATAATGTTTAAAGGCTGTCTGAGATAACGTTCAATGAATGTCTACCATAACGTTAAATGACTGTCAAAGAATACGTTTTATTAGTTTCTAAGATAACGTTCAATTGGTGTTTAAATAACGTTCAATGACTGTCTAAGACAACGTTCACGGACTGTTTAAGACAATGTTCAATGACTGTCTAAGATAACGTTCAATTGGTGTTTAAATAACGTTCAATGACTGTCTAAGACAATGTTCAATGACTGTATAAGACAACGTTCAATGACTGTCTAAGAAAATGGTCAATGACTGTCTAAGATAACCTTCAATCAGCATAGATAAAGTTCGATAACTGTCAAAGATAACGTTTAATGACTATCTAAAATAACGTCCAAAATATGTCTAAGATGTCTATAAAGATAACTTTGAATGACTCTCTAATATATAACGATGAATGACTCTCTAAGATAACGTCTGTGTTGTATAAAATAACGTTCAATGACTGTCTAATATAACGTTCAATGACCGTTTAAAATAGCGTTAAATGACTGTTTACGATAAGGTTCAGTAATGTCTGAGAAAAAGGTCAATTACTGTCTTAGATAACATTCAACGACTGTCTAACTTAAGGTTCAGTAATATCTAAAATAGCGTTCAATTACTATCTAAGACAACGTTAATGACCGAGATAACGTTCAGTGACTGTCTAAGGTAGCGTGTAATAATTCTTATCTTACATTCGTTTACGTTTATATTCATTTTTGATCGGTCAAAAGGCCTTAAACCAGTATTTCCCAGATCCGTTTATACTTTGATGAACGACTTTGAGGGAGCTACTTTTTTGTTGCTAAACGTAAACAAATATGGCGGTCATGTGTCGTGTACGCTTCAGACAATAAATTAAGCCAGTACTCTCGAATTTTGGCGATACAAATATCGTGAACGATGTATAGCTTAAACGGAAAACTATTTAGTTGAAACAGCTGTATGTATATTATTATTATGAAATCATTAGTTTTATAGAGAAATACATACAAGAAAATATTTTAACAGTACACTTCGTTTTGAATTCACATTGCTGAATGACAGGACATAGCCGAATTCAATGTTGACGGAATGCGAGTGTGAAGGCATATATACGATACTTAAAAATTGCGTTTCTTGTAATTTCAATTACTAGTATGAATCATTTCAAATAAACGGTAAAACTACCTTCTTTTTTCTCAGTCACAACAAATCAACAAAATCAGCAAGATGCATGGATTTGCCACCAACTCCATGTCTCAGCACAGCTCCATCAATTTTCATTGATAAATTCATCTTACAATCGACAACTATTGTTTTTCCTGTTCGTATTTAAGAAAGAACGTCTATACTAAATGTTGACGTATTTTGGTAATTGTTTTTGCGTGACAAATGAAAACTACTTACCTCGTATGGTCCAGCTTACGCTCATTTTGAAGATCACACAATGTGTAAATTGAATATATCACTTTATTTTCCACAGTTATTTAGCGTTTTGAAATGCGGCGTATTTTTCAATGTGATAGAGAAATTTTCTATAGTAAAGTTTGACCTAAATTACAACGGAAGTGTATGATTGGAAGAGTCCATTGTCGTCTGTTCGAAATCCTTCGGGTAATATCGTCTGCAGTTAAGGCGGGAAAATCATCGCGGTTTGTCCGAATACCACTGAACGTTACGAAAGCAGACGATCTTTTTGAAAACAACGCGAGGTCCCTGTAGAAACTCAAATGGCGGATTTCCTATGTAAAATGCCCGTAGCTAATGTCAAGGACGATTTGGAACTTGTCAACAACAAAGCCATAATATAAATATGGACGTTTTATCGTGTAGAAATGTTTTAAATTGGATTTTAACAACAACAAAGGCATAATATAAAATATGGACGTGTTTTAAAGGTACAATATTGAATAATATAAAAAAAAATGCAAGCAAAACACCTAGCGCAGTGGGGTGTAACATTTAGTATAGTTAGGTTTACGTTGCGTTTGAACAGATATGACGTCACATATGACGTTACATATAAACCGCTGGTACAATGAGGAACATAAGTTTACGGAATATTCTTTTTTGTTCAGTCTTCTTTTGTTTTTAGTAATAAACTTCTCGTCAGATCGTAAAATGTATCTCTTGTCAATACCAGTTATTCCCTTCAAACCGACCACGTTTTCGTCTTCAATTCGTTGTGTATTATTCCTACGCGTCACACACAATGAAATTTTATTTTGGGAACAGAATGAAAATATATTTATACAATTTTGGAAGAACTATAAGTATTAAACGCTTATTTAACGACTTACAAACTTATAATAGACAGCCTTCGTCCGTTTATTTGTTTGTGAGTGAGTCAACTTCGTTCATACATCGATGAATTACCGAAAATAAGCGTTTAATCCTAATGCCTAAATTAACATTCAATAAGTTCAGTTTGTCTAAGCGTTAAATGACTGTCTACGATAATTTTGAAAACGGTCGATGGCTGTCTCCAAAGCCTTACTGAATGGTAGTTGCATGCGTGGTTTATTAATTAAATTTACAGTAAGGGCTTCTGATCATTTTGGTCGAGTTAGGGTATCAATAGTTTTCATAAATAAATATTGATCTGCAAAGCTTGTATAAGAGCCGGAATAACTGGGCCCAGCGCCATAAAAATTTCTTTGCTGAGAATTTTTTCACTCTTAGCTTCATCCAATCAAATCCTTAATTTTCACTTGTTGTCATGGTAATTGAGAAAATTCTAATGCTGATCAAAACAATTATTACTCAAATAGGTTTTATGGCGATGGGTCCTGGTGTCGTGTTGAATTTTGGAACTTTTAAAACAAATAAACCAATTAAAATAGGCCTTACTTCACTTACCTCGAGTTTTTTTTTGGGAGGGGGTGGGGGTTTCTTAAGTTTATTTGTATTTTTGTTTGTTTTGTTTTGTTTTGATTTGTTTGTTTTGTTTTCTTTGTTTTGCTTTTGTCTTCCTTTTTTTTTGTTGTTTTTGGGGTCCATGTACAATGAACGGTCTCACTACGGGCAGTGTGTACTCCAATCTAATTAAAATTAAATCTTTCACAGGCTGCCCCTTTTTGATGTTGTACCTGTGAAGTTCTAATAGCATCCTATTACATGTCGTCTGATGTTGAACTTCTGTTTTGACCAATCAAAAACGGTTTTAACCAACGTTTAATGTTGTGGAATCCTCTGTTAGTATTCGGAATCTCTGATATACCTGAAAATGCCTATAAAAATCAAACACAAACAAACAAAAAGAAGGTCAAATCACAGAAAACTTGCCCTGAATATGCCAATCTTAATGGACGCAAATATACAAGGACCTGTTAGTTTGACCAAGATGTGACAATGCCAGATGCAAGTATTAACTCATAAAGAATATGGATTACATAACAAGGGCTTTTCATTTTTATAATGGAAATATCGACATCATTTTCGGAAAACTTTGTTATGCATAAATTCAGTTGGTTTTGTAAAAAAACTATATACTTTCATTTCTTAACAAAACGATCTATTTATCAAAATTGATGTTAATCCATGGGAATATCTCCTTGTAAATAAGTTTGCTGATATTTAAAATAGAGAAAATATTATTGCTGATATTTAATACCAGAATTCGTTTCCTGCTTTGTTCGTTCATGGTTTTATGAACAAAATGTTATATTTAAAAAGTACATATAAGTTGATACGTATTTCAATAATTACGTTCTCGTTGAATCATAATCTCGTTTATGTTAACGTTAAGATGACACTCCAAACAAAAATCCAGTAAGCCTTTAATTTGTCACCAGAAGTAAAGTTGTGGAATGGTTTGTCTTAGTTTTCTTTGAAGTTGAGTGTACATTAATTTAGATGATGCAAGGGGTGGAGCTTGTATAACATCACAACTGTTCAATAACTATTGTTCCACCCCTTGCATCGTTGGAACATATTATCTTGTGATAAGTACAAACTTTATTACCGTCTCCCATGTATACATTGTCAAATGACGATCAGTCTTCGGAGTAAATGACTCTCTGTTACTTGATTGGGTGGTTTACTAAATCTATAAATATTTTTGTCATTTCATTGGTTTACGTCAGGATTGCACTAGTATGTGTACTGAAAGTTCGATATATTCTTAGGTTGAATCGGGGTTGTAATCAGTATTTTAGTGTAGTAATGTTACGTTCCACATATTGACTTCTATTTCATTCAATGCATTGGTCAGTGAACAATTACAAGGTAAACATTGCACCAAAATCTCCCTACTTTATAAAGCTGTTTTGGAAAAAATTATATGTTCTATATCTTTATTTTCGTTAATCAGTATTTTAGTGTAGTAATGTTAGGTTCCACATATTGACTTCTATTTCATTCAATGCATTGGTCAGTGAACAATTAAAAGGTAAACATTGTACCAAAATCTCCCTACTTTTTAAAGCTGTTTGGGTTAGGAAAAAATTATATGTTCTGTATCTTTATTTTCGTTCTGATATTGATGCAAATTTAACAAAACATATTTTTGCCGCTCTTTTGAACATTTGTTTAGGGAGTCAACTTTTGTTTAATTATTTTTTTAAAAGCTCGTGTGAAGTGACGACAGTCATTTAAATCTCTCAAGCACCATTGGATAATAGTTTAGCGTAAACAATGTCCTTACAAGGTCACTGTGTACAAGATACATGTACATTGTTTACCTATCGTACATATAAATTAAAAAAAAAAACTTTAATAAATCCATAAAATTTGTAATGCAGCTAAGAGACGGTTAGCTTTTTAGAAAAGCTTAACTTGGTGTTATATTAAGTTCAATCTTATTTCCTAGCCTCAAAACGAGTCTCTGTAACAATTTTACATAAAGCAATTTCGGCTTCAACACACCGATCAACCGACTTATATCATTTTGGTGAGAAGATGTATGACACGATGAAAAAAAGATATAAACAAGTCAGAAGCGATGAAAACGTAGGTAAGTTTTTCAAATTTTTTTATGTTTTAAATTAACTGTAGCGAATAAAATATATTAAAACACGATTTAGCATAGATTTATCAATAGATATATTCAGTTCTTAAAGCTCTTGCTTTTATTTTTGTCCAACTTATCTTATAAAATAAACGAAAAAATGCAGATATAGTTATTAAAATGCTAAAATGACCTGTTATGATATAATTTTATTTCAAATCGGCCGTTTAAATGTAAAGAATATTCCTTTAGCTTTCGTTTGGTGCCAAAAATGTATCTTTAACATAATGCATTAACAATATTAATTTGATTTTAATTGCAGAGTCAGAGAAAGTACGATACGATATAAATCAGTTCAATGATACGACTAAAACAAGAAATATGACTTTGTATAAGCTATGAAATTCTACTAACCAATTGAATAAGTATTCACTTTAAGAGTTCGTAACGTAATAATATATGTAAATTTTTGATTTTCTTGTCAATATGAAGCATGAAGAGGAGTATGGGGAAAATTAATTTTGATAACTGTGCATAAAATATACAATGAACAAATTGCGACACACAATAACATATGCAGAAAAGCTTTCAAACTATACTTTGTATTTGTATGCAATTCTTATTTTATTATGTATACCAAACGAAGATAAATGGGAGACATATTGTTTTTGTCTGGTAATTTACTTCGTCTTCTTTGTTTCTTTTCTTCTCCTTTAAGGCTGATATTTTCAGCCAAATTTATTTGACACTGCAAATCCCATACTAATACACGTTTAGGATATGCAAGATAGCTTTATCTAGTGTTACATTCCACTTTTCATTTTTAGGACGTTTATATTGGGTTTTTGGTAAAAGAGACAAAAGAAGGTCGACATATTGTTGTCTGTCCGTCCGTGCATCCATATCAAATCGTGTCCAGGATATAACATTTTATCCTTTTAGGTAAGCTTTGTGATATTTGGCATGTGGGTAGATTATAACTAATCGATGTGTCGCATGCCATGGGTATTGACATTTAATTTGAAATTGACCCCCAAGGTCACATCATTGCCTTTTGAGTGACTGTTTCGCGGATTATAACAGTTACTTTCAAAATAAATGTTTGACTGTTTGTTTGCTTGTATGAATGGTGTTTAATGCCACTTTCAGCAATTTTTCAGAGAGTGGAAGCCTGAGTACCCAGAGAAAACCCCGACCTTCGTTAATAGTTTCAGCTTTTCATATTTGCCATGTGAGTAGATAGTTACTAGACAATGGGTCTCGTAGAAAACCCAAAAGAGTGACAAAATTATGTTGACATTCGTACCTTCTGCAAAACTGAATTTTTATGTCACCGCCCAAATTTGGGGCGTTGACATAAAAAAACATTATTATATGCCATCGTTAAAAGCTGGGGTGTTTTTTTGTTTTTGTTTTTGTTTGATTGTTTATTATTATTTATTATTCATTTATTAGAATTAACAATGAAAGAAAACGGGTGATTAAACCATAAATATAAATAATTTTGTAATAAAACGGTGTACATTTGTGTAAGTATTCTCTTACCAGATTCTTAGATTCTTTTCTGTGTATCTTCGGGTGTCTACAGTTGTAATACGCGATGAAAATTGTGTATAATTCGGTCAATCCCGCGGTCTGTTCGAATGAAATAATATTGTCCTTAGTAACTACATGTCTTACACGTTTTCCTTTTCTGTTTTTATGTAAAAGATAACTGTGGAATTCTCAAAATATTTGCAACCGATAATGCTACAAATTATTAGACATAAGAATTATCCGTGTTACAGTTAAATATGATTTATTAATTCTTGAGATTTAACTCTCATTTGTACGCTAATTAACCTTTAAATTTTTCGCTTTGCGTCTTTATTATAAATTTTAGGCAGCACATTTGATAATGTTTGCCTAAATTCATACCTTATAATTTGTAATAAAAGTTTGACATCAATATATTGACCTACCAAGTAGATGGTTCCGTTTTATACTATTTAATGTCGACATAGTAGGAAATATTTGTAAAAAATCGTGTTCGTTATGTTGTTATTTGTTGATAGGTTCGAACTCATATGTAGAGCGTTATCGACATACAACACAGATTTCCGCTTAAGACCTGCTTTGTGATTGTCTCAATGAGAGCATTTACTCTATGTTTAATTCCTCACTATGGTTTTAAGATGAATTAAAAAGCTGCTCCGCTGCTTGTTTACCTTTTTCCATATCTAGTGATTTGTGTCAAGAATCTATACATCATAGTCCTATTGTATTAACAATTGTAGACTTTTTGTATAATATTCAATGATATACAGACATTAGTTGTAAAAAGTTATTGAAATGCCCCATGTAGAAGTATAAAACTAATCCCTTAAGAAATACGTGGCTGTTTTCAATCGTGTCAGGGAACTTTTATTCATCGTGTCATTATAAAAAGATGAGCTGTTTTTTTCCGTATCATTTTTTCAGTAAATGCGTGAAGAAAAATGATTCAAACTCCTAATAAATTGCAATTGGAAGAATAATTTTGGGGTCAGAAAAAAGTTGGATATATGTCCTTTTGAACAAAAACACTTGATACAGAAAAATATTGTGCAGAAGCGTAAATTTTGCATTTATTTGTTCAAATTTGTGATGCCAGTACCTTTGGAACATATTTTCAGATAACAAATGAAAACATTAGTTAAAACGATTGAATATGTTAATGGACAAATATATGCCAAATAATTTTTTACTACACTATATTTTATACAGTGAGTTTTAAACGTAGCGATTTGGAAAAAGTCATCTGTATACGTATAGGTCTTAACTTGTTTATATCTTTTTTCATCGTGTCATACTTCTCACCAAAATGATATAAGTCGGTTGATCGGTGTGTTCAATGGATAGAATTTTCGGACTCCGCTGTTTGTTAAATACATTCACATTCTTATGAGTCTTATGAGATGACAAAATGCTAGTTTTCAATTCAGCATCTAAGCTCCTCGTTCGTAACAGGTTTCATGCACACCAAATAAACATATGCTTTGCTAGAATTTGATTCACTGTCTGACATTGAAAAATCCAAGTTGAAATCTCCATCTGGAAAATATTGTTGGACCGTTTGACTTTTCTCCCATTTCGGTAAACATAATGTTCATTTTCCATGCTTTCGGCTATTTGTGACAACGTAATATCGTCCATACATGAATTATCATGATCTGGCGGTCATACATTACTTGAAGAATCATAAGAATGCTCCCACTGACGAACGTGATGTAAAAGATGTCTTTGAAGTGTGACACTGTTGCAGCTTTTAAAATGTTGCCGATTTGTAACTTATAAACAATGTGGTAATAAATTCGACGCAGAAAAATTTCATTGGACCATACCACAAATCATTCACAATACTCGTCATTTACTGTATCTGATTGACAGCGAAGGGGCGGTATCGATACACGCTCCTTCGCTGTAAATCAGATACAGTAAATGACTCGTACTGTAAGTATAACTTGTTTCCGGTTTCTGTCATAGTGTAACGCTGTTGGATCATTCAAACCGTCCTCCTCGGACAGAATTTGTCTACTTTGTTTTCCATCGGCTGACAACGCTACTACACTGTAACTCTTATTACTAACAACGTACACATGTCTGTCATTATCGACCGATATACCGTAAGGTCTACTAAGGACAGACTCATCTTTAAATGTCCAGATTGTGTCACCTATCATGTCACAACAGGTGACATGCATGCAGTGTTAGTGGAGTAGTTGATGTAGTTTGTCGTTATATGTAGTAATATATGTAGTGTCCGGTAAATCACATCTGACAATGGTAGTTGTGTTCTTACCATCGGCATCCATCATTTCGATTCCCTTCCTTTCAGCGCAAAACACAAGTGATCCCTTCACGGACGTTATACCATAACACCTGTTATCTTTGGCGATGAACTTCAATATTTTACGACTGCTGATATCTATAATGTTTATTCCATAAGCTAAGCCACCACCTGTTGTCACGGCGACTGTATTGTCACTGATACATATTACATCAAATGCACCATATTTTACTGGAACTTTAAGCAAATGTTTACCGTCATTTTCAGTAACAACTAAACGTTTTCTACCTGAATAACCACAGAGGAACAGTTTACCGTCCAGTAGGATATCACATCCCCATGTATCACTGATGTTAGTAGTAATGGTCCGTGTTAGTTTCAGTTTGATATCTTGGATAGATGTAGACTGAACACCAACTAACTGGGCCTGTTTATCTTTCTGTTTAACAAGAGTTAGGTCAGTAGGAGTTTTTTCCACACGGACGGATCCGAATGTCTTAATTTTATCTGGAATGCTGCTTAAATGTTCATTTACACTGAACTCAATTTTGTCAAGATGTATGTTATCAATGATTGACTGAAGATATGTTTCTGTTGTGGTTATCTCGGACACAATCCGTCGTAATGCAAAGAATGCTTGAAGATCGGACATATGGTTTCTCGAATTCTCGAATTGTTGTTTCGAATATGAATTGTTTTCTTTCTTTTCTTGCAGTACTCTTAACGCAATCTCACACTCTTTTCTGACTTAATGCTCTACGTCTGACACGTTTTCCTTATAACAGCTTCGATTCGATCAAGATGATCATTTATTTCTGACGGACATTGATAATTTCAGATAAAATCATCCCCTTTTGCTCATCCATCCAAGCTTCTAATTTTGTCTTCTCTTCAATGTTTACGATGTTCTCATTGATATCAATCAAAAACATTGTTCGGCATCTCGGAAGGCCTCCGATGTCTTCACGTTCTTAAAGGTATTATATTTTTGCATTCCGAGTTCTGCTGAATACACTGCAGACAAAGAAGTTTGTCATGAGTTTGGCACAACGTTCCATATTTTTCCTCGTGCTCGCTGCAGTGATGACTAACAGACGATAACGATTGAGCTATAGGGTCTGATAGTCTGTGATCGGAATTGTAGAATGGTTTCTTGACGATTTTGAAATTGCATGAAACTCTTTACATTCGCCACATAATGCCTGTTCACATTCAAAACACCAATCAGTGGATTGTCTATATATATGACGCTCGTCACATATATAGTGCAAACTGATGAATTCTCAGCCATATTTAATGATCCTGTAATAAGTTAAACAAAGTTTAGCTTCATTGTTTATGAATTAAATATTCTTCTAAAAACAAAATGCGGAATAAGTTTTCATTATTTTTATATGCATTAAACTTCGACATGTAGAGAGTTTAGTATGCTTAAGACTTCGCACAAAGTTGTAGGTCTTTATCGGGTACTAAGCTATTCTGAATAATTGCTGAAAATGAACTAAACCCTTATACAAAAGAACAAACACATATTTGTTGTTTTCTACATTTTTTGCCAACTTGAGAAAAAACAACAATAGAGAAAAATATCCTTTACGAATAGGACATGTAAGTTCATTAAAAAATGTACAAAGTAATTAAGCAAATGGATACAAGATCTTGATTGATTGATTGATTTATTATAGGTTTCGAGTTAAAATCGCAAATTATCAACTCTAGTAGTTATGTAAATTCCACGTTATATCAAGCGAGCCTCTGGCGAGATAGTTAAGATATTAAGCTATTTTTACTCTCACGAGTTATGAACCGTTTATTCTTTTGACTTCGTACGGATTATTTGTCTAACAGTGAGACGTCAGAGGTAAAAAAAACTTTGTAACGTCACAGATTCGCCAAAACAACAAATCAAATTGCATTAAAAGTGATACACAATGAACGATCATCCAATCAATCTGACAGGTCTATTTTTGAAATCACTTTTCATATCACATCCTACAGGGTGCGATATCGCAAAATACACAATAATTTGGGAATAACCCAATCATAAGAGAACGTTTGTTAACCATACTGCCAGCAGCATTTCAGCTATACTCAGGAGAATAACAAGCTAACCAATAATAAAACAATGGAAAATGCATGCAGTCATAAGAAAAATATAGACAGCTTGGTACGAATACAGACTTTTGCCTTTTGTGTGCTCTCCAATGTGCTTACTCTTTTCTCCATTGACTAAAGGAATGTTCAACTTGCAAGGATCGTGCGGTTTTAATAGCCTATTTGGACCCGTCAAATACATGTATTTTAATCACGCATGCAGGAAATGTTTTTAAGAATACCAGGAATCACCCTCTGAATATGTCTTTGTTGGACTTGTAAAGGCCACATTCGGCCACATTAGGCCGTCACATATGACAAACTGAGTACGGAACATTTGCATCTTGTACGAATTTGACAAAAATCATTAATTTGTTAGCACCTAGCCCTTTTCAAATTACATAAGTTATAATTTAAGCTGGCTTTGCTGAAAAATATAATTGGAACTCCTATTTTAAAGGATTTACTCTTTTTACTGGCGATGAAACATCATCATATCGGAGTGTGCTAGAGACTCCGAACATTTTGACAAGGATTGCCAGTTTTTATGCAGAAGGTCTAGGTTCTAACCAGGTACCCCGAATTCCGTCCGCCCCAGCGCCCTCATCCGCTATTAGACAAAAACTAGACGCCATGATACCAGACACATTGCTAAGATTTGCGTAAAACATAAAAGTAACAAATCAAACTCCCAAATGGCCTTCAGGTTTTTCAAGGACACCAAACCATTTATGCTGTTTCTTAATGAAGCCTTTTGTAATTTCCTTTTTGCTAGATACCTTTTTCAGAAGAAAAGCGAAATATACCATCAACTGAAGAAACAGTTTTTTACAATGTTGTTGAAAAATGAACCAAAAATCAAGCATTTAAGTATTTGCTACTTCCAATAAGAGTGGTCACTGAAAATGTTAATTCCGAATTGTCACAAAAACATAATCATAAGTGGTAAAAGGGTGTGTGATTTAGAGCTGAGTTTTGTAAAGAGGCGATTTAGTCAACAGTGAGGTGATTTCTCTTGTTAACTACACAACACAATCTGTAAGGTGAGTAAATGTAAAATTTGTATTATATATTTCTTTCAGTTTTACATCACTTTGTATGGAAGCGTATAAGGGATAGAAAAAAAAATACTCGCCATGGTTAGTCGTTAACTCGCCACTGCGAGTTTCATGTCCAAAGGGCTTTTACTTGAAGAAAATTACACTGACCATTCTATCTTCATGCATAGCTACATACCTGTGGATCTTACACTATATAATTGTCTTTAGTATGCAATAAAGCATAATAGAGGAGTTGCATACTAGAATAGGTTCAAAAGTTCAAAGGACTATAACATTATGAAAATACAAAGGACTGGAACTTTTTATACATCTATATAGAGAAGGCTACATATAATAATCAGTCACTATAAAATGTTTAATGAAGTTTGGACACACAGACAGATAATGTAAAACACATTTATACCACAACTACTTTTGCGGGGAATAACATCAAAATATAATAACTAATAAGATTTGCTTTATGTAGAAATAATCAGCGTACTAATCAAACGTTTACACTGTTGCTTTATTGATTACTAGTATAATAAAGCCTTTGATACTGTTAATCGCTTGAATTTATGGTATAAGATTGCATTTATTGGTATAAGTGGAAAACTTTTAAACATTTTGAAAAATATGTATTCTAAACTTAAAACGTGTGTTCAGTTTGATGGATTGAACTCCAGTAACTTTACTAACGAAATGGGTTAATGCAAGGAGAAGTGCTGTCACCTATTTTATTTTCTCTTTATGTCAACGACTGTGAGATGGCGTTTATGAATAGTAATTCTGTACCTATAGAGGTATAGGAACCGAATTTATTTTTATAAATGTACGCTAATGACTTGGTCATAATTCAGAATCAAAAACAGGGTTACAAGATCTGCTTGGTACATTATCAACTTTCAAAGTAGGCCTTAAGTGTTAATGCTGCTAAAACCAAGATTGTAATTTTTGGAAATAGCGGGCAGGTTATGGATAACGAAAACGTGGTTTGATAATCAGGAGTTTGAAGTAGTTGATAACTTTACATACTTGGGAGTTTCTCTATTTTATACTGGAAAGTACAATTTGTTTCTGAAAAAAATTTGTCTGAACAAGGTAGAAAGGCCGTTTTTGCCTTACGTAAAAATTCGTTCTATGTATTAAAATTTTCTCAATTTATTGTTACTGTTTGCTACATATATTGACAGCATGCTTAGCTACGGTTGTGAGGCCCCCAAAGCGATATATGGATAAACTATTTATTGTTCTGTCACCAGAACAACTTTTGCGATTCATCACTTGCTATGATCAAACAAAGGCTATCAGACAGCATGCTGTTCATGCAACCCAGCCTATTTTATAGTGACAGAAAAAAGGGAGCAGTTTCGAAGTATAAAATGAACAAATATAAGATATCATACCTGTGTAAATGAACGTCATTTATATTAAATAAATTATTTATATAAAACATTTAAAATCTTATTTGCGTTTTTGCTCAATGTGTCTGAAATTATAAATTTCTATACACTGTTGTAAGTTATTTGTTTTAATCAATCTTTCATAGCAAAAACTGCACAGTAATTGAACTAATTAAAGACCGCCTTATACCATGTATACTGACCAGTTTGTCCATCCGTGCGTCCGTCCTTTACAAATTATGTAGGGGCTCTAAGTGAGCATATCCTGTCGAGTACTATATTTGGCGGCCTTTGACCTCGACCTCGACCTTTGACAGCAAGATGCAGGACGAAGGCTCTATTTAAATAAGAAGATTTCAGACCTTATGTTTGTCAATATTTTAAACCGAGCGACAGCGAGGTATAAAATAAAGATTAAAATAAGATTTCAATCACGTAAACCTTAATTGCAATAATCTATTATTTCTAACAAAGGTTCTGCAATTTCAAAGCGCTATAAGAGAACACCTCTAACTAATTGCCATATTAATTTATAAAAATAAAAAAGATTTGCAAACACTGGGTCATCATCACAAGTCAGGGTTTCTGTGTCCTCATGTGTCCACGAAACCCTGACAAACTTAGAAATTCCCGGGCTAGACGATTTTCATATGACGTCAAACCTTCAAAATATCAACAATGAAATAGCTCATTCTTACTCATTCTCGAGTGGGAAGAAAACGTAACGCAACTAATAGATAATGCAGTAATAGCAAACTATTAACGCTCCTGTACAAAATACACTGATTTTCACATGGTCTATGCAACACATCCGTTTGGTTTATTTACAATCGACAGCTTTGACTGGCTACATGCAGGTATGATATAGCCAATCAAATAGTGACTTTTAGCCCCGGAATTTCCTAGCTAAGTTTGTCAGGGTTTCGTGGACACAGAAACCCTGACTTGTGAGGATGCCACTGGGTCGATTTGTATGCTGGTTAACTGTTAGTCTCCGACGGTATCACCAGCCGAGTAGTCACACTTCGGTGCTGACAGGAATATCATTGATTCTTTCAGGGATGTATTATTGTCTAAATTTACTGCCCTGAAACTCAGAAAATTATTTTAATTCTAAGGTTTTTCTATTTTAAAGGTGTAAAAGGCCTTAGACGGATTTGATGTAACGTTTTGGAATGTTGGTGATAGAAGCTTTTCAAAATCTCAATCATTTAAAGTATAAATATTGTTTGGGTTTAACGGCACGGATTTAGTTTAAACATATTTTATTTGAAACAATTTCAAAAGGGAATTGGACACAAGTACAAAGTATTTATGAAGTCCTCCCCCGTTAACAATACAATACAATAATACCAACGGCACGAATGAGTCTTGATAAAGCGAAACGCGCGTCTGGAGTAGTAAATTCTATTAACCTTGGTATCTTTGATGACATTTTATAAATCCCGAATACGTGTGTTTGTAAAACATATATGCAAAAAATACAACTGATATAAAAAAATTATGTTCGTCATTTTATTGAATATAAATACCTCATAAGCATGATATTAATGAAATTGTGTAATTCCAATACGCCGTTTTCAAGATAGGTAGTTAGCTGTAGCTTATCACGTGATTTATGGTATCACGTGATTTTATTTAGGGCACTTCCTCGAATTTTAATACTGTCTGAACCTCCATTTATTTTTGCGGCGCATCGTCTTTCTTAAGCTGTCCCATTTCGTTTCAAATGATGCCGCTTTCCACTTAAAGCGCCCTAAATTTTTATGAAGTCACGTGATCGGCATTACAATTTTCGCCTCCTTTAACGAGAGCAATTATATCTTGAAAAAGACGTATTTTAACTATTTCAGTGAGCTTGTTACGTCCAACTTCTCACTGTGATGTCAATGGAGGGCTCTGCTTATTAGAAACCTAATCCTACTCTTTGTTAACACGGATAAAAGAGATCTATATTATGCAATAAGGCAATCTAAAAAATCATTAACCTCTATGATTTTAGAACTATTGTTCTATTCAATTGTTATACATGGGTGGGAAATAGTTTTCCAGAAGGGAGCTGTCTTTTCAGGGAATATGTTTTATCAGTGAATAAGACAAGAGCCAAATGTGTTCTGTAAAGCTGGCTATACTTATATACATTGTGTTTTTTGTATACAATTGACTACAATAAAGAGACCAGAAATTCATGAAAAACTTAAACAGTTTAAATACGTACTATGGTTGTGAATGAGTCAGGTGTCCATTATTACGTAACACGTAGGTCGCTGGTATTGTATTACTCCAGTGTAGAATTTTTACTACAGATCAGTCTTATTTGGATTCATCCCCTACCCCCCCCCCCCGTATTTGTTTTTGCTTCTTTCTATCACGTGATTTTATTTAGGGTACTTCCTCAAATTTTAACACTGTCTGAACGTCATAAAACGGCATAAAACTCGACTTTCTTCCATTTTTTTTCGCATCGTCTTTCTTAAGCTGTCCCATTCCGTTTTAAATTATGCCGCTTTCCACTTAAAGCGCCCTAAATTTTTATGACGTCACGTGATCGGCATTACAATTTTAAAATTAATTCGAATACAGTAGAAACGATCTGGGTTTATACCGTACATATAATCTATATACTCTGATCATGGTAGTAAAGGACATGTTTGCATATCAAGAACATAGAAATCTGTAAAACGTCATTTATGGTCAAAATGTATGATGATATAACGTGTATCTATCATGGAGTTTAAATACATCAGAACCCGTTTATTGATGTGAAACTTATATTTCTTTTCGAATTAAGCATTATTTCTATTACCAGACAGTAGACGATTTTATTTTGAGAAAAGGACGTTAATTAGCACTATCATGTGAATATGCAAGCGATGTCAACTATGCAAGTTCGTATTCTCGTTATCAAAAACAAATAACATTATTACTCAACGAGAAGTCAATAACTCATTGTCTCTCGTTTTTCTCGCTATAATTTTCGGGTAGTATTTAACTATTAAGTAAGACTATTAAGTGCAGAAAAGCTAGAAAGGACCTATAATCTACTACCACAGGCAAAAACATATCCTAAAGTTAGGACTACATTTAAACAAATTAAAACTGTTAAAGCGTGAATTTGTGATCAACTACAGCCAAGTAAATGTGTTGATTTGCGTTGAATGCATATGAATTATTCCCCTTTAAATAGTAAGATTAAAATAAATAATTAAAGTTATATTTGCTAAATTGTTTGTTGCCTGCTAAAATTAACACAAGTAGTCTATGTAAGATCAGATGGTGATTTGTTTGGGTTTTTTTTATGTTAAAT
Organism: Limnoperna fortunei; assembly: GCA_944474755.1. Lineage (NCBI taxonomy): Eukaryota > Metazoa > Mollusca > Bivalvia > Mytilida > Modiolidae > Limnoperna > Limnoperna fortunei. The sequence goes on along the minus strand of OX104122.1, from coordinate 56,815,601 downwards.
GCAACTTGAAACAATTTTTCAGCTAGTTGTATTGAGGAAAGGGGAGGGGGCAGCTGGAATACCGGAGAAAACCCGACGAGCGATAGCAAAACTGACAACTCTTGTAAATTAAGATTAGAGTCGAGTGCAGCATGCCCACGGTGAGACTCGAACCCACCATCTCAGTGTTGCATGTAATTATTAGAAGATGAACTACCTTATCCTCTCTGCCACGAAAGCCGCCATCATTGATCAATATATATAGTGTCATATTACAATAAAATTTATCCATTCCTCAGCTGCTTGTAGGAGACCTTCTTCGCAACATCTTTCGGTCTATCTACGATAATGTGCAATGCCTGTCTAAGACAGCGTCCAATGACTGTCTAAAATAACCTCCACTGACTGTCTAAGATAACGTCCAATGACTGTCTAAGATAACGATTAATGACTGTAAAGGATAACGCCCAATGTCTGTCTAAGTCAGCGTCCAATGCCTGTCTAAGATAACGTCCAATGACTATCCAAAATAACGTCAAGTGACTGTCTAAGATACCGATCAATGACTGTAAAGGTTAACGTCCAATGCCTTTCTAAGACAGCGTCCAATGACTGTCTAAGATAACGTCCACTGACTGTCTAAGATAACGTCCACTGACTGTCTAAGATAACGTCCAATGACTGTCTAAAATAACTTCCAGTAACTGTCAAAGATAACGATTAATGACTATCTAGGATAACGTCTAATGCCTGTCTAAGACAGCGTCCATTGAGTGTCTAAGACAGCGTCCAATTACTGTCTCAGATAACGTTTCATGACTGTCTAAGATAGCGTTCAATGACTGTCTAAAATAACGTCCAGTGACTGTCTAAGATAACGTCCAATGACTGTGCCATAACGTTAAATGACTGTCTAAAATAACGTCCAATGACTGTCTAAGATAACGTTCAATGACTGTTTAAGTAAACGTCCAGTGACTGTCTGATAATGTCCAGTGACTGTCTATGATCACGTCGAATGTCTGTTCATGCTAACGTTAAATGAATGTCTAATATAACGTTTCATGAATGTCAAAGAAAATGTATAATGCCTATCTAACATAACGTCCAATGACTGCCTAAGATAACGTTCTATGACTGTCTAAGATAACGTTCTATGACCGTTTCAGTTAACGTCCAGTGGCTGTCTATGATAATGTCCAATGACTGTCTACGGTAACTTCCAAGGACTGTCTAAAATAACGTTCAATGACGTTATAAGATAACGTCCAATGACTTTCTAAGATAACGTCCAATGACTGTTTAAGATAACGTCCAATGCCTATCTAAGATAACGTCCAATGACTGTCTAAGGGAACTTACAACGACTGTCTAAAAAAAACGTCCTATGACTGTCTCAGATAACGTTTAATGCCTTTCTAAGATAACGTCCAATGACTGCCTAAGATAACGTCCTATGACTGTCTAAGATAACGTCCTATGACTGTCTAAGATAACGTCCAATGACTGTCTACTATAACGTCAAATGACTGTCTAAGATAACGTCCTATGACTGTCTAAGATAACGTTCTATGACTGTCTAAGATAAAGTCCAATGGCTGTCTACGATAACGTCCAATGACTGTCTAAGGTGACGTTCTATGACTGTCTAAGATAACGTCCTAGGACTGTCTAAGATAACGTTCTATGAATGTCTAAGATAACATCCTATGACTGTCTAAGATAACGTCCTATGACTGTCTAAGATAACGTCCAATGACTGTCTAAGATAACGTCTTATGACTGTCTAAGATAACGTCCAATGATTGTCTAAGATAACGTCCTATGACTTTCTACGATAACGTCCAATGACTCTCTAAGATAACATCCTACGAGTGTCTAAGATAACGTCCTTTGACTGTCTATGATAACGTTCGATGACTGTCTAAGATAACGTTCGATGACTGTCTAAGATAACGTCCAATGACTGTCTACGATAACGTCCAATGACTGTCTAATGTAACATTTATAGACTGTCTAAAATAACGTCCAATGACTGTCTAGTATAACGTCCAATGACTAGGATAACGTCCAACGACTGTCTAAAATAACGTTCAATGACTTTGTAAGATAACGTCCAATGACTGTCTAAGATAACGTCCAATGGCTGACTAAGGTAACATCCAACGACTGTCTAAAATAATATCATATGATTGTCTAAGATAACGTTCAATGATTGTCTAGGATAACGTCCAATGCATGTCTAAGACAGCGTTTAAATGACTGTCTAAGGTAATATCCAATGACTGTCTAAGATAACGTTAAATGACTAAGATAACGTTCAGTGACTATCTTAAGATCCAATGACTGTCTAAGATAACGTCCTATGACTGTCTAAGATAACGTTCTATGACTCTAAGATAACGTCCAATGAGTGTCTACGATAATGTACAATGACTGTCTAAGGTGACGTTCTATGACTGTCTAAGATAACGTCCTATGACTGTCTACGATAATGTTCTATGACTGTCTAAGATAACGTCCTATGACTGTCTAAGATAACGTTCCATGACTGTCTAAGATAACGTCCAATGATTGTCTAAGATAACGTTCTATGACTGTCTAAGATAACGTTCTATGACCGTTTCAGTTAACGTCCAGTGACTGTCTATGATAATGTCATTGGACGTTATCCTAGACAATCATTGGACGTTATTTTAGACAGTCTATAAATGTTACCTTAGACAGTCATTGGACGTTATCGTAGACTCATTGGACGTTATCTTAGACCGTCATTGAACGTTATCATAGACAGTCAAAGGACGTTATCTTAGACACTCGTTGGATGTTATCTTAGAGAGTCATTGGACGTTATCTTAGACAATCATCGGACGTTATCTTAGACAGTCATAGGACGTTATCTTAGACAGTCGTAGGACGTTATCTTAGACAATCATTGGACGTTATCTTAGACAGTCATATGACGTTATCTTTGACAGTCATTGGACGTTATCTTAGACAGTCATAGGACGTTATCTTAGACAGTCATAGAACGTTATCTTAGACAGACATAGGACGTTATCTTAGACAGTCATAGAACGTTATCTTAGACAATCATTGGACGTTATCTTAGACAATCATAGAACGTTATCTTAGACAGTCATAGGACGTTATCTTAGACAGTCATAGAACATTATCGTAGACAGTCATAGGACGTTATCTTAGACAGTCATAGAACGTCACCTTAGACAGTCATTGTACATTATCGTAGACACTCATTGGACGTTATCTTAGAGTCATAGAACGTTATCTTAGACAGTCATAGGACGTTATCTTAGACAGTCATTGGATCTTAAGATAGTCACTGAACGTTATCTTAGTCATTTAACGTTATCTTAGACAGTCATTGGATATTACCTTAGACAGTCATTTAAACGCTGTCTTAGACATGCATTGGACGTTATCCTAGACAATCATTGAACGTTATCTTAGACAATCATATGATGTTATTTTAGACAGTCGTTGGATGTTACCTTAGTCAGCCATTGGACGTTATCTTAGACAGTCATTGGACGTTATCTTACAAAGTCATTGAACGTTATTTTAGACAGTCGTTGGACGTTATCCTAGTCATTGGACGTTATACTAGACAGTCATTGGACGTTATTTTAGACAGTCTATAAATGTTACATTAGACAGTCATTGGACGTTATCGTAGACAGTCATTGGACGTTATCTTAGACAGTCATCGAACGTTATCTTAGACAGTCATCGAACGTTATCATAGACAGTCAAAGGACGTTATCTTAGACACTCGTAGGATGTTATCTTAGAGAGTCATTGGACGTTATCGTAGACAGTCATAGGACGTTATCTTAGACAATCATTGGACGTTATCTTAGACAGTCATAAGACGTTATCTTAGACAGTCATTGGACGTTATCTTAGACAGTCATAGGACGTTATCTTAGACAGTCATAGGATGTTATCTTAGACATTCATAGAACGTTATCTTAGACAGTCCTAGGACGTTATCTTAGACAGTCATAGAACGTCACCTTAGACAGTCATTGGACGTTATCGTAGACAGCCATTGGACTTTATCTTAGACAGTCATAGAACGTTATCTTAGACAGTCATAGGACGTTATCTTAGACAGTCATTTGACGTTATAGTAGACAGTCATTGGACGTTATCTTAGACAGTCATAGGACGTTATCTTAGACAGTCATAGGACGTTATCTTAGGCAGTCATTGGACGTTATCTTAGAAAGGCATTAAACGTTATCTGAGACAGTCATAGGACGTTTTTTTAGACAGTCGTTGTAAGTTCCCTTAGACAGTCATTGGACGTTATCTTAGATAGGCATTGGACGTTATCTTAAACAGTCATTGGACGTTATCTTAGACAGTCATTGGACGTTATCTTATAACGTCATTGAACGTTATTTTAGACAGTCCTTGGAAGTTACCGTAGACAGTCATTGGACATTATCATAGACAGTCACTGGACGTTAACTGAAAGTGAAAGTGAAAGTGAAACTGATAATGACTAGGATAACGTCCAACGACTGTCTAAAATAACGTTCAATGACTTCGTAAGATAACGTCCAATGACTGTCTAAGATAACGTTCAATGATTGTCTAGGATAACGTCCAATGCATGTCTAAGACAGCGTTTAAATGACTGTCTAAGGTAATATCCAATGACTGTCTAAGATAACGTTAAATGACTAAGATAACGTTCAGAGACTATCTTAAGATCCAATGACTGTCTAAGATAACGTCCTATGACTGTCTAAGATAACGTCCTATGACTGTCTAAGATAACGTCCAATGATTGTCTAAGATAACGTTCTATGACTGTCTAAGATAACGTTCTATGACCGTTTCAGTTAACGTCCAGTGACTGTCTATGATAATGTCATTGGACGTTATCCTAGACAATCATTGGACGTTATTTTAGACAGTCTATAAATGTTACCTTAGACAGTCATTGGACGTTATCGTAGACAGTCATTGGACGTTATCTTAGACCGTCATTGAACGTTATCATAGACAGTCAAAGGACGTTATCTTAGACACTCGTTGGATGTTATCTTAGAGAGTCATTGGACGTTATCTTAGACAATCATCGGACGTTATCTTAGACAGTCATAGGACGTTATCTTAGACAGTCGTAGGACGTTATCTTAGACAATCATTGGACGTTATCTTAGACAGTCATATGACGTTATCTTTGACAGTCATTGGACGTTATCTTAGACAGTCATAGGACGTTATCTTAGACAGTCATAGAACGTTATCTTAGACAGACATAGGACGTTATCTTAGACAGTCATAGAACGTTATCTTAGACAATCATTGAACGTTATCTTAGACAGTCATAGAACGTTATCTTAGACAGTCATAGGACGTTATCTTAGACAGTCATAGAACATTATCGTAGACAGTCATAGGACGTTATCTTAGACAGTCATAGAACGTCACCTTAGACAGTCATTGTACATTATCGTAGACACTCATTGGACGTTATCTTAGAGTCATAGAACGTTATCTTAGACAGTCATAGGACGTTATCTTAGACAGTCATTGGATCTTAAGATAGTCACTGAACGTTATCTTAGTCATTTAACGTTATCTTAGACAGTCATTGGATATTACCTTAGACAGTCATTTAAACGCTGTCTTAGACATGCATTGGACGTTATCCTAGACAATCATTGAACGTTATCTTAGACAATCATATGATGTTATTTTAGACAGTCGTTGGATGTTACCTTAGTCAGCCATTGGACGTTATCTTAGACAGTCATTGGACGTTATCTTACAAAGTCATTGAACGTTATTTTAGACAGTCGTTGGACGTTATCCTAGTCATTGGACGTTATACTAGACAGTCATTGGACGTTATTTTAGACAGTCTATAAATGTTACATTAGACAGTCATTGGACGTTATCGTAGACAGTCATTGGACGTTATCTTAGACAGTCATCGAACGTTATCTTAGACAGTCATCGAACGTTATCATAGACAGTCAAAGGACGTTATCTTAGACACTCGTAGGATGTTATCTTAGAGAGTCATTGGACGTTATCGTAGACAGTCATAGGACGTTATCTTAGACAATCATTGGACGTTATCTTAGACAGTCATAAGACGTTATCTTAGACAGTCATTGGACGTTATCTTAGACAGTCATAGGACGTTATCTTAGACAGTCATAGGATGTTATCTTAGACATTCATAGAACGTTATCTTAGACAGTCCTAGGACGTTATCTTAGACAGTCATAGAACGTCACCTTAGACAGTCATTGGACGTTATCGTAGACAGCCATTGGACTTTATCTTAGACAGTCATAGAACGTTATCTTAGACAGTCATAGGACGTTATCTTAGACAGTCATTTGACGTTATAGTAGACAGTCATTGGACGTTATCTTAGACAGTCATAGGACGTTATCTTAGACAGTCATAGGACGTTATCTTAGGCAGTCATTGGACGTTATCTTAGAAAGGCATTAAACGTTATCTGAGACAGTCATAGGACGTTTTTTTAGACAGTCGTTGTAAGTTCCCTTAGACAGTCATTGGACGTTATCTTAGATAGGCATTGGACGTTATCTTAAACAGTCATTGGACGTTATCTTAGACAGTCATTGGACGTTATCTTATAACGTCATTGAACGTTATTTTAGACAGTCCTTGGAAGTTACCGTAGACAGTCATTGGACATTATCATAGACAGTCACTGGACGTTAACTGAAAGTGAAAGTGAAAGTGAAACTGATAATGACTAGGATAACGTCCAACGACTGTCTAAAATAACGTTCAATGACTTCGTAAGATAACGTCCAATGACTGTCTAAGATAACGTTCAATGATTGTCTAGGATAACGTCCAATGCATGTCTAAGACAGCGTTTAAATGACTGTCTAAGGTAATATCCAATGACTGTCTAAGATAACGTTAAATGACTAAGATAACGTTCAGAGACTATCTTAAGATCCAATGACTGTCTAAGATAACGTCCTATGACTGTCTAAGATAACGTCCTATGACTGTCTAAGATAACGTTCTATGACTGTCTAAGATAACGTCCAATGATTGTCTAAGATAACGTTCTATGACTGTCTAAGATAACGTTCTATGACCGTTTCAGTTAACGTCCAGTGACTGTCTATGATAATGTCATTGGACGTTATCCTAGACAATCATTGGACGTTATTTTAGACAGTCTATAAATGTTACCTTAGACAGTCATTGGACGTTATCGTAGACAGTCATTGGACGTTATCTTAGACCGTCATTGAACGTTATCATAGACAGTCAAAGGACGTTATCTTAGACACTCGTTGGATGTTATCTTAGAGAGTCATTGGACGTTATCTTAGACAATCATCGGACGTTATCTTAGACAGTCATAGGACGTTATCTTAGACAGTCGTAGGACGTTATCTTAGACAATCATTGGACGTTATCTTAGACAGTCATATGACGTTATCTTTGACAGTCATTGGACGTTATCTTAGACAGTCATAGGACGTTATCTTAGACAGTCATAGAACGTTATCTTAGACAGACATAGGACGTTATCTTAGACAGTCATAGAACGTTATCTTAGACAATCATTGAACGTTATCTTAGACAGTCATAGAACGTTATCTTAGACAGTCATAGGACGTTATCTTAGACAGTCATAGAACATTATCGTAGACAGTCATAGGACGTTATCTTAGACAGTCATAGAACGTCACCTTAGACAGTCATTGTACATTATCGTAGACACTCATTGGACGTTATCTTAGAGTCATAGAACGTTATCTTAGACAGTCATAGGACGTTATCTTAGACAGTCATTGGATCTTAAGATAGTCACTGAACGTTATCTTAGTCATTTAACGTTATCTTAGACAGTCATTGGATATTACCTTAGACAGTCATTTAAACGCTGTCTTAGACATGCATTGGACGTTATCCTAGACAATCATTGAACGTTATCTTAGACAATCATATGATGTTATTTTAGACAGTCGTTGGATGTTACATTAGTCAGCCATTGGACGTTATCTTAGACAGTCATTGGACGTTATCTTACAAAGTCATTGAACGTTATTTTAGACAGTCGTTGGACGTTATCCTAGTCATTGGACGTTATACTAGACAGTCATTGGACGTTATTTTAGACAGTCTATAAATGTTACATTAGACAGTCATTGGACGTTATCGTAGACAGTCATTGGACGTTATCTTAGACAGTCATCGAACGTTATCTTAGACAGTCATCGAACGTTATCATAGACAGTCAAAGGACGTTATCTTAGACACTCGTAGGATGTTATCTTAGAGAGTCATTGGACGTTATCGTAGACAGTCATAGGACGTTATCTTAGACAATCATTGGACGTTATCTTAGACAGTCATAAGACGTTATCTTAGACAGTCATTGGACGTTATCTTAGACAGTCATAGGACGTTATCTTAGACAGTCATAGGATGTTATCTTAGACATTCATAGAACGTTATCTTAGACAGTCCTAGGACGTTATCTTAGACAGTCATAGAACGTCACCTTAGACAGTCATTGGACGTTATCGTAGACAGCCATTGGACTTTATCTTAGACAGTCATAGAACGTTATCTTAGACAGTCATAGGACGTTATCTTAGACAGTCATTTGACGTTATAGTAGACAGTCATTGGACGTTATCTTAGACAGTCATAGGACGTTATCTTAGACAGTCATAGGACGTTATCTTAGGCAGTCATTGGACGTTATCTTAGAAAGGCATTAAACGTTATCTGAGACAGTCATAGGACGTTTTTTTAGACAGTCGTTGTAAGTTCCCTTAGACAGTCATAGGACGTTATCTTAGATAGGCATTGGACGTTATCTTAAACAGTCATTGGACGTTATCTTAGACAGTCATTGGACGTTATCTTATAACGTCATTGAACGTTATTTTAGACAGTCCTTGGAAGTTACCGTAGACAGTCATTGGACATTATCATAGACAGTCACTGGACGTTAACTGAAAGTGAAAGTGAAACTGATAATGACTAGGATAACGTCCAACGACTGTCTAAAATAACGTTCAATGACTTTGTAAGATAACGTCCAATGACTGTCTAAGATAACGTCCAATGACTCTCTAAGATAACATCCTACGAGTGTCTAAGATAACGTCCTTTGACTGTCTATGATAACGTTCGATGACAGTCTAAGATAACGTTCGATGACTGTCTAAGATAACGTCCAATGACTGTCTACGATAACGTCCAATGACTGTCTAATGTAACATTTATAGACTGTCTAAAATAACGTCCAATGACTGTCTAGTATAACGTCCAATGACTAGGATAACGTCCAACGACTGTCTAAAATAACGTTCAATGACTTTGTAAGATAACGTCCAATGACTGTCTAAGATAACGTCCAATGGCTGACTAAGGTAACATCCAACGACTGTCTAAAATAATATCATATGATTGTCTAAGATAACGTTCAATGATTGTCTAGGATAACGTCCAATGCATGTCTAAGACAGCGTTTAAATGACTGTCTAAGGTAATATCTAATGACTGTCTAAGATAACGTTAAATGACTAAGATAACGTTCAGTGACTATCTTAAGATAACGTTCTTTGACTGTCTTAAAATAATGTTCAAAAAGTATCTAAGATAAAGTTTTATGACTATTGATCTATTGCAATATAAGAATCCTATCGATTCGGGGAAAAATTCGTCAAATTTCAAGGTCACAATCCACAAAAAAGTTATGAAGTATTCACGAAATGTTAATAAAAAAGATGTTTCCGGACATTAACTAAACCAGTTTGCATTTAATTTTAATAAAACTTTAGGATATAGTCTTGGATCGGAAGCTTATAGATTTTTTAGGGAAATTCTATAAAATTTCAATGTGATAGTTGCCAAAAAAATTATAAATGTTTACCAAAAAAAACCGTTTACAGCCAATAACTCAAAACGTGTGAATTAGATTTCAATGCAGCTCTAGGATATTATTAACATATATCAGGTGGGTAAGAAGCCTATTGATGCTGGAGGAATTCCATCAATGGTCAAGGTCACCAGTCGACAACAAAAAAACCGTTGAACAAATTGAAAACAAAAAGGTCTGCACAATTTAAGCGGGGTATCATTGATCGCTAACTTTGTCTAGTTATTTTGGTATTAGGGACAGACCATTTAATTTGAAAGGGGGCCTTGGTTTTTTGTTTTGGTCAGAAAATTTTTTTCTTGGTTTTTTGTTTTGGTCAGAAAAAATAATAATTTTTTTTTTCATTATTAACATTAGTTTATATAGCAGAATCCTTCTTCAGAATATTTTTTTTCTTACCCTCTGCTTCCAAAATATTTTTTTCATCAAAAATCATTTTCAGAATATTTTTTTAGGAAAAAACCAAGGCCCCCCCCCCCTGCAAGTTAAATGGTCGGTCCCTAAATCTTCTGCGTTCAGTTTTTTTAAACCTGTGATTTACTTTTCCGTTTTTTCCGCATGTTAACCGGAGACGTTTCCTTGATTATTATCTAGAATGAAATTGCAAGTTAAAATAAAGTGGACCGAAACTGTAACAGTTACATAATAAGTAAACTTTTTATCATATCAAACATGAATGAAAAATGTCCTATATATTATTATGTTGGGTCCAGAATTGGTTAAATGTTACATTGAAGGTTAAGAGTGGGTCGTTGTTCATTTAATATAACATATCTTTTCTCGAAATTTAGTTCAGACTCCCAACTGTACATGCGGTTGTATAGAATCAGTTTTACATTATCTACTTTTTTGTTATAAATATACACATCTGCGACAGTAAACTATTTTCAGTCTCGATCTTCCTATTGCAACAGATTTAAACTTATTGTTGTATGGATCATAAACATTGTATGGTTTACAAATACATTAATATAAAAGATCAAAAACCATGTAACATTCATTTTGTCTTTAAAAAGCAGATTTTGTTTAAAAAGATTTTGTGAAAATACATGCACAATAGGTTAAAAATACACTTTACTTTTTTCTCATCGAACATCTTTATGGAAACTATCCATCTATGGATATTTTACGTATTTTGAATTTAAAAACTTAATAAAACGCAGGTCTTAGAGGGACTAAACCGTCTTAAAAAATCATAAAATGTGTTTATTTATTACTGCATATACTAATTCGTAAAAGACACACTCTGCTTCTTCCAACGGTCTGAAACAGTTGGCCGTTGAGATGACACATGTAACTTTAATTCATTATGTTTCATTTTTAGAAAAATATGTAATTGCATGTGTATAGACAACGATATGTTCAGCTCGGCCTTATTGATGATGTAAATATTGTTTTGTATTATTTCAGGACCATTCAGACAGGACAACAGTTAGATTGACACTAATTTATCATTGAATTGATGAATGTCCGAAATTGCATAAGAATTCCCGAACTAATCTTGTTATGCAAAACCGGAAATTGCGTATTTATGAAAGCTATAAATGTTCTCATTGTGTCTTGTGATGACATTAATTTGATTGGCTTTGACAAAATAAAACCAAATTGACAGTTTTATTCATTGGATTTAATAGGAATTTATCACACCAAGCTTCTTGTCACCATGCCATAAAGTCTTAATTTTAACGCGTCTTGGAGATTTATCTTAGGAGCTACTTTAACAAAAGCAACCAGTTTCTCGTCAACATGCCATAAAGTCTAAATTACAACGCGTCTTGGTGATTTATCTATGGAGCTACTTTAACAACATAAATCAGAAAGTACTATTCGAATACAAAATTATGAAACAAAAAATATTGACAACAGAAACAACAAACACTCTTAATATACAACACAATGCTTAAACAGAAAAAGAGGTGTTCTATCTATATAGACCACCTTAGTAATGCGAATCTTTTTAAATTGAAAAAATTAAGGGTCAAAGGTTTAACTCCGAAGTTCGAAAGATAGGATAATTTAAAACAATATAAGTATAACAGTAGTAAATGCGTACCAGTAATAGGTTTGTGTGCCCTACCTTTAGTACAGCAGTAAATACCTACGCCGTGTTCTGATTGAGTCAATAGTGGTTTACAGCAGTAAATACCTACGCCGTGTTCTGATTGGGTCAATAGTGGTTACATGTGTAAAATTGTTTGTAAGCTCCTGCACGAAGTGCTAAAATTTACTCAGATCTTGCAAGATAGAATGATTGTATTAAAAAAACAATTTTCCATATTTACATTCACTTCATTAGAAATTGCATGTAAAAGTGGGAGCGTCTCAAAATGTTTTTACTAGTTAAAAAAGGTATTGGCACGGATATATAAACCTGGAAAAAAGTTGAGCACATTTGGACTAATATTGGACTACCATTTGTTTTAATTTGTATAGCAAACAAAAATATACATTGTTGGGCACAATGAAACATTATTTAACAAAAAACTCTAATTTTATTTACATATCATTTTATAAAATATGAACGGTCTTTGCTCTTTCACTCAGTCTTTAAAAATGGTATTGTCACCGAAAGCTCCACACTGTTATTTAATTGTACAATAACACTTGAAAACGTCAATCATAAACAATAAATTGATAATTAGCCGTCGTACTGTTCTGGCTGACAGATTACGACCAGGTAACCATTGCTGCTTGAGACATGAGCTTGCTGCAAACGGGTTTCGCCTAACCGATAGCTACCAAGGCATCTATCTTCACGTCGGGTTGACAGAGATGGTCGACCAGATCGGGAACGGAGATTGAATATGGACTTGGTTAACGACATATGCACTCACTAAAAAAGAAACGCAACATCGTATAAATTTTTTTCAAATCATTTTTTGCGCACAGATAACCTAAAAATATTCATATACATATATACACACAACATCATAATTACACCTTAATTAAAGGTTTCCAGGTGAAAGCATTTACGTTAATCCATCAGTGAACGACTGTGGTTAAAATCTGGAACACACTATGAATTACGAATTCCTAAAAACAGGGTCGACTTTCACGTGCAAATCATGTGTATTTTTTAAACTCATACAATCAGTATAAAACCCCGCTATTTCTTTTCTTGACTGCATAAGTAAAATAAAATTCTAATGAGGTGACGCTATGCCAAGGTTACAGCTTGTTACTACGACAGACCGACTACGTTCAGGGCGTCCGCGTGTTACAACTCGGACGCAGGATCGTTACATAAGATTATTCGATCTACGAGACAGGATTATTTGTTCAACAGAAACCGCTGTTAACGTCCCTTGGTTGCGCCATCACCACAGACAGTACGCAATTGGTTAAGCTCTCATGGATTGCGGGCAAAAAGACCTTACGTCGAAGCAACACTGAGACGCCAACACCGCCGAGCAAGAGTTTGAGGGTGTACTACCGTTCGTGTATGGAATTTACAGAACTGGAGAAGAGTGTGGTTCAGCGAAAAGTCACGTTTTCAGCTTGAAAAGCGAGATGGTCGCATACGAGTGAACAGGCGCCGAAATGAACGTTTTGCGCAAAACTGTGTTGTAGAAAGAGACAATTTTTGCGGAGGCAGTGTTATGATGTGGGCGGCTATCTCTTACGCCAGGAACACACAGCTGATACATATTCAAGGCAATCTTAACGCTGTTAGGTATAGAGACGAAATTATACGGCCGCATTTATTGCCCTTAATAAACATTCAAACAGAAGATGTTCAACACCACAATACCCGACCACATACAGCACATGTAACAGTAGATTTTTAGAGCAACAGAATATCAATGTGCATGATCCCTTGGCCATCACGATCTCCGGATCTTAAGCCTAGTCGAGCACACCATAACCTCACTGTGACTCGAACCCGCAAACGCTGTATTGACAGGCACAGACTCAATAGCAGATAATTTACTACCTTAACCACTCGACAATTGTATGCTTGTAAATAAAGAGGGTTAAGCGAATTCAAAGAAAATTCTGAGTGTGTTGTGAATGATGTGGATTAATACACTAAATCGGTATTGTAAGATGTTATAAGTAATACCTTATAGCGTGTAATTTACGCGAGGTTATAAGTTTTGCTATATTTTCGCCAAATTGAAATTCAAATATGTTTGTTCTTTAGACAATTGTAAGTTCGCGAAAACGTATGACCTTATGACCGCACAAAGCTAAAACTCCTATTTGGAGAAAAATACGCGAAAATTTGACACCCGCAAAAATTACCCGCTATACAGTAAAGGATATGGCTAAAAAACCGTTGAGGGAAGATTTTGAAAATTTGTTTGTTTTGTTTTATTTGAATCCTTGGCCTCGTTTCATACTTGATGTATATTGTAAAATTCAATCAGAAGTCTTGTCGTAAAACCTGAATGTGTTTTGATTTGCATATAGTTCATGTAGAGGATGAACTGCTCATCCGTCCAGAACCCTCAAAAGTTGTGACTAGTGGTTTGTGCTATTCAAGTTGATTATGTGCAGCTTCATGTGTTTGTTGATATTATCGTTTTTCGTTATTTATTTATTTTCGTAATTGTAGTCGGTACAAAATTGTATATGAACGCAATATTACCCATGTCTGTGAATTATAGAAATCTATGAAATGCAACATTGAAAATAATTATCAAAGCTTTTGAAACCACAGTTGGCGACCAGTGTACTGAGGGACACGTGTCGTTGACCTTGTATGTCATTTGTGTATGTTGTTCATTCTTTATGCAAGTCTAGTAATGTGCTTGCTCTCGATCGGGTCATTTATTTGTTTTCTTTGTACTGTTACGACCAATTTGTATTCTTCTCTGAATTATAGATAAGGAAAATACAACAGATGCAATGAAAATAGTTTAATTAAACGTCAAATCTAATTAAGTTCCAAATGATCAATATTCTAACTGGCATTTTAAAGCAAGTATAAATCTAGCAATGACATAAAAACATTATTGTTAAGAATTGTATTAATACAAAGTCTGATGTAACGTTGTTTTACAAATCTGAAGTAAGACGAGAGAAGATACGAGACCAGACGATGAAAACCAATACCAGATGGGATTATTGTCACAGTTGTTTTCTATGCAGTAAACTGAGACTTCATTAATTTAATTTTCTTAGAACAAAATAAATTTAGTGCAAATAACCGACAATGCTATTTTTCAGTCTAAGTGCAGACAGGTTCCCGGTTGCAGTTTCCTGCCTAAAAATGTAAGAATTGGCTAAAACGTACAATAAGTAATATCATTTTTAATAGCACGTAACATTAGTGTGAATTAAGACAAATATTTTAAGGATGTTCTGAGGCCAAAGTTTTAGATCTGTCTACGCATATTTTAGTCAAACAACAAGTTGTTAATACAGCACCGGATAGAACAAACTCTGCTTCTTACTTCAAATCTAATTGTTGGACTAACAATATAAAAACTTTTCAAATGAAACCTATAATTATATGTATATGTAGCAAGATATGTGTAATATAGGGTTATTGCATGAATATTGGGAAATATTATCCCAAGCAAGTGTTATATTGCACGAGCTTGCGAGTGCAATATAGCATCTTGCGAGGGACAATATTTTCCAATATTCATGCAATAACCCTTTTATTATATAGTAATAATTTTTTTGTGCTTTTAAGTGATTATTCATTATCTTTTCTATTTTGTAATATTTTACTAGGTCCAATATAATCATATTTTCACTTGGTCAATATTACACATATAGATTTTGATGTAGATTTACATATAATAAAACAGATTTTTTTTTTCAATTTTGTGTTTTTATTTGTTCCTCCTTATTGTTGTGAATATATGGCCACACACTCGAATTTCGTCCATACTCGAAATTCGGCGATTACCCTTCATTCGGCAATGTAAACAATGATCCCAAGGCTAAATTACTTTTAAAATATCTTGCATTTATTGCTCTAACCAAATGACTCCTAAATAAAAAAATACAATGCGTTTCAGCTAAATTAACGTCTGTTAAAGCGACAATTGAACTTTCATCGCCGAAATTCGAGTGTACGTACTACCACTACGGCACTAGCATTTGAAACGAGCCACTTGTACACGATATTTAAATCCCGTTTTGTACAGTTTACACTTGATTTTTTCCTTTGTTGGTCTATGAAATTTACTTTTATCTGCAATCGAATTCACTTCTATTTGTTCAGTTCAAGCGGTTCTGCTAATTTAACCCTCGAGAGCAGATCCTGTATGTCACTTTCGACCATGTTTGTTTACCAAACAACAGTAAAATATAAAAGCCGATGTTCGGAACACATCTGTACTTTTCCCGGAAATTACATGAAAGGCCGAGATTCAGTGTAAAATATGAAAATATACTGCACTTTATTGTTATATGAAATACAATGGGGAAAAAATATTACTATATAATAATATTAGTTACATTCGGTGTCTGTCGTAATCTTTTAGAAACTGCATATGGACATGTTTAACGTTTGGAATTATCTGTTATTAATTATCTTATTTGTTGATGGCGGCATTTATTAGACACGACAATATACCGGATAAGGTCCTTTTGCATGAAGTTTATAGATCCACTGAGTTTTGCATTAAATATTAACAAGTACTATCTTTAAAAAAGATATTCGACGCATATAACTCGTAGAGATGTATGTAAGGTAGAACGGAAACTAAACAAACAACAATAAGAAAAAAACTTGTAAAAATTATCAAACGAAAGAGAGAGACAAGAAACATTAACGTTTTCTTTCATTGATGTGTGTGGGGGAGGTAAATAATTAACGTGTTGCGAACTGTATCCAATCAAAATAAGGCTATAATAATATGAATGAAGGCGCAGCCTAAATGCGAGCATCGCACAGTGTTCATGTCGTTACTTCAGAGCCCCTAACAGCGCCTCTACATTCCAATGATGACGTGACGTCTTACTCTAATGTGTTGGTGATGTCATAAAACTCAATTTCAAATACAACGTTTCAGATTGAAAAAAAATTGTCTGGCATTTTTGTAGTTATTTAAAAAATAAACACTTTAATTTTATCGATGTCAAAATTATTTTTGGCTACTTTTATATAAAAAAAAAGCGAAAATACTCAATGCATTCCGAGTAGCCCAGGTTTTTTTCAATGATCATGTATTTTGGGTCTCGTGCAATTTGGCAGACTGTACATTAGTGAGCTTCGCTTCGCTCACATATAAGAAGGTTGCTACATTCATGGATTTTAAAAACAATGTTATTAAATAATAGGGAATTATCAAAAAGAGACTGCAATTAGAGCTCCATCTCATGTCTGCACGTGAATGACGACGGACGCAAAGAAAGAAGATAGGCATTAATGGCTTTAAAAATCATATAGCTAACAATAAACATATTTTAATATCCCCAATGAAAAGCTATTTCAGAAGTAGACCAACACGGTAAATTAAAAAACAAACAAATCTTTATGTATATTCGGAGTTGTAGGTTTTTTCTTGTGATATATCGTATATATTAACTCGAAAACAAGTTAGTTAACATTTTAAAATGTCAAAACAGCACCTATTTTTTAAAATAAATTTCATCAGCAAATATGTACTTTCATGCATCAAGTAAAATTCATTCACATGTATTCATTACAGTTTGCTATTTTATTAATTTGACAATCTATTAAAATGGGAACTCTAAGTAAAATATATTAACATGAACACAAAATTTCAATTCAATGCTTATTACATGTGAATTGAAATCGGTAATGTGTATGCTATCCCAAAAATGGGGGTGGGGGGTGGGGGGTGAGATAAACCATATGGTCCAAATAAATAAATGCAACGAAACAATCAGTGAATTTTACTCTAAATTCTATGCGCTGTGTGTATAGTAAACAAAATGTGTTATCGAACCACTGTGTCTCATACTAGTCACTTGGCGTTCTGACAATTACCAATGATCTACTTACCTTTGTGTAGGATCATTTGTATGACGATAATTTCACGATAGGGAGAGAGAGTGCGTGTGTCAGTAGGTCAAATAAAGAAAATATGGTGTAAATACATCACCGGCGTGAGGATTGTTTACAGATACGATGGTCAACAAAGCAAATACAATTCCACCCCATACGAAATGCGCAAATATTGCACGACATATGGTTTTATCATGTAATTATTGTTTATCAGTTCTGAATGGCATTCTTTTGGCATAAAAATAATTCTTAAAGTAAAATTACGACTACCAATTGTTTAAAAACACCAGTCTGCTGGAATAATTGTTGGGAAATGCAAATAGGATGCTTTTCAGAGTATACTATAGTAGATTGTTCGAACGCAGAATTTTTTACTATTTTTGTCCAATCAGAATGCAGGCTTGTCTTCAATAACAGTACGTTACCGTGGGTAAGCGTCTTTTAGTTGAAAGGTCACAATTCGAAAATATACCGACTGCGTCGGAAAAAGACGACATAGGGGACATCGGTAATTAGCAATTTAATATTACTCACTCGAACGCGGGTAAAATTGCCAACTTTATTTGACAAGGATTTCCAGCTTTAATGCCAAGATCAAGACGTCTTCATTGTGTTTATTTTTTGTCACCTTGATATAGTTGAAAAATTAATAACATTTGCCTGAAACAGCAATCAACAAAAATAAATAAATTAATTAAGCACAACGCACTAACTTAAAAAAGTAAGCAAGTAATTATCAAAATTACTTTTACGCATATTAAATAATTAAACTGCATTTAAGACGTGAATCTGAAGCTTTTTATAGCAACCCAATTATGTAAGGAAAAATTTATAACGTAATTTACCTTAATCACGACATATATTTACAGCAGTGTCTCTTGAGACGTCATAAATGCACATTAATGACTTCATTTGATAGCCTTAACCACACAGAACATGTCTAAAATGACCCCCTTATTCCTGATTTAGAATCTTACAGAATAATAAAGCAGTAATGATGTTTCATTATGTGTCAGTCTCAACCATATTTATACAAACGCCTTGAACAGATTGCAAGTCTAGTGTTGTATCAAATATATCACGTCAAACTTTTAAAATATTGCAAACTTGATGTCTTTCTTTGGTTTCGTTTTGTCATGTCTGTTGAAGCAAACCATAGTCACTGTTAAAAAAGGCGGTTGTTGTTTAAATAGTGGTTTACTCCACTTTCAGCAATTTTCAGCTATATCGTGGCTTCCAGTTTTTATTAACGTGGGTGGGGCAGCCCAAGTACCCAGAGAAAATCTCAGACGGTCAATAGGAAAACTGCCAATCCTTGTTAATTAAGATTGGAGTCGAGTACACCCTGTCCAATTTGACTCGAACCAACAGCCATATTGTTGACCGACCAGAAGAACAAAAGTAAATGACTAAACCACCCGTCGACCTAGGCCATAAAATTGGTTTTTGTCATAGAACCATATTTATGAGAAGATTTTAATATAACAGGTTTTGCATGTGAGTAAAGGGAGGTAATTACATAAAATAACCCGAATCAAATATATACATATTTAATAATATTTCACCGGTAAAATTGAAGAATATACAGACATTTAAAATGCAAATCGAATTATGATGGCTCAATTATCTTAATTGTAAGCATTCATGATTTGACTTATTAAATTAGCATTGGATTTTGCCATGAACTTTACTTATTAATTCTAAAATAATCTTAGCACTTTCACTTCCAGAATAATTATAAATCGATGAGAGCTTTAAAGAATTGCACTGGTGACTGATATCATTTAACCGTGAAAAAGTCTATAAGCATGGCGTATGATAATAGTCATGTTTTCGTTTATTTTTATATCCTTCTTCGACCCCAACCGTCACATAATATGTATTGGAACATGAATGATGCGATGACTATCTAACCATCAAGATTTGCATACCGTTCTTGTTATCATCTTTACAGAAGTCTACAGTAACGGTTTTCATTTTTTCTGTGGTTATTGATGTTATTTTCTACCGTTTGTGGCTAGCCTTTCATTTTTCATTTAGCGGAGATCTTCTAAATAAATAAACAGATTTGGTTTAAAAATCCCGAAATATCGGAATTCAAAACATATGAATTGAATATATTTATTTTAATAACTATGGTTATTAAATGGTCCCTATGGTCCCTGATAATAATAGTACAAACGATTTAATAAATCGTACAAAAGATTTAATCAACCGTACACACGATTTAATAAACCGTACAAACGATTTAATAAACCGTACAAACGATTTAATAAACCGTACAAACGGATTAATAAATCGTACAAACGATTTAATAAACCGTACAAACGATTTAATAAACCGTACAAACGATTTAATAAACCGTACAAACGATTTAATCGTACAAACGATTTAATCGTACAAACGGATTAATAAACCGTACAAACGATTTAATAAACCGTACAAACGGATTAATAAACCGTACAAATGTATTAATAAATCGTACAAACGATTTAATAAACCGTACAAACGATTTAATAAACCGTACAAACGAAATAAATATTTTTTTGTTGTTGTTTGGCACGAATAAGCCGTCGCACTCCTCCAACCTAAACTGACATGGATTGGCAGTTTTTCCTTAAACGGTCGGGGGATTTTTCCCGACTTTCTCCACAAGTAAAAGCTGGACTTATCAATAAAGATGAATAATTGCTTATATTCGTAAAATTCTAATCAAAACAAACCAAAAAGCAGAATTGGATCAGGGACATTGTTTTTTCCGTTAAGGGCAAGTCCGAATTCAATTATTTGTCAACCTAAAAACCTCACATGCCTGGGAAACCAAGATTTCATCGTTGTTCTACTATCTCATTATGTTCTCGGTAAACCTTATTAAGGTACTACTATAGTCTTAAGATTCGTAACCAAGTCGGTTATTCTTTCATTTAGTCAAAATAATATCGGCTTGATATTTGGTAAGGGTCATCCGTGTTAAATAGATTTGAAAAATAGTACATTCGGTGCATAAAAGACATAAAATGTTGTTAACATCTTTCGCTATTGGTTCTGCCTCAACGACTAAGCAAACGATACGACGATTTTAAAATACACTTGTATTATTAATTGCTAGGATTATTTTAAGACTACTAAAGCGGTTTTTATTTCTCCTGACAAATCAGTGATTTAAGATATTAAATGTGTACTTTGACCTAATATTTACTTATACGAAAACGTGGTATGGTTTATGATGCTTACGTTAATACATGTTGAAAGCAACCTACTGATATTTACAAACTATTTTGTCTATTAACCGTTTTATGGAATGTCATTTTCTTCGAAGTAAAAGCTCATTAAATCAGGCCCCAAAGGAGACTTATATTTTTGCAACTAGTATGTTGAAATTGAAATCTTGTGAATGAAAATAAATTCACTAATTTCAGTGCGCTTTGGATATGGTAATATATATCATTTCGAACGCAGAGTTGAATGTTCATAATGCTCGCCATCACAAAATGCCAATAGAAAATATTGACGAAAAATAAATTTCACAATTAAATTAAGCAGACAAAGACGGGACAACAGATCACTGAACAATCAAGAAAATCAGTTAATATGAAGACATCTAAGGAATATAAGTAAATTAACCCAAAATCAAATATATATATTTAATAATACATGTATTTCACCGTTAAATTTGAAGAAGATACAGATATTTAAAATACACATCAACTAATGATGGTTCAATTATCTTAACTGTAAGCGTACACGATTTGATTTATTAAGAAAACATCGTATTTTGCGATGAACTTTACTCACGAAATTCTAAGCACTTTTAATTACAGAATTTACGTCCAGAATAATTATAGGTAACGGGAGCTTTAAGGCGTCGTACCGGTGACTGATATAAACTATTTAACCGTAAAAAAGTCTATAAGCATGGCATATGATAATAGCAATTTTTTGTTTATTTTTATATCATTCTTAGACCCCAAATGTACCGTCACATAATATGTATTGCACCACGAATGATGCAATGACTATTTTTTCATCAAGATTTGCATACCGTTCTAGTTTTCATTTTTACCTGTGTCTACAATTACAGTTTTCATTTTTTTTATAGATAGCTTTTCATTTTTATTTAGCGGAGATCTTCTTAATAGATAAAAATATTTGGTAAAAAAACCCCGAAATATAGGAATCCAAAACATATAAATTGGATATATTTATTTTAAGAAGTTATTCAATGGAGTTGTGAAAACAAATTCAGAAAATGAATGTAAATAAACATGTTTTATCGCTATTTTGCAGTATTTACCGTTGATCTTTGTGTGCGATATTATTCCATCTCACTCTACTAGCTTGAGATGGGCCCATCTCAGCTCGCTGTCAAGACGTCTTTAAGTAAACACTGTGACGTCACAATGTTACAAAACAGCGATAAACAGATTATTTACGTTTTATGAAACTCGATGCATTTTCTCGTCATCTCATCTCAGGGCTGTCGCCCTTCGATGAGATATGGAGGAGAAAACGCATCTCGTTTCAGAAAACGTAAATAACCTTTAAGTCACACATTTGCATAGGACCACATTTGTGACAGATATTTTGTCGTTACAGCCGGCGAAGCCGTAATAAATAACACTGACAATAGTATGCCCCTTCCCCATCCTGAACTGACATGGATTGGCAGTTTTTCCTGCAAATGTCGGGGGATTTTCCACCCACGAAAACTGGACTCATCAATAGAGATGATTAATTGCTTATAATGCGTAAAACAATCAAATCAAAACAAACCGAAAACAGAATTGGATCAGGGACATCGACTGTATAGACTATTTCTGCGTTGCTAGTAACTCAAAGACTACGAAATGAAATGTTTGGTTTTTTTTCGTTAAGGGCAAGTCCGGATTCAATTATTCGTCAACCTAAAAACTCTCACATGCCTGGGAAACCAAGATTTCATCGTTGGTCTACCATCTCATTATGACTTCGTTAAACCTTATTAAGGAACGACTATAGGCTAAAAGATTCGTAACCAAGTCGGTTATTTTTGTATTTAGTCAAATAATATCGGTTTGATATTTTACTACTCCGTGGTAATGTAGTTCCGTGTAAAATAGATTTGAAACATAGTACATTCGGTTCTTAAAACACATAAATGTAGTTAAAATCTTTAGCTATTGGCTCTGCCTCAACGACTAAGCAATTGATTCGACGATTTTAAAATACACTTGTGGTATTATTTCCTCGGATTATTTTAAGACTACTAAACCGTTTTTATTTCTCCTGACAAATCAGTGATTTATTATATTAAATGTGTACTTTGACCTAATATTTACTTATACGAAAACGTGGTATGGTTTATGATGCTTACGTAAATACATGACTATATTGTCTATTAACTGTTTTATGGAATGTCATTTTCTTCAACGTAAAAGCTCATTCAATCAGACCCCAAAGGAGACTTATATTTTTGCAACTAGTATGTTGAAAATCTTGTGAATGAAATTAAATTCACTAACTTCAGTGCGCTTTGGATAAGGTAATAAGTATCATTTCGGAAACAGAGTTGAATGTTTATAACGCTCACCATCACTAAATGCTAATATAAAATATAAACGAAAAATAAATTTTACAATAAAATTAATTAGACAAAGACAGGACAACAGGTCACTGAACATTCACGAAAATCAGTTAATATGAAAGAATATTAGTGTGAAAATTGCGAATGGTCACTTCTAAATGGTTTCCATGCAAAATTTGTTAAATTTGTCGAATATTTAGCGTCACGTTCAGTGATAGAGTTATATATAGAGAAAGTTAGGTGTCTTTGCTTTCAAAGCGCACAACAGAGCTAAAATTTCAAATTCACAATACATGTATTAGATTTACTACAAAAAATAACTAAGGATTCATATCATATTTCAAATATCATACACACTTGTGATTTTACACTCATTAGCTGCATTTTTCGCAGCAAAGGGAATTGTATCAACCTCTTTTAATAATAGTTCACGCAAAATGAAAGCGAAATTTATAAATCATGTGGTGAAAAGATTGGTAAGAAGTCAAACCCAACACTGAGTAATTACCCCGATAAAGGTTTTATAAATAAAATATTATTTTTTGACGAATTTGTGTAAATTGTATACTTTTTGATGCACAACAATGCTCCCTGTACACTTTTACATTAAGCCTAACAAGCTTCAATGACATCTCTGTACCATTAATGTTTGAAACCTGATCAGTAATAAAAACGAATGTGAAGAGAACAAATAAGCCAACAATGTTTATTGCGCAACGCAGTCTCCAAAATTGCTTTCATTGCGTAACAACATTAGGCTATTTTGTACCAGACTAATTTAGCAGCTTTCCGATGATAGACCTGTCATCCAACTTGAATAAATTAGACAGAATTTTTGGCAACCAGTCCTTATCTACTCCTGCAATTTGAAATGCTTACTAGAGAGACAGGAAGTACCAACATTTGATGTCTAAGTCTTACCTCAATTTGATTCGGGTTAAATGATGGGCAGATTTAACTTTACTCAAAACCCTATTATAGCTGTGTTACTTTAATGTGTAGACGCGTTCGTATTAAACACAATATTTCTACCAATTTAGAAACCTCATTGCCTGAAAAATTTATAATATGGCTGAAATAATTAGTTTTCTAAATATAAAACTTTACATACTGTGAATGCATCACACATATCGGTTGTCATTATTTGTACACAATTAACGAATTAGATTACTATCAACGTAATATATGTATTTGTTGCAAATTTTATATCTGTATAATCTAGTAGCATATGTACTATGTCGACGCTTCATGTTTATAGCGTTGTTGTCGATTAGTCTTGGAAACTAGAAGCTGACTGGGCGCAATAGTTTCCCATACACGATAAATGTAAGGACAAATTTCAAAGCACCATAATTATACCGGAAGTTGGATTCATTAATCAACAGATCAAGGCTAATATTTCCCATTTGTAAAATCATATATAGGAAAAAAATGTTTGCCATTTATAGCATTTTACTGAAATTGTATTAAACTGTTTTCTAAATAATATAAATGTTAACAATCACTTATGTTATGTTAATCATTTTTGAATAGTCTACTTCGTTTTATTGTGTGCTATCTGAAAGCCCTTGAGACCTAAATAAATGCGTATTTAGAAAATTTGTATGAGGTATGAACACTATTAATTTCTCTAGATGATTCCTACTACGTTCGTCATTTGTTTGTGTTTACACACTAAACGAATTAACGCTATGATGACAAAATGTTGAGTACAACTAACAGACAAGGCAAACGAATTGTCATGTACTTTTAACGCGAATTTAATGGTAGTTATTGTTTTTTTTTTTAAATTAGGTTAAAGCAACTTTCAAGCCACCAATGAAAATAAAGTTCACATAAAAGTCTAATCGAAAAGCATTTTTAATCTGTGACTAAAACAAATATGTGTTGAATCAATTTATGTTTCTGTTTTGTTTAGCGATAAATTTATTGATTTATTGCTTTTTCTTCAGATTGCAGTAGTTTTAAGACAAAATGGAACAATATGATGATTCTCCCTTCACCACTTACCAGTGAAAATTTTGCTAACGCTATAAAGGGATAATAGCATATGCATATTGCTATCAATACAACTGTTAAGTATGTCGATTTGTACCATTTCTTCATAGTTGTCAATAAAGCTTACTAGAACATAAATGTAATAAACATGACATATTTCAACTTTTTGCACAACTATTGCTAGATTTAACGTATCTTAAATTTATCTACTTTGTATCGACATCGAACACCTATGGGGCTTAAATAAGTCTTTCGCTGATACAAAATTTGATTGTATTGCTTTTCGTGATCTGTAATACCAAGAAAAATGAAACAACTATTCTAAAATACAGTGACACACGTTATTAAAAAATGTCATAATTTTCATCTAGTGTATACGTACGCACGTAGTCCATGAAATATTAGTGTAAAGAAGACTATTTTAAGATATTTTCTTCCATAAATCTTAACATAGACAATACTTTTATTTTTAAAAATAAAATGTATTGAAACCTACAGATTATTTTCTAAAGGGGTGGATTTCAATATAAATACAATTAAAACCTTGGACATAGTTTACATATATGAAAACTAGACACTTTGTTTAATGTTCTTTAGCATATATACTTTTGACTAGAGAGCAATGTTTCCATTCCATACTCTTCAGGCAAAGAGATGAAAGTACAAACTTTCGAAAATACTATTTACCATTTAAACCTCAATCCGCTCATAAAGACTTGTTCATCAACCCACAAATAATCATAACTGCAAACAATTCCTCAATTCAATGACCCAGGACATGAAAAGGTGTACACCACCAAAACATATACATAGTATGATGTTGGGTAGAACTGATGAAATAAAACATTATCTCCGGCTTGTAACGAATGCGGACTTTTGATTGGTTGGTTACCTGTCGGTACAAATACCATGCCCCCGGCTTCGTTGCTAACGTCACAGGGTGTATTGTTTGTGCGTTGCTAATGTATGTTCTCGAGTAATCAGTGTATGTTATTCCACAAAGGAATATTTCTGTCTTTTATATTTGTATTTTTACTTCATTTCAAACACTGCAAATGCACTTCGTTCACACAGACACACATAAATATGAATGAAATCGGAACTTGGCGTCAATGTCTCTTGACGTTATGATAACGTGAGTTGAGCCGCCAAAATACCGACAGTAGAAAAACAATGGAAAACAGAATTAAAACTAATAAAACCCGTTAAGTCTGAGGTTGGTACCTAAGGTACCATCCTCGACCTGGTAAAATGGGCATGAAAAACGTAAAACAAATTGTGAGCAACTGTGATGACGTTGCACAATTAGCTCATTTCTGACGACAAAGGAACCTATTTTCAGCCTTTTAAACTTGTAAGCCGGGGATAAATCCGTTACCTACATTACAACCCGGGTGTATGGAAATTGTTTCACATGAAGGTACTTCAGGACAGCCTTCGGCTCCGCCTCAGGCTGAACAGAAGTACTTTCAGGTGGTACAATTTCCATACATCCGGGTAATAACGTAGGTAACTGATAGTGCATATTTCTTGTCTGTTTTTGGTTCTTCTTGTATGTATATGTCAAACTTTACCTGGCAGTATTACAAACATGTTTCTTTGTAGATATATATGTTTAGCTACTGTGATCATCAATAAGGGGGTTTATTTTTATTACAGTTCACAGTATATTCAGAGTGTTGTTATCAAGTGCCGAAACAATTGTGGAAAAAAGTGGTAAATTCGCATCTTTAAAATGTTTCCGTCGTATTTTTTATGAAATGTCGGAGTATTTTAAATTTCAAGTAAATATGACGAGACTGAAAAATGAAATCGAAAAGGATGATTAACAATCATAATTAACTGCGCTTAAAAAGTAGAGATGTATATTATATACATCACTTAAGAATTGAATGCATATTCGCAAGTTTCTTTGACCCATAAAAACGTTGACCGAAGCAAATTTTTATTTTTTACAATGAGAAATGCAAAGAACGATTCTACGTCATCTGTTATGGGGGGAACCAATATAAATCTAGGATATTTAATAAAGAGATAGGTTCAGTAAACATTAAACAATAATGAACACCCATCTTTCATAAATTTTATTTGTTACTTGCTTGTATGATACAGGAATTTACTCTAAACATTCTAGACGACAAGATATGCCAGTTATTTCGATCACGCGGTCAATTTATTTTAATTATTATTGCTACCTAAAGTGTGTACTAGTATTCAAAATGCAGTATCTACTTTTAGCGCCATATGAAACAGAAAAGTGATATCGTTAAAACATAAGGGTTTTGATTTATATTTGAAAAAAAAATGCTTATTTAGTTCAGGAAAAAAGTTAACTGTTATGAAAGTCGTAAAACAAACCAAAAAACATAGCTTAAAGGCGAATATTGACACGCATTTGATTCGTTGTCACTTAAAAGCTTAAATGCATAATATTGTCAAGAGTAAATACTTTTATTATTTCAAAATACCGGAGTGAAAAGCATTCTAACACTACGTATTTGAATATGTTTACTATACTATAATTCAAAAGTGTCTAAAATGCTGTTTTTCCAATTCAACCCAAATAAATTGCGTTATGAAAGAGGCTTTTTTTAAAAGAGTAATTCTTCTTTGTGTAGTCATTTGGATAAGAAAGGAATTGTTCGTAGAACATGTTATACAATAATTAATTGTCCAAGGCTTTGTTAGTTAAATATAAAACATTATACATTTGTAGTTAAATATAAAATTTTGTACATTTGTAAGTTAAATATAAAATTGTATACATATTTAACTTTGAAAGGTTGCACACAATCGTCATTGGTGTTGCTCAAAAGCGTTTTCATGAAAGTACTTGCTGTCTTTGATATTGGGCTGCTTTGGGTTACTAATCTCCGGTAACACATGACCTTATGTTTTTAAAACCATGACCTTCGGATTTGTTTATCCCAAAATACTCGTTTTAGCGAATATTCCACAAATCAGTGTAACCTTTTAGAAAACAGCCTCTCAAATCTTTTAGATAAAAATTGCATTGACATTTATCCATATGATTTCATAAGATAGTTTGCCGAAAAAGTCTTCTAATCAGTAAAATTTTAAGCAGCATTTATATATCGATGAACGAAGAAAGTTCAGTAAAAATCAACGATTTTGGTATAATTCAGCAAGTATGTTATTGATTCAAAACATCCACCTATTGTAATGTTTTTTTAAATGTATTTACTTAATGTAAATATTCATTATAATTTTAATTCAAATCAACTAACGTTTAATGTGCATAAACTATGCCTGGGTTTAAAATTTCGTTTAAATAAAATGTGACTACAACATTGTATTAGCCAATTAATAGTACCCGAATGTTTAAAAAGAGGTTAAGATTTTATTATTAAATATTGCACGAAAAACAAATATCGAGTCAAGCGTGATGTTGAGAGAAATGAGAAAGAAAGAAATCCACAATCAATATGGATAAAATCATGTGACTTAACAGTTATATCAACAATTCGATTGTTTATGTCTGTTAGAAATAAATCTTGATTTAGTGACTCATTTTAATTAAACAATTAGATAACTACAACTTGAAATAGTCTGTTTCAAAAATTGAAATAATTTAATTATTGTCTCTTTTTGCTAATTTCAGAACATGTGAAATATACGAAGCATCAACGTAACAATACATGTGCTGCTAAGTTTTAGTTATACAAAAAGAGGCATAGTTTAAAAAGGTAAACAACCCTCAGAAAAAAGAAAACATATGCAATTTCCCACAGTCAGCAACATCTGCAAAACGTTTCATTATCTTTTGAGACACAATTAATCCCTTGAGGTTGACTTTTTCGTGACTACTTTTTCCAAGAGAGGATATTTGTTTATATTCTGACATTTTCCATATATAGATATGTTTATTACAATTTACAACGACCTTTATTTTTCCGCATTTTAAAGAAAACCATATATGATTTACACTGACTTGTTTTGGATTAATGAAATATTTAAGTAAGTTGTCATTTTTACAATTAAAAATATATATCCGAGTCAAATGGCATTAGAGACCCATGGCTAATACATAAA
Source organism: Limnoperna fortunei (assembly GCA_944474755.1). Classification (NCBI taxonomy): domain Eukaryota; kingdom Metazoa; phylum Mollusca; class Bivalvia; order Mytilida; family Modiolidae; genus Limnoperna; species Limnoperna fortunei. The sequence continues at coordinate 56,786,132 of OX104122.1, read as the reverse complement.
GGTTTGTCTATAAATTTGCTGCGAATTGATTCTATGCCTTGGTCTTATCTTTGGATAAAGATGGTTGCAACATAATATCTCAGAAGACTTTAGCTTATTACGAAGTCTAATTTGGTAATGTTGATATATAGTTTACGTATAGATGGCATGAGTGTAAGTTCATCAATTTCGCAGCTACGACACGGCAATTGTTGGAAGTAAAGGGGAGTATTCAGAGGTGCGCCCGAGCTTTCAACCCACTTAATCATTAAAAGGTGAACCCCACACTTACTATTCACATTTTATTTTTAAAGAAAAAACAACACATAAGCTAATACGCTAATGTAGGTTTCGAAAAGATTAGTCGCATTGTAGCCTCCACAAATGTTAAATGTTTTGCCCTACCCATGACTCCTTACAGTACTAGCATGAGTCTAAAATATTTACCCCTTTAGTTCATCTCGCTGTTCGTCAATTAACTAATCAATCAATGTGTTGTATAGAGCCATTTTTTGTTTGAATCCTTTAAGTGTTTTGATGTATCGCAACATTAATCAATTTCTTACAGTGATGCTGTAAAGCATGAGTATTTTGAGGTGGCCCCGACCTTAATTAAGACACTCGCAATAAATCATAACCAAAAAGGTATAAACACGACTAATTACAAAGTAGAGGCACTAGTCCCAATAGAATTCACATATTTAAATCACGTCTGATTAGTGTGACCTTGCAAGCACAAGGAACTCCGAATTAACATAAAACTGAAAGTCGATTATGACGTAGGTCATGCAAAGTGACTCCAAACGATAAAAAGCTTAACGCTCTGTATCAATTATCTTGTGTCAAGGCTGAAAACGAAATATAAAGCAATATTTCAAAATAAGTAAATCAATTAATTGGCAAACCTTAATGGGTAATGGTGTTCCTAGTGACGAATCTTTTATAGTTTTCATTTTATTCTGACTTTTTATTTTCAAAAAGCGTGAGCAACTTAAATATCTTTCATGAAAATGACGTTTAGTTGGATTCATGGTATTCAGTTATATGGAATTTTCACAGAAATTAATTACTTTACGTCATAATACCTACATTCCTCAGACACCATTAAATAGTAGAGATAAGAAAGATACAAATTTAAAGCCGAAATTGAATGTTGTCGCCCTCTATTGGCAAACTAAGAACTTACAGATTATGTGATAAATAGCGATAGTAATTAAAATATAAATTTGACCACTACAATTGAACCTCTAATATTAAAATTTATTTGTGAAAGGTTTCCTATAAGAGACGAGATCGGGTGACAACGGGCTACAAAGTCCTCAATCGATATTCAAATTTATGTCAGTTTTATCTACAAAAACTAGAAGTGACCTCGGTATTATTTAAGTATAAAATTATGTACGGCTCTTTAGACTTTAGATTTCAAAAGATGGATCAAAATAACAGAAATCATTTTAAAAGGTCATTCTGCGATCACAACATTGAAATGAAACTTGTGTACAATAAATATGTTTTCTTAAATATCATTTTCTTTTTATGTGTTTTTTGTTTTGATTTTACCTTTTACCTGTGGCTTACCTGACCTTTATTATTGTATAAATATGTATATATGAATATGTCTATGAACATTTTAAATAAGTATCTAGCTGCTTAGTTAGTATTTGTTTGTTTCACAAAATTAACAACAAAAATAGTCTAAAGTAAGACATCGATGCCATCATTTGTAATAACTACTCACGATTATAACGGCACCACAATGCAGCTAACACTGTAATAACACAACGAAAAAAGCGAAACATGTTGCTTATATGTCCTATTTCATGATAAGTGTGTCTATAATGACTAAATGTAAAAAAAGACGAATCAAGTCTGCAAAGCTTTAAATAAAAGAAGTAATACATTCATCGTATATATGCAATGTACTACAGACAAAAAACAATTATGATGTTACTGAAAAAGTCATGAAGTGCTTGTTCGGGGTAGGAGATCATTTAGTTTAAAGTCATAATTGAGTTCAAGGGGTTTAAGTAATGTACTATAAAGCACTTTAAATTAGCTGCAAAAGGAGAAAATACGCCTCTTTCCGTAGAAGTCTTAATTAGAAAAACAGAAGAACACAAACATCAAACGCGATATAGCCAAAACGTATTTTTTATTATAATGAAGAAGTTATTTAATAACCACCATTCTTTCTTTTTTAACTATGGTCGTCAGTCAGCGATGTTTTTGTAGTTGTGAATTTTTTTATTGTATTTAACTTATTTCTTAGTAGTCGTTGTTCAAAAATATGTTCTTTAATGACAAATTTTCACATTTGCAAATTATTTGCAAAATTTGTTAAGACCAAAATGCTTGCATTAAAGTCGAATTATTTTAATAAAGAGTTTATTTTAGATTTACAAGTAATACAAATAAACACATATTTGTCTTTGTGAATCTCATTTTTAATGGGCATACAAAGAAAGACTAAAGCCCATTACGACATTTGAAACAAACTGTTTATCTAATTAACTTTAAACCTTAATTAGGTATTTTACAGATGTCTTTCCTTTGCCTAGATATTTGTTTTTATTTTTCGATTTTTTTGCTTCGATGTTTCAATTGTAACAATTGTAAAAAGGAGTTTAAAAAAATACGTAGTTTTTCTTTAAATGCATTATCGTTTCAAATGGTTTACATTTTTTAAATCTTTATCAGAAACAGTTACTTATATGTAAATGCTATCTACCTGTATTATCAACTTGGAAAAAAACATCATTATTTTTATAATCGAACAGAATGAAAGACTTATGAATATTTATACTGCAATAGGCACATCTTTGGCTTATAAACATTTGCAAATATTTGTAGGTACCGGCATGGTTATCTCTATTTAATCTAATATACAATTTCTTAGGCTTTATGCATTAAACTTGTATAATGGAAAGTGGTATAATCTTATACTGACATCAGATCACAAGTTCAATTGATTTGTTAATTAGAATCCGCGCGAAAACCGAAGATGTCATTTTCAGAATAATGGATTCAATTAAGTTCAACATTTTTGTGTTACCTTACAATGATTAGTTGGTGTAGAATAAGCAGAATTCTCTATGGTATTGTGAATGTAGGCGTTTGTTTCATTAACATTCTAGTATACATTCAAGAATTTATTTTTGTTTTTCAAATTGCTTTTAAATCATTGTGTACTTTTTCAGGAAGTTTATTCCGTTTGTAACTTAAGTTCTTTCAACGCTTGATTTTTAGTCTATTGTTTCGATTTAAAAGCATTATTTTATTTTATACATGAACTTTTTAAAATACAGCACTATTTAAAACAATAGAATTTAATAGAGTTTGAGTTGTAACAAAAACTTTCATATACAAGTCTTTTTTTACACGATAATACCATATACCATAATTGCCCTGCAGTTACATTTACAACCTTATTATCATGATAGATTTATTGACAACCACATGTTTGATACCTTCGTTGGTGAGCTGTCATGGCTGTTAGGGTTAGGGTTGTTTTAATCTAAAAACCTTTGTCGGCTTACTATGAACAAATAATGATAAAAGCTTACCAGCTTCATAAATATATTGTCATTCTATAGTTAAGGTTTGATCTAAGTATTAAGATTGGCAATGACTGGGGTAGAAAATTTTACAATTGTAATATCTTTAACTTCTTCTTAGTAATAATCATCCACATCTTGTCCCGTTTCGGTTGCAATCACCTTTCAACTTCAATTATTATCAAATGCTGTAATTTTATATTTCAACCGATAACGATAAATGCCACTTGACAACCAAGAACATGTAGCATATGTTAATACATGCATAAGGAAACTAGCCTTATTTTTAACAATTTGGTAAGAGTGTTTTATAAATTTAGAGTTCACGTGGTACATGGTTTTGGTTCATCTCCAGGTAGCGGACAATAGAGACCCTCTCGTAGGGAAAGTGTATGGGTGTTACATTATAATTCAGAAATCAGTCTTGACAGCAGATCATACTGTATACCGTGTTTCGAGAGTTTAATCAATACGTTATACTTTTTCAGTGGTAGTCAAAATTGTGTTCCAGCTTGTCCAGCCTCCCTCCAGATTGATTGTTTGTAACTTGTTTTTGTCCAAAGTATAGCTAAACTATTTTTCGCTAGCTGATAAGCAAACATTTAATCCATTTAATCAATTTATGCATGTACCGTGTACTTGGTAGCCTGGATTATTAGAAATGATTTGATGTGTGGCAGCCAAGACCTTAGATTAAGACTAAGATAGTATTTGATTGAACTATTCCCGTAAGACACACAAGCGGACAAATACATAAAAATACAAGTCATAAAACATGGCAAATCACGATTAAACGAAACCACACGCCATTAAGAGTTAAAAAGAGTTTGTTTTTAACATGAAAAACGATCTAATTTTTCATTGCTCCTTACAACTATTTGAAAACATTGAAAACCATTGATAGTCCCCGAAACGACACTCGATTGTTTACATGAAGTAACAACCGTTTCAAACATTCACTGTGTTGTTGTAAATCACAGCCACAGCTGTAAAATCGACATACATAAACGTATCGTATTTTGTACATTTTTAAAAGCCTTTTGCAGAAACAGTTGTGAACTTGCCCATATCGTAGAGATGTTTTGCCATTACGTAAGTTCTATTGACGAAAATAACTATATTTGTGTTGATTCCATAGCTTAAAAACAAATGTTAAAAAAACATCATACATCATAAGATAAGTATTTAGAGGTCTCCGGAGCGGCCAATACACAAGAAAAATAAAAAGCTTTTTATATTTTCAGCCGTTGAACAAATTGGTTATCAACTTTTATTCAATTTGTAAAGCGTGAAAACAGATCCAGAAAAGGCGTTTTGTGTACATTTATTGCTAAATGATACATATGTTTTATTAAACAGCTGCACTGATAACTAAATTTGTTAAGTGTTGTAACGCCATCGCTGTAAACAGTACACCTTTATCTGATAATTAAGAGAATCATTGTCGGTCACATGACATCTTTAACGTTGTGCTGGCTGTATAGATTGCTGACCTCCTAAACGTAAAAACGAGAAAAACATTGCACACCCTTTAAGAAGTATGTAGCTTACGCTCCCCATAATTACAGGCATCCAACAGAATCTAAATTAGATGTTTACCATTATCAACACGAATACTATTATCAACACGAATACTGAAGTGGTTACTTTCTGCTTATATAGCTACCTGTATAACTATTTGTAACAGCACAGCCAAGGAAGTGTCTAAATCTATGACAGCTATCATGTATACAGTATTATTGTATGTCAACGCAAACAGGAAATAACTTCACTTCGGTTCGTTTTGACATGAAACTATAATTACGATAACATCCCTTCTTGCCTATAGTTTCCGTGTTATCGTTTTCTATCTAAAAACGTATACTCCTTGTTCGGATGTAAGATCGACTTTTGCAATTAAGTCTTTAATTGTGTACGTGCTTAAACTATTCAGATGTAAATGCAGATGGATTAAAACAATTAGGGTATAATTGATGGAGGCTGGTTTTCAAATTATTTCTTTGCTTTTGTTTATTTTAAATATAGATATTGAATTGCAACATGACATGTTACTGATATTGAATTTCAAAAGTTATTGTGATATTAATTAATTATATTATTAATTTCACATTCAAGGAACACAGAGATTGCAAATGTAGGCCACTATAAATAAATTAGTATGAACTCTTCGACCGAAGTTTGAATGGGTATTCTCCGTATAGAAGCTGTGATGACAGCAAAATAAGACGAATTGGCATTTAGCATAGATACCGCTGCAATGTTATTACTTCCTGTATGTTTCCATTAACCAGAAATGAACGATTCATACATGTAATACAGTAAAATTAGAGTTGATACACTGATTTCGACGAAAATCTAACTACCTCCGCTGTATTTGGTTATCAACTTGTAAAACAAAATTGAAACCTGTCTGAATTGTATTGTAATGCACACTTATGGAAAAACGACTAAAATAACACCTACAACGAAGTGTGTATGTAAAGTATAAGTAACACTTTGTGTCGAGGATATGATCAAAACTTCTATTATGTGTATCGCAGCTCCTATTGTTTACTTGTTTGTTGCACGTATTTATTGTTTTTTATATGTGTTTTGTTTGGGTTTGTTTTGGTTCTTTTCTGTAGTTTTGTTCTTTTCGGTTTTTGTATTTTGTCTATGCTTCGTTATCTTCTGACTTACCTCGTAAAACACCACAGTCGTTTCTAAACTGATAAAAGTGAATGTCAATCTGCAAGTATTAAGCTTTATATAATCAATAGAAAAACAAATCTTAGAAAAAAAAATACAGTTTTATTTTCTTTGTGGTCTGCATATTTAAATCCTATAACCATTGATCACTATTTACGTAGCAGTGTGGGCTGCATGTTGAAATGTTATAAACACTGAGCCCTAATTACGTAACATGTGATATAGGTGACCTAATGTTCTAAGTAAATAGTTATCAACAATGGTTCACCAAAGTGTAAAAGATGTGGTTTGGGAGTTCGAGACTTACCGAGCAAAGTGTGCTAGGGTTCAACACTAATTGACAAGAATTTTCAGTTCTTTTATCGCTAAAATTAGGGAATTTTGATCGTATACTCTAGCTTCTTTACGAATTAGAACTATACGCCTTGGTAAATGTGCACGATTGGAAAACATGGTAAAAACTTCCATTAAATATTTTAACACCCCACATTTATATGTTATAGCTGACATAGAAATCAAACTGCTAAATGTATAAGTTATAGTAAATCTTCAAACAGTTTCAAGACTCCATGTTTTTTTAAATGCTCTAAGCCAGTGTTTTGTTGCCACGTATTGTCCTTAATATATTTTTAAACATTTTAGTGAATTGTCGTTTTCTTTTGGTGAATAATTGAATCTTGAGGTATTTGTTTAGTTATCGTCTTTTTAAGTATTATATAAACGGACAATGATGTCGAGATATTTTATGGTCTTGCATATTATCCGTAGAAAACCTGATTACTTTACTAAACGTATACCGAAATTAATCACTTGGTACGTTGACGAAGAAACTTTTTCATCTTTACCGTCTTTCTGATATACGTGATCTTTTAAAATGCACATTAATGAGGTATAAGTCTCATTTGCTTGATACGTAATAACGTCTAAGAAATCATGTAAACAATATTGATTGAAGTTTGAAATATGAGTTTAATTACTAATTTGACTTCCATTAGCTCTTCTTTTGAAATGTTAAGACGATATTTACTGGAAGGACATTTGACATTTTGATATTAGTTTGGATCTTATGTAAGAACAAAGCAAGGAATATACATAAATCTTCAAATGCCTGGTGGCGTCTTCATTACATTTCTATGTATGGTAATAGATAATCAAGCAAATACCATACAAGAAAATAATCTTTTACGGTAAATTATTAATAATTACTTTTGTAATTTGAACTGAATTCATAGACATATAATTTATAACTATAAACTATCTCGACTTTAAAGCTACCAGACAGTTTAATTCATTTTTAACCCTATATCCTTTTTTATTTAATGCCACTGCTAGCGGTTTTAGTTTTAATTTTCAATAAATGTCAATCAGAAATGTCTAAAAGTTAGATAATCGTATAACTTGTTCAATCTATCAATCATTGTCTACCACTCTGTTTAAATCTGATTGATCAAAATGGCCGTGACGTATACTATTGTTCATTAAATCAATTTGGGATTAATAAATGATTTTGTCAATCTTATGTTTGCTTACTATAATAAAATGTGTCTATAACAGAAGGGAATCAGAAAATACAAATAAATGATAACAATCATAATTTTATATGGAAAGATACGTTGCTTGCTTAAATAATAGGATCCTTAAGTAGGAACCATAACTAAAAGAAAACAGAAAATAAAAGCAATTGATACAAATCACAATTTAATAAGGGAAAATAAACGCATTGTCAACATATGTAGAAACATCAGTCAATACAAACCACAAACATCTAGAAACGCATGAAAATCGAGGATTGAAAACACTTCAAACCTTACTCAAGCTGGGGACGAACGTAGATAACTGTCATTAGCATCTCACTGATTTATGGAATTAAGATTCCATAAATGAAGGTGTACACTTTTGAGCTATTTTACAGCAACATCATTGCATCAAGTTGTTACTATAGGATGAGTAAAGGTTGAGAACCCACTTACTTTGGTAAAAAACAAATTATCACTATCTACGATTGTTATAGAAGTTTTCTCTAACCACACCTTTTCGAGTTGGAATTGAAACTTGCAACCCTGGTGGTCAATTAATCATAGACTACTTAGCCCCGTGGTCTCTGTTGTACTTGCAGATGTAACATTAAAAATGTCGGTAATGAATGTTCAAATTCTCTTTTACACCTTGAAAAAAAGCTTTTAAACTTGGAACAACAATGTGAATACCAAATGTGCTGAAAATTGCCAAACTTAATGTGATTGGTTTACTAAAATTTTAAAACTGAAAAGTACACCAAAAAATAACCTATCATTATTATCATTCCGTGTGCCGTATTTAACGAGTCCATTATTGTTTATTTACAATACAATCTGACAAATTGTTAAAGCAAGCTTATAAATTAACTGCGAAGGTAAAAACTGTACGAGATTGATTACTCAATTAAATATGTGGTCAACGATAATAAACTGTTTCTGATAAATGACCCTATTAATTTGTTTTATAGTTGATTTAGTGTCATGTGATGAAGCGTTTGTTTCTTTCTTCATTACATCGTAAATTCTTTACGTAAGATAATAAAGACAGACTGTTTCTTTCAAGGTTTGATTTTCGAGTTAGATTTTTTTGTCTTTCGTTTATATATTTTATCACATGCATACACGCGTTCTGAAAAAGACGATAATTAATACCAGAAAAAATGCTGTTGCGCTGTGGTACATGACAATAAATGATACCAAATAAATAATGTATAACATTAAATTTTAGCTTTAAATTCGTCTTATCAGACACTCTCCGGCACAGAGAACATAAATTGTTCCCAGATATACCTCTGCCACACGACATTTACAAGTAAACAACAGGATAACATTTACCTCTGATGTTTGTAAGCAAAGACCGATGTTTTTGAAAAATGTAATTTTATCAAGTCTATAGTTTTAGATAAAATGTACTGCGCTTGTACGCGAAGGTCATTCGCAATTGCAGACATCTCTCATAGCGTAAACCAATGGTGTGGAGAGGTGATTGTGGTTGACCTAGTATACAAAATGCAGGAATATTCATTGCAATACACAGAACCAAAATAAGTGTCTGAAAAGCTAAATAAAATTAAAATTAAAACTTAAATATAAAATGTGCCACATTGATCATACTATGATAGCCGATGAGTACATATACCTTCTAAATTGAGAACTGTGTGTGTGTCCAGTTTGTAGGACAAACATATGAATGTCATTGTTAAAGGCATATCCATATGTTCAAATAAGAATACGCCTCTTCGATTGCGTAACATAAAACACAATGGGATAATATATAAAATGTAGCTTCCTTTATACAGTGAAGAACATTCGTCATAATAAAACGTTCAACGACCTTTATCGTCATATTTCATAATGGCCAATTAAGTTTGAGGTTAGAGCAACCTTTAATTCTGCTTTGTTAGTAAACGTAGAGTATATATGATTATTTACAGTATGACAGTTTATAAATGTTTGCATATTATCTCAACATGCTACAGGCACCTTAGCGTATGACACGTAGTTTCTGTTTGTTTTGCTTGATATGTATTACTGTTTCTAAATATCCACCCTAGGAGCTGAACTCCTGCGCATTGGACATGCAGCATCAACAAATCAATAATTTACAATCAATCTTTGTATGTTGTAATCTGACAGCCACATAAATCATATATGTAGCAGGTTTCTCATACTTTTGTCATATTCCTCATTTTAATTCATTAATTTTCCAGTAGTCAAGCATTGGTAATAAAGAACTCATTACACTAAATAATGAGTTTTGGACTCTGTCTTCTTGTAACACATACTTTAATTAATGGTCCGGAGATTGCCGATCACAACACCATTGTATAAGACACATGTCATCCATTAACTGTCACGTGTAAAAAGAACAAAATAATTCGACTGTAAAACTATTTCTGGTCCTAAATATCGCTGAAATATCGAAAATAAGAGGGTATGAAGGGTAGCGTTATTGATGCAGTTAATACTTTTATTTGTGTTCGTTATATTTAACTTTAGCTCGTCATGTTGCCTATCCTTCGAGTCTTGAGTTTCTTTTCCATGGTTTAACCTGTTTTATTTTTGTCTACATAGCTGAACGTAACACGTCAAAATTAAGAAATAATCTTTCTTATATGGTGCATCTGGATTTCTATTACGCCATGCATGCATTGTTTTGATATTATTTCTGTCACTTACACAGTCTCATGTTACAAATAATACACATAATATGATTTAGAAGTCCAAAATGTAGTCATTCGTCATAATTTGAAAACAATATATCTGACAGATATAAATTCTAAAAAAAAATGATAAAAAGATTTTCTGATTAATCTGACTATTACAGTCATTAAATTGTAATTATTCTTACTAATTGTACGGCGTTATCTGACAGGTTGGTCAAGTTGATTAGAATGTACATCACAATGATATAAATCTTGTTTAATGTTGTCAATTTTAAACAATTTTTCGCAACCCGAAGTCAGTTCAATTAGGTTAGATTTAATAATAATTTCAAGTGATGGTCAACTGTTCATAAACCAACTTATGTTTTGTAATTGTGATGCAAGATTGTTGTTCGCCTTACTTTGGTCTCGCTGAGGTAACAATTACAAATAGTGATCGCTATAGAGAGTTTAATAATCTTATCAGGCTACATTGTATACATGTACAAGTTATATGATATTCCGGTCTTTAACAGTGTATATCATGTCATATTCACGGCTTAGGATTTATATTCCATGAGCTAAAGCGAATGGAATATACGTCCTATGCCGTGAATGTGACATTATAACCTATCTAAGACCGGAATAACTATTTTATCACAGCTCTGATCTTTATTTAGAAATATTTTTAAACGAAAAAAATACTTAAGAGATAGATTTATCCGTATTCTTTGGCAATACATGTATATGTTTTAAGTGAACGCATAATATTTGAAAAAATCATTTTTAATATTAGTTTTTACAAAATAAAATAATACACTGGGAGAATTGTCAAATTATGTTGTTACTGATAAAATCAAAATAAATTCAATAAATATGGTCCCTTATGGCACTCCATCATTACTTTCATAAAGCCTCGATCGTCGAAGCTCAATGGGGATTTATAACCAAAGTTTTAAAAAAATCAACAATATTTCTGTTCAACATAAATGTTATTATTAAAGAGAAGATATTTTGATATATTAAAAATTGATATTGAAAATTATCTTTTTCTTAATGTAAATCGTCTACTGTTTAAAATACAACCTAAATGTATCCTTAACCTGGGAACTGCCGAGGTAAAGGTTTGCGAAGCACCAAATTAAATTTTTGTTGATACAATGATCCGTGGAAAAATTGGAGCCCGTATTTGTCTTGATGTGTGGAGGTGGCCGTCGGTAAGGAAATTAAAATAAGAAAACTAGCAATTAACAGTAATGTCAGTCAAAAAGAATATCAATGGATTTTGGACGATGTCTTGACTGAAGAATGCATGAGGAATATTAAGGCATGATGATGCAGTTAGTGCAGGTACATGTTCGTTAACTGATATTGCGCTTGAGATCATGTTTGTGGTTGGTTTAACGTTGCTACTGGACACAACAAAAGCGTACAAGTACCCGGGACTAGTGTTATTTGAGCCAGCACCCCCTTCCACACGCACCCTTTTATCGCTGATATTCAAGTGGTTGTGTTTCTTAAGTAACATTCGTTATGTTATTTAAACGAATATATTTACATTTCGTTTTGCTCCATCGTTTAAAATGTTCGCTTTAGACACTTGTTGCATTTGCGTAAATTTTGCATTCGAAGTGAAACGAAGGCGGTTATGAAGATTAGTTTTCTTAGGGTCCCACATGGGATAACAATATGCTATATGTAAAGGTGTGTAGTCGTACACATAGCCTAATGTAGACGGCTTGCTAGCCAATCACAAAGTAAGGTTTATATGTGAGCTATAATATAATACTATATTTTTTTTACAAACAGCATTGCACAATACATGCAGTGATGTAGATTATTTGTCAAAATAAAATTTAGTTAAAAAGTAAACGAAAACAGCCTGATTTGCAGTACACAATCTATTAATATTGTAATCGATATAAGTCAGAGATTGTGCAAGAATGTTGAAAATACTGGTTTATACCTAAATGAAATATCCATTTGTGTCAAGTGATTTTCATGTTTTTTAAATGGCAAAAGTCGTAATTTTACAAAATCGCTAAAAGTAAATATTCCATGCACAGCAAGATTTTCCATATTAGGCAGATTTTCTGCTTATGAACAATAGCAAGCATGTTGTTCTGGGTTGACAGCTAGTTAACCCTGGTACTGGGAATCTATGACAAATAACAACAATGAAGAACATGTGGTTGAAAATCGCCAATTCCGCACGCACAATGTGCTAAAACCTAAAATTAATAATGAAGAATTCTCAGTATATAGTATTACCAAAATACAATTTTCATGAAAATAAATTAAATGTTAAGTCTAAATATCGTGCAAAATTGAAGGTAGAATGTTTACCGTAATACTGTAGCAATGAAAAACCTATAAACAGTCAGCGGAAATACGAATAGATGTCTTTCAGACGAATTAAACACGATGTATTGACGGAGGTTAGTCAAACCAACAATATTCTACTACTTTGAAATGATGCCATGGCGTCTGCGACGCGTGTAAAACTTTAATTACTATATATAACGGAAAACAAAAAACGAAACGAATTAACAATAAAATAATAAGCGTATTGCAGCTGATTGAAAAGTACAATTCTTTTGTCATTTTGGTATAATGTTTTGAAATTTTGATGATAAAAGCTCTACTAGATCTTCATTATTAGGATTTTAAATTATTTTGGGTTTCAGTTGCATTGATTTATGAAGCGCATCTGGTGTAGTAAATTATATCACACTGGTATTTCCGATGACATTTGCTACCACTGTGTCGATGCCTATGCTAATGGACTGTTAGTCTCCAAGGGTATTACCAGTCCAGAAGTCATAATATTTGATGCTAATGTGAAGATCGTTGATTATTTTAGTTATATAGTCATTGTCTAAATTTACTTCCCTAAACTTTGAAAATGATTTAAATTCGAAGATTTTTTCTATTTGCATTGTAAAGATTACCATAACGGGATTTTGGTATAACGTTTTGGAATTTCGATGATAAAATCTCTACAACATCTTAACTATTCAGATTTTAAATATCTTTGGGCTTGAGCGCCACTGAAACGCGAGTCTAGTGTTGTAAATTTCCTGCAGTTGCTTTATTGATTGTTATCATGTTCTTGTCCTGAATACACCGGAACTACTGGCGCCACGGGATGTATTACAAGTCAATTGACCTAATTATTTTAGAAGACGCATCTTCGATACTCATGTGTTACAATACGATCCTCGAATCTAATCGAATAAGAGTATCGGGTCGTAACCATTGGCTGGCGAAGAACAATTAAAAGGCAAAGAAATAGTGATTTAAAAAAAATGACATAAAATTATTCTGAATCATTGTCTTTTATAAACGTAAACAGTTGGTTTAAATGTAAACTGTCAAAAAGTACCTGAATGATACTTTAATTTAAAATTCGTTAATTCATATTATGTTAACTTAACCATTTACACATACAGTTTGTATATAAGGTATGATGATAATGACAATCGGTCTTCACATAAATTCATCTTACGGACCAGAAAGGGGACTTGAAGTATTTAAAAGTGAAAAAAACAGCAAATTCTTGCGAAAACAAAAAACTGTCAGCACACCAGGCAATTGACATGTAAATAAAATTTTAATAAATCGAATAAGTAACAAATCCTATCAGTTAGAAGGCATCCGTTGTTCCAGAAGGGTTAGCAAATTAAAGAACCAATACATTCCTACACAAACCAAAAACTATCTAGCAACTGCCGATAAATTGTTTTAGCCGTGTACTCCAGCTTCATATTAACAAAACAAAACTGGACGCCATGATATAACTGAAAGTTGCAGAAAGCGGCGTTAAACACCTTCAAACAAACAAACAGAAATTATCAACCCATTTTGTCTCCTTTGATTTGCCATGAGATGTAACTATCCAGCACAAAGCACATATTTCATTTCGAGAGTCTAGAAATGTCGATGTCAGAAACATTATAAGCAAACGCTCTGGTTAGTGCCTTTTAACTTTTACGAGTTCTTTCAATTGATATAATTAACTCTAATGAGCACATTTACAGTGCAAAACATACCTGCTATTATTTATGTTTTGGAAAATGATAATTTCTTAATTTCGTCTTTAAAAAGGACGATGGTATAATAAACAAATGTGACCATTTTCCTTAACCTAAAATACTCGTCTAAATTGAATGACGTCATTTCTAGTCAAGGAAATTATTTTTATAAAGCTCTTAAGCTTTCCTTGTTAATAAACTGACGAGTAAATCATAAATATCGGTCACATCTCACGGAATACGTGGTAAATCTTTACGATGCTTCATTTTCATCAGAATAATTAGTTGTGAATGATTTATGAACTCTAACGTTTGAAATTGACGATTTATTTGAAAGTGTTTTCAAACGATAAGAAATTAAAGAGTATTTATTTTCTCAAAAGAACTTGATGCTTTCATTATCTAAATTTATTTCTTAAATTCTTAAATTTCTAGATTGAACTCAAAGCTAAGCCAACTGTGGTTAATTATTTCTTGTTGCAATTCAGGCAGCAAAGAATTTGGTTATGAACGATAACATTATATTTGTAGCACCACATCGTAGTTTTATTAACAATAGATTGATTATAGCACTATTTCTGTCTTTATCACGTAGATACTTCATTCATAGAGACTTTTTTCAATAATATCAAAAACCTCTTTATTTCTAAAACCAATGGCTGAGTCGAGTAGACCCTTTGTCAACAACAATTACGTTATTTAATGAGCACATGATATGTCTGGACATCGGTAGCCTTGTGGTATAGGTAGTTAGCCATCTACTATGTATCTCATGCATGGCAACAATGCGTTGACTGGTTCGAACCTTAGCGCGGACCGACTGTGCACGACTCCAATCTTAATTTGACAAGGATTGCTAGTGAGCGTTTTTTGCCGAAAATAATTACGGCTTTTTCGGCAATAAAAACTTAATAAAAAATTATGTCGTTTAACCTCATTTCTACAAACAAAATTGTAACTAATTAATACTATTCTTAAAACCAAATGTTTGTTTAATAATTTACATATCTATTTAGACAGTTCGCTTTGTGTTGTCCCAGACGAAAAACAGTCTGTTAATCATTCACGCGTTTTAAAAATTAGGTTAGAAGCTTGAGTGATTGCAGCACACAAAGCAAGGAATTAAGTAAATACCATCCATCACAGACGGTCTGTATTAATCCTAGTCAGTGTAGGTTGTACTTTTACTATTCTTATATCCTGTAATCAGATTGTACAAGTATTATGACAGAATCAATTATTTGTTGATGTAACCTCTACTTTCAAATGTTCTAGTATCAGTTTATATATGCCTTAGGACTCTTTTAATTAATACTAGTTGATGCAGCCTGTACTAATCAAGGTCTGCATTATAAGGCTTGTGCCTATAACAATTTCATCTAGCTGAGGTAGCTTGTACTTTCAAATTTCCTAATATCAGTTGTAAATGACTTTACAAGTTCTCATTAATACTAGCTAATGTTTTTTACTTTTTAAAATTTCCTTGCATCCTAATGTAAAAGGCTTATGGCAGTTCTAATTGAAAGTACTTGATGTAGCCCAATATCAAATCTTCTCACATCAGTTGTATAGGAAGTAAAATAGTCTTAATTAATAGCTTATGTAGCCAGTATTTTTTAAATGTCTTTAATTGTATATATGAAAAATAGCAAAGAAACCCGACCGAACAACAAGAGCCAAAAGCCACGGGACAGTTACAAATCCGGATATAGACAAACGTAACACAAAAACCAAAAACACTAAAAAACAGAAAGAAAGTTACTCGAACCCAATAAAAACCATGGGTGCACTCAGGTGCTGCTGACTAGTAAGTAGTGCCTGCCTCTAACTATATAACCGTTTTAGTTGCAACACGTTGATATAGACTTTACTCTCAAATACTCGTATGAGAGTTATATCAGGCTTACAAATCCCTAAATATACTGAGTGATGTGCCAGTACTTTTTGTCCTCTGTTTAGTTGGGGTATGTCCAGGCTTTCAAAGCTACTTTTTGCAAAAGATAAGGGCTTTTTTAGAGCTAAATTCTCAAAAAAAAGGGCTAATTTAAGGAATTTGTAGTGGTTTTTTAACAAAAATAAGGGATAAAATGAGCTATTTTCTAATAATTTAAGAGCGAAAAATTACATTTTCTCACCATTTTGGGCACAGAAGTACAAAAGTTATTTACATTTACTAATTTAGAAGACCATTTGGATGGTCTCCTTGGTGGCTTATTCATATTTCTGAAAGTATACTGAAGCTCGCTTCATTTAACTTTAATCAATTTTATGCTTATTGTTTATTGTTTATTTTTATTTTTGAAATTTCGAAAATTAAAAAAAAAAATAGGATTTTAACCAAAAAAGTAGGGCTTGTTTAAGATTTTACAGCTTTTATTAGGAATTTTAGGGCTGATTTAAAAGAAAAGGAAAATAAGGGACGGCTTGAAAGCCTGTAATGTCTAAATGTACACTTAAATGTGATCGTATTCCTGTGTATAAGCCGTATAGTGTTGCAAATTAATGACTGTTCAGATGGATTATTATATATTTATTTGCAAACAAAATAATCTAAATAGGCGATAGCAATGCAACATTTACACAAACATTGATTCATATGTTCAATAATTTACCGAGAACATATATCTAAATTATATATCGTTGAAAAGTGTAGAACTTTTGAAAACTGTTTTCGTAAGGATGATGAATTGTCACGGGTATTTTTCAAAATGGGATTAAAGGTCAACGCCTAAAATGAGAAAATCACATAACTGAAATGACCTATTTTTCACAGTTTTTTAACAAAGCAAACCTAAAATAGACATACAACTCACATTCTACAGTAATGGAAGCTGGAGGTTTGGCATTATATAGTACCTGGTTGTACCCTCCATTTCGTCTGAAATGCCTGTACCAAGTCAGAATCATTGCTGTAGTTGCTTTATGTTGGTTGTTGGTTCTGTAGTTTGCCTGTTTCTCGGACTTTGATTTGTGGATTGTCTTTTTTGATAGTTTCATCGGTTTTGGGAATTTTGTTATTACTTTCATTTGACGATAATACTCTATAGTAATAAAAACATGGTATTTATTTACTATTTGGTAATGGCAAGTCGTGCAAAAATGGCGTCAATCGTGAACTTTTGAATTTCTTTTATAATTCAGAGCAAAAATGTTAAAGGTGTGCTAGTCTATAAAAGCATTTTTGTTTCAATTTGTCCACAATAATTTGTAAGTTGGAAAGTCAAAATTCTGTTACTACTGTATTGTATATCATCTTACATTACCGAGACATACATTTTATACTTCTTGTGTACAATTATAGAAAATACGTACCAATAACAATTTACAGTCGATCTTCATGTAAACATTTATTGCAATGATCAATTGTTATAAAATAGCATACGTAAGTCGACGAAACAGTAAAGAATGTCATGCTTAACCAATCGAGCCAAAGCTCAGGGTAATGGTAATGGTACTCATTTGAAACCACATTTTTTGTTTTTTGCCATTGATGGAAACAATGTACACACATAACGCGAACATTTGTGTCATATTTTACTAGGATACGACATTTATTTCTACTTAACTCTATATCAGCGTGAATGGGACAGAGTACCATTCTTGTATATGCTTCCTCGTAATATCAGTAGAGATTAACACAGCTAAAAACACCAGCAGGACTAATCCATTTTTGTAACATACGCATACGAGTTAGTTTAACATCCAGTAACTTACAAGCTTTCTCCTGGATACGGCATATCAAATGGCTCGCTATAGTGACGAGTAGTGAATAATCCTGAGAAAGCCAGAAGTGCTTGTTTGTATCGAACGACCTCCGATGTTTTGAAATAATTTGTGGGACAAATTTTTCCGAGTTATCGTGGTCCTCTCAGCAAAATACTAGACTGATGGCCATTATACCTTAGAAAGACATCAACAACTGTACGAGTTTTAAAAAGGCCAGAATTGCATTTGAATAAGATGCCATGAAAACATCATCAAAGGTTTTTAATGTTCTGACATTAACAACTTGTATCAAGCTAATCCATCTCGCATACTGACATGATTTGATCGAACAAATGGTTCCAGTGTAGCTAGTGATGTCGTCTCGGCTTCAAACTGGTGGCCTAGATCTTCCTTTGATGTCTTTCTCATTGTTCCATCGTCATGAAACATTTGAAATTAAAAAAAAAGATCATTTCAAGATTAACTACTTGTTGTACTTTGTACAAAAACAATGACGGAAGTACGGCAAAAGACACAAAACGGCTATTCACAAAATACAACCAGTAAAACCGGAAAAGTATCATATCCCTAAATATGATTTGAGTCGAAAAATAATTACAAAACAAACCATTTATAACTGAAGTAAAAAAAAACTGTACAACATCATTTGACATCAAATGTATCTTATCATAAAATAACAATAACTCATCAAAATTCGTTTATAACACGCCGTTTCAAAAGCTAATTTATCGATTCAATTGTCCTATTAACAAAAGTCCTATAATTGTTTTCTTATTTTTTTCCGATACTAAATTGTATAAAATAAAAACAAATGACAAGTAGTTTTATCTACAAGTATATTATTTTTTAAGTATAACAAAGCGCATCTTCCTTAAAATTCTATTGCGTATCAATGAAAATTACGTTAAAAATGCATCGCAATTAAACAGACTTTGGCAAAAATATCTGAATATGTGTTATGATCAATATTGTATGATTTAGCGTTGGTGTTTGAAGTTTATTATGTTTAAATACAAATCCAAATGGTTGTGATATCAGATTACAAGAGCAAGACCGTATTTACAAATAGTATGTAATGACCTGAATCTTGTCAAAATCTGAAAAAGCGATTGATACAACCTGTGTGATACAGAACCTTGTATCATCTATATATGTAATACAAGACGAACTTCTTGACGTCACAATGAATGGTATAACCAATGATTCGTTGAATTACTCTCATTCTATTAATGAAATATGACGTCATAATACGTGACTTTTTTATAAACAAATGGTTCGTTGAATGCTAAATTGTAAATTTTAAACATTAATTTTGTTTTGCCTTTTTATAATTAACTTATTACATAAATTTAAGTGTGGGCACAAATACCTGTATCACATCTCGACAGTTGCATACATTCCGCATAACAACTCGACGTTTCCCGTCTTGTAGTGATACGAATGTACACAACTGTCTCGACGTGATACAGGTAGTTGTACCTTCACAAAATGCATGTACTGTGTAATTATAGGTTGTGTGATAAAATAAATATTGGTATTGCATTGGTACAAGTCACGCCCCCCCCCTCTTCCGTGGTACAAGTAGACTATCGGAAAAATCCGAAAATACCAGAGTACTAATTGTCAGATTTAATTTGTGCAGAACGAAGCACAAATTCTCCCAACTCTAATTTTGCGGTCATGACTTGAATACGCGGTAATGGAAGACGTTTTGTTTATGTCGTCATTATTTTTTATGATGTTCTTTTTTTAAAACCAATGAACTGTTTAGAACCGCATTTTCACTAATGACAAAAATATTTTTTTTCATATCGGTCAAGCGGTTTGAATATTACGTAAAAATTAGAGAAATGATGTTTCGTAACTTAAACACATGCACACAGCCACACAGTTATGTAACTTCATTTGGTTTTAACATTTACAAGTTAAATCGTAAAGGGTTCCATGGTATAACAGTATGCAGTTATTTACCAACCGTGAGAAACCGGTCTTTAATTAGCAAAACAAATCATACAGAAGAAATATGTTTTGCTTTAGATTTGAAGAATATATCTACTGAATTCTCCCACCTTAATACTTTAAAGAAATAGTCATTTAAGTGTGTCCTACACTGTATCTCTTTTCAAACATTGCATATTTTAATTTTTTAATATGATATTACAGGTAAACTTTTGCTGGAGAACAGGTTAAGACATTATTGTAAGATGAACTGACACGGGAGTCCGAAGCAACGGCGCGTGTACACGACAACAAGCTAACCGCTGATATTAGCTACAGAGTTTAAAATATCTAAACGTGACAAATAAATATGTTATGATCTCGACGTCAAAAAGGCACACCGACGTGCTTAAATGTTAAATATCAAATGCAAATATTAACGAGTTTAAAGAAATAAACAAGGAACTGACCACCAAGGCATAAACGTCAAGTGGCAACTATAATTTCGAAATCAGACAAAAAACATACGTTATAAGACAGAAAAAAGTTAAATATCCCGGAAAACAGGCCGTATGCACCTAACATAAAAAGTCGTCATACAAACGCAAAAGTACGACAAATAATATTCACTGTTCTTAGACTAATGACTAGATTGAAGATTGCTGACCAGTTGCCAATAAAGAATATAAAAGCTTTGACATTTTTATGTCAAATGTTGTATCTGAGCAGGAAGCAATCATCATAGAACTACAAATATGAGACACTTCGCTACGTTATATCTGGCGACCGAGTTTTCTCCGGTCTTGCACTAAATAAAATGAATCAAAACGATGAATAATAGAAATCAGTAAGTCAACAATTGCTAACATTGAAGGTTCACAGTGATCTCTTTAGACTAAGTAATCGTTTGTGATATCATATTCAATCAAATAAGCCATAGTACTGAACGCTCATTAAAAAAGACAAGGCGATCAATGTGATAGACAATACAGCTATGCTTAAACGGATATTTAAAAATAATGCTTCATTACGATTTCATGTATCTGCACACTCTGATTAATATGTCAATTTACTTCCCAGTGACAAACAATTTCTGTCTTAACTGTTATGTCACTTTTTCTCAAGCAATGTGCACAATTTTTTATTAGTTATGAATGTCAGTTCGAACTTTTTGTATCATGTCCGTTTTATATCGTTGATCGTTGATACCTGGTCGGCGAACTCAGCAGCATATGTCCTACTATCTGCCAGGCTGCTTCGAAGTAACGTTGGCCTAATTCAGCACCCCACGTGGTTAGGAGCGTTTCCGCACTCTGACCTATCGTCGAGCTCTTACTACTGCCGAGAGATTTGTTTTTTACTCCTTTGTGGTTATATAGTGGGGTCCAGATTTTTATTACGGAGGAAGCCACAGTTCCAGGGGGAAAAGCCCGGACGTTTGTTATTTGGGAAATGTAACAACACCAATACCACTACATGTATAAAAAACAAAAATAAAACCTATACATGTAAGTTATGATCTGTTATAATAGTGTTTATGTTAACAGTGTTTATCTTCTACGATTTGTAAATAAAATACAGGAGCGGTTTCAGGATTTATTATAAGAAGGCCACTATGGGCACATTTAAGAAAAACCGCGGTAGCTTATGGACGATGATGCTTTGTAAAGGTGAGCCGGAGTGCCTTCTGGATCATAAAAAAAATGAATAAAGATCAATTTATTGTAGTTTAGTTCACTTCACCGATAATCGGAAAAATTGTCGCGTGATCTTTGCATTTTTGTTTTCTTTGTTTAAAGTGAACCGGGAACAAAGCTAATTCATTCTGAATGCCGTCAATAATTGCAGTTTTCTGGCGAAACATTAATAACAATAATATAGAAAAGAATCAAGGATATATATATCTTCCATATATTTTTTATTTGTTAGCAGTATGGCCATTAAATCTGATAACTAGAAAATCAATAATAATATGTATTATCTTTTATTATTTCAGTATCCCTTGAATTAGTAAGGCAGTGTTGAAACGCATAAAAATCAACAGCTATTTACTTATTGTGTTTTAAATTCAATTATCATTATAAAACAATTTAAAAATCTCACATTTTGCAATCAAACCTAAACATGCTAAGACTTTGAGAAACACACATGTTATGTTTACCACATAGAAAATGACAATAAAAATTACAAAACATAATCTTCTCATATATGTTTCTTCAATACAATCATGACTGTCAGTGACTGTATGTTTTTCATTGTCAGTTTTTCTGTCAGTTCGTTTTCAGTATTACGGGACAGCGCATGTGTGGCGTTAAACTATCTAGATTTTGTTTCTCATGACTGATCTCTTGCTTGTTTTATTAGTTACCAGCTCTTTATGCTTACTCCTGTCAGACTACACCTATGGTATTTATTTTGTGCCTTCTGTTTTCATCTCTCTCCTGTTCTTAGTTTCTATTCTGTGTCATGTCTTTGAATTTGAATTTATAATTGCCGTTGATTTGTGGCTCTTGTTGGTCGGTCGGTCTTTCTTTTATTATTCATTTATAGCGTTTTGGATTAAACAAAGTCAATTTTGTTCACCCTATCATGTTGTTCTATTTTATCTTACATGACTTTATTGCTTTTTGTGATCTCTTGGTTAATTTCCCTCTTACCAAGAGATTAATAAATAACATAACAATTAACTGTACTGTGTCAAGCAAGGTGTTTAGACTAGTTCTTTACAGAATTAATCATACAGAAAAATCCAGTTGTCAATGTGGGCTGTAAATGTCTAACACCCTGCAAGGAAAATTATAGAAAACAATCATAAAAACGGTGGATTTCGAAGTAACTGTCGCAATATTTGAACGATACCACTAATTTGAAATACATTTGTCTAAATTTTCTACTTAATTACACCTTCGTCAGGCCATTAGTAGAAAGTTTTGTGTAATTGTTTAAAAGGATTCTTAAATAGAAATAATAGTTAGATTTATGGCGGAATCAATAGAAAATTATGGTCAATTTAGACATTGTTTGAAATTTAATGCCCTGTTTGATACGGATGACTTTAGATTATTGTTCATTAACATTGATTTTATGATCGGTATATGATGGAAACGTATAGATTGAGCTATACCGGAAAAATATTGAAGTGGGAGGCATGTTATATGTTTTATGACCTTGTTCCAACTCAATGCAGTTTTTAACATTTTTCTGTTAATAAATACATGTATATCATTCATTGACAGACTTGCAAGTATAATTACTATCAAACTATTATTATTTTTTTTAAAACCACATTTATTTAAAATCTACTTGTTCTAAATATATTACGACAAACGTCACGCGAGTGCTTACAACTACTTAATTGACATTTGCAGAAACGAAGCGTCATAATGAAAAGATCATTGTTTAAACAAGTTCCATTTAGTCAAAACGTCATTTGTGAATGCTTATAGATTGCGCAAATCAATGGACAAGACGGAAATTAAAATGCTGAATACAGCAATTCTACATCTTATAATAGAATGACTTGCAAAATCGTTTTGTGTGTTAATAGTATCATATTATTGATGTTTCCTATGGTGGTTTAAATTCCTTTTCTATGTTTATATTACATTGGTCTATATTGTGGAGATGTTGCTTTTGTTTTTTGTTGCATATCTGTTTGTTAAGGAGTGTGAGGTGCCATTCAACCAGGTTATCCCACCACATTATGTTACATGTAGTTTGTGAGTGTCCAAGCCAGTATGTTATGTCCTAGTTTTTATCTGTTTCTCTAATTAGACAATTATCGAGTTAGTATTTTTATCATGTGGAACCAAATGTTTTGTGTATTTTTTAAAAATAAACAATTACAATAATTAGATATTTAACCAGTCAATTTCAAAAACTATTTCCTAAAGTCCGTACAATTTCTGTTGTTGCTTTGTCAGCTACGCTGTATGCCATGCTATTCCTATTACAAGTGTGGTACACCTTGGAAAGGTTCCAAACGATAGAAAGTAAATTGCGTTCATGTTGCAGGAAATCTTCCTATAGGTTTCGAATAAAATGACAAATATTTTAAATTATATTGATCTTTATAGCACATTTTGCGCATATGAAACAAAGCAATTTACAAATAACAAGAAAATGCGTCTCTGCGACATTGATGTCACGTTTGACCCATATCACTAAACACCCATTTTTAACTCAGCCGTGAAATATTTGGCACAGCCCTGCATAATTGTGTCAGTGAAGAGATCTTAAAGTTGTGAAGTCATCTTCATAAAAAAAAGCTGAGGTGCGACGGACGGACAAACGAACGAACAGACCGAAAAGCTACTTTTGTTGGCTTTTCTTCGACACAATTCTAAATCACAAATCATACGTCCGTTGCGCGCGGACAGAAGGCCATACATTAAAACCTGTTTATACCATTGATACTTTAACTAAACATAAAAAGTAAATTTCAAAAAACGAACTGAGGTTGAGGTTATGAGGTTTTTTAGGGCATAATATCAGCCTGAAAACCATAAAATTAGTTCTAATCGGAATTATATTACTTCAGACTTTTAACGATTCACAAAACCGGATTTCTTTTGGAAGAAGATTGATAGTTTTGGGTTGTAGACGTTTCAATAGAATTAAGACGTATAACCTATTACAAATTAAATGATTGGGTTTGTTTTGCAGTTGACAAATTGAAATGTTAAGCTGATTAGAATAAATAAAGATATCAGACAACAGCTCTAAATAAGAAATGAATTTCTCAGAATAGACCTCCAGTCAGATTAACCTGTCAATGTAGACGGATTCAGATTAAGTTTGAAATCCATTAAATCTTTCTTAGTATTCATTAAGTCGATTGCGATTAAACTCCTTTTATTTTGTTGGAGAGTTATTAAACGCAAAAAATTTGAAATTGATGGGATCTTCTACGAATAGGACATAATTCCTTGGTGCATTTAATATATCTGTTTGTTCCGCTTTGCATATATAATTAAATCATTATTCCTGATAATGAGCTTATTTGATTTAATGATCATACAAGCGGGTGTTTTTAAATTTACTAAGTACAGTCAAACCAGGTCAAGATATATGTTCCACTTGAATTCATCAACCATTAATGTATCTGTGTGGCGACATTTAGATAAACTATGTATGTGAAAAATTGTACATTTATTGATTGATTTACATTGATTTACTGGTGGTAACATCATTTACGAAATACCATCACTGCACACAAAAAGTGAAGCATTAAACCATCTCGATAGTAAAGCGGAAAAGAAAATCATCACAGAGATGAACAGACGGGCATAATAAATGTAAGGAAATTTAAATTTTGAGTTTCTCACGGACAACTTGTAAAGAGCTGTGTGAAAAATGTTCGTTTACTTGTAAATATTAATTATTTCATATCACGTATTCTTGGATTTAAGCTTCTACACATAACCTTAGTATCTGTACATCTATAACAACAATGTACGCCACCACTGTTGGTAGGATTTTCCACACAAGCTCAATTATCAGCTACGTACTATTAGTATTCTGTATTTTAAAAATTCAAATAATTTTTCCAAACACACATTATTCAAACAAACAGCCACAATTTTGTTGGCAACGGAAAGCACTATTTCTAGTTCTATTTAAACTAAATACTATAGAGAAGCTAGACTAGTGACAATTCATCTAGCTACTAACTACACTTAAATCCTGGCTAATCATAAGTCCTTCGTGACTTGTTTGAATATTTATTATGACAAAGAGTCTGAAGACTTTCCATACTTGTACTGGATTACAAAATTACATAAAAATCCCTACATAGACAGGTACATAGCTGGATCATCTACGTGCACTACCAAAGAGTTGTCGAACGGTTGAACAAGATATTGTCTGCAGTGAAAGAAAAACAGTAAAAAAATATTGTGAAACTGTTTATTCGCGAAGTAATATGAACCATATGTGGATTCTTTTAAAAATGTTAGTACCTTTAGGACAATTTAAAATCAAGATCGATATCTAAAATTTCATATGTTAGAACCTTGAACTCTTTATACCACTTTGCATCACGAGAAACTAAAATTCTGTCTTAAAGAAATGATACAAAAGCCTTCGCTTCCACTTATCCTTACAAATATGTAGTTTCAAGTTAAAACTATAGTTTTTTTCTACTAAAGAATTAAAAGTCAAATTATGCTACAGCAAAGAACGGGTTAAGAATATTCTAGATTTTCTGATCGACAACATAATTGTAACTTTGGGAGGAATTTTTTCCAGCAGGCAATTGGAATTCCAATAGGTATAAACTGTGCCTGACTCCCTGACGATTTATTTCTGTGTTCTTATGAAAAAGAATTTCTTTGCCTCACGAGAAACTAAATTCCCATCTTTAAAAAATCATACATAAAGCCTTCGCTTCAACGTATGCGTACAAAATATGTAGGCTAAAACAATACGTTTTTTTTCTACTAAAGAACTAAAAGTCAAAATATGTTACAGCGAAGAACAGGTTTATAATATGCTAGATTTTCTGATCGACAACATATGTGTAAATTTGGGAGGATTTTGTTTTTCAGCAGGCAATCGGAATTCCAATGGGTACAAACTGTGCCCGACTCCTTGCCTTGTTCCTGTATTCTTATGAAAAAAAATTTCTTCAACGTCTTATTAAAGACAAGAAAAAAGCAGAAGCTAGGTCATTTAATTTCACATATAGATATATTGATGTCCTTTCAATAAACAACCCTCAGTTTGCAAAGTGGCTTCCGTTAATGTTTCCTTCACAATTGAAACTTAAAGAAACCACAGAAACAGCTTCTTCTACATTTTTTAGACTTACACCTTGAATATGACACCAACAGTCAATTTAGCACAAGAATGCACGACAAAAGAGACGATTTTAATTTTAAAATAGATTCTCCTGGCTTATGCAGTGTCTATATTTCCCAATTGATCAGGTATACAAGAGCTTGCATTGAGTATACTGATGTTTGCGATGTGACCATGCTGGTTCTTCGGGATTAACTTGTAAACCAATATTACAAGAAAAAAGAACAAATCGTCCCGCGTTTAATAAGTTTTACTATAAATACGATTTCCTCGTTGAAAAAAATATTCCATCTCGTTTGAAAATATGATTGCAGATAGTTTTCCCAATTTGCGTTCAGTACACAGCGATTATGCTGCGATGATTATATGATATATGATAACCGTCTATTTTAATCAACAATCCAACTCGCAATCTTGGAAGCGGGTGGCTTGGCATTCCATAAAATCTGAGGACCATTGCTGTAGTTACTACATATTTGCTTCGTAAATCTAAGTTGCTACGATTTTGATTTGTGCGTGGATTGTCCTTTTGACAGTTCCCTTGGTGTTTTGTTTGTTACCTTCGTTTCCTTTTACAGTTCAATTAATATGTTTAAGTCTGTATTTCTACGCTGCAGTTTCCCTAGGCTAACTTTCTTAAATTATGTTAGATGAATTGTACGAATAAGACAAATGAAAATTACTTTAATATCGCTGTAAGGTTTCTAAAATTTGAGCAAAATCAGGATCAAACAATCGAACTAAACCTCTTTTGTGATTAATGTTTTACTGTTTGCGTCTAGCGAGAAATCAGTCTAGTTATTGTCTTCGTTATCCATATCGATCCATCAAAACGGAGGCACTCGTGTGATGGTCAGCAGATATGACCTAAACTTTTCACACTAGTCACGTGATCCGATCTGATCTTTCAATTAAAAACATGGTTAGGAATATATACCGTAATATTATAAATATCACAAGTACGGTATTACGGCTCGTGTGATTTATTATGATTGTTTGAGTCCAGCTAGACATTAATTATTGTATTTTTTTCGTTATGTATACATACGTCAGACCAGAAGGGCTCGAGTGGTAATCAGTCAATAAACCAGAATATTTTCCTAAGGTACTGCATGGGAACATAACTTGGCTGTTCTTGACTATCCATTTAATAACTGTTTATTACATAATCCATATACCTATGTATTTGCAAGGAACAAAACACGTACACTAAAAAAAGATGATACATTAAAAGATCAAATTTGATTAAAATGATTAACGTCACATACTTTCATAAAGCGCCTCTAAACCAATATCGCATATTAAGCTGTTTTAGAATATTTCTTTTTTCCTAAGTTGATTAGCTAATACCTTTATTAGTCCAATCAGAAAAGACTATACAATTAGGTTATAGTTGTTAATATATTCAAGCAAAACCCGAAAACACGTAAACTAAACTTAATAAGCAGTAATCACTAATAAACAAAAAGCTGTAGAATGTTGTTTTTTACTTTATGTGAGCGATTTTTTGTCCGACATCAGGTGACAAGAATACAATTATTTTTTGTAGGTTCGTATGCCTTCTTTGGAAAATACCAACACGCCAGTCTAATTTATTAGTGCTACTATACTGGAATTACTGTCCTCAGCTGCACAATAAATTACCCTGATTATTTTTTAGCACTTCTTCTCTACACGGTCAACTTGCTTGGCGGATAAGCAGCAAGTAGTTTACAAACAATAAATCAGTAAATTTTGACGAAAAAGAACATTTAGTCTGCCCCGAAAAGGTAAAGAAGGGTTAACAAAACTGGAAAATTTAGACTTTTGTAACGGCTTCAGTGTGCCTACGCTTTTGGAAATCTAAAAACGGGATCTTTATCTTGCCTGAAGCGTGACTCTTTGCCCCCAGGCTTTATTGTATTACATAATGACAACCTTCACTGATAAACAGATTAGATGACAAGCGTAAATGTTGATACAATATAAAACTAGAAACATAAAACGAAATATTAAAGAGGGCATATCAGATCGCACATAGGATGGCTTAAAAATTGTATTGCAAAATATTATTCAGTGTATTGACAATTTAACGTGATGATGCGTTATGATAAGCGCAAACACGATTGATTAAAATAATAAAACGGCAATCAGTTGCTACGGAGCGTTTCCGCCTTCCTTCTGACTGATTAGGCACAACAATACAACATCTGACCTAACATTATTATCTAAACGATATATATTTAACAATTTATGGCAGTAAACTGTTTTTCGAGCATCCCATAAAACTTTAAATACACTGGTAGTCCTTACCGTGATTTATTTATGTTGCAAACGCTTATTAATTGCTACAAGTATAAATGTAATTTCTTTTATAGTGTAATCTGTAAATACATATTGTTAAAACAGCAATAAATACGATAAACATATTTATCTTATCACGGATATATGTACTCCCTCAGCAGATCCATTATTACGTCAAACGCATTTTTCCAACGCTGATTTGTGTTGGTATTCATGATGAACACAAATCATTGAAGGTGAGATTAGATAAAATAACAAAATCTATCGAGTCAACCAAAGTCGTTAACCAAGATGTAAAACATTCAGGATAGACTTGTTGACGTTGAAATAAATGCACTTAGAAACAATTTGCTATTTTTTGGCATTCAAGAAAAGCCCGATAACGTTACCGAGAACGCAGAGGGTGATAAGGGGCGGTAGGTGGTAAAGACGAATCGGCACGAGGAGCTAGCAACGCAAAACATTATGACCGAAACGAGAATTGTGTCGAAACCGTTCTTAACTTTTGTGAACAAATTTTGAAGATAGAAAATGCCAAATCCAGACTCAACATTGAACTCGCGTACCGTTTAGGTAAGAAGAGGACGGATGCACATAAAGCACGACCGTTGGTGGTAAGATTCGTTAATTCGACGGAGCTAGATATGGTTAAAAATGTATCATCCAGATTAAAAGGTTCGAATTATGGAATAAGCCCCCACTTCCCTCAAGAGGTACTCGAGAGAAGGAAACAACTGCTACCAATAATGTTTCAGAAACGAAAAGAAAAGAAGAAAGCGTTTTTAGTCGACGATAAGCTTTACGTAGAAGGCAAACTCTGGGAAGGTTAGGAAACTGCGGAGGATAATTCTTTTAAAAGTTCCATTACTTTGCTAAAAATCTGTTCGTGGAATATTTCGAAGGGCTTAGTGAGAAAACTAAAAGAAAAGGAGTTTATTAATTTAATAAGTGAATACGATGTAATTTGTTTAAATGAATGTTGGGTCAAGTGTCCGAGTGAATTCGAGCTATATGGATATGAAAAGAAGCATGTATCTAGAGTAAAATGTAATGGAGGCGGCGTTGTTGTGTTTTATAAGAAATGGTTAAATAAATATTTAGAAATTACTGAATGTTGTGCTGATTGTATGATTTGGATGAGAATTGATAAAAATCTTATGCATGACGGCAAATACTTGTATTTGTGTGCAGTATATGTGCCGCCAGACAAAAATGTATTTTACAGAAAATACGAAATTGATATTTTTGAGGTATTGTTGCAAAAAATTGAGAACTATTCACAACTTGGCAATATTGGGATAATTGGTGATCTTAATGGTCGAGTGGGCACTGCCCCAGATTGTATTGTCAGAGACCAAATGAACCATGAACTCGCTAATCGTATTGACGACTTTGTTGAGTATGTAAACGATGAGCCTTTGAGTGAGCGGATAACAGAAGACAAAAAAACTCCTAATTATTTTGGCAGACGAATATTGAATTTATGTTTAACTTCAGGTTTGAGAATTTGTAACGGTAGATTTGGTACAGATAGTAGTAAATACACTTTTCAAAACAAGAAGGGTTGTAGTATTATAGACTATTTTTTGTTTTCATGCAATTCGTATAATATTATTGATAAATTTAGAATTGGTGATTTTACAACTTTTTCGTGTCACGCTCCAATAATAGTTGATCTCAAATTAAAAGGTTTAGTAACCAACTGTATATGTACATGTAAAACTGTTCAATATGATTCGATACAGTGGAATGAAGAGTATAAGAATGCAATAAGAGACGATTTATTGGCAAATACACATAAATTTGAAGAATTACTCCTGAATATGACACACGCCGCTAGTGATGTCGATGAATTAGTAAATAACGTGAATAAGCTTTTAACCGACACGTTCGGAAAATACACCAAGGTAAACGTAAAGCGTACTTCAATATGTGACAATTGCATTACACGGAGAAATTATAGTAAAAAAATCGACAAGCCATCGAAAACGGACGAGTGCAAAGCTTTGTACAACAGTTATAAGTGTGCCCTAAGAAAATTCAATAAACAACATACAGAGGAAAATAGACTAAAATTAAACTTAGAAGAACAGAAATATAAGACGATGGAGAATAGGCTTAAGCGACGCTATAAAAACAAACAAGGAAATATGTTACGATCGATGCAGAAAACGAACCCTAAACGTTTTTATCGAAAGTTTCGAAAACGAAACAAGAACATTAATAGTAAATTATCAATCAAGGAATTTGCCGAACATTTCAAAATATTGATGGCTTCAGACGAATCGGATGTCAATAATGAAAAGGACACTCTTGTGGATACCTGTGTTTATGAGGACCTAGAAAAAGACTTTACAGTTCCAGAAATAGAACGTTGCATAAGAACTTTGAATAAGAACAAATCGCCAGGAATTGACAATATACTAAATGAATATATAATGGAAAGTAAAACTTTACTATTACCGGTACTGTGCAAGTTGTTTAATATCATACTTGAAACTGGATATTATCCAGAACTATGGGTACAGAGTATAATTGTACCATTGTTCAAAAAGGGTGATGTTAACGAACCAGGGAATTACCGTGGAATTTCTCTTTTGTCGCATGTAGGGAAACTGTTTACTTCTATTATTAAGTCTAGACTGACAAAGTGGAGTGACGAAAATAGTATTTTATCTGATTCACAATTCGGATTCAGGCCCGGATACGGTACTCATGATGCTATCTATGCTCTTCATTCCATTGTTTCAAAATCACTAAGAAATAACAAACGCCTTTATTGTTGTTTTATAGATTATAAGAAGGCATTCGATAGTGTCAATCATTCAAAACTTTGGTTAAGGTTGATTAAATCTGGCATTAATGGAAAATTATTGTCGGTATTAAAGTCTATGTATGCAAAACTGAAAGCTTGTATTAAGCATGAAGGTACCTTTTCGAATTTTTTTACTTGCAATATTGGTCTTTTGCAGGGAGAATCTTTATCGCCCTTTTTATATGCATTGTATGTTAACGATATAGAAATTGAATTGATTAATCAAGGTTGCATACCTTATGAGTTACAATTACTTAATTTATATCTTTTCATGTACGCTGACGATACTGTAATTTTTAGTGAAAACATAAACGACTTGCAGCATATGATTGATGTAATAAATAACTGTTCAAATGAACGCAATTTGTATATAAATATAGAGAAAACTAAGATTGTTGTCTTTAGACAAAGAGGTATTGTTAGGTCTGATGAAAAATGGTATATCAATGGAGAAGCAATAGAATTATGCGACGAATTTGTTTATTTAGGGGTACTGATTAGGTACAATGGTAAATTCAATGAAAACCAAAAGATGTTATCGAATCAAGGTAGAAAAGCACTATTTAGCTTATTCAATAAGATACAAGACGATTGTTTTAATACTGGAACCCTGTTATCGTTATTTGATACGTATGTAAAACCTATATTAAATTATGGTAGTGAAGTTTGGGGATATCATAAAGCATTGGATATAGAAAGCCTTCATCTGTACTTTTTGAAAAGAATCTTGAGAGTGAAGAAAAGCACTGTAAATTATATGGTGTATTTTGAGCTTGGAAAAACCCCATTGTATATTGACAGATATTGTAAACTGTTGAAATATTGGGTAAAGATATTGAATACTGACAACTGTATACTAAGTAGTTGCTATAAGGAAATGTTAGAAGCTAGTTTTATTAAGCCACATTGTAAGATGAATTGGTGTTGTCAGATTAGAGACATATTATGCAA
Organism: Limnoperna fortunei; assembly: GCA_944474755.1. Classification (NCBI taxonomy): domain Eukaryota; kingdom Metazoa; phylum Mollusca; class Bivalvia; order Mytilida; family Modiolidae; genus Limnoperna; species Limnoperna fortunei. Next base: position 56,753,201 of record OX104122.1, on the reverse strand, counting down.
ATATGGTTTCAATTATATCTGGTTGGCTCAAAATGTTGAAAATGTAAATTTATTTTTGAGCGAATTTAGGAGACGTGTAACTGACGAATTCATTACCGAAGCTTTATCATTTTTTGAAGCCTCACCTAAATGTCAATTGTACAGATATATATATGAAAACTTTAGTTTACAGTATTACTTATTTAGACCTGTGAATTATAGATATAAACCTGTAATTACTAAATATCGAATACATGCTCACAGTTTAAGTATCGAAACTGGACGTTACTATAATATAGATAGACACGCCAGGATATGTACATTTTGTGACTGTAACTCTATAGAAGATGAGTATCATTTTATTTTGGAATGTACAAAATATAAAAGTATTAGACTCCAATATATAAAACCGTACTATTATAGAAACCCCTCGATGTTTAAGCTAATTCAATTACTATCTGTGAATAATATAAAGGAATTAAACAACCTTGGTAAATATTTGTTGTTAGCTGAAAATATACGTAATTCATAGATGTATATGTTTATCATACTCCGCACATTATGTTATATTATACATGTATTACACTGTTTTTATTATAATTATGTTAATCAAATTATGTAAATATATAACAATGTTTCTGCAATTGTATATCCTATAAGCTGTATTGCTTTTGGAATAAAGAATATATACACTTGTCGCATACATCACAATTGTTTGATGTAAGGTGATAACTTTGACTTGTAATCAGAACTTCTGTATGTAACGTTTTACAAATTGTGATAAATGTATCATCGAGTAGTATAATTTAGATATAGTTTAAAAACATCTTATAATCAACGCAGTGAGAACTATTTTAATCCATTGATTGTTAAGTCAATTAACGCATGCGCTGATCTTATTCGCCTTAATATTCCTTCAAGCCGAGACATTTCTTTGATATGTTGAAGTTAGTTGCTTAAATTAAATTGATGCCATTATATGTTGAAGGAGTTTCCACTTATTATGGCAGTTTGAAATTGGAAGTATAACAGTAGTAAATGTGTCTATTAACAGGTTACCAGATTGTGTACCCTACATTAAGAACAACACTGTAAATACTATATATACGTAATGTTCTGATTTGGTCAATTGTGGTTACTTGTGTACATTTTTCCGACGCAGTCGGTATATTTTCGAATTGTGACCTTTGAACTAAAAGACGCTTACCCATGGTAACGTACTGTTATTGAAGACAAGCTTGCATTCTGATTAGACAAAAATAGTAAAAAATTCTGCGTTCGAACAATCTACTATAGTATGCTCTGAGAGGCATCCTTATTTGCATTTCCCAAACTATTAGTCCAGCATACCGGTGTTTTTAAACAATTGGTTGTCGTAATTTAACTTTAGAGAATTATTTTTTATGCCAAAAGAATGCCATTCAGAACTGATCAACAATAATTACATGATAAAACCATACGTCTTTTAACTGTTTAATTTTTGCGCATTTCGTCTGGGGTAGAATTAAATTTGCTTTTGTTGACCATCGTATCTGTTAAAAATCCTCACGCCGGTGATGTATTTACACAATATTTTCTTCATTTGGTTTGACCGCCTGACACACTCTCTCTATTGTGAAATTATTGAAATACAAATGATACTACACAAAGGTAAGTAGGTCATTGGTAATTGTCAGAACGCTAAATGACCAGTTTGAGACACAGTGGTTCGATAACACATTGTGTTTACTATACATATACAGCACATAGAATTAAGAGTAAATTTTACTCATTATCTCATTATTTCGTTGCACTTATTTAATTGGACCTCAATTACCTCCCCCCCCCCATTTTTGGGATAGCATACACATTACCGATTTCAATTCACATTTAATTAGCATTGAATTGACATTTTGTGTTCATGTTAATACTATTCTAATTCAAATATTTTATTTAGACTTTTCCATTTTAAAAGATAGTCAAATTAATAAAATAGCGAACTGTAATGAATACATGCGAATGAATATTACTTGATGCATGTAAGTACATATTTGCTTAATATGAAATTTATTTTTAAAAAATAGGTGCTGTTTTGAAATTTTAAAATCTTAACTAATTTGTTTTCGAGTTAATATATACGATACATCACATGAAAAAAACTTACAACTCCGACATATACATAAAAGGTTTGTATGTTTTTTATTTACCATTGAGGTCTTCAACTAGCTTTTCATTTGGGATATTTAAATATGTTTATTGTAATCTCTATGATTTTTTAAGCCATTAATGCCTATCTTCTTTGCGTCCGTCGTCATTCACGCGCAGACAGGAGATGGAGCTCTAATTGCAAAGTCTATTTTTGATAATACCCTATTGTTTAATAACATTTCTAAAAAATCCATGAATGTAGCAACCTTCTTATGGCCTTCTTTTGATTGGATACAGCTCGCAACTCGTAAATTATTTACCCCCCCCCCCCCAACACACACACACATCAATGAAAGAAAACGTTAATGTTTCTTGTCTCTTTCTTTCTTTTGATAGTTTTTTCTTATTGTTGTTTGGTAATTTCCGTTTTACCTTACATACATATCTAGGAGTTAAATGCGTCGAATATCTTTTTTTAAAGATAGTACTTGTTATATCTGTAAGCTCCTGCATACATTAAGTTCTAATAAGTGGTCAAACTTTGCTCAGATCTTGCAACATAAAATGTTGGTAAATTTTTTAACAATTTAGATTTTTACATTCACTGCATTAGAAATTGAATGTAAAATTGGGAGGATCTCAAAATGATCAAACTAGTGAAAAAAGGAATTGGCATTTTTTCATGTTGAATGAAACTCAGAACGTTATTAATTTCCTAATCAATGTTAGAAAGGTATGAAAATCACAGAAATGTAGTATTTTCGACTATAGCAAAACATTTACTACTGTTCCACCTGAAACAAACCGAGGCGTTCAGCAAAATGTTATTTATATGCTGGAGACGGAAGTGCACAGAAGAAATATCCGATTACGGTTAATCTATTAAATAGGTTTCAATTTCATCACACCATATCGCGGCCAAAGGGTCATTAAAGTTGAAAACTCGGGACAAATTGTACGTTTATATTAGCAGATAGTGTTGTAAAACGAATGCTTAGGAATAAACAGTTTATAAATTCATGTAGCTGTTACCAAATAAAACCCCACAAATATACTAACTGTATGTGTAGATCTCGTGCATGGACGATTTCCAAACAACAAAACTTCGTCTGACAGTAATTATGTTTGTATATTGCATCTGACGATGAAACATTATAATAGTTGATATCAGGAGAAATAAATCATGCAAAAACGACCCAGCAAGAGCATTATAATATCATTTAATTTATTTATTATGTAAACTTTATATCAGAAGTTATCGTACGTAATGGTATTGTCTGTCTAAGGGCAATTATTGATGGGTTATGTCTGAAATAAAAATAAAAATGATACTAAATAATATATAAAGTTGAAATAAACCTGTAACTTGTGTTTGTTTAAACAATCGACGTCTGATGTTTTCTAAGATATACAGTTTAGGGGTGCATAATACATGCTACGGTTCCTTGCCAAAATAATATGTTTTCAAAACATTGCTCTCAAGATGCCAATCACATTTTAACTCGTTATGTTACTGTATATTAGTCATGAAACCTTCTGTTTCTTTTAACAAATACTTTTCTAAATTAACAATAACATTTGTGTGTCACATATATGTATCTTGGTTGGGTCATGTTGCGCAGTTACGTTAATGCATAAAAGCGCCCTCAGTTTAGGCTTTAATTCTCAAAAATATCAGACTAAAGTTTTTTAAGTGTACTCACAACTATCACAGCTGCATCTGCATGTCCTGATTGACTAAAGAGGAATTTAAGCGGAAACTAGGCTACGATTTGTTCGGGGTTAGAAGTTTGAGAAAACATGCCTTTCGTCAACTGTGTAACTCACTTACTAGACTAAAAACTTTATTTTAAATTTTGAAAAATATAAATAGAAACAAATACTTGAATTGGTATATAATACACTTCCTTGATTCTTAATGTCGTGCTTGGTCAAAATGTAAAACCTTTACTCTAGGTAAGCTATAAATATGATATTTGATATCGCAGCAATTCCTTATTTTCGGAATACAAGAGTTACTTCCCATTTGCAAGAGTTGTCTTTCATAACAGCAAGTATCTAGTATTGAACAGATAGGGAAAAATCATGTTTTTATTATTTTTTTTAAAATGTCTGTGGACTGACTCTTCCAGTACAACTAAAAAAACTGCAGAATTAGTTTGCATATCATAATAAATTTTACCGGATGCTTTGCTATATGTGAATAAAAAAATATTGTAGAAAAACTACTTTTTACCCACAGTACGTACTATAAAGTACCGGCTCTAAAGAACAGATAACTCTGCAAATGGGAGATAAATCTTGTTTACCGCAAGTAGGGAATGTCAGTCATACCGAAAAATCTTGGTACATTTTTAATATAATATGATTTTAGAAGCTGTGATTTGTCAAAACTGATAATTGAACGATAAAAGGTTTTTTCCATAACATTTTCCAAAACTAAAGTCTGCAAATCAAATGAGGTAAAAATTGGGTTTTGTTTAATTTCAGTTTTAGTTAACCGTTAACAAGATTGAAAAATGCATAATATATAGGACGAGGACGATATGTAACGTGAGGGTGATATATACAGAACAAGTATTTACTATACTATTGAATGAAATGAAAGGAATAAATGATTGATTGGATGTCTGCTTAACGTCTAGCGAGCAGTATTTCAGCTATATTCAGGACGCGAACAAGTTAACAAACAATAAATCAACTGAAAATGGGGGTGGGATGGGTCATAGGGAATACAATTTTGACTGCCACTGGAAAAGTAACGCGTTTTGGGTAGGGGCGGAAAATTTAGCCTTTTGTAGCTGCTACAACGAGCCTACTCTTTTCCGAAATCCACAAAAGGGGTCTTTATCGTGCAAGGAGCGTGGCACTCTCCAAACACGTCACCCACTACGGTCCGCTGTCAGGCTTTCCGTATTATGACCTGACAACTCCCCAACGAGTCTCGCCTATCAGCCACCCGGGGACGCGCTGGGCTGCTCTGTGGATCGAGCACTGGGAACCCTCCCAGTATGGTCCCAGTGGAATAAATGATAGTCAAACAAAGAATCTATACAAATGAATAAAAAGCGATTTCAAGAAATAAAACACCAATCTATTAAGTTACAAAAAACACACATTACAGATATTGACGACAGAAATTCACTTCACTAAATATATTATAGTTAACTATAATAAGTTTACGATTTAAAATCATTGGAGGTTGAATTCTGTACTTTGACCTTGCAGTTTGTGTATTGATTGAAGCGTCACCAAATTGTTTGTTTCATGTTGTGTAGCCATGAAAACCTCAAAATATATTCCGCAAATTGGCAAATCCGTCAATGTACAAAAAATCACTTGGTGCACTTGATAAATCAGAAGACATCACAATAAATCAATTTATAATATGTATAAACATGTATACAAGGATACACATGTGGTGCATGCTGTACCATCCGTTTTTACGATGGATGTGTTTTGTTTAATTATCTTAAAATATGACATCTTAATTAATAAACATGAAGTTAATTAACTATTCAAGGAAACGGCGTGATGATAATAATAAATCGAAATCTGTTTTAGAGACTGGATCAAAACAAATTATCTAATACTGAGAAAAGAAAAACGTAATTACACCAGTGGAAATACATACGCCAGAATATTAAAAACAAATAATTAGAAAGTATGCGACATGCTGGTGCTGAATTTTGGTCAATTATTAGTTATAATATAACGATTATTTTGTTAATCCAACACGTGTTTGGAATATTTTGTAATTTTCTTATTTTCAACTGACTCCATTTTGTTTTCTTCAGTTAAAAAAGTTTAATGGTGTGATCACTCCCATAAGAGTAGTTATTTGCCTATATTTAATAAGGAAGCTTTTGTAAAAAGTGTTTTATTGCATCGCAATGAGCTTTAAAGCAATAGTTCTTTATCTATTAGATCTACTCTAGCATTTTTTTCTTTTTGTTTCTTTTGTATCAGTATATATTAGATAAGTTTGTTTGTTTGATGGTGTTTAACGCCATTTTCAGCAATTTTTCAGCTATATCATGGCGTCCAGTTTTTATTGGGAGAGGAAGCAGGAGTACCCGGAGAAAACCCCCGACCTGCGGTAGGAAAACTGGCAATCCTTGTCAATTAAGATTGGAGTCGATTACACCCTACCTAGTAAACAAAGAACCCTATCATCGGCACGAAATCTGGCTATTCTCATCGGATTAGGTTGCAGCCGATCACACCCTGGACGAACTAACAACCCCAGTTTGACATGAACGGTGTTTTAGTGTTACGAAATGGAATAAATAATAACACATACATTGTACCTATTTCATGTCAAACGTGTAAGTCTACTTGAAATCAACGTTCGTCTTTCCTTTCAAAATCTTAATAGGCAAATATCGCAAGCATGTTTTGCGTTCTTGTTTTATTTTTTTTTTTGCGTTCGTGGAAAATTTTAATCATTAATATCTTATTAGCGCTTTCTTCACTGATTAGACCGAAATAGAAAAACAATAAAGATTGCATAAGGGTCCGATAAGTTATCAATAATAGTTTTTAATCGCAAGCACATAGGCACGATCAGGTCATCCGCAGTTATTCTTTTACCTACTTTTGTTCAACCTCAACATGAGAAGTGAGAAACTAGCCCTTTCTTGAAAAACACCGACAGTAATTAAAATAAATACACAGAGCTTGACTTTTTCAGTTTTCATGACATGTATATTTCTAGGCCTGATGTACCAGCGTAAATTTTCTTGACAGAGGATTCTAGCTCAATGAAAGGCTGGTAACTCAATGGTTTTAATATTTATGTTAAGGACGTATCTCCGTAAAGTGTATGCTTGTAATAAAAAACTAGTTGGCCGTTATTGGGTATCAGAAACAAGATGATTACCATGCCGAGAAATAACTCTAAGTTTTGATTCATAGCTATCCGTTGTTGCCATCAGTATTAATTACATGCATAAGCTTATCTGTAGCAAGACTATAAGTGTTCGTTACGCCACGGGGCAATATATTTTATATCTGTATTTCCCTGATGGAATTGTGTTATGTTTTGTTCATTCCGTTTCATACCGACGTTGAGAACATATGTTATGCGGTTATAACGAATAATCGCTAGCAAACAGCATTGATGCGTATTAGCATTTAAAACAAAGTTCCTCTAAGCTTTCGATGGCAAACCAGTGAGAGGAACAGATGCTTAACTATTAAAAATACTGCAATCTACTCGAAACTGAAAGTCTATATTTTTCCTCTCTGACCCTTCCGGAAGCACCAGGACTCACACTGATTGTTAGTAGGGTTCGTGTTACTCATATTTTTATTTTGTGTTATGTGCCCGTTTCGTTAGTTAAAGTTTAATAGTGTGGTTACTCTTATCACAAAGTCGTAGCTATTTGTCTATACTTCTGTAAAAAAGAAATGTTTTATTGTAATTACGAAATGAGCTTCAAAGCAATAGTTCTTTATCTGTACGATCTACTCTAGTTTTTTGTTCTTTTGATTCTTTTGTATCATGTAGTCCAGTTTTTATTGGGTGGGGGTGGGGTCAGAATCCAGAATAAAGTACTCAAAAACACAATATCCGGCATGAAATATGGCAATTCTTGTCCGTTAAGGTTTTTGTATTATATTCTTTTTATAAATTTACTACAAAATGAAATATATTGTATGTCAAATGTGTTAGTTTCTTGAGGTTAACATACGTCTTTGCTTTCACAATTTTAATATACAGACTATCGCAAACATATTTTGGAGTTCTTGTTGTGATGCGTTCGTGGAAAATTTTTATCATAAATATCGTATTAGCCCATTTCTCGCCGATTAGAATGAAATAGAAAATCAATAAAGATAATATTAGCTTCCTGATAAGTTATAAATAATAGTTTTAATCGTAAGCACATAGGCACGATCAGGTCAACCGCCGTTATTCTTTTACCTACTTATATGAAACCTGAGAAACTATGACCTATATTAAATTGTAATTAATATAAATACAGCGAGCTACAAATTCTTAAGTTTTCAAGACATGTTTATTTCTAGGAATGATGTACCAACGGAATTTTTTCTTGGCAGAGGATTCTAGTTCAATGAAAGGCTAGTAAAGCTATGGTTACTGAAATTTATGTTGTGAACGTTCTTTCGTAAATTGTATGCTTTCCATCATGAACTGGATGGTCATAAAAAATTTGTATCGGTAATTTCTCAATTTAAATACAGCCATACAAATAAGGGGTGGGGAATATTGTATCTACATTGTTCGTTATTCTTATTTCAGGAGACTAATAAGATACTCTGTAGATACTGATTGTGTGTTGCGTTTTATATTTTGTAACACTTCTTATTGTCTGGACAGGTCTGATAAATTGCAGCATAGATGTATTGTTTTTCTTCATGATGTTTGTTTTCCTTAATATTTATGAGCTTTGGTCAGTGATGCGCGATTGGTCAAAAGTAAGGCAGATTCTTCCGCAATGTGTTCGCGCATGACAAATGACCAACAGCTGATAATTTCTAGTATCTACTCGGTGTTCTACTTTGCGTTGATACTTAATTTATTGGTGGTATAGAAATTGTAACAAATTACCGATAAAACGACTTCTTGTCGTTGTGTCGTTGGTGGTTTTTCAATCTTCTTGGATAGTTTACCTAATATTACCTGTGTAATCACGTGGATCGCGTTACTGTTCTTACTTGTTTTATGTATATTTTGCATCAACGGCGTGTCAGCGCTGAAGTTGTCCGACTCAGGGTCTTCTTCACTCCATGGCATCCTCAGTTAATAAAGATTAGCGCTAAATCCCATTCATTCAAATAACTTAATTCGTGTGTTTTTATCCGTTGGCCATGCTGGTATGTTTGGTACTTGAATATATACTTAAGATTATCTTCCGATTTAACTTCAACAAAGCATCTAACAACACTTTAATGGTACCGATATGTAGATATAAAATGCTGAGAAAATTTAATTGTCTTACGATAAGTCGACTATTTTAATCTTTGTTTGTGTTTCTATAATGTATTTTTAATTGTGTACCTTAATGTAAGTCGACCGTATTTTGAACATTTATTGCGTGGTAATGCAATAAGTAGGTTAATCTTACATCTTATCTCTTGAACATTATTTCATTTTTAGTACTAGATGTTGTCAGTAATTGTCTTCATTTGAAAGAGATTATTAACGTTTTTTTCTATATATTTTTAATATACAACTAGCGTGTTTCAGGATCAATCAAGCTGTACGATACAGGTTCTGGTTACCGATTCATGATTTTACTGTTGGGGTTCTGGAAAAAAATAAGGCTGTTCCAGTCTATTTTTGGAATAATGATTCGCAATTTTACCCTTCGAAATTCTGTACTTTTCAGATCCCTTCAAGCTACGTTAATGAGACATTATTACTGTACAAAAATATTTAATGTGCGACAATGCTTCCATGACGAAAACGCCGGTAATATTGTTTATACTGTAGATCTACAGTAAATTAGATTATATTATTGTTTGTTTGTGTGTTTTGTTGTTTTAATTGTGTTTAACGCTACTTTCAGCAGTTTATTAGCTATATCATGGCATCCAGTTTTTATCGCAAGGAAGCCGAAGAACTGGGAAAAACACCATACCTTCGGTAGGAAAACTGGCAATCCTTGTAATTGAAGATTAGAGTCGAACACACACTTCCGCAGTTATACTCGAACTGGTAACCTTATTGTTGACAGACCACGTGATAAATAGTACACGAACTGCCTTTAACCAATCGGCAATTGAGGCCCTATAGTTTATATTACCGGTAATGAATTGGACATTTTAGGTATTTGAGCTATATACATACCGGTAAATCCTTCTGATAATGAGTCTAATACAAATACCAGTATTGTAGCCTGTGGACGAGTGGTTATGATATAGTCAAACTGAGGTAGCGAGTTCGAACCTTAATACGGGCAAAGATTGCCAGTTTTCCTTCCTAAAGTCGGAAGTTTTCACGAAGTACTTTTCCAATAACAATATGACGCCATAATACAGATAGAAATGCTGAAACTACCACTACGCCATTAATTCTTGTATAGCATCACCAACACCTTATGTTCATTAAATATAATTTGCTTGGCTATAATCATTTGTATTTTTACATATTCTCGTCCAGTTAGTTGTTAATCATTTCTGCAGCAAGTTTAAATTTAAGCCAGAAGTCTAGTGGTGTAAATCATAGATCAATCGATTATCATTGATAATATTGAAAAACCCCGGTACGTAAACGTTTCTAGCGAAGAGGATCAATGTTAGTTTTGCGATAAGTAAAAGCTTATGTTTGTTTTCGGCATATCTTTAATAGCCCAGCTGTCAAGTAGATACACATGGATATAACAGCCTGTCAATTTTCTAGCTATGCAACAGTTTCTTATATCAGTCTCGAGGTTTACTATCGCAAAATCAGTTAAATACAATACAGTATTCTGCATTTAATGCAATGGCTTCAATAAGCTAAAATTATTATTTAAAAAAAAAACTGGAAATGTTTTTTTTGCGATTGCTTCAAAACATTCACACAGTAAAATGTAGATTTTATAACCTCGACGTCAAATCCGATTAGACGTTACATCATGTTAAGCGTGTGGGTACCATTCATGTAAAAGCTCTCGTGTATAATTTCATAAAAATATAAGTATATCTATTTGTCATTTGATAAACCTACATATCAAAAATGTGCATAACCATAACTTACACTCAGAAATGCTTTTAAACTTTTTTTTATTTTCTGTTGTTACTGTTGTTTTGTTTTGTTTTGTTTTGTTTTTGTTTTTTTTTTTTTTGTTTGTTTGATGGTTGTTTGTTTATTTGATGGTTGTTTGTTTGTTTGTTTGCTTGGTTGGTTGGTTTGTTTTTATCTGAATTTAATGCCCCTTTCATCATTTTTTCAGCCACATCGTGGCGTCCAGTTTTTATATGGGAGGAAGCTTAATCTTTGTCAATTAAGATTGGAGTGGAGTGCATTCCCCCGTTTTTTGTATTTAATGTAACTAAACCACCTGACAAATCCTGAAAAAAATTCTTATGGCACTAGAATAATGTATCAGAACGCATGTTTCCTCGAATCACGTAGTCAATCAATCATTCAAGAGATTGCTAGAACTGGAAACGTAAACCAGGGCACTGTGGATCAGATTCCAGCCGACTGGCTGTACCAATGACCTCCCGAGATGTGGGCGACCTCGAATTACGACTGGTCAAGATCGCTACATTCGGGTCTATCTTCTACGGAATCGACCGTTGCCGCAACAGCCACTGCAATTCGGAATAACCGGTTGCAGAACAATCAGTTCGCAAAGAGACCGACAATATTGCCATCGATGTTTGCCACTGTACAATATCTTTTTGTTTGCTTTCATGTATCATTGTCGTCTTTAAATGGTGGATGTTATGCAAACAATCGACCACTGTTAGGGGAGAGGACTAATGTCGTTAAACTTTTCCCGCGCTTACACTAGATGACAAGTATATTCAAACAAGCAGACCCCAGTCCTAATCGACACGATAAAAAACCTTGCTGGAAAATTGTGTAAAAAAGTAGTTTGAAGCAGCGTACAATAGGAGAACAATGAAACAAAGAGTTTATTAGTAGAAATAAAACGGGAGAACTACATGTAACTGTGTAAAAAGGGATGGCAGTTCTGACCTACACATGAAAGACGGGTTTTTAAGGGATAGACAGAAAACAAAAACATTCTTACTCCCCGCCACATAAAGTTCCTCTTTGCTGTGAGTTTGTAGTAAGGTTCATTAAGGTGCAGACTCGAATTACGAGGCAGTCAAAACCGTTACACTTACCCCGCGTATTGTTAAAACCAGATCATATACATCTATGTACCCCAAAGGTCTCTATTTTATAGGGAAGAGAAATCTTTGATTCTAGTTCGGGCAGATTTGTTGATTTAAACATATTTGATTTAAACATATTTTATTTGTTAATAACAAAATGGATTGGACACAAGTAAATACATACTTATAAAGTCCTTTCCGCAATACAAGTATATACATATACTAGAACAAAGTAGATACAAGAACGTGTATACAATTTCAAATGAACAAACATGGAAAATAATTACAAAGGAATCAAAATCAAAGTAAAAAAAAATTAAAATCAAAGACAAAGTCAATAATGGCTGAAGATGTTTCCGTTTGACTCTTGTCACTACGTCAAACAATTAAAAATCTTTTGGATCTCTTAACATATTCAAACACTTCAAATACTTATATCCTGTTCATAAGAAAGTTCTAGATTGCCACAAGTAAGCATGTGTAAATCAATGTTGGTTCCATTTGGCAGCCATCTAAGACTACCAATAAGGTCTAATCTATGGTTGTTATATATAGGACATTCAAAGAAAAAGAAAAAGTGGTTTGCATCTTCAATACGAGAACCGCATAAACACGATGGATTTGAAATAAGGTTTGATCTAAATAAATCGTAATTAAGAAAGGATGCTGAGCATCGTATTTGTGTTAATATTATGTTTAGTTTTCGATTTGTTTTATGTTCTTAAGATGACGCGAACATTTGTTTAAAAAATAACAAGAACATTACAGGATTACAAAGAGAAGCGCAATTTTTAATTTTTAAGGCATATATATATTATTTGTACATAGTAGTGTTGTTATAATTATTTTTTTAGACAACTAAGTCTAGAAGATTATGCAACGATACAAATGACGGTGTTTCTTGTCATAAATTTGTTGGAATATTTGAGCAATGCCAAGTAACAGCACGGCACGACCCCGGTTAGCGGACTGAGAAGCAACTATAAAAAAAGTTTTGGGTTCATTTAAAATGAGAAAGTTTAAGATCAATATGTTATGATTGTTTACGTTATTTATTTATATTGACACTCAATGACTAAGGCCATTCGTTGGTCAGTCTGTGTCTAAATTTATGACAAGAAACACCGTCATTTGTATCGTTGCATAATCTTCTAGACTTGTATATTATTATTTTTTGTTTATGCTGTATCGTCATGTTTGTCGATCCGATACTAAATAAGTGTACTGGTTTAGCAGCATTCTTTTAGACTCTTTATATAATATTTTGAACTGCCTGTATTGTGTATTAACACGATCCCAGTGGACTTATATTATTCCATCTCCCAATGAAAAAAATATTATTCCATCTCCCAATGAATAATATCTTAAACATTTAGAGTTAAACGCCACTGATGAGTCTTAAGTAGACGAAACGCGCGTCTGGCGTAATGAATTTGTCACCTTGATAATTTTGATTACATCTTGTTGGAATATTTGAGCAAAGCCAAGTAACAGCACGGCACGTCCCCGGTTAGCGGACTGAGAAGCAACTATAAAAAAAAGTTTTGGGTTCATTTAAAATGAGAAAGTTTAAGATCAATATGTTATGATTGTTTACGTTATTTATTTATATTGACACTCAATGACTAAGGCCATTCGTTGGTCAGTCTGTGTCTAAATTTATGACAAGAAACACCGTCATTTGTATCGTTGCATAATCTTCTAGACTTGTATATTATTATTTTTTGTTTATGCTGTATCGTCATGTTTGTCGATCCGATACTAAATAAGTGTACTGGTTTAGCAGCATTCTTTTAGACTCTTTGTATATAATTTGTTTCTATCAAATTATTTTTAAACATGATTCTTTTCATAAATATTTAGCACGTAATAAACATGTTATGTTCATTTTTTTAATCTTATTTGAATTTGAAATAATTCACATTTAACTGAAATAAAAGGTAAAACTATTATCACGGTTTGATGCGGAACATCAGTTCGATGTAATTATTTCAATTTCAAGGAGCCTATGATTACCAGAAACCATGCTGATAATATATACGCCATTGTTTTGCTCCTATATAAATGTAAATATCACAAACGATCTTCTGAATTATTAAGTATGCTCAAGTGTCTGTATATCAGATGTTCAATAAAAGAATGAATTAAATGCTGTATTCAACATTTGTTTCCGAATAGAACAAACATTGCTGGCATCATTTTATGGACAATTTTCACTTCGTTTTCCTATATTAATTGATTTTGGTCCGTAAACGTAGGTAATTGTTTGTTTTAAGCATAATTTAAAGGACATAGTTGATATTATGTTCTGTTCAATATTTTAAATTCTAATATATACTGATTGGACTAATCATAAATGGTTTGTCTTCTTGAGAAGTTACCCCTCCCAACGTTTTACATTTCCTACATCAAAGTGACAAAACAAACCAATGTATGTCTATGCAAACATACGTTGCTATTAGGTTTTTAAAAAGAAGAAAACAAACTAATACGACAAGCAGAGGTAAAGTTTAGTTAAAAGTGTGCATCTTTCAAAGGATGTTACAAAAAGGGGAACCTGTGACGGAAATAACTGTCGAAATAAATGACTAATTTCAGAGTCAGACTGGTACAAGAAATGTAGTATAAAACGAATCACTGAATTCTATTGATTATTGAAGTGTAATCGCTCACTACGTAGCGGGGATTTCCCTATGTGCTGGTAACCGTGATGAAGAAGACTGGTTCCCTGTGCAGCGGCTGCGCACTCGGAGGAGACTCTCGGACATTGACACTGAGATTGATAAGATTGTAAAGATCAATTATTAAAGATCGATAGTAAGTTTAAGGCGATTGTTATATATTGTGGTATTTAACATCGGGGAAACAAAGAACCCAGACTCGGTGGGGTAAATTCCACATTAGTGGTAGTGCGGGTGGCAGTTTTTTTTTTCTACTTTTCCCCAATTTTGGAAAATTCTGGAAAGTCGCCATTTTTGGCAGTGACCTAGCATCGTGGTGCCAGTAGGATTTGATTTTTTATGCAAACGGGCTAAGGCCCACAGGGGGTTTCACCATTTATTTTCGATCTATGATTGATACATATTGAAGTTAAATAAGTTTGCGAACTTTTGCAAGTTTTTGTATCTTGCGGGAAATAGAAAATCAATTGAAGCGAGGTCACGTGTTTCTAGGCTTGGGCGGAAGCTCGAATACGTCAGCCAGACCTCCATATTGATTTATCGATCTACCGGAAGTAAACACAGTAGTTGTTTACGTGTTTAATATTTTGTGATTTGTGTATATATTAATTAAATTTAACTTGTTCTTGTGTTTTGTTTACTTACAAGTGTGTATATTTGAACTCCGGAAAATGAATACTTATAAGTCCCAGAGAATTAGGATTAATGAATGCAATAAATCTGATTTATTAAAATTACCTGGGGTAGGAAAGTCTACGGCCCAGAGAGTGTTAGATATGAGAAGCAAGGGATTGTATATTGACCCGCAGGTGTTAAGACAATTACCATGGTTAAATGTGACCCCAGACTTATTAGATCTGATTGACTTTGGCCCTGCGTGCCCACCGTCTCAATTTGAAGGGGGGGAGGGTTTTCAAAGTATCCAAGGGGTCAAGACCGACTATCATAGGAATGATCCATTTATGGGGTACGGAGACACCAGTACATACCAATTCGCAGAAATGAGTAAGACTAGGGGATTAATAGGCCAAAGGGATACGTCCCAAGACCCACGAACAGAAACATGGGACAAGTCCCAGGGTTTTACACCACGCTCACATAGAGAAGCTGAACGTGAATGCATTGAATTCGTTTTCTCAACTGACAACTCTTGCGCTGAAGGCGACTTCTCTGCTGAGTTAAGGACAAATGTTTACTATCCCCCTGAGAAGTCTGATATTTTAGTTAGATCGTGGTTACATGACCAGGCGGCTGTGCCACAGAATCCGCCACAACAATATGGGCAAGCCTCACCGCGACTTAAAGACTTTTTACAGGACGATGACCGTGCACTATCAGTGTCTGAATATCAGTCTCTCCCTCCAACAAAAAATGACATAAGAGAAACTGCTAAGCCCCATTCACCTCAACTCAGGGGTAGCCCAATTCAACAGGTTAATGCATCTCCAATTCAATTGCTCACACCTCAGATATTTAGGCAGGGTTACGGCCCTTTACACCAGTCCGCATTATTGCAACCGCCAGCAAATGTGAATGAACAAGTCCCACAGTCTGTTCATTCCACATCCAACCAACAACAATACACCTATGTTGGGGAACCACAACAGGAACAACCACCAAATCACCAACAAGTAACCATGGCGGAACAACAACAACATTGTTTTGTTAACCAACAACCACAAGAACCTTGTCTTGTTGTCGACCCACAACATGAACAAAATATCCTGCAACAATCATCCATGTATCATATCGCACAACAACCACATCAAGTTGTCATTCCACAACCTGCCAGGGATGACCAACAACATCCACCATGTGT
Organism: Limnoperna fortunei; assembly: GCA_944474755.1. Classification (NCBI taxonomy): domain Eukaryota; kingdom Metazoa; phylum Mollusca; class Bivalvia; order Mytilida; family Modiolidae; genus Limnoperna; species Limnoperna fortunei. The sequence continues at coordinate 56,736,791 of OX104122.1, read as the reverse complement.
TGTCAATCCACAACAACAGTATATAGTTCACCACCAACTCAACCCAGTTGATCGAGAACAACCAGAATTGGGTGTGACCACCCAGCCACAAGTACAACCGGATACTGTAAACCAACAACAATTTCACCATGTTGTGGATCACCGAAATAACTTTGTTGATTGGCAACAACAATCACTCAATCAAATGGCCCATGATCAACAACCGTATGTTCATGGTGTCACCGTCCAACAACAACAACAACAACCATATGTACATGGTGCCGTCAGTCAACAACAGCCACACCAGCTAAACAACAATCAACAACAGATCTACCATGGTAACAACCAACCGCATTACCAAGCTGGACATCTACAACAACCTGATTATGTGGTGGACTCTCTTCCACATACTTCGACAGTTGTTGGTGCACCTGCACCACAACCTCATCGCAGTGGTTTACCAATTCAACTACCGGTTGAGAGTCATAGGCAACTGCCTCAACAACCATATACTAATCCACCAGGTTTCATGGATGATCGATTGGCTACAGGGAATTTTCAGCAATGTGGAGGTACACCTCCAGTCCAGATTAATGGTGACAACTTCTCCGCCTATCCACAGAATTCAGTGAGATCAAACCAACCGACTACCCAGTATCTACCTCACCAGGGTAATCATGATCTAAATATTCCTCAACGAGTCCCGTATCAAGACTCGGGGGCTATGGCTAGACATTGTCAACCACCAAGGTCCTTTATTCCACGTGATCAGCCACAACAACAGGCAACATACCGACTACAACCCAAGAAGGAATATTCTAGCCTTAGCCATGAACCACAGTCAGTGACCAACCCAATTGGGTGGAGAACAAGTAGGGAAACACAACCGGAGAGTAGCTGTGAGGAATCCGATGGATCTGAGATGTCAAATGTCATTAATCACCGTACTTCCAGGAGTAAGCGTACTTCGAGAGCGAGAGACTCCAACCATCCAGAATATTTCACTCCACCTGCGCGACTAAGTAGGAGTTACACGTCCGAGGAAGAAACAAGGCGTAGGCCTAGTAAAGGGAACAGGACTGTTCCCAGGCACCATAGCCCAGATAAGGGTAGGAAATTTTTGTCGTCTACACCCAAATCGTTGAAATATACAGGGAAGGGTAATTGGAGAGCCTTCTATACAAAATTTGCCGGATTTGCCAACCTTGCTGGCTGGGATGACAAACAGAAACGTGAACAGCTTTGCTGGTGCTTGGAAGATAAGGCCAGTGATTTTTATACCCTACTATTGGATCAGGATAAACATATTACTTTTGATCAAGTGACTAGGAAAATGGAGAAACGCTTTGGTTTTCAAGAACTACCCGAGACATCTGAAGTTCAGTTCCAGACAAGTGTTCAAGGGAAAGAGGAAACACTTGAGGAATGGGCTGATCGAGTATTGTCCCTAGCTTCAAAAGCATACAGGGATCTCCCAGAAACACACATGACACGACAAGCTATCATGAAATTTTGTCAAGGATGTAATGACTCTCAGGCTGGGCAACATGCCTGTACAACCAAACCAACAACGATGGAGATGGCTCTAGACACTATTAAATGGTATCAGAAGGCAGTTCAGGCAAATAGGCAGGTCGACAAGGGACATAACCCATCCACAGAACCTCCAATTGTCTGTGGTATTGGTAATCAGAAATCGGTAGCTGATGAACGTCGGTCAAAATTAGAAAAGAGGATCTCAGACTTATCTAGGCTAGAAGAGCAAGTGTCAGGTTTATCAAAATGAATGACCACGGTTTCAACCTCTATGTCCTCGTTGACATCAGAAGTCCGGAAAGCCAGCCAGGCCCCCTCTAGGGTCAATGAACGATCCAGATCACCAGATTCCCGCTCACCCAAGAGAAACATTGCTGATAGTGGACAGAGGGAAAGGAGTCCTAACAGGTTCAAACCAAGCCGTAATTCGAAAGATCAAGATAACAGGGGTCAGTGGGAACCCAGGTATAATGAATATATATTTCCAGAAAACATGGGAGATCAGAACAACCAGGGTCAGTGGAACCCTGGTAGGGGTGAATGCTTTCACTGTGGACAGGAAGGACATTTCCGTAGAAATTGTCCAGAACTTCGTAGATATGACAACAAGCCACGACAACTTCAGCTCTCAAGGAGGAACCGGAACGCAAATAACCCCCCTACCGAGGGAGGGTATGAGAGAAGACAAGGAAATTGCAAATCACCTGACAGTGTGAACAGTACTATTTCAGTACATACATTGGGAAACGCCCATTTACTGAGAGTCCCAGTGAACATTCAGGGCAAGGTAGTGCATGCACTTATCGATACAGGATCAGAAGTAACTATATTGAAGGATCAGATTTTTGAAGGGTTATCACACAAACCATATATTATTAGAGAAACCATCATGCATGGAGCAGGGCGTGGTATGCAAATGACATCCAGGATTACTAACCCGACAAAAATTTTCATAAACAAGAGAGAATTTGCTCACGGATTGCATGTAGCTCCTTTGGATTGTGACATGCTACTAGGATATGACTTTTTGGAAAAATATCAGGCTACCCTGGATACAGGAAAAAAGGAAATGACACTTAATGGAACTAAGATACAACTGATATGTGGAGGTGAACAGCAGGGAACACCCCCAAGGGTTAATCGAATAACTATACCGTGTAGGGCTGTGGTACCCCCACACTCAGTACTAAGGCTTAAGTGTGATCCTGTCGATGTGGACCAAGACTTTGTTGTTGAACCGACGAAGATTAATAAACTGTTAATTCCACGTACAGTTTGTTCAAAGGGACAAAACCCAGCAGTGTGTTTTGTTAATGTGGGCGACAGCCCTATCACTTTAATGCAAGGCCAAGAAATTGGCGAGGTACAGGAAATTTCCATAATACAATCCATGAGAGGACCCAGCGTAGGGACCTGCACAAGAACTGGACAGGATAATAACAGGGTACTACCCCCACATCTGAAGGAACTTTATGCCGATTCAGTAGCAGAACTCGACACAAAGGAACGAATTAAGCTGAAAAACCTATTAATAGACTATAGTGATGTATTTGCCAAGGATGATTTTGACCTTGGAAATTTTACAGAGATACAACATGGCATAGATACACAAAATGCCAAGCCAATTAAGCAGCGCATGAGAAGAACACCAGCTTGCTTCGTCGATGAGGAGGAGGAACACCTACAAAAAATGTTAGATGCTGGTGTAATCCAACCTTCCATGTCCGAGTGGTGTTCGGCGCCAGTTCTTATCAGGAAGAGGGACGGCGGAGTCCGATGGTGCCTAGATTACAGGGCATTAAATAATGTCACCGTTAAGGATGTCTTCCCATTACCATTAATTGAAGAATGTCTAGATACATTGGCAGGGAATACCTGGTATTCCAAGCTCGATGCCAACAGTGCATACTGGCAGGTCCAGATCAAGCCAGAGGATAGGAAGAAAACCGCTTTTACAACCAAATTCGGTCTGTTCGAATGCGTCAAAATGAGTTTTGGGCTATGTAATGCCCCCAGCACTTATGCCAGAGTAATGAATCTGCTTTTAAGAGGACTCACTTGGAAAACAGTCCTAGCTTTTTTGGACGACATTCTTGTACTTGGTACCAACTTCTCAGTACATTTACAAAACCTCAAAACCGTTTTTGAACGATTTAGGCAGTACCACTTAAAACTGAAACCCAGGAAATGTCAGTTGTTTAAAAAGTCTGTAGAATTTCTGGGGAGACGTGTCAGTAAAGATGGTTTGCAAATTGGACCACAACACCTATCACCAGTTAAGGACTGGCCGGTGCCTACTAGTACAAAGGAAACAGAACAGTTGCTAGGCTTTGCGAACTATCATCGTTCATTCATAAAGAATTATGCTAGGGTATCCAGCCCTTTGTACGAAGTCACAGGAAAAAACTCGTTTGAGTGGAGTCCTGAACGACAATTAGCATTCATGGACTTAAAGGAATGTCTATTAAATGCACCAGTTTTGACACTTCCTACTAAAGACGATTATTTTATACTGGATACAGACGCATCACAGAATGCTATTGGTGCAGAATTAATACAAATCCAGAAAGGAAAGGAACGAACCATAGCTTATGGCAGTTTTATTCTCACGCCGGAACAGAAACGGTATTGTACTACCAGGAAGGAACTCTTGGCAGTTATCCGTTTTACTAGACAGTTTAGGCATTACCTGTTAGGTAGACAGTTCATGGTCCGTACAGACCACAGCAGCCTGACTTGGCTCATGAATTTTAAGGAGCCCCAGGGACAACTAGCTCGCTGGATGGAAGAGTTGAGCCAATATGACATGATAATTAAGCATAGGCCAGGGAAACTTCATGCTAATGCTGATGGCCTATCCAGGATACCAGACAGAATTCCAGAATGTCTAAACTACACACCGGAAGTGGCATTGCAAGATTTGCCTTGCGGGGGATGCCCTTACTGTAAACGCGCACATGAGACCTGGGCACGTTTTATAAAGGAAGTAGATGAAGCAGTACCCTTGACAAGGAGATCTAGACATAAGAACAAACCCGTGAGAGATGTTGCATCTGCAATGATTCAGTTATTTGAAACCAAGGGCCAGGCCAAACAGCTCGGGTCTAAGAGCCCACTGCCGTTTCATTGTACATCAAGTGCAAAAGGGATAGAATCAATATTGCGCGACCTCAGGATGGAGGGGAATCTTGCTATTTCCCCCAACGTTAACGACAGGGATGACTGGCTGTCAACAGGTATACTGATGTCATTTACACCGACGAAAGCGACACTAGTAGTAGAAACTAGAGAATCTTGCTATTCAGTAGCAGTTTCAGACGAAGGTGGAATTGTAATATCAGGATTTACCACTGAGGATATTAAGACAAAGCAATCAGAGGATCTCGACTTGAAATTTGTTTTAAATTGGTTAAAAACTAAGGTAGAGCCAGAAGAGAACGAGCTTTTCCTTGCAACGCCAGCAGCTAAAAGTTTTTGGATAAATAGAAACATTTTTTTTCTGCACAGTAACGAAATATTAAGGAATACCCCCAAGAAGGAGGGGCGGAACACTCGATTGGTTATCCCGAGTGATATGAAAAACGCAGTTATGGAACTTTGTCACGAGTTGCCAAGTGCAGGTCACCAAGGGATAGTGAGAACCATGTCTAAAATTAAGGAAAAATACCACTGGTATAAAATGTCACGTGACATTACTACTTTTGTACAGACATGTGAGGTCTGTAACAAGAACAAGAAACCAACACGCTATGGGAGGTACCCATTGACTCAATACCATGCAGGGTATCCGATGGAAAGAGTACACTTGGACTTCATGGGGCCATTGCCCAAGACAAAAGAGGACAATGAATATATCTTAATGATGGTGGACCAATTCACCAAGTGGACTGAATGTATCCCACTACCATCACAGACAGCAGAGGTAACTGCTAGGGCAGCTATAAATGAATTCTTTGCAAGATTTGGCTACCCGTTCCAAATCTTCTCTGACCAAGGACGGAATTTCGAGAGTTCACTGTTCAAGGCAGTATGTGAACTCCTCCAAGTTCACAAGGCAAGAACAACCCCATACAGGCCCTCTGCTAATGGGCAGGTAGAACGACAAAACCGTAGTCTCATGGACGCTGTCCGCTGTTTCGTGGACAAACAACAGGATAATTGGGACGAACATTTGCCCCAGCTGGGCGGTGCCTTGCGTTCTTGTGTGAACCGCAGTACTGGATTTACACCCAATAAGTTGATGTTGGGTAGAGAGACCAACCAACCTGCAGATCTTATGTTTGGTAACATGGGGGAGCCAAAGTACACAGGAACAGATGAGTACATCATTGGTCTGGAAAAGGCCATTAAAACGGCTCATGATGTGGCCAGGAGGACACTGAAAACAACACAGGCAAAAATGAAGAGAGACTATGATCTAAAAGTTTGTGAACGACAATATGAGGTCGGTAACCTTGTCTATGTGTTAGACACAGCTCAGATTAAGGGTAAAAACAAGAAACTCAGCCCTCCATGGAAAGGACCTGGTATCATTATCGCCAAAATAACACCTTATGTGTACAAGGTGAAGCTACAGAGAATGGTGTTCAACACCAATCATGATCGTTTGAAAATATGCAGAGACAAACGCATTCCAGCATGGCTACAAGATTGCCAGACAAAATTATTAGATGGCAAGGATGTACTAAGTCAAGGACCTCGAACGACCACAAGGGAGGATAAGTCGGTTAAGAAGTACTGTGTCTGTAAAGGCCCAGACACAGGGGAAATGATGGTGCAGTGTGACCATTGTCAGGAATGGTTTCATTTGACCTGTATAGGGCTGAGCCCTCAAGAGGCAGAAGATCTTGAGGTGTACAGATGCCCGAACTGTCAACTGGTCCGAAGGGAAACCCCCAGGCCCCACGAGAAATAGGGAGGGGGGAGGAGAGACAGATATTTGACAATGACGTTCTCTTTTTTTTTTTTTCATGTTTTTGTTAGGCATTTCTTGGACATTATCTTTTTTGATTGGAGCATTCTCTATGACATTGATCTTGGTATTTTTTCATTGCAATTTTTGCCTTTATCTTATATTTTTACACAGACTTGAATCGCTTCTCTTTTTCCCTTGAGGTGCTTCTTGATGTTGATCGTCGTCTATACGATCTTCCGTCTCTTGGCATATTTGAATTTTTGTACTAGACCTGTCGGATTTTTTATTGCTTTAAGATTTATCATATGTATATATTAAACTAATGACTTTAAAAAGATTAACTAAATAAAAAAAAAAAAAATGGAGGAGAATTTACTAGTATATAACTCTGATAAAAATGTTTACTTAATTGTTTTATAAATGTTGTTGATATAGATGTATACTTTTTTCTTAATGTGGATTTTTGATTGTGTAATTGCAGATGGCAAGCAGTGACAGTGATGCGGAGTTCCATGACGTCTCCGACAGTGACTCCGAAAAAGGGATACGTCCCTGGAGACCAATGGGACGTGGTATGGTCAGTGAACTGCCATCTATGCGCCTTGCTCGGGTTGGAGGAGGCGGAGTCGAATTGACTGGGGCTTGCGCCGGAGGGTCTTTCCCGCCCGGGGATCTCCCTCAGCAAGGTCACCAGGAGCAACCTCAACTCCTGGAGGGGAAGGAGGCTGCGGCAGGGGCTAAGGCCCAGGAGGTAGTCATCGAACCTGACGAGGTCGTCGTCAGACCCAATGAGGAGGCGGCGATAGGGGCTGAGGCCCAGCTTAAAGGAGCTATGCGGAGGAAGGACATGGCTGCGGCCAGACAGGACCAAGATTACTACACCTGTCCGAGGAGCGGAAACGAAGAAAGGACTTGGAAACAGAGGCCAGGGGATTCCGTTTGCCCTGTCCGGGGCTGCCCTGTGGTTAGCCGGACCATGAGGCAGCATGTTCTGGCTGAACATTTGTCCACATTGTTCAGCATTAACTTTGATGGGAAGCTGTTGGGTAACCGTCAATTCCAAAGGTATCGGGGCCACATGGTGATAGTGTTGGCCCAGTGGCTATGTGGCTCAGATACAGCAACTGCTAAGGACTTGGTCCAGTTCCTGAGAGAACACGTGGTGCTGGACCACACCTGCCGCATCGATGGGTATGATATGCCGTGGTACAGGGAAGTATGCCGGGCGATGGGCTGGACTATTCTACGTGAGTACCAGGTAAATAACATCAACAGCCCGGTCTGTGTACTGAACTGGAGGGTCATGGCCCTAGTTCTTCACCATTTAACACCAGAACAACAGGAGCTGTGTTATAGCGAGGCGTTCCACCCAGGGAACCTCGTGAACGAGGAGGAGTTGTTCCGGATGAACAGGGTGTTCTGGCCCTTGGCCAGGCCTGTGCAGGTGAGGGCGAGAGTGAGGCTCTCCCCATCCATGGCACAGATGGATCCAGTTCCGGTGGAACCCGTTCGCCCGGTGGAACAGGCGACAGAGAGGGTGGGCGCTACTGCGTCCGGCAGTGTTGCTGGCATTGGGGTTTCGACCCAAGATCCTCCACCAAAGGCTACGTCAGCCAAGTTAGAGGACGAGATGGCCCGGATGTGTGTGCCAGAGCTAGCACAGACCAGGAAGGAAAGTGTCCTGGTAGTTCTGAACTACCAGGGACGGAGGTGTATGGCCTCAGGAGCCTTTGTAAGAGAGGCCAAGGCCGGGGCTAAGGCCTGATTCAGGATTGCAGGAGCAGTCGATCTCCTTTTCGAGGGAATCCCCCTGGAAGATTCCCTAGAGCTGGCCCTACTTGGACCGAGGGCAGAGCTTACCGTGATAGAACTTTAGGTTAATTGATTGATGGTGGGCGCCGGCTGGCGCGGAAGCGGTCCATGTAAATAGTTGTAAATATGTTGACAGTTATATTGTTACATCTGTAGACTAGAAATTGGAAATTCAGGGCGGTTAATGAACTTACTGGAATCGGTTTGGAGATACCACCGGTTGATGATTTGAGGGGAAAATTACATATTTACTTCTACAATAGGATTCCGACATCTGGGACAGATTAAGCTAACACTGAAGGTGTCTGTTCTAGGGTTATCCCACGTCGGGACAGGAGTCCCTCCTTTTTCAGGATGGAGGGGGGTGAAGTGTAATCGCTCACTACGTAGCGGGGATTTCCCTATGTGCTGGTAACCGTGATGAAGAAGACTGGTTCCCTGTGCAGCGGCTGCGCACTCGGAGGAGACTCTCGGACATTGACACTGAGATTGATAAGATTGTAAAGATCAATTATTAAAGATCGATAGTAAGTTTAAGGCGATTGTTATATATTGTGGTATTTAACATCGGGGAAACAAAGAACCCAGACTCGGTGGGGTAAATTCCACATTATTATGTTCACGACAATTACAATTATGGTGTTAAACTGTATCCCCATTGTTTCTGTGTGCGCGTTTTCGTTATATTAGGGCCAGAGGGCGAGGAAGTTAAAGGTCCCTGTTAGATGTATTAAGCCAGCGGTTAACAGTGATCGTGTGAATGTTGCAATATTAGTTTACAGATAACTGTAAGAACTGTTTCTTGGCACATGGATTGATAGCACCATCATAGGTAAGACTTCCAATTGAACCCCCCTCCCCCAATAAAAAATACGCAATTCATTAGACTATCACAAGATACATGGAGTTCACACGGCTCGCACTTGCCCAATTGGCAATGCATGACTGCGTCCACTGTGGGGTTCACCAGTGGCTGCCACCCAGTGCCAAATTCTTTTTATTTACGTTCAAGATAATGAATTTTTAGTGGGGGGTTCAAATGGAAGTCTTTCCCCATCACATTTAACAATTCAAGTTTATCAGACAATTCGGTAAGACGTACATCACTTCCTACACGTCCTCGTTTGACTTATTTCACTAGCACCCATTTTCACTCCTCAATTTAACTTTGAAAATCTAAAACTGATGTTATCGTCTCTTTTGAATATCTGATTAAGTGGTCGTTTAATTTCGTACGTTTTGATTTTGCTAATTTAATAGACAAACGTTGTCCATTTTTATACATTTTATATAGCTGGAACACTGTTGATCTATATATGAAAATATTTTGAAACCTTTTCTATCTAAAGAGTATATGCAGTGCATGCTATTGCTTGAATTGATTGCGATCCCTGGACGTTATTTAAGGCGAGATTTGAACGTTAAAAACAATGTCTGACAAATAAACTGACACAACGTCTTACCAATAATTACACTGGAAGGTACGAAATACTTATTAACTTTACACGTGCCGTTTTTTTTGTAAGACATTGATGCTGCAAAAATACGTTTTTAATAGTAACAAAGTGCGATTGGTTCTGTTTCATAAGTGTATTCATTTTCCGCTTGGTGTATACGTTGTGTCTGATTTTTCAATAGTACCGGCATCAAATATATGTCGGATTTTAAATTTATAATACGCCATGTTGAAATGAACACGAGGTATATAGACCATTACATGTATTACATAAGGATCAGTGGATTACACTTTTTGAATTTTGAATGTCAGTCTTTTAACTAAAACTTGTAACCGAGTAAATTTAATAACTGTAAATTTTTTCATTGCATCAATTTCACGATTTATGCCATCGGACTTTCATGATGGCGCAAATTATATTTCCCGCAAAACAATGTTGTAGAATGGAGATAACCGTAATGCATTTTAAAATTTGACGGCATCCAACGTTGATTTCAAATTATCAACAGATTCCAGCAAATCTTCAAACACATCTACATGTAGTTTAATACATCAATTTCATATAGCTTACAGTATGATAGAACAGATTATTACCATTTCAGATATGTGTTTTATAATGTCACAATTTCGGAAACATTTCTCTTTTAGTACTGTAGCAAATGTGACTGTTTTGACATTTGGAAGAAACTATCGTGTTTTTTACGTTTTTCAAGTTAAACAGAAAAATTGTTTATAGATACTTATTTAACCTTAGTCATTTGTACATTTGCAAACAAAGCAACATACATGACTCCATTCGGAGTTTATTTAAATTCTATAGTTTATATTCACGCTTGAAAGTGCATTGAAATTTTTTTTAAAGTTGTTTGTTTGTTCGTTTGATGGTGTTTAACGCCACTTTCAGCAATTTATCAGCTATATCATGGCGTCCAGTTTTTATTGGGGGAGGAAGCCGGAGTACCCGGAGAAAACCCCCGACCTTCGGTAGGAAAACTGGCAATCCTTGTCAATTGAGATTGGAGTCGAGTACACCCTGCCTGCAGTGAGAATCGAACCCGCAATCTCAGTGTTGACAGACCACGTGATCAATAGACGAACTACCTTGACCACTCGACCACCGAGGCCCCTTTTTTAAAATAAAAAATGCTTCTGAAAATCGACTACTACCATTTAATTCATATTTCTATCAGTATCATTTTCAAGTCGATAAATACTTTATTGCATTGTGCTTTAATCAGGGTGAAATTACCTGTAAAATTTCTACAAGGAAATGCATGCATACACCTGTCTGGAAAGTAACTCGTTGAAAAAAAAACTATATATATCGGTAATGAAGGTACCAAGGTCGTTTCGGGTTTCTATAAGAATTGTGCGTTAACCTTTCTTTTTTCAGAAAACAATATACCGTTTAACACAGCGATTACGTTATACCACAAACCGTTGGTAATCAATTGATTTTATTCAACGACGTGGTATCTTCTCAGCCTTACTATAAAGCAACCATAGCGCGGGTGATTGATAGAGTTATCGTGGACTCGGTAGTGAAACGAACGTCACACTAATTAGAGCTGATTAAATAACTAATTGACCAATGGATTTACACGTTACCACTGATCAGGTAAGGTGAACGTTAATAACTAAGTAATATTTTAATATTTTCTAGCTTTTATTTCTAAAATTGTATAGTGAACAGATATAAAAAGAAAACATTTTTACAGTTTAAATTTATTGTCGGGTATTTTTTTAATTATTCTTTTAGATCACTATATTTGTTTTGATATAATATTAATTATATATGTTTATAACAATAATTTATTAATATAATTATTATTGACCTTATGTCTTGTCTAAAAAACACATTGCATTATATACAACAAAGGCCAGTCCTGATCTCATACTTACCATTAAAAGATTCGTCACTTATTGTTGTCATATAAGCAATAAATATAGTAGATCTTTACAAAAACCATTAAACCATGGGATATTTATGTGTACAATGTTGTAACGTGTACATTTTTGTATGTTCTATGTGCCGGTAATTTTGAAACACAAGGATTTTGTCGCTTTTCGTACAAACAGAATTTCACTTTAAGGTTCTTCTGTTTAAGTTATACAAATTCTACAAGAAACGCAAATCTTTTGTTGTCATACATCGGTTTATAAACTTAACAATATAACAATTGTATACAACTTATAATCTATTAAAACACAACTTCCTTATCAATCATGTTAAATTCTCACTAATCCAACAGATTAGAAAAAACCCAAGATGTTTCCTTACTGCAAACAATCTCTTGTTAAATTTCTTGGAAGCTAAGTTCAAAAGTGCAGTCTATTAAATTCTCTGTCAAAATTCGCCACAGAACTTCAAAATGGCCACACTTTTAGAACTCGCTTGCTTCCATTGTTTAAAATATTAACACTTATTAAGAACAAATTTAAAAAAAAAAGAAACATCGTGTAAAATTGTAGCCTAGAGTCAACTGAGTTGAATTTACTAACTGTAAATTTAAAATCGATTAAACTTCAAAATTTACGATATATCATTAATGTGTAAAATACATTGTGATAACATAGAAATAAAGAGTTCAAATTACACAGACAAATACTCGAATCCTAATGTCGCTAGTACATGTACACCACTGGAAACATAAATCACTTCCGGGCTGACCGATACGTAGCTTTCCATTTCATGAAATTAATTTCTACAATACTTTATCTCTCACAACATGGCAAAACGAACATAGATAACGTTTCCTAAATGTTAAAAGTTGAGACTTATTACATTGTCTTTGAATATGCCAGGATAATTCCATATCGGAATTCTTGTGTTTCTTTGTCACATAGATGCTGCTGGTAACAATGGTTTAATGTCACGTGATCTACATTAAAATGTGTTTTATTCTGTGATTATCGTAAGCATTTATGTGCATGATTAGGTCTCAGACAAAGAATAATGTCACGTCTTATAATTTATTGGTGCAAATTAAGACTACATCATTGTAAAAGAATCAAATAATCTTCAAACAACTTAATTAAGGCAACAATTAATAGTTATAAGACCTGAAAAAATGGGGGTGGGGAATAAAGCAATCAAAAATATTTTGTCTCCAAGGTCGCCACGTATGAGATTGAGATTGTAGGGGACCAGATTGTAGAAATATTGAAAAATTCAACTGTTGACTCCGATAAAAACTGTTGCTTTCCGAACTAAAAATCCCGCCCACTCACCCTCTTAGGAAAGAAAATTACCAGTCCTTAACTATATCCTAGATTGTATCATACTTTGACTGATCTTAGTTGATGATGTGCACTATCTCTTATCACACTGATGCTGTTTTTGTTCAGTACTATTACAAAGTCATAAATAACTATTCCTTTGAGATATATTGGCGCAGACTTTGATAAATTATTTACCAGAAACCGTAATACATTTTAAAGGTAACCGAGATTTCATTTTATGTAATATTCTTTGAAATAAGATCATTTTGATGTATTATCCATGCCCAAGTATTTATTGTTAAATGTAGTCGTTATGAAGGTGTAGTGATTATTTTGAGGTAGATAATTGTACAGAACTTAGAGTGCACTGGCATATCGGGTTTATGCATGAGTCAAAAATGTCCTTCAGTACGCTGTTGCAATTTGTATACGATTTTGAAATTCGCCTTAAGTCTTTCAGTGTGTTTTTAGTTTCCTTCCTTTTTTTGTTTTTTTAATGAGGCTTAACGCCACTTACATCATTTTTTCAGCTTTATTATGGAATCAATTTTGTTTGGGGGTGACGAAGCAGGGTAGTACCTATAAGAATCTAAAACATTTGGCGGGAAAATATTCAATGCCTGTCAATTGACTTTCGCAGACGCGTACACCTTGCCTGAATTCGGGCTTGATTTTTTTGTGGAAAAGGGGGGGGGGGCATTAAGAGTTATAATGTCAATGTATGTACTATTTGGAATTGTCATTTAGTTCTCTGAGAAAAAAATTTGTAGAAATATTAAGAATATTTTGATATTAACAACTTTAATAAATTAAACAATATATAATGTGATGTAGACATTGCTACATAACCTTGAAATGTATACAAAACAACGCAAAATTACCATACAGAATACAATATTTTGATGTTCGAAATTTCTTATTTCTCTGCGTTAACTAGATGTTCATTTTTGTTACGATGCTATCTTCACTTTTAAATTGGTAAGAACAATAACGATAAAAGAAAAGAGACGTTTATTGCTACCAGTTAATTTGTTTTCAAGCAGCTTTACACAATAGCATTCTCGTACTAATTAAACCAGGAAATTACATAAACATCAACACTAACACGAACTGATATTCTTTGAATTAGTTAACAAGACCAGGAAAAAACATTATGAGTTCTCAATTGTAGAGATTTCAATTTAGCAGGAAGGCCTTATCAAAATTTATTTATGGTTTTTTTTTCATAAAATATAACATATTCTGTATATTTAATATAACGGGGCAGTATAATTAAAATTTAATCTTTCACTTAATCTCTCATAGATCTTATACTCGGAGACAATAGAAAAAAGGAGTACCAGGTGAAAGATTTAATTCCGTGTTAATTCCATAGCCATATTTTCCCGACAAGGGAACAAATCAGTAGGTGAACTCTCGTGACGTCATGTATCCAGATTGAGCCCTCGTGCAAATTCACTTCTGTTATTCCCGATGTCGGTTGTTGCAGTTTAATTCATTAAAACTATGTTACATAACCTTTTCATATGTTCGATCTCTTCTTATTATCTCTTAATGATATATAATTGTTTTCGGGTAAATTGAGCAAAAAGGTAAAAACCATACTCTACAATATAGTTCATGTTGTAAGTGATAAAATGGCAAATTTAATATTAAAGAAAATATTTCAATTACAGTTTTTCGTATTTGTTAAATCCTTCAAGCTTTAAAATATGTTTTTTTTTTGTCCTGGTCTAATAAGAAGAAGTAAAGATGTACATAATTGCATATTAATGCGCGCTTTACCAGTATGAATAGATCCGCTTCAATTTTTATTTTTGGATTATTTTACTATCTATAGGGTAAGTCTAGTATTTTTATTAATGCATTCTATTCTTGACATAATAAAATGTATATACTTGAGTTTCTTTTATTAATTAGTTATTTAATTTGATAAGAAAAAGGATTTTAAAAATTTTGTTATGTTATATTACGTAATGTATTTCATCGCTTATTTCTTGGATTATTTCGTGATTTATATGTCAAGCTTCGTAATTTTTTTATGCATTCTTATTTTAACATGATAAAGTGTAAATTTTTCGGTTTCTTTTATTAGTTACTTAGATAATTTGACAATAAAAGTGCATTTTTAGATTTTGTTTAACGCGCTTGTGACCACTCATCCAGAAAACTTATTTCTGGATTATTTCATAATTTATAAGGTAGAAAATGGAACTTTTACGCAGAAAATTAGTCATCTTGAACATTAAATTTAATTTCCCTGGGTTTTGTTTATTGACGGTTTCGAAATCCCAAACTCTCGTGAACGATTCGTGTGTGGTAGTGGTGGTTTTAGGGAGGGGGCAGAGACATTTCTGTGATGTAATTGTATATTAGATGTGCCTTGTTTATTTGCTAATTGATTATTTATTACCTGACACTGAACTTTGATGAAAGGTAAAAATGAAAGACCAATCCGACTGGCATAATAAGGCGCTAAAATTCCTAAATTAGATTATGATTTTGATATATACTGTATATAGCCTGTTGTTTTGTTTGTTTATTTGTTACTTTCTCTGTACCAATTGTATTATTGGCTGTGTGAGAAGAAACTATATATACAAAATTAGATGTTCAAACAGGTATGTTATTTAAAAAAATTGATGTCTGAATCAGTGAAAAATGTGGTAGAAATTAGTAGGGAAAAGAAATTTCTCAATAATAAAAAAAGCACAAAAGATATAGATTTTTTATTTAATTCAAGATTTAAAAATTTTGATGTTAAGATATTTTAACGAAGCAAGTTATATATATAATAATACAACAGAAAAAAAATTCAGTTGCGTTCGAATAAAGGTCATCAACAGTTTATATTGTTGAAAATAATTGTTACTAGAAGTTAATAATCTCATCAATTGTTTTGCAAAATAAGACTCTTCTTCTAATTGTTTTTTTTTATATTTTACATTCTGAAAATTTTATAAAGTTCTTAAATACATTTAATTGCAAATCTTTTGAAACAATTTTAATTACAGTAAAATTAAATCAATAAAAATTGTAACTTGTCGGTATGTTTTCTTTGATTTTCCGAGGACGCGATAACTGCCGATCTTACATTCACATTTTCCCCCACAGAACCACTTGACTATGGTCAATGTATTTTTATTGGTAAACATATATTTGTCCTTCCAAAACTTTGCTCTTTTTTTATTACAGTACTTTTCTCAAAGTTGAGATATTATAATCAAGATGATTATTTCTTGCCTTTCACAATCGTCTACATTTGCATCCCTTTACAGCATATGATGAAATTTCAAATAAAACAAATTGAAAAAAAAACTATTAAACCAAATGGGATACACCTATAACATATAAATATATAAATCGAACATCTCTGGATATGGGTTTAACCCATATCTTTTCTTGTCCATATTTGCCCTAATGTCAACCCTCGACCTATATTAGCCCTTGACTTAGTGTCGGGACAATAACAGGAGACAGGTCATGTATTATTCTGTCTAATAATACATATTTTAAATCGGTGATTTAGTCTTAAACTTCATTAAGGGCGCCATGTTTTTCAACGTTGGTGAAATTTATGTTTATTTCATTTGTTATTTCTTTCATATCACGTGATAAATTGTTCATATAGCATCTATAGTTTACTTTTGCGTGAAATTAACAGAAATTAATCTTGGAAATTGATCGCGTTAGCATGAATTAAACCTCGTGGCTAGGTATATTGATAACCCACGACCACAGTATTGTGTTTAATAATCAATGATTTGATGCTTTTAACTGTGACGTAATGCAATGAATTCTGGTAAGGAAATTCTTTTCATTTTCAAAACGGAGAAAGGCAAGCAGACGACACTAAGGGGAAAGGTAAGCAGACGATAATAAGACTTGAATATTATAAAAACTAATAAATCAATACGAACAAACACATGGCCAGAAAACTGAAAAAAGAAAACACACATCACTTATTTGAAACAAAAGACAAAACTGAAGATGAAAACCACTAACCCCGAAAACACTCAGGTGAAAAAAGCAAACGTGCTTTGGTGTCGTAAGTATTAAGCACATTTTAAAATACTTATTGTGGAAAAACACAAACTTAATAAATCTCAGCGATACTTTACGATCATTATTATTTGTGTCGCCAAGAGCCACTAAAAGAAATTTTGAAACTTAATCAATAACGCTATGGAAACAGATAAGTCATTAAATTGATATTAAACCGCGTATTAAATTATAAGTAACAGATCGAAGAAAACGCGCAATAAAATCTGCTTGATATACAAAGCGAAAAAACAAACGGACCCCACATGCAACTACTTAAAGACAGAACAAAAAATCACAGAAAACAAACGAAATAGTATTACCAGATAGCAAACATACAAGGGAATTAACTGTTGGATTGAAAGAATCACCTGTTTTCGTATACCAGCTCTGAATGTCTTTGTCAGTTGCTTCTTAGTGAAATCTTTCGCCCATGTTTTTTTTTGTTTTTGTTTCGTGTTGTTTGTGTTTGTCTGAATCCGGATTTGTAAACATCCCTGACTTTCGGCTCGGTTTCCTTGGTATTTTCTTTCACGTACTTGAATATTTAGAAGGTTTAATATCAGAGCATGTAATTATACGGCATTGCAACGAGCGTTCACCTGTTATAAGAAGAAGAATGCTGAATGTATTCGCACTTGTCTTTCTTTTTTATGAATAATCCATAATCTTGTTTTCCTGAGAAATTTCATGTCTCGTTACTCGCAATCCATCTGTCACAGAGTCAATCCCTTTTCAACGAAAACACAAATAGAATGACTACAGGGACTCGTATAACAGAAAACGTGCTGAAAAACAAAGCAAGGCGGTGTTAATGTCACAGCAAATGCTGAAGTATAATTAGAAATCGGAGAATTGGGAATTCTTTTAAAATTTTAATATCATGCATTTAAATTGCTGTTAATTGATAGGGTTTGTAATATAAATACGAAATCTGTACCGACGTAAAATAAATAGAAGAGAAAGTAAACTCATATCATATTATTTGATTAAACCAAACGCATAGGAGCATCGGTGTCTGAGTATTTGAACTAGCTGGAAATTAGGTAGGCATCGCCGGCGTGTAACCAATTGGTTTGTTAGCTTAATTGAACCTGACTTTAGGATAAGTGCGATTGACAAAGATTGTCGGGGTTTTTTTGCCAAATGTCAGCGGCTCTAACCTGGTAATCCAGCATCCTTCCATTTCGTCAACTGGATCCCATGATTAACTGTGACGTCAAACCTAAGAAAAAAAACGGTCCTAAATTGGGATGTTTTTCTGGTCTTGCAATAAAGAAAGTGACACTTTATACATCTCCTAAAACGACTACATGTATTATTATCCCAGAAAAATTTAGTAAAATTTATTTTATTAATGAAAGGCGGACGTTAAATAATAATAAACTATGGAGAACAAATATTGAAATTTCTGTTAGGTGAATAAACAGGTGTCATAATGGCCGTTAAGCATGGAAAATCATCGGAAATTTGCAAAACCGTTATTTCGAAGGCATTTAAAGATATAAAACATGGTGTTGTCGTCATGGTAATAGACTGCATTTACCATTTTATGCGAGGACTGTTTCCCCGCTGTTGAAGAGAATTTATGCCATAGACGTATTTTATTTTATTTTGTTGTTGGTATTGTTATTTTTATGGGCAATACAAATGCCCACCAAAATCAACGAACGCAGAAAAAAATGTTTGCAGAGTTTCATAGTCTAAAAAATCTGTTATAATGCAGGTACAGTTGTAAGTGCAGACATGTATTCAGCGGACCGTGTATTATTCAGAAACTTTCAGAAGCCTAATTTTTTCCTACCTCCACAGATAAAGGACTACCTATTATCAGACCGCCATTTTGATATCTATCCAATACCTTCTCACATGCAGTCATCTGTTCACAGTTTATAATTTGCGCCGAACGACTGCAAGTATAAGTGTATGTTAGACTTGAAAGACAACAATTAATGATATTTATCTGAAATTGGTCCGCTATTTCAATTTTATCTATTTGTTTATAAATAATGTGGGTTTTTGCTTGTACGTCGGCTCAGTTTAAAGTTAAATCTTTCAATATTTAATTGTCCATGTGAGTGTGCTTCTCTTGTAATTACAAGTATACACAAGTTATGTTGCCTTGTTATGGTGAATACTTGCTAGAGAGAATAAGATGAAATAAGATTCAGATTGGAATTTTCCTGATACTTCCACGTAGTTTTATGAAATTAATTTCCAACATTGATTTCTGTTAATTTTACTCAAAGGAAAACTGTGTTGATATAAAAACAGTTCATCACGTGTGTACAAAAGAAATAAACCTTTACACAAATATCAAACAAACATAATAAAATAAGTACCAGGGCTGCGATCTGTGAAAAAGTTCATCTTAATCGCATATATAATATCATGTAACAGCTGCGAGTAAAAAGCCACGGTGTCGTTTTTCCTGGACGTATTCTGCTGTCTTGTTACATACATGCAGATTCTACCATAAATCGTCGTAAATTGCGACATTTATTCAATGTTTCTGTTATATTCAGAACGAGAACTCGTTAACAAACAATAAGTTAGCCGTGAAAAATATGGACTAACGGTACCAAAACTTGGACTGCCACTAGAAAGTGTGGAGCATTGAGTAGAGAATGAAAAATTTTCCTTTCCAGCAGGTACAATGAGTCTACTCTTTTTCGAATCTGCACACGTGGTCTATGATTCAAAGGGTATCGCATTCTCCAAACACTTAACCCACTTTGGTCAGCTATCAGGCTTACCATACTGACCAGACAACCTCCCCACCCCAAACAATAGACTTTCTTATCCGGCCATAGGGACGCGCACCGCAGCTTTGTTGGTCGAGCACTGAGAGACCTCCTGGTATGGTCCCAGAGAAAAATTTGAATGTGTAAAAGTCGAGAGCGGATAACCATTACAGTCACGGGAAAATTTCAAATCTATAATTTCAATGGCATTTAAAATAAAAAAAACGGGATCTTTCTTTTAGGGTATAAGACTTTACAGTCATTTTATTCAATGACCTTTTCGCCGATGAATAGAATGTATTTTATTTCTTTGTTTCTCTACAATCTTATAGAAAAGTGTAAAATTGTCAGAATTATTTAGCATAAGATATTTGATAGGATTGTTTGTTTGAATGGCGTTTATCGTGCACCCATTTTTCCTGCGATATTGTATCGTCCATTTTTTTAGGGGGAGGAAGCCAGAGTACAGTCACGGGAAAATTTCAAATCTATAATTTCAATGGCATTTAAAATAAAAATAAAAACGCGATCTTTCTTTTAGGGTATAAGACTTTACAGTCATTTTATTCAATGACCTTTTCGCCGATGAATAGAATGTATTTTATTTCTTTGTTTCTCTACAATCTTATAGAAAAGTGTAAAATTGTCAGAATTATTTAGCATAAGATATTTGATAGGATTGTTTGTTTGAATGGCGTTTATCGTGCACCCATTTTTCCAGCGATATTGTATCGTCCATTTTTTAGGGGGAGGAAGCCAGAGTACCCGGAGAAAACCCAGTATTTTATCATTACAGAAAACACAATATGTTTAGATTGTCAGAAAATTCAAAGTGGGATTTGTGCTTGCTTCGAAACAGGCAAAAATGTTGGTGCTCTTCCATTTTTGTGTTAGCAATTTTTGAATGTTGAAAAATTTCTTCATATTCGAGGGGAATTGCTGCCGGGTGGTTAGGGTCATTTGTTATCTACTCTTGATCACGTACTTGTCAACACTGAGGATGCGGGTTCTAATCTCAAATGTGCGAAGGGTGTGCTCGACTTTAATTGATAAGAATAGCCGGTTATTCTACTAAAGTTTTAGAAATCTGAATGCCAGTATATAGCTTAAAAATTGCTTAAAGTGGCGCTAAACCCTATTCGAAAAAACAAACAATGTTCATATTCGATCCATAAAATTAATTCATAACGAGAAGATCACTCGCAGGTTATTGTAAAGTGTAAGTGAATTAGTGTCATGTTTTGTACTAATAAATATGACCAATTTCTTGTCTATACTCATTTATTTCACATTATGTCTTATGTAACCTAAAAAAAATAATAAGAAATCCAGCAGAGCTACGGAAGATCACAAGAAATCTAAGTAATATTTATTTTAAGAAAGTAATCGTTGCAAATGTATTTTGTGGTAAACAGAAAGATTTGCTTGATAAATCTTCATCTAGAATAATATGAAAATGTCTCAAACGAATGGTTTGTAAATTTATAACATCCAGTTATTTGTTTGTTTTCAAAATAAACTTTGATAAGACTATCAAAAGCAGAACAATATATTTTGCGAAGACACACAAAATGTTGCTGGACTTGTTCCCATAGAAACATAGTTCTCTTGTATTCGTTGAAGCAAATAATATGAAAGTATGGAAACTGGCTGGTAATGTTTAACCCAGGTCTAAGTTATAGTTCTTCAACTGCAATGTCACGTGTTCGCTGTTAACTACATGTTTTGTTTATACGAAATATATAGAAATGGTATTTAACGTACACAATCTAAGGAAAAAAATTACAAAGCTACGGCTTGGCTTTCGGAAAACTTATAAATAATTAAAAACCAACACAGAGCACACAATAAGTAACACACCTCTTGCAGCAACTTGGTGATATCGAGGGTAAGGGTACAGTGATGATACCCTTTCTAAAACATGTGGTCAATCTGTCGTCCATATGCCACATTGTCAACAAAATTTAAGGATAGCATAAAAGACGATTGAAACAGCAGAAGTTTGGAAAGATATATAAAAATATGTATAATATAAAATTTGATTTGTACGCGCGTTTGAAATAGATACAAAGTTCTTTTCTCTACTATTTTGTAATCCGATACAAACGATTTTGTTTATACATCTTGTATTGCTAAGATACACAAAGTTGTCAGATGTTACATAATTACTGCGACTGGCTTGGGTCATAAATTTGCACCTTAGGAAAGATTTTTGGATTTACCCGTGCGGATTTTGACGATGAAAAATACGTTAAAAATGGTCTTCATTTCAGGTAAAGGATTCGCCAGTTGCAAAAGTGGCGCGCGCTAGAAAATCTCTTGTAACAAGTATCTCCTGGACCACAGCTGTTGCAAGTTGATCATTTACTCTATTTTATTACCCGATAACTCTTGCTCCCCTAAGAAGGGCTATATTAGGGATCGATCGATGATCAAACGAATTACGTCTTCAGGCCCGATGTTCTTTCTTGGTGCTGCTGGTTTCCTTTAAAACTGTTTGTTTGTTTGTTTTAATTTAGTTGAACTAAATTCAAACAAACAGTTTTAAAGGAATTTTTTCATGGCGTCCAGTTTTTATTGGGGGAGGAAGCCGGAGAAAAAGCCCAACCTTCGGTAGGATTAAAAACTTGTTTCCGGCATATAGCTGAAGAATTTCTTACAGCGACATTAAAGACTATTCAATGTACACCAGAATTAATCTAGACATGGTAGTCTAATAACTTGTTTAGGTAACTGATGAAGCTAACCTTGACCTGTAGCTGCTCCACTGAAATTAGTTTTGGAAAACCAAAACGTTTAACGTGCATACTGATCTCCCTTTTTAATTGACTCGGTGTTTATTGCTTATCGCTTGTCGGGTTTTATAAGTACGCTATAGTACATGATGCGTTAGGGTGTCGATATGGATTTAGCCGTGACACTGTTTTTGGAAAGCTGGCTCGTTCTGAATATAATAAAGGAACGCCTAACGAAAATATAAAAAAATTACAGTTCTAACTATTTTCTTTATCACTTGGATATTGCAAAGTTAAAATTCTGCTTCTGGTGAGGCCACCCAAAAAGAAGTTAAAATAATGGTAATTTTGAGTACTGCATTGAACAAATTTAACAGAAGAAAGATTTGTCTTTAACCTCGATAAAAATTTTTGGACAGGTTGGTCTAAAGACGATAAATTGTTCTGAGAAAATATTTGTTTTAGTTTGAAAGACGTTTAGTCATTCTCAGCAATACGATGGCGTCCCGTTTTTATTGGAATATGAAATTGGCGCTGACAATCTTTGTAAATGGGTATTGAAGTCGAGCCCACATTACCCAAAGTTAAAATTGAACTAACAACCGAGTGTACAAACGTCGCTGATCAATTAGAAATGGCTAGCAACCTAAACCAAACGACAACCGAGAACTCTCATATTTTATATGATAATTCCTGCTGTGTAAACGATTTTCCAATTGTTTTAATCAATGTGATATAACTCAGTCTAAAATATTCAGGTCGAATTTGACTGTTTCAAGGCTCAATACAAACTATAGCAACCCATTATAAAACATGTGTAATGCTTCCAATATTAAATTGCATAAAAAATTTCAAATATTTTAATGAGAACAAACGTTTGTCTATACCTTATCAACCTTAACATTAGTAATTAAAGGCTGATATCATCATGTCATTGTATACATGAATTGTCAATGTTTATTGACAGGCAACCATCAAGGCAGTAATTGTTTATTAAAATAAGAAATATTTCTGGCAAGACAACAATTTCACTGTGTTGATTCCTTAACATAAGCCTCTTTTATTTGTATGCTTAAATGTAGTTTAACGCAACTTTTAGCAATTTTCCAGTTTTTAATGGGGGAAAAAGCTGGAGTACCTCGAGAAAACACACGACCTTCGGTAGGAAAACTGTCAGTTAAGTTAGAGTCGAGCAAGGAGACTCTAACCGGCAACCTTAATGTTGATAGATCACGTGATTAATATTAGACAACCTTACCACTTTTTGTTTTGTTTGTTTTTTGTTTTGTTTTGTTGTTTTTTTTTTTTTTTTTGTATTTTTGTTTCGTTTTGTTTTTTTTTGTCTTGTTTGTTTTTTTATTTTGTTGTATTGTTGTTATTTTCATATCTGAAATTTTTTGTAACAAAAAAAATAATAGTAGTACAAGATTGATAGTACACACATATATAAATAAATAAATATATATATATATATATATATATATATATATATATATATATATATATATATATATATATATATATATATATATATATATATATATATATATATATTCACCCCGGTTAATGAAGCTATATTTTTATATAGCGGATTTGGCCGAGGGGTCTAGACCGCTGGACATAGCGCAGGCGATTTGGTGCCACAGTGTCCCAACGGTGCGAGTTCGAATCCCGCTGAGGGTATAATAAACAAAAATTTGACAGTGTTAAAAATCTAATTCAAACAGTGTTGGGCTTAATTTGTAGAAGTATATATAAAAATTTAATATTAACCCTGTATTTCTGATGTTTCAGAAATCCGCTGGATAGATATATTATATGGTTGTCACAATACTTAGACGTTTGTATATATATATATATTTGGTACAGGTGACGGCGCATGGTTAGCGATGTGATTTTAATCCCGCTTAGGGTTAGCATAAATTTACTTTTGTTAACATGTAATTCTAAACGCGTTTGTGTATTCTGTAGACGTCTGTAAATATTTGGTATTGACCCAATTTTTAATGTCCCCATACTTCTGTCTGCATATAGAACAAAACGCAATGGTGAGCCTCATGTGAGTGATATTAGCCTTACTTCAAATACACATATATTTGACAATTGGTGAAGGGTATGCAACATTTATCATTGTTGGTATGGTCTTAATTTATACATGTCGCCTCGTAGGTAATTACGGTAGAAACGTATATTATCTATTAAAATTCTTTTCACGATGTGTCAGCTTATATCTATAATACTTGGAAAGACTGTGTCTTAATCGTTTTGGAAATAGGTAAACATACAGTTAATCAATAAAGCAGCATGTCATTTTTATATTACATTTCTATATTACATTTTTTTTATCTTTCTTCTGAACATGATCAAATAGTATTTGAAGACTTAGGTAAAATTCGATATTTATTAAATAATTTGTAATGAACAAACACAGTACTTTCAGTCTGCACGATAATGGAACCATTCTGTTTCCAAATATAATTAAGTCTGTATTGATATTTAAAAAGACCACATACTATTTACCTGTAGTGGCGTATGATATAATCATTCGGTCTTTAGGACTATTCACACCGGAACCACATTATAATTATTATTTTTATTTTTGCGGGTATCTAATTTTCGCTTTTTTGCGGTTATCAGCGATCTGCAAAAATAATATTCCACGAAATATTTTGCCAGTTACATGTATAGAAGATTGTTACAAAAATACTTACTAAAATTAAATATCGCTGAAAAATATATCAATTTTGTAGGAAATTCGCGAAATTTTAGTTCCTGCGAAAAAATCTACCACTACAGTAATTATATCTTGCTGCATGCTGCGCTACAAGAGACAGTAAATATTTATAGTTCCCATACTTTCTTGCATAGATATTATTCTGTGGTGTCCCACAAATGTCGCTTGAGGGATGTAAAAAAATTTGACGAGTTTGATAATTAGAATTTTTGATAAGCGTAACTTTGTCAGACGGAAACCTTTCCACTTCTGGAATAAACTTAATAAACATCGACAGCTTCATTATCACCTAATCGTAAAAGAGAAAACAAAATAGTGACGAATAAAGAGGGATCTCGTTTAAAAAAACTCAGATGATAAAAGTTTCGAAGTAGTGACCTTACATTTCAAACTGAAGTCTTTTAAACGCATTGCAAACTGTTACAGTTGGAGTAAAAGAGAAAGATGAACATTTACAGGGACCAAACATAACGTCACAAGAAACGTATACCTCTAGTCCATAAATGTTGAAAACATTGTATTATCGCCATTGTTAGATGTGATGTTAAAGACTGTTTACGCCAGTGTGAATGTCTTGACCTTTATAAAAGCGTTTTCATTCTTTTCAAAATGGCTTCAGGTTAGTCAAAATATTATTTTCATAAAAGAACGAAAAAAAAGACGTTCTAATTGAATTAATACAACTGCACTCAATTTACTTAAGGTTGTCAAATATTATACAATAATGCCGTTCAAGCCGCACATGTGTGCAAAGGTAAACTATAAATAGCTAATCAATCTGAAAAGAAAATACTGAAAGCAGGTGTAATATACTAGCTCTACATTTTTAACGCCATTTTGTAAATTTACAAAATCTGATAATACTTAGAACAAATGCGTATGCACTCAGATATATTTGAGCAAATACATATTGTTTTGAGCAAATAACGTTTTCACGGAAAGTGAAATTCAAGAAAATGTTATAATTGCCAACAATGTACAAACCAATTAGGGAACGTCAGCCTTAAATGCAATAGCTGCTATCTAATAAAAGTAACCCAAAAAAAATGTTTGAAATTTTCACTTTTTACAAGTTTTTTACGATTGCAAAACGACATTATCGCCAATAAGTTATGTTTAAAATAAAAATCGTCCTAGATTATAAGGTTGCATTACAATAGACAATGTGATCTTGTATTTCCAGGCTGATATGAATTTTACTATCTATCTCGCACACAGTATTTTTGATGTGTTTGTAGTAAGTTTTGATTACTGTGCAGTAAGTCTGCAATAAAGCCCAAGTACTCCAAGATTATGATGTCTATTATCAGTGTTATGCTCTATGCGACTAAAATTATTGTAATAAGACGTTCTGTATGCGCAAAACCATTTGTTAGATTATAAGATTACTCCCGGTGTCCTTTTATTTCAGCTATAAATATGTGTTTAGTCTCTTTCAGAAACCGATATTGCATAAATGATCGACTAGACGTCGATATTTCCATAGAATATTTAGCAATAACAGTTATACCACCAATTATACGAAATTCTGAAAAGTTATAAATAAGAACGCTTCTAAACTTTACGCCAAATAGCAAAATATATACGGTATTTTTTTTATAAATTGCTGTGAACATGTTACTAGTTGGTGTTAGATAAGAGAACCTTTGTTTACATTATACAGGTATTACGATGATTTGCAGCTCTAATGAATATAACTTTAAAAAGATGCCATGAAATGGCTAGAGTACAATTAGAAAAATATAATTATATGTCTCTGGTATAATATTGGCAAACATAACCAAGAAATAATAATGTTAACTTGATTGTTTGGCCCTTTGAAGCTCAGTACGAAGTCAGCGAACACATTTATCATAACTTCGGTTAACAACAAAGAAACAATAAAGACCAGTAAAAAAACGACAACGTCTTAAAGACTGGTCGATTATTTAGAAACACGACTGTTTTTATTTTGTTTTGCACTAAAACAATTTTACCAACGCTGTCCTCTTCAAGATGCATTGAGCTTGATTATAGAGTGGAAGTTTTTAGATATCCACCTATATATCGTCGTCGAAAACATTTTGGGTTGCAAAATATGAATCCAATATAATATCAGTACGACGAACGGATCAAAATCTATGAAAACCGGTTGGTCTTTGTAAAATAACATGTTTCTGACAGGTCTTTGTGTTGACCAATTCCTAGATTCTTCTTAAAATAATGAGAAATCAATTAAAATCTACATAAATATGCTCCACCCTCAGGACGCCGCTGTGCTGTGTATACCTACTAGCTCAGACTTTGCTTGCGGGCTTTTTTATCTGTCATGTCTGCATTTGATGGTTAAAGTCAGCATCAGTAATCAAAAAAGACAGATAGACCCCTGCGGTACAGAAATCATTTGACTGACGGGAAAGTGTACGTTTACTGTGTTCTTGTTTACACGTTAAGACAAAGCTGAATGCAGAAATATTATAGCAAACAAATATTAGTCATATTATTCACTAAATAACAGTGAAACAGTAATTACATATAAACGAAAACAACTTTTGAATAGCAACACAATATAGTGCGATTGAGAAGATTGAAAGATCGTGGGTTACAACAGAGAAAACCAAATACAATTAAAACTAGTTTATACTGGAGTTGCTTACTGAGGACGCTTCAGGTAGAAAATAAAGAAAATACATTGATTGTGTCGAAGGCGGTTACTTATTTGTAGTAGCATACTGTAATTCAGTAATATTTCTCATGATATATCTAACATTCCGTAAGAAAGCGTTCTCTAAACTGTAATAAGATATAATTGGTTACGAATGTTCCTTATGAGCATAACTAAATCTGGTACTATGGATACTGAAACGGTTCCAACGGTTCGATACATACTTGCCCAGTGCATGCCCGGTTAGAACGCTGTGTCGGTTTATTCACTAACGTGATTAAATTATAGAAAGGTTATTTTAAGAACTTTTTCCACTAAATTTTCTTGAAATCAGTAACGAGTTGATCAATACGATTTTCCGTAATAAGCTGTTATGAATTTAAGTCTAATGACCTGTGCGATAAAAGTAATATAAACTTTAAGAGACACCGTTGCTATAATTGGATATTATATATCTTATGTCCCAATGAAAGACGACAAATATAGTTATTGGTGGATTATTACTACAGTTATCTGATATAATCGAAGGTCTAATAAAATAATAAATTGCTAGTTTCGTTGGTGGTACTTTTATCGTTCTTCTGCAGACAAGATCGATGCATTTCAATCAATTACATCATTAATCACATGTGTTTAGCATTTGGTGATTTAATATCGTCTTGAATTAGCAAAATGTAATAATAAATCTAAAATATATCTGAATGTCTACTAAAAGGTTTTATAAATGATTGGACCTTAACTTCCAGTATGCATTTTAGAACGCTTTCAAAAAATCGAAACTACGAAAACTGATTTGTTATTTTAAATGGTGTTTAATGCCACTTTTAGTATTTTGTCCCGCTTGTATTGGTAGAAGAAGCCGGAGTACCTGAAGAAAACCCCACATTCAGTAGAAAAACTGTATAGAAGTTAAGCCCACGCTGCCATCAGTGAGTCGTAAGCCCGCAACCTCGTTGTTGACTTGAAAGTAGATGACTATCTACCCTAACCAATCGGCCACTGAAAACCTCTATATCACTTATAGATAAAAACTGCTTAATGGCATAGGAACCTGTTCATTTAAATCGATGGTTTGTAAGTCCTTTTCAAAGTATATACCAAAACTAAACCACACAGTATTGGTTTTTTGTTTGTTTGATGGTGTTTAACGCTACTTTTAGCAATTTTTCAGCTATTTCATGGCGTCCAGTTTTTATTGGGGGTGGAAGCCGGAGTACCCGGAGAAAAACCCCGACCTGCGGTAGGAAAACTGGCAATCCTTGTCAATTAAGATTGGAGTCGAGTACACCCTGCCTGCAGTGCACACAGTATTGGAAAACAACAAATAAACCTCGGGACCATTAATAAGAAGCATTGAGAACAACCAACGCAACTTGTAAAACAATTACATGACCTGCAAGACAGTTCAGAAAGCAGGGATGACCAGCAACACACATACATTATTCCTGGGTATGTTTTGGGCTACAATATGTTTATCTGCATTTTGCGTTTTTCTTTAATAGACTTACATTGCTGTCAAGTCGTTTTGTTAATACTTTTGGAAATTTATGCTGGTTATATTTGAAATATACAGCAATGTAATTTTCGACATACAACTATTACCAGTACCTTTATCATCGCTATTGTTTAATTAGTTTGCAATAGAAGTTTTACGATGTAATAGCACTTCACTGCATATGGCGTTAATTGACATATATAACGGTTTATTGGCTACTTACAGACCATTTGAGTGCCAATTGTTAGTAATGTCTATCAAGTCTAGTCATCTCAGTATTGGAGTTCCTCAAATTGTTTGTCATGTTTTTCTAAGTGGAATCAGAAATTTGAATCCTAATACATGTATAATTTCAGGACACCAAATAAAACTGTAAACAATATTTAAGTGAAGTTTTATTTTATTTGTAATACAAATCCTAAAGTGAGAGAAATAATATTAAGTAATTTTTTATATTACTTTACACGACTATTAGTCTCGTTAGGAGAGACTTTTATCTTGCGTTACTTTTAGTAAAACATGTTAAGAAAAATGTATTGGTCAATACAGAATTACGTTTGACACTTTTTCTTACGTTTCGTTTTGATACATATTCTGTTTTAAATTTCGGACATTAAAATAAAATAGAGAGGCATACCTTACATCTATATTGAACCAGTGTCTGCAGCAGGACTCGTTGATATTGTTTGTCTTAAAACATAATAGAAGTCTATCGAATTCAGCTTGTTTGTTACGATCTGGCATTAAGTATGGTAATTATATGCTCTCATACTACATTTAAACAAATTAAAGTCATTTAAACTATGAATTATTAACCATTGCTTCGACCGTAACTTAATTAAACTTAATTAAGACATAAACATCGTAATTGTACGAGGACAACAGCACATATTTGGCATGGAAGCATTTATCGTACAATCAATTCCGGCAGGTTTAATAAATTGTTTTCCTAATAATAATTAATTTGTCAAGAATCGTGGTATATTTAGTACTGGAAGTCAGTGAATTGTCGATCAAAGCTACACGTTTGTACGTAAACAAACTATACAATGATAGGCTTCATAGCATTGATAATCCTACATAGTTTTAAGAAGGTAATCGGAATTTTTCGTTTAAAAGTTTGAAAGTGTATTTACTGAAGAAAATCTTATTACAATTAATACAAGGCCTGCGTTGTCTGCTTCTGAGCTTTTGTCCACAAAACTGAGTATACAAATACAGTCAGATTAATATTATCCTTGTTAAAAACTAGTGTAATTTACAATTGGTACAAACATGGAGTTGTATCTGTCTCCCTATTCAAAAACCTTGTTTTACAAATGATGTTTATTCTAATATGTAAAACAACATCTTATTAGACTTGCCACAAGAAATTGTTTTTGCTATTAGAGAGATACATCCTTACTATCAACATTTCTTATACTATCCACTTGTGTACAAAGATACACATGTGGATAGTAAACGAAATGTTGATAATAAAGATAGCAAACAAATTTAAATGGACTTATAAATTTCCTTATTCAGTGATTTTTAGAATCAAAACAAATTTAATATTAAAATCCTCTAATATATTTCCTGTTATTGATATTACCTTAGCGGATTAAGGCATAATGATCGGT
This sequence comes from Limnoperna fortunei, assembly GCA_944474755.1. Lineage (NCBI taxonomy): Eukaryota > Metazoa > Mollusca > Bivalvia > Mytilida > Modiolidae > Limnoperna > Limnoperna fortunei. The sequence continues at coordinate 56,705,859 of OX104122.1, read as the reverse complement.
CTTGCACAAAGAAAAATTCACCGCACACAATGTTCAAAGTCTTGCATATCGTCAAATTCCAGTAGGTCCTATAAAGTTTTGTCTAATGATCATAAAGTTGTCAGGAATCATGATATATGTATAGCTAGAAGTCAGTGACTTGTCGATCAAATCTGCATGTTGTAAACGTAAACAAATCATACAATGATACGGTCTTATCAATATTACATGATCGTAATGAAGTATTCGAAATTGTTTACAAACAAACAGTTGCATTAACTTGTTAAAAGCTTTGATAAACACTAGAATTAATGTAAAAACAAATTAATTTAGTTGGTAGCCACATCTGTTGTCCAAACAAACGTTATGAGAAAACGATGAAATATTGAAACAAAAACAGTGTAAACACCTTCAAACATGGACACCAGTGCTTGTGCTCTGGTTTTACAAATACACAATCAACATCTGTCTGATTTGGACCCCTGAACTTAAGATTTTGCATTTATAGAGCTCCAAGCTATCAATAACTATCAATAACTAACGCAGAAAATATTTTTATAGTTATTAAATTGCGGTGTCAAGGCCACATATCCGTACACAGTGTATCATATACTACTTTAATTTTGGGCAACAACAGTTAAATCAAGTTTCTTTTGAGTAAATAAGCTGATATAATGCCAAACGGAAAGTTAAATATAAACAAATTGATCGAAAACCAGATAGAAGTAAGCTCTTAAACTGAAAGGTAATATACTAAAGGTCAAGGATTCGTCGATTTTTTGCTTCATATACAATCAAATTAATAAAATTTCGTTCTACTGGACAATTTTGATTTTTTTCAATCGACAAATCTTAAGGCGACACGATAATGGTTCGGCATGACAAGTATCTGAAAATATGGTCTAAAGAATACAATAATGATGGACGAAAAATCAACCCTGGCAGAATTCTGGGACACTGATTCAACTCAAATATATAAATATATACCGAAATACCAACACGTTTGCGAAATTATCTCCATTTGTAAAATTTAAATAAGTACAATAACATTATACCATACCGCTGAAATACACTAACTTCACTAAAATTCGCATAAAGCTGTATTTGACTGCGGTGGACTTGCTATCTTACGAGCAAAAAGTATGTATTAGCTGCGTTACGTCTATGCATACATATTTAGCATTCTGTTTCGAGATATTGAGCGGAGCAGATACAACTCTTTTCGAAAATGTATGTTAACATTTACTCTGTGCATGACGTTCCATTTTCATCTTGATATTTTCTACTATATTAATTCCAGTGCATCTTGGGATATCCGTCTTCCACTTCTAATAAAATTAATCCCTGTTTATGGTGATTGTCTCTTAAAAAACAAATGCCTCATTTGGCATTTCCTGTTTTATTCTCTAAATAAGGTCTACAATGCAGTTAAAACCACGTATTTTTTCTTAACCGGTGGGTATCAAATGTGTCGTTCATAATAATTTTGAAATCATCCCCGAATATATCTTGTTTAGTAAATCCTTATAAAATTGTTTTTGGCTTAAATGTGTATTTTTTATATACATAGAAATTACCACACATAACTTATTTATTCAAGAATTACATGTACAGTTACTTTTTTAATAAAGTGAGTGAAACGTTATCAGTGTTAAACAAAATCTCTTTATTTTATATAAGTAGAATATAATATCGTCCATTACTTTATTTTATTGTCATAATCCAAATGAGTGGGTGAACTTTGTCTAATTGAATCCCAAAGTGTAAAACAATAGACGTTATAATTGTGTTATCGTGATACACGAATACTTGATCTTTGACTGCAACACTTCTGAAAGCTTATCTTTTTATATATAGAAAGCATATCAGTTAACAGACTGCCTAAATAGTAATAAAAATTATTCATATTGCAAATGATTGTTGGTTGATATCTTCTTTTATGCTAGTATTTATCAATTATATCAATTTCTGCAAATAAACACTTAAGTTTATGTAGCAATATTATTTAAACGTTTCATGTTATGCAGAAAAACACTTGGATATAATGTCAAATAGTCAATAGCTGCGCTAAAGCAAATACAGAAATCTTAAAAAGCTATATACATGTTATTATACACCATATTGTTAACTTCTGACAGCACAGGGTTGTATCGAAAAATCTAATCAGTTATTACATTATCTAACTATTAGGTGGAAGTGTTGAATGCACGCAGAGAGTTATTACTAATATACAGATGATAAAATTAAAACTTCTTGTTAATTATTACATTTTAAGTTTCGAAAATACAATCCTAATACTTTCGTAGAATTTAAAAGTTCATTGCTTTAACATGTGCTTAAGAAACTATGTGTTCTTATGTGAAGTGAAGATTTTCATCCTAAATTGTAAACATTATCCTTTTCAGCAAACATGAGATAGCTCCCAATAATAACTGGAAGCATTGATATAGCTAAACAAATTTCTGAAAGTGGCTGTAAACACCATTAAAACAAACAGTCTTTTTTCCGAATTGGACTTATTCACGAAAGTGACTGTGAGTAACTAGACGTGTGTTTATTTAGAGGCGCTTACTCTTCCTGAGCACGAATTAACCTGTTTTCATTGGATTGATGTAACTCGTTTTTTTTTCTCTCTCTCTCTCTCTTGTTTCTTTTGGTTTCTCATTCGTATCGTGTCTTGCGCACAATCCGATTTTTTCACTATCTTATAGTTCTCATTTTTTTGCCCTTTCGATTTTCTTACAGTTTAGAATGTTCAAACCTGTCCTCTATTGCAAGGAACATTTTACCGGTACTTTCCGACCTGTATCAATTTCTCGTTGATAATTAGAATATTGTCTGCTATTATTCCCATAGATGACACATTTCTACGTCATTGTAACTTCAAACGATGCATCAAGTTGCCGATTAAAAGGATTAAGTTTTCCTCCAGTCATTTTTATAAATTCCTCTTGATCTTTAAATGACAGAATCGAAAGGTCGGGTATACCTTCTTAGTTAATTGTGTTCTAATAACCATTAACTTTGTGTATTTGTATCCAATCAGTACGCCATCAGAGAATGAAATTGATTGATCTACAGCTATTTCAACGCTATATAATTATATCATCTCTGCTGCAGCATCATTCACAACTTTGTAAAACCGCATATATTACTTCAATTCATTTATAAACATTACTAGTGGGAAACACAGAAAATTTAACGTTAATGAGACATTTTAGTTGTAGATATTTAACTGTGTTCTAAAAGAATAATTATTTTGATATATATATATATATATATATATATATATACTTCTACAAATTTAGAAATTTAGCCCAACACTGTTTGAATTAGATTTTTAACACTGTCAAATTTGTGTTTACCATCAGCGGGATTCGAACTCACACCGTTGTGACACTGTGGCACCAAATCGCCTGCACTATGTCCAGCGGTCTAGACCCCTCGGCCAAATCCGCTATATAAAAATATAGCTTCATTAACCGGGGTGAATCTTAGACATAGACATAGTACATGTGTACTAGCGTGTGACGAATGAATTTTCGTAACCAATACATTTTAATTTGACAGTAATCTAATTCAGCATTTTTGTATATATTATATAGGATGACAAAGATTAGTAACAGGTATTTGAAAAAAAAATTTCAGCACAGTTACTACAATTAACGAATAATTTGGAAGTGTGTTCTTGCACGATTCATTAATAATTAAAAGCAGGGACATAAGTAACTTCAGGAATCTTTAAGTCATCAGTAATTTATTAGTAGAAGTGTCTGAACGTGACAATTTATAACACTTATTGCTGCTTTGAATTAAAAGTACGTCACATGTGGTAAAAATTATGACAAATTAACAATTTTATGCTCAATACGTAATAATTAGATTTTTTTCCTTTAGTATTGGCAATGCAAATAAGATACATGTAACAGTAATTTGTCTTTCTTACAATGGAAAATCAACCGTCAGTGTTTAAGCAACAATTGCACAAAGATATTAGTAGCCTTTTCAGATAATTTTTATAATGAACATTCTTAGGATGTTTGTTTTGTGGACTTACAGACTATTTTGTATTGATGTAATTTTTTTTCCAGAATACACGTTTTGTTTTTATCAACTGAACATATCCTTGCATGGAGAAAGGAATACACGATTTTAGATTTTCATTAATACAGGACAGTATGAATTCATCGGAAAACGTTTCTAATGCATATCCAGACAATATATTGTTCCAGTTTGCATCGTGGTTTACTGGAGTCCATGGATACGTAAGCCTCGTCATATGCACGTTTGGGGTGTGTACGAATATCTTTAATATAACAATACTTTCAAGAGCTGACATGAGGAGTCCGACTAATGTTATGCTAACGTGGCTTGCTGTGTCTGATGTTTTGACCATGATACCTTACATTCCGTTTGCTATCCATTTCTATTGTGTTTTTGATCCAATGGACGTATCTCCTGAAAAATTTACACGCGGATGGACAACATATATGCTAATATTAGTTAACTTAGCCGCAACAACTCATACTATCTCTATATGGTTAGGAGTTGCATTAGCCGTGTTCCGTTTTGCTCAGATGAGGACAACAGCGACGGGACCTATTGCTAGGAAAAGAAGTATGAAACAAGCCAAAATCGTAATTATTGTTGTCTATGTTTTATCAACGTTGGTATTAATTCCAAACTACGCCACGAATGAAATTCAGCAGATATCTGTAGATAACAGAACCATGTTTGTTTTGAAAGATTTAAAACTGGCCTCAAATCAGACCGACACTATCGTTCTAGTCAATGTCCTTGTGTACTCAATTGTTGCCAAACTTATTCCTTGTGCACTTATGATTTTATTCGGAGGCTCATTATTATATAGTTTAGCCATTAAAGGTAAAAATCGACGACGACGACTTTCGTCTAGTGGACTTGGTGCAAAACGTGAAACTCGCCAAACGAAAACAACAAGAATGCTTTTAGTAGTTATGATATTGTTTTTAATAACAGAGTTTCCACAAGGCATTTTGATATTCTTAAGTGCTGTAATGAAAGGATTCTATCAAAATGTGTATGTGCCTCTTGGAGATCTAATGGATTCTATTGCACTAGTGAATAATGCAATAAACTTTGTATTATACTGTTCTATGAGCCAGCAGTTCAGATCTAAATTCCTTGAAATGTACCTCAGACGGACTTCCAAGTTTAAAAAGATTGAAAGATTGAGTTTTACACATTCATTTACAAAAACCGTATTTACTGACGTTCAGTCATAACAGTTACATTACTGAATTATCTTTATACTTTAGAAATAAAGTGCAATTTTTAGTTTTATACGAAAACGAAATTAAACTTTTAACAATGAAGAAAAAACTTTAAACCATAAATAAATTAACAAGATACAGACTTAACCAAACGGTTGATTCCTTTACAATTTTAATGGTAAAATCTGTTCATGTATTAATGGTAAGTACAGATACATATTATACTATAAAGTAATATTAAATATTTGTTCGTAATGTGACATAACAACATAAATGCAAACCACAGACCGTTTTATCCACCTCAAAGAGAAAAGGTGCATAGGGAATTAAAATAAACTTTATATACTATATGTTAGGGCACTTGCTGTACGAATTATTTATGACATTAGCCGGCTTCTGAAATATTTCTCGTGCAAAATATAAGACCGGGCAAACACTATTCTGACGCTTTTTCTATCTTCTTTTGTGACACGTTGTATGTCGCTTAGAATATTTTCATCGTTTCTCAGTTAATTTATTGAATATTTGGAGAACAGCGAGGCAATTAATAATTAAGCTATATTCAGAGCGAGAACAGGTTAAGTTGTTTTCTAGAGGCTACAATGAGCCTATTCCGTCTACAAAAGGTGTCTTTATTGTGCAAAGAGCGTAGCATTTTTAAACACGTTACCCACAACGGTCCGTTGTTAGGCTTTTCCGTGTTATAACCTTATAACGCCCTGACGAGAAGTTCTATTTTATACGCAACATAGGAGCGCGTTGGGCAGGTCTGTAGATCGAGTACTCGGAACCTTCCCAGTACAGTCGCAGCTTAGCGTTCTTCATTAACGATATTTTAAATGTCTGCTATACACAGATAAAAAAGCGGATATCTTTGTTGTGAACTTCTGAAAGTTTGAATATCTTTTAAGAATATAAATTGTTATTTTGACGGAACATTTGACACTTGATAGCTCTACATCGGTGATGCGTTTTGATCTATTCACATCAAACATTCTATGTTGCTACGTCATATATGGTCTTCTGCTTATAATAAGGAATGTTCTTAAATGTTTTGAAACTAAATTCTGATAAAATAATACATACCTTCAATATTTGAACAAAACTATTATACGTGCCAAGCGCATTCATGCTAAATACTATTAGTCATACCAAATATTTATTTCTTACTTTTAGATGATAAACCTGTACTTCAACAAGCAAAAGTTGAGTGACTTTAAATGATCAGAGTTGAAAGATTATCGCCATTATGTTGGAATGGAAATGGATTGCATTCACTTTATGAATAAGGAAAATTAATTGACAACAGAAATCTCATCGGAAATTTCCTGTTTTTCAAAAACAATAATTAAAATGACTTTCACTCGAGCATACCTTTTTTGTCTAAGACGAAATTCTAAGCAAAGAAATGACCTTCACATAACATTATACGTACATGTATTATGTTATTTTGAAAGACAGACAAATAACTATTACTGGAAATACTTATTATCTTGTAGAAATCGAGTATCCTTTTCCCGAGCGTGTATGTGTGAGCACGTATATTTTCTACAATCAGATTCTTTTATCCCGGTGGTATTAACCTTTTTGTTGTTATATTTTTTTCTAAATGAAATAAATAGTTAATTTATAATGATTTCGCTTGTTTAACTATCCGCCTTATTCATTATTTGTTATTTTGCTTATAGAGTCCTTCATCGTATCAACAAAAACAAAAGTTCACGATGGCTATTCCTCGCCAAATTATTCCAGAAATATCGATATGACTATGGGTTTTAAAATAATAATTATACGACACTTCTTATTGCAAACACTTACATACGTTTGGTATAAAAACAATCCTATATTTGGTCTAAAGTAAACATTCGAAATCTATGATGCATACAACAGCTAAGTGGCGAATTGCAAAGACATGAAATAAAATAAAACACGACAAATTTTTTTACTATCACCCAATTTCTGTAATGTTTTGCCTGATAAACATAAGTCTGGCTCTCCACGCTTCTACGTTCTGACTACCAACAGTAGATAATTAAGCAGAATCACGCAAGACGTTTTAAGAGTTTATGGAGTTGACGTTATTGGTTCTATCGATCATGGCATTGAGATTTTAAAGCTTTAAGTGCTGATTTAAATTGGTGATACAAATTGGACATAACATCTTGTACAATATCGTGTGATTAGCTGTTAAATCACATTTATAATGTTGATTGATTATGTAATTTATGTAACCAGAATATATGACTACATTTTGGTTGGTTGTGGTCGATTAGGTGTCTTGTTTCTTTCTTGTAATTTATCACAAATACTAATAAATATAAATTTCTGATGCTATGTTATACATGTACCAGCTGGTTATAACATAATCTAAGAATTAAATAGATCAATAAAGGTAAGATGATAATTCGAGAAAATACAAAGAGATCGATGAAAGTCTGGCAGTTAGTTTCTGTGATTGCATTACCCACCGTCGTTTCGCACTGAAATTACAACATTAACTGATAAAACTTAATTAATTAGTCTTGTTATTTGAAAATAAAAGAATAATAACACGAAATGTCATAAAACATACCAGATTTTGAAATTTACTTAACGCAATTTGTCTTCTGGAGACTCCTTAGTAGCTCAGACACAAAATAATAAAAAAAAAAACATAAATTAAAGTTCTAAAAAATTTCGTCACCTAAATTGAAAAATTATGCCAGATCCAGCTAAGGCATATACAGTATGGTAAACAAGAATCTTGTTATTCAAGATTTTCACAAAATTACTAGAAGAAAAAAGAATATAAGTTCAGCTTTGGTGCCATTAAGTCCGCGTGTTACGTCACGGCGTAAAGATCGCCTTAGGCAACTTGTACATCTCTGATCATTTTGATACTCTGACAGCATACATCGTCTTACAACTTAAACCTCTATTTTGAATACATTGGTTTTGTGACAATGCATGTAAAATAATTTATAACCACTATAGTCGCGTGTTATTTACAAACAAAACCAGGTTAATACTACCCTACAGATAAAATCAGGCGCAATCGTAGTGAGAAAAAATCCCTTACGCTTAACCAATTATATTTACCCTTAGGACCTTTACATTTCAGCAAGTTAACGCACGGCCAAATGTTTTTATGGTGTGCAGCAAATTTTGACCTCAACTTAACGCCTCTGCTCGATAAGCAACCAAAGGAGACTCTATAAATCTCGCGCATTCACTGTATTACATTTATTGGCTTACGCAGAACCTTTTCCAATATTATATAACGAACAATAAAGCGAAGCTCAATAGAAAGGTTTGTTCAAATATCTACCTATACACAAAAGAATGATTTTTATTTTTTTAAGTTTTATTATGCCATTCTCAAAGAAACTCTTGCTAGGTACTTGTCTCTGCATTGGTGTATTACCACATTTTAGCATTTGAATCAGAAATAATTTGTCTACCCAATTATCTATTGACCTTTTAAATTATCAATTGCTAAACTTATTAAGTCTCCTATCTTTTATATTTTACAGACCTATTTACGCAAAGATAATGGGTCCTTGAGAGTGGGATCTTGGCAAAAAATTATAATACTTCGATACGAAATAATGTATTTAAAGTTTAAACCGACATGTCGTTAAAAATGTTAAATTGGTCAAAAATGCAAATACATCTTTTGTAGTAAATGCAGTATTGTTTCTATACATCTTTTAAAAGTTTTTATCAGAAGAAATAAAAAAGCGCCCCTTGGTAAGTTAAACGCCTACTAGATTTTACTCTTATGTTAAAGCACTTGAAGAAAAAATATTTAATGCAGATAGTTCTTTTTTTATAGGTTGATGACGCAGACGTTAATAAAACTAAGCAGAATAATGATAATAAGCACTTTTCTCAATATGGATGAGGAAATCATTTTCCTCTCTGACAGTGAACAATACTATTTACTTTACTATCAGTTGTTAGAGAACTAATTAAAACGCTTGTTTTCAGTACCACAGCGTTAGTCACATGTGATGAGGGAAATGATTAACTTTAAGATGACGTGATATCAATCGCTGTTATAGTTTCATACTACGTGTTTATTTTCAATTGTTTGTATGTTTTTGCGAGTTGTGTTTTAAAGTTTCTGTATTCTACTGACGGTTTCATTATTGTATTATATACTGTTGACAACGTTTTCTGTATTCTACTGACGGTTTCATTATTGTATTATATACTGTTGACAACGTTTTCTGTATTCTACTGACGGTTTCATTATTGTATTATATACTGTTGACAACGTATTCTGTATTCTACTGACGGTTTCATTATTGTATTATATACTGTTGACAACGTTTTCTGTATTCTACTGACGGTTTCATTATTGTATTATATACTGTTGACAACGTTTTCTGTATTCTACTGACGGTTTCATTATTGTATTATATACTGTTGACAACGTATTCTGTATTCTACTGACGGTTTCATTATTGTATTATATACTGTTGACAACGTATTCTACTGACGGTTTCATTATTGTATTATATACTGTTGACAACGCTTTCTGTATTCTACTGACGGTTTCATTATTGTATTATATACTGTGGACAACGTATTCTGTATTCTACTGACGGTTTCATTATTGTATTATATACTGTTGACAACGTATTCTGTATTCTACTGACGGTTTCATTATTGTATTATATACTGTTGACAACGTATTCTGTATTATACAGACGGTTTCATTATTGTATTATATACTGTTGACAACGTTTTCTGTATTCTACTGACGGTTTAATTATTGTCTTATATACTGTTGACAACGTATTCTGTATTCTACTGACGGTTTCATTATTGTATTATATACTGTTGACAACGTATTCTGTATTCTACTGACGGTTTCATTATTGTATTATATACTGTTGACAACGTTTTCTGTATTCTACTGACGGTTTCATTATTGTATTATATACTGTTGACAACGTATTCTGTATTCTACTGACGGTTACATTATTGTATTATATACTGTTGACAACGTATTCTGTATTCTACTGACGGTTTCATTATTTATATAATAATGTTGTGTGTAGCATTCACTATGCCAAAATAGTGGCCAGGGTTGAAGACATAGTGCACGACCCGAAGGGAAGTGCACTATGTCTTCAACCCTGGCCACTATTTTGGCATAGTGAATGCTACACTCAACATTATTATAATTATTATACTGACTGTCTTGACTTGGAAAATAATAACAAGAAGAAAAATAGGGCATTAATGGAACATTAAATGATACCCCGCCACTTTGTGATGTAAATATTCCTTCCCAAACATGGACATTTCAGGCTTTCAACGTCGCTTTGATTTTTTTTTGCAGACGTTATACGTTGATCGGCTTCTTACGTTGACTAAGATAAAAATACCTTATTTAAAGCGCAGCAGTGATCAATCATTGATTACAAGTTAAGCCCGCCCATTCGCGTGAATTACAATTTATTGACGTCCAAATCAATAGTTTTCTTAGGCAGGTGAAGAAACTATGAGGGCATAGTGCACGGAGCACAATTCGTTTAGAAATATATGTCAAAATAGTAAAATATTTCTATTAAAGGACATTCTTACAGAAAGTATAATAATGTATTATATACTGTTGACAACGTTTTCTGTATTCTACTGACGGTTTCATTATTGTATTATATACTGTTGACAACGTATTCTGTATTTAACTGACGGTTTCATTATTGTATTATATACTGTTGACAACGTATTCTGTATTCTACTGACGGTTTCATTATTGTATTATATACTGTTGACAACGTATTCTGTATTTAACTGACGGTTTCATTATTGTATTATATACTGTTGACAACGTATTCTGTATTCTACTGACGGTTTCATTATTGTATTATATACTGTTGACAACGTATTCTGTATTCTACTGACGGTTTCATTATTGTATTATATACTGTTGACAACGTATTCTGTATTCTACTGACGGTTTCATTATTGTATTATATACTGTTGACAACGTATTCTGTATTCTACTGACGGTTTCATTATTGTATTATATACTGTTGACAACGTATCGCTATCTTCTGATCTACGTGTAACAAAACGTTTCAGATTGTTCAATAATTGAATATCATTCTTCTGTAGCTGCTAAATGCTGAGAATATGATAAGTCGGTTATTTTAATCTTTGTTTATCGGTTTAAAATGTACTTTTTAATTGTGTAAGTTTACTTCCGCCGACCTCATTTTCTATGTTTATTGCGCATTATGGATATTTATAGGTCCATTTGACGACTTATCGACGTTATCAACGTCGAGATGAAGTTTGAATTTCAATCTACCTATGTTCCGCAACCGATTTCTATTCTTAAATACCGCACTTCACTTCCACGCGTACTCGCAATATTCCTGGCTGTCGCTAAAGAACACTAAAATATCGGTTATGGGGATTGAAAATGTGTATTCAACATACGACATGACGTAGCAATCAAACGTCTGCTATTTGGACCATTAGCATCTATTCCTATTCCCCAGATACCGCTAACTATGTCATTTGTCGTTGGCTCATAAGCTTTACGAAATATAGTACGATCATTTAAACTTATCAACTTTATCCATTAGTTATTAACAATAAAGAAATTCAGTTAAGTGCAATCGATATGCACATTTAAAATAAAATATCTTTAGTAGATAGATTTCCATTTGAGAAAGTACATAACAAATTTTGTAAAAATGTTTTAGGTGTGAAAAAGACAGCCAGCAATATTGCTTCTAAAACTGAACTTGGTAGGTTGCCTCTGGATTCATTCATAAAAACTCAAGTAACTAACTATTTTGCAAGAATAAATTCAAAAGACATCAATCCCCTAGTTAGAGAAGCTTTTTTGACTAGCAAAAAACTACATGAAGAGGGTTTATATACATGGTACAGTTTTGCCACCTCCATTATGAATGAGTATCAGTTTGAACAAAATGATTTTGAACATCCTGATAAATCATTCAAAGAAATAAGATTACAAGTTAAAAGACATAGTGAAAAGTGTATTAAAGAAAAATATAATGAGCTCTTGACTGATAAAATTTCAACTTTTGATAACACCTCTAAACTTTACCTATTTAGCAAATTAAATTTTGATAATAAACCAGCACAATACTTAAAAATCTCAAACTTTAATAGTCGCAAAATACTTACAAAGTTCCGCATAAGTGATCATAATTTGGAAATGGAGCTTGGTAGATATAAAAATATCCCCAGGGAACAAAGACTTTGCAGATTATGTAAAGTCTTAGATGATGAAAATCATTTCTTTTTTAATTGTCAAATTAATAATGATATAAGGACTAGTTTTCTTAGTAAATTATCCAATATAAACTTAGATTTTAACCAGCTTGACTCTTTTAATAAACTTATAACTATATTAAATTGTGATATGAATGTTTTGCCCATTATTATAGATTTTATAAAGCAATCTTTGGAGTTGCGAAAATAAGATCCATACTGGTCAAATCCATACATACTTGCAATTTGTTATCTTATGTCAATATTTGTTACATATGAATATATGCTTGTATGTTATATGTTTTGTTAAAATGTTGTATTGCTATAGCCTATTTAGGTTATTTTGTTTGCAATAAATAAATTTCAAATCTTCGTTTAAATGTGGCGTTACAATCCACCCCTTTTGCGCGTGGGTTGCAAAATACGGCGAATCGCTTACAAATCACGAAACAGCAAAAATCGAAAATGGTTGCCAGGTATGTATTATATATTTCTATAGCAAATCCATCAATTAATCAGTCGGTAGAAAATGTTTTTCTTTTATCTTGGTTATTTCAATAGATTTGTTCTGTTTAATTCAAAGCTGTCAAAAAGTTAAGATCATAAAATGACCTACTGGCACTTAAATCTATTATGTCGACTAAGTAGCTGCCTAAACATGTCTGGGTTATCTTTTACATGGAATTTATAGTCAGAAATCAACGTAATTTGATTATTTGCATATTACCATGGCATCAGGTGCTGAAGATAAAAAAATGATAGACAACATGGTAAAAACGACATTGCTGTCCTGTTTCCTGAAGTACATGTATATCCGCCATGCATTAGTAAAAAGCTCCAAATTGCATGAGTATCTGAAGTTCGAGTTAAATTGCCTCTAAAATTATCTCATATAATAATGTAAAAATGGCTTAAATGTCTAACCAGACAACTTACTGAGCTGTCAGTAAATTAACATTAAAAAACAGTCATATGGAGATGTTGCCGGAGCTTTATTTGCAACGTAACATACCCAAAAAATTACAATAAATTTCAGATTTTAGCATGTAAACTCAGTGTATCAGCCAAGAGAAAATGGTATATATTTATGATGAAAACTGTCAATTATATGAATTATATGAAAAATAACGTTTCTATTTATTATTTTTTACAATTTTGTTAGAAAACTAAAAGGAAACCTCTTTCTTATTATAAAATAAGATAACTTAAAAATGTTTATTTTAATTTGCAGAAAGGAGAATTAGTTAAATCAGCCCAAATTATATTCTTTGTTTGTTTATTTGAATTTGGTTTAACGCCACTTTTAGCAACTTTGTAGCTATATCATGGCGTTCAGTTTTTATAGGGGGTGAAGCCGAAGTACCCGGAGAAAACCTCCGATCTTCGGTAGGAAAACTAGCAATTTCTTGTAAATTAAGATTGGAGTCGAGTACACCCTGCCTGCAGTGCACACAGTATTGGAAAACAACAAATAAACCTCGGGACCATTAATAAGAAGCAGTGAGAACAACCAACGCAACTTGTAAAACAATTACATGACCTGCAAGACAGTTCAGAAAGCAGGAATGACCAGCAACACACATACATTGAGTCAAATGAACCCTGACCGCAGTGAGGCTCGAACCCGCATTCTCAGTGTTGACAGACCTCGTGATCGTTTAGTAGACAAACTACCTTACCAACGAGGCCCCCAAAATTTTATAGTTCTAATTTAAATATCATGAATATTCATTGAAAATATCCCATTTTTCTCCAGATATGTTCTGCTGATACCAACTCGAAAATCAATTTCTTTACAATAATTGTCGATATAGTAGACATTATAGTAATTACTGAATCGTTTTCGGTACATCAACGCATCAGATTGCGTTAAATCGATACATGTTCAAATACACGTTTTAATTTCTCATTAGTTCTATAGAACAGTACATGCACATTCTGCAAAACTAGAACGTTGTGCAAGAATCACTTTGCGAATATCTTTTAAATACGCGTTAAATTTCGGATTTAAATAAAATAACTTAGTAGATTTAATTGGCGTTTAAGTAATTTTACTGATTCTAAAATGAAAAATATCTATTTAAATAAAACAGTTTAAATTAAATGCATTAAAAGAAAAAAATGTGTGTAAAAACAGAAGAGTCAGCAAGAATAAAAAACGTAGGTCAAAAATCTGGATTTAGACACAGGACAGTAAGAAGAAACCAATAAGGACAAGAAGAATAATTAATTACTAATCCAAGCCCAATAAAAACACGTAAGCACTTAGGGCTCCAGACGAATAAGCAGTGATTGCCGTTCTTTCGAGAAAGCATGACAAACTTGATCTTGCGGAGAAAAAAACAAGTCAAGAAAAAAGATCCCTAAAATGTTATTTCTCTTATTTTTGTTGTGAGGCAAAAGTGAGAAGATAAGATTCTGTTATTTTATCTGATAAAAATAACTAGTCACTTGATACTATGTGTCAATAGCATTGTTTACATGACTAGCAGACACATTACACAGATAGTTGGAATATGTTTCCTTGTCGAGTCTATCTCTGCAGTCGTAATAAATAATGTCATGACTAAGTTTTATGTCTGTTTTGAGAGTTCAAGAGTTCAATAATAGTTTGAATTCCTCTATCAGAAGGATAGGTTCTGCGGATAGAGTAAAGGGGAATATACATGAGTTTAAAAATTAAAATAGGTGTGTATAATGTTTGTATGTTAAAGAGCTTGTGTATAATTAATATGTAGTGAGATTATGACGTTATCAATGCAGTACCTATCATGTTGACCCTTTTTAACACAGGCATGCGCCATTACTCATGAATTGTAGCTGACTAAAACTGTAACATATTGTCATAATTACAAATCATTATTTTAGCATGTCCCATGTTCAACTCTCCTAAATTGGAGTTAATAGCGAGCACAGCTCGCAGCTCGCGAAGAGCGGTAAGCTCTACGGCAATTACGTGTCATGTGATCAAAATGAAATCACGTGATCAAAATCTGCTTAATGCTGATAATGATTTTTTGGGAAGGTTGCATAGCAAACTTTCCTCTTGCTAACGCTCAGATATATTGAAACTACTGCGACCGGCGTGTAATAAAACCTTACGCTCGTAAAATATAGGTCACATTGGAGGAATCTATCAATTACATGAATCGGTGACCACATTTATCTTGAGCAACTTTACTATACATGTCCTTTCGTATTATGTCTCATTTACTGTATAACTGATAATTAATATTACGATTTAAACAAATATTCCATGTTCATCCGCGAGAGAAAGACTCGTTACACTTTTTGGTTTTGGAAATCAACGCGATATTTGGCAATCCTCGCGATAGCTGTTCACTGAACCGACAAATGTAGTACTGACAAAGTGGCATCAGTTTAATAATATTTGACGACGTTATTTTGATTGAAGTGATTTAATGATTATTTTGTGCGATCGTGTGGTCGTCGTTTCATACGGTTTTTGCATTCTATTTTGAACGTGTTTAATTAAATGAAAATCGACACAAAAGTGTGTGCTTTGTCGATGTACAGAATTTCAGAGCGGCGCCATCTATAAAAATTTTTGAGGGTGGGAAAATGGCATGTAGAAGTTTCGTAAATAAAATACAAGTAGTTAAATTAAATATAACAATTTCTAACTAATAAAAATATATTGAAAAAGATATTTTTGTGTTTGTGACACAAGAATAGTAATTTATTTGACATCGGGGATCAATTGCACTCACCATGTCGCTACATTATTTCCATAGTAAAAGCTGACACAATTTGTTTCCGGTCCTTTTGATTAATTTTCATAATTGGTAATTCATGCTGAACCATTAATATTTCTCGTTAAATTAGTTGAAATTGGTCACCACCCATAGTAATAAGCCAAAAAACGTACCAATTTTCTGTGTATGTTTACCTCACGAAATTGCCGTCGTTTCAGACGATGTTGCATATTTATGCTTTAAGTATCTAATTAAATAAAAGTCAAAACGATATATTTTTCTTCATTTTATGGTTTCCTTAAAACAAATGAAGATGTGATCAATTCAGTGTGTTTTAGCAGAAGTTTTTTGAGTGACAAATAAAACCTCTTAGCGCGTATGGTCGATCTTATGTTCCTTATGTAGATCCAAAAAGGTGCAAATTGAAATCAGCAATTATTTTAACATTTGTTCAGCGTTTTGAAATGCTGTTTTTCAATTTGATAGAGCGATTTTCCTAGGTAAATTTTGACCAAAATTAGAACAGGTGTAACATGGAGCAATCGATTATTGTCCATTTGAAAACCTCTGGGCAATTTCGTTTGCGGTTTAGGCGCGAATACCATAGAACGTCACGAAAGCTGGCGATCTTTGTAAACATCGTAAGACACTTGCTGAAAACAAAAAGTGTCAGATTGCGTAGCAAAAGTTAAGTACATGTAAACAACAAGCATTGTATGGAATATGTACAGTGGACATTTTTTATTGGTTTTTTGTAATAAAAAGTTACAATACCGCATATTGAATATTAATTTTTTTAATTGCAAGCAGAAAAGCACTCCATGTGATTGTGTCTTTTATTATAAGCTATTAGCACACTGTTTAAATTTAAAACAAACTAGTTGACATGCATTCTGATTATAAAGATATATGTTGTCTCATAAGTCTTACAATTGTTTGTTTGTTTGAATCCGGGGGATTTATAAAAAATGATTTACATGCGCTTTTGAATAATACTGGGTAGATCTTGTTATAGTTTGTGGGACTCGATATAACAAAATCGACTTAGTATCATTCGAAAGCACATGTAAATCGATTTGCACAGATCCCTGTGTTGTAATTGTTGCAACTTTCAGCAATTTTTCAGCTATATTTGGGCGTCCTGTTTTTATTGGAGGAGAAAGCCAGATTATAGGAGTCTTTTAATAAATGTCAATCAAGATTGAAGTTGAGCACACCCTGGCAGCAGTAAGATTCAAACAAGTGCTGACAGGTATTCGATCAATAATAGATGAATACTACCTTAACCACTCGGCAACTGAAGCCCTGGAGTATTACAGAAATAAATTATTTTAGTTTTGAATATTTTAGAAGCTTATGCCATCACTTACATTTATAAGGAGACATTTACATATATATATACATGTATTTGATGCAAGTTATATTCCAACCATATAACAGGTGCGATTTTTATGTCTGAAATGGGCAGCAGCAAATTTGTCTTATTTATTAATATATTTAAAAAAGTTATGATAGAAACATCTTCAATTGTATCGTTGCACTGAATGGATTTTGATGCAATTTTGATGGACTCTTTGTCACATAGTGCTATTGTACACCTGATATTTTATATTTTGATTGGAATGATATTTAGGATTTCCCATAGCAAACATTGACTTGCCATTCTTTGATGTAGGGTTTACGTATCTCTTATCCACAACTACTTGCACCACTGAGTGGGATTTGATGAAACTTTTGCAGAATCCTTTGTCATATATGGTGGAATTGTGCACCTGATATTACTGATATTAAAGGTTTGAGCAAAACGATTTTTGGAGTTTCCAACAGCAAAGCCCTGGACATTGCATGCCATTCAAGACATAGGGGAGCTGGGGCTATCAATTATGAGGATTGCAAAGTTTTTTCTAGTCTTTTTAATTAAAATATCTAATATGTTTCTAAATTTACCTGATTTATTTTACATTGGTTTGTTTTATTGCCTGTCAAACATGAGGCAGGAATCTCATTTCATACTTGCAAAGCAACCTTTCCTTCGGTGCAGTCTGCACTTTGATTTTCGTCTGGAAGTTGATATCGTCAAAAAACTGGAACAAAGTGAATGAAGAAAAGTACTAAAAATAATTTTAAGAAAGATTTGAAAATACAGTTGACATCGATAAAAAAATAAATGTTATATTTAAAATTCACAACAAACATTTCCTACTATTTTTTTGCAATCTCTAAATCGATCTTAAAAAACTGACAATCAAATCACACTTCATGTGACGTCACAGTTACAACGAAAGATGTCACGTGACTACTGAAATTTAGATGCGCTTTTATGATGATAGGAAATAAACGTCAATAATAAATGACTATATTGTCTGTGCTCGCATTTTGGCAATGCCTACTCCATATTAAATTAGTTTGTTGTTATTATGTCTTTCTTATCGTACCAACATTACAAAAACCATTGTATTTTAATATTTCTACCTGTTCCATCAAATAAATTTATCCTACAATGTAAAAAACAGACCAAGATTCTGTCTACTTACGTATATCACTATACATTGGTAGTTACTTTTTATGTCTCTCTACAGATTATTAACTGCTAAAAATTATCTTCTCTCCTTCTTCTTTTAACAGTTAATTAGAATATACGAAGACATAATCGAAAGAACAAAATCTAAATACCACATTACAAAGCCATGGCCAAAACAGCAAACATCAAATACTGAAAAAAGCTGTAACCCGAATCTTTTTGAATAAAGGGATTATACTATAGTGTTAAGGAATTGTGGCCTTATCTTGCTGCACACCACAAATGGCCGAATCGAAGAAATGTCGTCACCATATATGAATTTAATGATAGCGACAATAAAGATTTACTTAACTGATACATATTGTTGTTATTTATATGGAGAAGGTACGAATCACGCTACATTAGACGGCCATGTTGTTGTTGTTGTTGTTGTTGATTCCTCCACTGTCTGGAGAACTGCAGGCTCGGATTAAAAAACACTATAGCTCTCTGCATAAAATAGGTAAATTAGAGAAAGGGAATAGATAAGTGACTCTAGTCCCTGGTGAGATACAATTAATTGTCCATTCATGTAATATTTTAAAGTCCACCTCTAAAAAGCGGATCGAATAATAATTCTGCGTTGTGTTTAATGTGATTATAGTTGTTGTGAAAATTGTAAACATTTTTGATGAAATTGTTCATCTGTTCAATAAACTCTAGTTAACAATACACAGTGTAGCAATTTTAGTTAAGTGCGCGACTAATTTCCGAAGAAACATGACATTTCAGTGGTGATTGAAAAAAAAATCAGGAAACACTTAAATTACCAAGTATTATGTGCAGCGCAAATGATGATTAGAAAAGGAACACAAGATATTTTTATAACTTTTCGTGCGCTTTAAAAAATATATTGTACTTTTTCTTCACAATGTCAGACAATATTGCGCACAAGACAACGTGATAATGAAAACTAATGAAGTTTCCGCCATTTCCGAACTGTATCCTGCCAGTGTTGTTATTGCCGTCTGCGTGAATATTTTACATAATCTTTCTTGACAAATGACAACTTGGAATGAGATTACATAAACATACTGATTGACAATAAAGTATACTTAATGAAATTGATTAAACCTGTTGTTGAGGCAACGAGATGATAAGAATTGAAATTAAATCCGTTCATTACCCAGTGACACGATTTATGAAACATTAATTTGTCTCCGTACATTCCAAGAAAGATGTCAATGTATTCAGCTTGTTTACCCCACCTACGTGTACATAACTGGAAGACCAGCCGATATACTAAACTCATGTACCGGTAATTTGGGTGCAGTGTATTTTTATTTCCTTCAATTGTTAAAGTCTGGTGAACTCGCCAAATTTACATTAAGCTTACATCAGTGAGGACACATATGAGAGTATAATTGACTGGCTTAAAGTTGTCACTCGACAAAATATTGCTAGTTTGAACTCGTTACAATCCTAACCCTCGATTGTTATACACTATCACGACTAAAAATCGGAAAAAAAACATCGTTGCAAAACGACAACAAAAAACCTATCTGTACAAATCAAAACCAAAAGACGCTATCATTGTTATTAAAGCCTATATCGTACTTACATACAAAGGTAAAGACAAGATATTAAACATGTCATATAAATTAAATTTCATATATGGAATCTGCAGATATTAAAAGATTAAAAACAATTATTGACATATTTTTAAAATATTCTATTGGTTGTGTATTCGCATTTAAGCTCGTCTAAGCTGCTCTTTAATTAATCTCCTTTACATTTAATGCCGATGACTATACATCAATGATACTAATGAAATGAAAAGGGGTTTTTAGGTTTTTTGCAGGGGTCAGAGTTTTCACCTGATACTCCGGCTTTCTCCACCCAATAAAAGCTGGACACCATGATATAGATAATAGGTTTCTGAAAATGACGATAAACCACAACAAATAATACAGGACACTATATAAGTTGTACTGGAAACCGTATTTCATTGCCTAGAGATTCATTAGGTACTATCTTGCTTCTGCAAAAAGCTTGAACATATTTTATTATGCATGAGTCATCATGAAAAAAAATGTTAAATGTTGTGTCATCCAGTTTTATTGATAATCCGAAGAAAACCCTCGACTTTGGTAGGACACCTGTAATAAATTCAACGGAATTTCTTAAATGCTTCTCCAACAAGTAACATTCCTCATAACTAGACGGGGGCCTCGGTGGCCGAGTGGTCAAGGTAGTTCGTCTACTATTGATCACGTGGTCTGTCAACACTGAGATTGCGGGTTCGATTCCCACTGCAGGCAGGGTGTACTCGACTCCAATCTTAATTGACAAGGATTGCCAGTTTTCCTACCGCAGGTCGGGGGTTTTCTCCGGGTACTCCGGCTTCCTCCCCCAATAAAAACTGGACGCCATGATATAGCTGAAAAATTGCTGAAAGTGGCGTTAAACACCATCAAACAAACAAACAACAACATAACTAGACGCATAAGATATTACGAACTATCCTTAGGAGATATTTTGCCGAGAACATCCAGAAGGCTTGTCCATATTGTCGTACCCTCGATGTCTTTGTCTTTATAGAATACATTAGTGAATAAGAATAAACAGAAACACCAACGTCTAGAAATCAGCGATCAAATATAGCAAACATAATATGACTAGAATAGTCACATAACAATATGACTAAAATAGTCATTTTAATTGGAAAGAACAAGACGATTCTATTATTTTACCCGTTAAATGTTCGTGATGTTTTGTTAAAACCAGCATGTTGTCCAATAGTGATGACAAACAAGGTAGCGTGTGGGCCATAAATTCAATTACGTGATCGTAGGTAAAGTTAATTGTCTAAGATCTGACAGGATGTTTCAACGTCTGCTACATTAAACAACGGATAATTCACTTAATTTTGTTTGAGAATATCGAAGGCTTAAACATTGAGAAATTGGCTATAAAAAGTTTCTGAAAATCTTAAGGTAGGTAATGTCATGCAAAGTTCCTATTAAATATCTTTTCAACGATCTTTACCGAAATAAATATATTTGTCCAGACATTTTTAACATAAATGACAATCAATCTTTGATGATGGAAGCTAGCAGGTTCTTTTTGTTCTATAATTGTGTTTAGTAAGTTGATTACTTTGTTTTATTCAGAAATATTATTTTTCTAAATCGCACATAATTCATAAGGCATTCAAATAGCAGATTAGTTGATAACAATGAACTCTGATAGCAAAATTCTGTTTAATCTCATACCCTTTCTTTGGGTCCAACAAGAATTGTTTGAATTTAATCATCTTTCCTTGAACTTCTGTTCAAAAGACAGAAATATGTCTAAATTGTCCTTGTTACAAATAACAACAATTATTAATTGTTGTCATGCTATATTAAATAGGTAAATCATCATAGCTGTTTTGCCATACAAACATCCGACTATTGATATTCAATGTATTTCGGCTATAATTAGAATACGAATACGGAACACGTCTCTGTTACAAAACATAAATGAAGTCAATAACAAATTACCAAACACCGAATGAAACTGTTAAACAAGACAATCTACAAATCAAACTCCGAGAAAATAGCAAACTCCAAAGCCAACAACCAAAACTATAGAAACTACAGCAATGGTCGTGAGTTCATGTAAGCATTTCAATAGAAATAGTATGACATGCCAACCTCCCGATTCCATTACTTTAGTATGTGAGTTGGTTAGTTGATTAAAACGTATGGGTATCATATACCACCAGTTAGTATTAGGTGTATCATATACCACCAGTTAGTATTAGGGGTATCATATACCAGTTATTATTAGGTGTATCATATACCAAGTTAGTATTCGGAGTATCATATACCGCCAGGTAGTATTAGTTGTATCATATACCAACAGTTAGTATAAGGTGTATCATATACCAACAGTTAGTATTAGGAGTATCATATACCACCAGTTAGTATTAGGGGTATCATATACCACCAGTTAGTATTAGGTGTATCATATACCAAGTTAGTATTAGGTGTATCATATACCACCAATTAGTATTAGGTATATCATATACCACCAGTTAGTATTAGGTGTATCATATACCAAGTTAGTATTAGGTGTATCATATACCAAGTTAGTATAAGGTGTATCATATACCACCAGTTAGTATTAGGTGTATCATATACCAAGTTAGTATTAGGGATATCATATACCACCAGTTAGTATTAGGTGTATCATATACCACCAGTTAGTATTAGGTGTATCATATACCACCAGTTAGTATTAGGTGTATCATATACCACCAGATAGTATTAGGTGTATCATATACCAACAGTTAGTATTAGGTGTATCATATACCACCAGTTAGTATTAGGAGTATCATATACCAAGTTAGTATTAGGAGTATCATATACCAAGTTAGTATTAGGAGTATCATATACCAAGTTAGTATTAGGAGTATCATATACCAACAGTTAGTATTAGGTGTATCATATACCAAGTTAGTATTAGGGATATCATATACCAAGTTAGTATTAGGGATATCATATACCACCAGTTAGTATTAGGTGTATCATATACCAACAGTTAATATTAAGAGTATCATATACCAAGTTAGTATTAGGAGTATCATATACCAAGTTAGTATTAGGAGTATCATATACCAAGTTAGTATTAGGAGTATCATATACCAAGTTAGTATTAGGAGTATCATATACCAAGTTAGTATTAGGAGTATCATATACCAAGTTAGTATTAGGTGTATCATATACCAAGTTAGTATTAGGAGTATCATATACCAAGTTAGTATTAGGAGTATCATATACCAAGTTAGTATTAGGGATATCATATACCACCAGTTAGTATTAGGTGTATCATATACCAACAGTTAGTATTAAGAGTATCATATACCAAGTTAGTATTAGGTGTATCATATACCAAGTTAGTATTAGGGATATCATATACCACCAGTTAGTATTAGGTGTATCATATACCAACAGTTAGTATTAAGAGTATCATATACCAAGTTAGTATTAGGTGTATCATATACCACCAGTTAGTATTAGGTGTATCATATACCACCAGTTAGTATTAGGAGTATCATATACCACCAGTTAGTATTAGGGGTATCATACACCACAAGTTTTGTATTAGGGGTATCATATACCACCAGTTAGTATTAGGTGTATCATATACCACAGTTAGTATTAGGTGTATCATATACCAACAGTTAATATTAGGTGTATCATATACCAACAGTTAGTATTAGGTGTATCATATACCAACAGTTAGTATTAAGGGTATCATATACCAACAGTTAGTATTAGGGGTATCATATACCAAGTTAGTATTAGGTGTATCATATACCACCAGTTAGAATTAGGTGTATCATATACCACAAGTTAGTATTAGGTGTATCATATACCACCAGTTAGTATTAGGTGTATCATATACCACCAGTTAGTATTAGGTGTATCATATACCACCAGTTAGTATTAGGTGTATCATATACCACCAGTTAGTATTAGGTGTATCATATACCAACAGTTAGTATTAGGTGTATCATATACCACCAGTTAGTATTAGGTGTATCATATACCACCAGTTAGTATTAGGTGTATCATATACCAACAGTTAGTATTAGGTGTATCATATACCACCAGTTAGTATTAGGTGTATCATATACCACCAGTTAGTATTAGGTGTATCATATACCACCAGTTAGTATTAGGTGTATCATATACCACCAGTTAGTATTAGGTGTATCATATACCACAAGTTAGTATTAGGTGTATCATATACCACAAGTTAGTATTAGGTGTATCATATACCACCAGATAGCATTGGGTGTATCATATACCACCAGTTAGTATTAGGTGTATCATATACCACCAGTTAGTATTAGGTGTATCATATACCAAGTTAGTATTAGGTGTATCATATACCACCAGTCAGTATTAGGGGTATCATACACCACAGTTAGTATTAGGTGTATCATATACCAACAGTTAGTATTAGGTGTATCATATACCAAGTTAGTATTAGGGGTATCATATACCACCAGTTAGTATTAGGTGTATCATATACCAACAGTTAGTATTAAGGGTACCATATACCAACAGTTAGTATTAGGTGTGTCATATACCACAAGTTTTGTATTAGGGGTATCATATACCACCAGTTAGTATTAGGTGTATCATATACCAACAGTCAGTATTAGGAGTATCATATACCACCAGTTAGTATTAGGTGTATCATATACCACCAGTTAGTATTAGGTGTATCATATACCAACAGTTAGTATTAGGTGTATCATATACCACAAGTTGTGTATTAGGGGTATCATATACCACCAGTTAGTATTAGGTGTATCATATACCAACAGTCAGTATTAGGAGTATCATATACCAACAGTTAGTATTAGGTGTATCATATACCACCAGATAGTATTAGGGGTATCATATACCACCAGTTAGTATTAGTTGTATCATAGACCAACAGTTAGTATGAGGGTATCATATACCACCAGTTAGTATGAGGGTATCATATACCACCAGTTAGTATGAGGGTATCATATACCACCAGTTAGTATTAGGTGTATCATATGCCACCAGTTAGTATTAGGTGTATCATATACCACAAGTTAGTATTAGGTGTATCATATACCACCAGTTAGTATTAGGTGTATCATATACCACCAGTTAGTATTAGATGTATCATATGCCACCAGTTAGTATTAGGTGTATCATATACCACCAGTTAGTATTAGGAGTATCATATACCACCAGTTAGTATTAGGTGTATCATATACCACCAGTTAGTATTAGGTGTATCATATACCCCCAGTTAGTATTAGGTGTATCATATACCACCAGTTAGTATTAGGGGTATCATATACCACCAGTTAGTATTAGGAGTATCATATACCACCAGTTAGTATTAGGTGTATCATATACCACCAGTTAGTATTAGGTGTATCATATACCACCAGTTAGTATTAGGTGTATCATATACCACAAGTTAGTATTAGGTGTATCATATACCAAGTTAGTATTAGGTGTATCATATACCACCAGTTAGTATTAGGAGTATCATATACCACCAGTTAGTATTAGGGGTATCATACACCACAAGTTTTGTATTAGGGGTATCATATACCACCAGTTAGTATTAGGTGTATCATATACCAACAGTTAATATTAGGTGTATCATATACCAACAGTTAGTATTAAGGGTATCATATACCAACAGTTAGTATTCGATGTATCATATACCACCAGTTAGTATTAGGTGTATCATATACCAAGTTAGTATTAGGTGTATCATATACCACCAGTTAGAATTAGGTGTATCATATACCACAAGTTAGTATTAGGTGTATCATATACCACCAGTTAGTATTAGGTGTATCATATACCACCAGTTAGTATTAGGTGTATCATATACCACCAGTTAGTATTAGGTGTATCATATACCACCAGTTAGTATTAGGTGTATCATATACCAACAGTTAGTATTAGGGGTATCATATACCAACAGTTAGTATTAGGGGTATCATATACCAAGTTAGTATTAGGTGTACCATATACCACCAGTTAGTATTAGGTGTACCATATAGCACCAGTTAGTATTAGGTGAATCATATTCCACCAGTTAGAATTAGGTGTATCATATACCACAAGTTAGTATTAGGTGTATCATATACCACAAGTTAGTATTAGGTGTATCATATACCACCAGTTAGTATTAGGTGTATCATATACCACCAGTTAGTATGAGGGTATCATATACCAACAGTTAGTATTAGGTGTATCATATACCACCAGTTAGTATTAGGTGTATCATATACCACCAGTTAGTATTAGGTGTATCATATACCACCAGTTAGTATGAGGGTATCATATACCACCAGTTAGTATTAGGTGTATCATATACCACCAGTTAGTATTAGGTGTATCATATACCACAAGTTAGTATTAGGTGTATCATATACCACCAGTTAGTATTAGGTGTATCATATACCACCAGTTAGTATGAGGGTATCATATACCAACAGTTAGTATTAGGTGTATCATATACCACAAGTTAGTATTAGGTGTATCATATACCACCAGATAGCATTGGGTGTATCATATACCACCAGTTAGTATTAGGTGTATCATATACCACCAGATAGCATTGGGTGTATCATATACCACAAGTTAGTATTAGGTGTATCATATACCACCAGTTAGTATTAGGTGTATCATATACCACCAGTTAGTATTAGGGGTATCATACACCACAGTTAGTATTAGGTGTATCATATACCAACAGTTAGTATTAGGTGTATCATATACCAAGTTAGTATTAGGGGTATCATATACCACCAGTTAGTATTAGGTGTATCATATACCAACAGTTAGTATTAAGGGTACCATATACCAACAGTTAGTATAAGGTGTATCATATACCACAAGTTTTGTATTAGGGGTATCATATACCACCAGTTAGTATTAGGTGTATCATATACCAACAGTCAGTATTAGGAGTATCATATACCACCAGTTAGTATTAGGTGTATCATATACCACCAGTTAGTATTAGGTGTATCATATACCAACAGTTAGTATTAGGTGTATCATATACCACAAGTTGTGTATTAGGGGTATCATATACCACCAGTTAGTATTAGGTGTATCATATACCAACAGTCAGTATTAGGAGTATCATATACCAACAGTTAGTATTAGGTGTATCATATACCACCAGATAGTATTAGGGGTATCATATACCACCAGTTAGTATTAGTTGTATCATAGACCAACAGTTAGTATGAGGGTATCATATACCACCAGTTAGTATGAGGGTATCATATACCACCAGTTAGTATGAGGGTATCATATACCACCAGTTAGTATGAGGGTATCATATACCACCAGTTAGTATTAGGTGTATCATATACCACCAGTTAGTATTAGGTGTATCATAGACCAACAGTTAGTATTAGGTGTATCATATACCACCAGTTAGTATTAGGTGTATCATATACCACCAGTTAGTATTAGGAGTATCATATACCACCAGTTAGTATTAGGTGTATCATATACCACCAGTTAGTATTAGGTGTATCATATACCACCAGTTAGTATTAGTTGTATCATATACCACCAGTTAGTATTAGTTGTATCATATACCAAGTTAGTATTAGGTGTATCATATACCAAGTTAGTATTAGGTGTATCATATACCACCAGTTAGTATGAGGGTATCATATACCACCAGTTAGTATTAGGTGTATCATATACCACCAGTTAGTATTAGGGGTATCATATACCACCAGTTAGTATTAGGTGTATCATATACCAAGTTAGTATTAGGGGTATCATATACCACCAGTTAGTATTAGGAGTATCATATACCAAGTTAGTATTAGGTGTATCATATACCAACAGTTAGTATTAGGTGTATCATATACCAACAGTTAGTATTAGGTGTATCATATACCACCAGTTAGTATTAGGTGTATCATATACCACCAGTTAGTATTAGGGGTATCATATACCACCAGTTAGTATTAGGTGTATCATATACCACCAGTTAGTATTAGGGGTATCATATACCACCAGTTAGTATTAGGTGTATCATATACCACCAGTTAGTATTAGGTGTATCATATACCAACAGTTAGTATTAGGTGTATCATATACCAACAGTTAGTATTAGGTGTATCATATACCACCAGTTAGTATTAGGTGTATCATATACCACAAGTTAGTATTAGGTGTATCATATACCACCAGTTAGTATTAGGTGTATCATATACCACCAGTTAGTATTAGGTGTATCATATACCACCAGTTAGTATTAGGTGTATCATATACCAACAGTTAGTATTAGGTGTATCATATACCAACAGTTAGTATTAGGTGTATCATATACCACCAGTTAGTATTAGGTGTATCATATACCACAAGTTAGTATTAGGTGTATCATATACCACCAGTTAGTATTAGGTGTATCATATACCAACAGTTAGTATTAGGTGTATCATATACCACAAGTTAGTATTAGGTGTATCATATACCACCAGTTAGTATTAGGTGTATCATATACCAACAGTTAGTATTAGGTGTATCATATACCAACAGTTAGTATTAGGTGTATCATATACCACCAGTTAGTATTAGGTGTATCATATACCACAAGTTAGTATTAGGTGTATCATATACCAACAGTTTGTATTAGGGGTATCATATACCACCAGTTAGTATTAGGTGTATCATATACCACCAGTTAGTATTAGGGGTATCATATACCACCAGTTAGTATTAGGGGTATCATATACCACCAGTTAGTATTAGGTGTATCATATACCACCAGTTAGTATTAGGTGTATCATATACCACAAGTTAGTATTAGGTATATCATATACCACCAGTTAGTATTAGGTGTAACATATACCACCAGTTAGTATTAGGTGTATCATATACCACCAGTCAGTATTAGGTGTATCATAGACCACCAGTTAGTATTAGGTGTATCATATACCACCAGTTAGTATTAGGTATATCATATACCACCAGATAGTATTGGGTGTATCATATACCACCAGTTAGTATTAGGTGTATCATATACCACCAGTTAGTATTAGGTGTACCATATACCACCAGTTAGTATTAGGTGTATCATATACCACCAGTTAGTATTAGGTGTAACATATACCACCAGTTAGTATTAGGTGTATCATATACCACCAGTCAGTATTAGGTGTATCATAGACCACCAGTTAGTATTAGGTGTATCATATACCACCAGTTAGTATTAGGTGTATCATATACCACAAGTTAGTATTAGGTGTATCATATACCAACAGTTAGTATTAGGTGTATCATATACCACCAGTTAGTATTAGGTGTATCATATACCACCAGTCAGTATTAGGTGTATCATAGACCACCAGTTAGTATTAGGTGTATCATATACCACCAGTTAGTATTAGGTATATCATATACCACCAGATAGTATTGGGTGTATCATATACCACCAGTTAGTATTAGGTGTATCATATACCACAAGTTAGTATTAGGTATATCATATACCACCAGTTAGTATTAGGTGTATCATATACCACAAGTTAGTATTAGGTATATCATATACCACCAGTTAGTATTAGGTGTATCATATGCCACTGGTTAGTATTAGGTGTATCATATACCACCAGTTAGTATTAGGTATATCATATACCACCAGTTAGTATTAGGTGTATCATATGCCACTGGTTAGTATTAGGGGTATCATATACCAACAGTTAGTATTAGGTGTATCATATACCACCAGTTAGTATTAGGTGTATCATATACCACCAGTTAGTATTAGGTGTATCATATACCACAAGTTAGTATTAGGTGTATCATATACCACCAGTTAGTATTAGGTGTATCATATACCACCAGTTAGTATTAGGTGTATCATATACCACAAGATAGTATTAAGTGTATCATATACCACCAGTTAGTATTAGGTGTATCATATACCACCAGTTAGTATTAGGTGTATCATATACCACCAGTTAGTATTAGGGGTATCATATACCACCAGTTAGTATTAGGTATATCATATACCACCAGTTAGTATTAGGTGTATCATATACCACAAGTCAGTATTAGGTATATCATATACCACCAGTTAGTATTAGGTATATCATATACCACCAGTTAGTATTAGGTGTATCATATACCATCAGTTAGTATTAGGTATATCATATACCACCAGTTAGTATTAGGTGTATCATAGACCACCAGTTAGTATTAGGTGTATCATATACCACCAGTTAGTATTAGGGGTATCATATACCACCAGTTAGTATTAGGTGAATCATATTCCACCAGTTAGTATTAGGTGTATCATATACCACCAGTTAGTATTAGGTGTATCATATACCAACAGTTAGTATTAGGTGTATCATATACCACAAGTTAGTATTAGGTGTATCATATACCAAGTTAGTATTAGGTGTATCATATACCAACAGTTAGTATTAGGTGTATCATATACCAACAGTTAGTATTAGGGGTATCATATACCAACAGTTAGTATTAGGTGAATCATATACCACCAGTTAGTATTAGTTGTATCATATACCACAAGTTAGTATTAGGTGTATCATATACCAAGTTAGTATTAGGGGTATCATATACCACCAGTTAGTATTAGGAGTATCATATACCACCAGTTAGTATTAGGGGTATCATATACCACCAGTTAGTATTAGGTGTATCATATACCACCAGTTAGTATTAGGTGTATCATATACCACCAGTTAGTATTAGGGGTATCATATACCACCAGTTAGTATTAGGTATATCATATACCACCAGTTAGTATTAGGTGTATCATATACCACAAGTCAGTATTAGGTGTATCATATACCACCAGTTAGTATTAGGGGTATCATATACCACCAGTTAGTATTAGGTGAATCATATTCCACCAGATAGTATTAGGTGTATCATATACCACAAGTTAGTATTAGGTGTATCATATACCAACAGTTAGTATTAGGTGTATCATATACCACAAGTTAGTATTAGGTGTATCATATACCAAGTTAGTATTAGGTGTATCATATACCAACAGTTAGTATTAGGTGTATCATATACCACCAGTTAGTATTAGGTGTATCATATACCAACAGTTAGTATTAGGTGTATCATATACCACCAGTTAGTATTAGGTGTATCATATACCACCAGTTAGTATTAGGTGTATCATATACCAACAGTTAGTATTAGGTGTATCATATACCACAAGTTAGTATTAGGTGTATCATATACCAAGTTAGTATTAGGTGTATCATATACCAACAGTTAGTATTAGGTGTATCATATACCAACAGTTAGTATTAGGTGTATCATATTCCACCAGTTAGTATTAGGGGTATCATATACCACCAGTTAGTATTAGGTGAATCATATACCACCAGTTAGTATTAGTTGTATCATATACCACAAGTTAGTATTAGGTGTATCATATACCAAGTTAGTATTAGGGGTATCATATACCACCAGTTAGTATTAGGAGTATCATATACCAAGTTAGTATTAGGTGTATCATATACCAACAGTTAGTATTAGGTGTATCATATACCACCAGTTAGTATTAGGTGTATCATATACCACAAGTTAGTATTAGGTATATCATATACCACCAGTTAGTATTAGGTGTATCATAGACCACCAGTCAGTATTAGGTGTATCATAGACCACCAGTTAGTATTAGGTGTATCATATACCACCAGTTAGTATTAGGTATATCATATACCACCAGATAGTATTGGGTGTATCATATACCACCAGTTAGTATGAGGGTATCATATACCACCAGTTAGTATTAGGTGTATCATATACCAACAGTTAGTATTAGGTATATCATATACCACCAGTTAGTATTAGGTGTATCATATGCCACTGGTTAGTATTAGGGGTATCATATACCACCAGTTAGTATTAGGTATATCATATACCACCAGTTAGTATTAGGTGTATCATATACCAAGTTAGTGTTAGGGGTATCATATACCACCAGTTAGTATTAGGTGAATCATATTCCACCAGTTAGTATTAGGTGTATCATATACCACCAGTTAGTATTAGGTGTATCATATACCACCAGTTAGTATTAGGTGTATCATATACCAACAGTTAGTATTAGGTGTATCATATACCACAAGTTAGCATTAGGTGTATCATATACCAAGTTAGTATTAGGTGTATCATATACCAACAGTTAGTATCAGGTGTATCATATACCAACAGTTAGTATTAGGGGTATCATATACCACCAGTTAGTATTAGGTGAATCATATACCACCAGTTAGTATTAGTTGTATCATATACCACAAGTTAGTATTAGGTGTATCATATACCAAGTTAGTATCAGGTGTATCATATACCAACAGTTAGTATTAGGTGTATCATATACCACCAGTTAGTATTAGGTGTATCATATACCACCAGTTGTAGTATTACGTGTATCATATACCACCAGTTGTAGTATTACGTGTATCATATACCAACAGATAGTATTAGGTGTATCATATACCATCAGTTAGTATTAGGTGTATCATATACCAACAGTCAGTATTAGGTGTATCATATACCACCAGTTAGTATTAGGGGTATAATATACCACCAGCTAGTATTAGGTGTATCATATACCACCAGTTAGTATTAGGTGTATCATATACCACCAGTTAGTATTAGGGGTATCACATACCACCAGTTAGTAATAGGTGTATCATATACCACCAGTTAGTATTAGGTGTATCATATACCACCAGTTAGTATTAGGTGTATCATATACCAAGTTAGTATTAGGTGTATCATATACCAAGTTAGTATTAGGTGTATCATATACCAACAGTTAGTATTTGGTGTATCATATACCACCAGTTAGTATTAGGTGTATCATATACCACCAGTTAGTATTATGTGTATCATATACCAACAGTCAGTATTAGGTGTATCATATACCAACAGTAAGTATTAGGTGTATCATATACCAACAGTTAGTATTAGGTGTATCATATACCACCAGTTAGTATTAGGGGTATCATATACCACCAGTTAGTATTAGGGTATCATATACCACAAGTTAGTATAAGGTGTATCATATACCACCAGTTTGTATTAGGGGTATCATATACCACCAGTTAGTACTAGGAGTATCATATACCACAAGTTAGTATTAAGGTATCATATACCACCAGTTAGTATTAGGGGTATCATATACCAACAGTTAGTATTAGGTGTATCATATACCAAGTTAGTATTAGGTGTATCATATACCACCAGTTAGTATTAAGTGTATCATATACCACCAGTTAATATTAGGAGAATCATATACCAAGTTAGTATTAGGGGTATCATATACCAACAGTTAGTATTAGGTGTATCATATACCAAGTTAGTATTAGGTGTATCATATACCAAGTTAGTATTAGGTGTATCATAGACCACCAGTTAGTATTAGTTGTATCAAATACCACAAGTTAGTATTAGGTATATCATATACCACCAGTTAGTATTAGGTGTAACATATACCACCAGTTAGTATTAGGTGTATCATATACCACAAGTTTGTATTAGGTATATCATATACCACCAGTTAGTATTAGGTGTAACATATACCACCAGTTAGTATTAGGTGTATCATATACCACCAGTCAGTATTAAGTGTATCATAGACCACAAGTTAGTATTAGGTGTATCATAGACCACCAGTTAGTATTAGGTATATCATATACCACCAGTTAGTATTAGGTGTATCATATACCACCAGTTAGTATTAGGTATATCATATACCAACAGTTAGTATTAGTTGTATCATATACCACCAGTTAGTATTAGTTGTATCATATACCACCAGTTAGTATTAGGTGTATCATATACCACCAGATAGTATTAGGTGTATCATATACCACCAGTTAGTATTAGGTGTATCATATACCACCAGTTAGTGTTAGGTATATCATATACCAACAGTTAGTATTAGGTGTATCATATACCACCAGTTAGTATTAGGTGTATCATATGCCACTGGTTAGTGTTAGGGGTATCATATACCAACAGTTAGTATTAGGTGTATCATATACCACCAGTTAGTATTAGGTGTATCATATACCACCAGTTAGTATTAGGTGTATCATATACCACCAGTTAGTATTAGGGGTATCATATACCAACAGTTAGTATTAGGTGTATCATATACCAACAGTTAGTATTAGGTGTATCATATACCAAGTTAGTATTAGGTGTATCATATACCACCAGTTAGTATTAGGTATATCATATACCACCAGTTAGTATTAGGTGTATCATATACCAAGTTAGTATTAGGTGTATCATATACCAAGTTAGTATAAGGTGTATCATATACCACCAGTTAGTATTAGGTGTATCATATACCAAGTTAGTATTAGGGATATCATATACCACCAGTTAGTATTAGGTGTATCATATACCACCAGTTAGTATTAGGTGTATCATATACCACCAGATAGTATTAGGTGTATCATATACCAACAGTTAGTATTAGGTGTATAATATACCAACAGTTAGTATTAGGAGTATCATATACCAAGTTAGTATTAGGAGTATCATATACCAAGTTAGTATTAGGAGTATCATATACCAAGTTAGTATTAGGAGTATCATATACCAACAGTTAGTATTAGGTGTATCATATACCAAGTTAGTATTAGGGATATCATATACCAAGTTAGTATTAGGGATATCATATACCACCAGTTAGTATTAGGTGTTTCATATACCAACAGTTAATATTAAGAGTATCATATACCAAGTTAGTATTAGGAGTATCATATATCAAGTTAGTATTAGGAGTATCATATACCAAGTTAGTATTAGGAGTATCATATACCAAGTTAGTATTAGGAGTATCATATACCAAGTTAGTATTAGGAGTATCATATACCAAGTTAGTATTAGGTGTATCATATACCAAGTTAGTATTAGGAGTATCATATACCAAGTTAGTATTAGGAGTATCATATACCAAGTTAGTATTAGGGATATCATATACCACCAGTTAGTATTAGGTGTATCATATACCAACAGTTAGTATTAAGAGTATCATATACCAAGTTAGTATTAGGTGTATCATATACCAAGTTAGTATTAGGGATATCATATACCACCAGTTAGTATTAGGTGTATCATATACCAACAGTTAGTATTAAGAGTATCATATACCAAGTTAGTATTAGGTGTATCATATACCACCAGTTAGTATTAGGTGTATCATATACCACCAGTTAGTATTAGGAGTATCATATACCACCAGTTAGTATTAGGTGTATCATATACCACCAGTTAGTATTAGGAGTATCATATACCACCAGTTAGTATTAGGGGTATCATACACCACAAGTTTTGTATTAGGGGTATCATATACCACCAGTTAGTATTAGGTGTATCATATACCAACAGTTAATATTAGGTGTATCATATACCAACAGTTAGTATTAGGTGTATCATATACCAACAGTTAGTATTAAGGGTATCATATACCAACAGTTAGTATTAGGGGTATCATATACCAAGTTAGTATTAGGTGTATCATATACCACCAGTTAGAATTAGGTGTATCATATACCACAAGTTAGTATTAGGTGTATCATATACCACCAGTTAGTATTAGGTGTATCATATACCACCAGTTAGTATTAGGTGTATCATATACCACCAGTTAGTATTAGGTGTATCATATACCACCAGTTAGTATTAGGTGTATCATATACCACCAGTTAGTATTAGGTGTATCATATACCACCAGTTAGTATTAGGTGTATCATATACCACCAGTTAGTATTAGGTGTATCATATACCACAAGTTAGTATTAGGTGTATCATATACCACCAGATAGCATTGGGTGTATCATATACCACCAGTTAGTATTAGGTGTATCATATACCACCAGTTAGTATTAGGTGTATCATATACCAAGTTAGTATTAGGTGTATCATATACCACCAGTTAGTATTAGGGGTATCATACACCACAGTTAGTATTAGGTGTATCATATACCAACAGTTAGTATTAGGTGTATCATATTCCAAGTTAGTATTAGGGGTATCATATACCACCAGTTAGTATTAGGTGTATCATATACCAACAGTTAGTATTAAGGGTACCATATACCAACAGTTAGTATTAGGTGTATCATATACCACAAGTTTTGTATTAGGGGTATCATATACCACCAGTTAGTATTAGGTGTATCATATACCAACAGTCAGTATTAGGAGTATCATATACCACCAGTTAGTATTAGGTGTATCATATACCACCAGTTAGTATTAGGTGTATCATATACCACCAGTTAGTATTAGGTGTATCATATACCACCAGTTAGTATTAGGTGTATCATATACCACCAGTTAGTATTAGGTGTATCATATACCACCAGTTAGTATTAGGTGTATCATATACCACAAGTTAGTATTAGGTGTATCATATACCACCAGATAGCATTGGGTGTATCATATACCACCAGTTAGTATTAGGTGTATCATATACCACCAGTTAGTATTAGGTGTATCATATACCACCAGTTAGTATTAGGTGTATCATATACCAAGTTAGTATTAGGTGTATCATATACCACCAGTTAGTATTAGGGGTATCATACACCACAGTTAGTATTAGGTGTATCATATACCAACAGTTAGTATTAGGTGTATCATATACCAAGTTAGTATTAGGGGTATCATATACCACCAGTTAGTATTAGGTGTATCATATACCAACAGTTAGTATTAAGGGTACCATATACCAACAGTTAGTATTAGGTGTATCATATACCACAAGTTTTGTATTAGGGGTATCATATACCACCAGTTAGTATTAGGTGTATCATATACCACCAGTTAGTATTAGGTGTATCATATACCACCAGTTAGTATTAGGTGTATCATATACCACAAGTTGTGTATTAGGGGTATCATATACCACCAGTTAGTATTAGGTGTATCATATACCAACAGTCAGTATTAGGAGTATCATATACCAACAGTTAGTATTAGGTGTATCATATACCACCAGATAGTATTAGGGGTATCATATACCACCAGTTAGTATTAGTTGTATCATAGACCAACAGTTAGTATGAGGGTATCATATACCACCAGTTAGTATGAGGGTATCATATACCACCAGTTAGTATGAGGGTATCATATACCACCAGTTAGTATGAGGGTATCATAGACCAACAGTTAGTATTAGGTGTATCATATACCACCAGTTAGTATTAGGTGTATCATATACCACCAGTTAGTATTAGGAGTATCATATACCACCAGTTAGTATTAGGTGTATCATATACCACCAGTTAGTATGAGGGTATCATATACCACCAGTTAGTATTAGGTGTATCATATACCACCAGTTAGAATTAGGGGTATCATATACCACCAGTTAGTATTAGGTGTATCATATACCAAGTTAGTATTAGGTGTATCATATACCACCAGTTAGTATTAGGAGTATCATATACCACCAGTTAGTATTAGGGGTATCATACACCACAAGTTTTGTATTAGGGGTATCATATACCACCAGTTAGTATTAGGTGTATCATATACCAACAGTTAATATTAGGTGTATCATATACCAACAGTTAGTATTAGGTGTATCATATACCAACAGTTAGTATTAAGGGTATCATATACCAACAGTTAGTATTAGGTGTATCATATACCACCAGTTAGTATTAGGTGTATCATATACCACCAGTTAGTATTAGGTGTATCATATACCACCAGTTAGTATTAGGTGTATCATATACCACCAGTTAGTATTAGGTGTATCATATACCACCAGTTAGTATTAGGTGTATCATATACCACCAGTTAGAATTAGGTGTATCATATACCACCAGTTAGTATTAGGTGTATCATATACCACCAGTTAGAATTAGGTGTATCATATACCACCAGTTAGTATTAGGTGTATCATATACCACCAGTTAGTATTAGGTGTATCATATACCACCAGTTAGTATTAGGTGTATCATATACCACCAGTTAGTATTAGGTGTATCATATACCACCAGTTAGTATTAGGTGTATCATATACCACAAGTTAGTATTAGGTGTATCATATACCACCAGATAGCATTGGGTGTATCATATACCACCAGTTAGTATTAGGTGTATCATATACCACCAGTTAGTATTAGGTGTATCATATACCAAGTTAGTATTAGGTGTATCATATACCACCAGTTAGTATTAGGGGTATCATACACCACAGTTAGTATTAGGTGTATCATATACCAACAGTTAGTATTAGGTGTATCATATACCAAGTTAGTATTAGGGGTATCATATACCACCAGTTAGTATTAGGTGTATCATATACCAACAGTCAGTATTAGGAGTATCATATACCACCAGTTAGTATTAGGTGTATCATATACCACCAGTTAGTATTAGGTGTATCATATACCAACAGTTAGTATTAGGTGTATCATATACCACAAGTTGTGTATTAGGGGTATCATATACCACCAGTTAGTATTAGGTGTATCATATACCAACAGTCAGTATTAGGAGTATCATATACCACCAGATAGTATTAGGGGTATCATATACCACCAGTTAGTATTAGTTGTATCATAGACCAACAGTTAGTATGAGGGCATCATATACCACCAGTTAGTATGAGGGTATCATATACCACCAGTTAGTATGAGGGTATCATATACCACCAGTTAGTATGAGGGTATCATATACCACCAGTTAGTATTAGGTGTATCATATACCACCAGTTAGTATTAGGTGTATCATAGACCAACAGTTAGTATTAGGTGTATCATATACCACCAGTTAGTATTAGGTGTATCATATACCACCAGTTAGTATTAGGAGTATCATATACCACCAGTTAGTATTAGGTGTATCATATACCACCAGTTAGTATGAGGGTATCATATACCACCAGCTAGTATTAGGTGTATCATATACCACCAGTTAGTATTAGGGGTATCATATACCACCAGTTAGTATTAGGTGTATCATATACCAAGTTAGTATTAGGGGTATCATATACCACCAGTTAGTATTAGGAGTATCATATACCAAGTTAGTATTAGGTGTATCATATACCAACAGTTAGTATTAGGTGTATCATATACCACCAGTTAGTATTAGGTGTATCATATACCACAAGTTAGTATTAGGTATATCATATACCACCAGTTAGTATTAGGTGTATCATATACCACCAGTTAGTATTAGGTATATCATATACCACCAGATAGTATTAGGTATATCATATACCACCAGTTAGTATTAGGTATATCATATACCACCAGATAGTATTGGGTGTATCATATACCACCAGTTAGTATTAGGTGTATCATATACCACCAGTCAGTATTAGGTATATCATATACCACCAGATAGTATTAGGTATATCATATACCACCAGTTAGTATTAGGTATATCATATACCACCAGATAGTATTGGGTGTATCATATACCACCAGTTAGTATTAGGTGTATCATATACCACCAGTTAGTATTAGGTATATCATATACCACCAGTTAGTATTAGGTGTATCATATGCCACTGGTTAGTATTAGGGGTATCATATACCAACAGTTAGTATTAGGTGTATCATATACCACCAGTTAGTATTAGGTGTATCATATACCACCAGTTAGTATTAGGTGTATCATATACCACCAGTTAGTATTAGGTATATCATATACCCCCAGTTAGTATTAGGTGTATCATATACCACAAGTCAGTATTAGGTGTATCATATACCACCAGTTAGTATTAGGGGTATCATATACCACCAGTTAGTATTAGGTGAATCATATTCCACCAGTTAGTATTAAGGGTATCATATACCACCAGTTAGTATTAGGTGTATCATATACCACCAGTTAGTATTAGGTGTATCATATACCACCAGTTAGTATTAGGTGTATCATATACCACCAGTTAGTATTAGGTGTATCATATACCACAAGTTAGTATTAGGTGTATCATATACCACAAGTTAGTATTAGGTGTATCATATACCACCAGTTAGTATTAGGTGTATCATATTCCACCAGTTAGTATTAGGTGTATCATATACCACAAGTTAGTATTAGGTGTATCATATACCAACAGTTAGTATTAGGTGTATCATATACCACCAGTTAGTATTAGGTGTATCATATACCACCAGTTAGTATTAGGTGTATCATATTCCACCAGTTAGTATTAGGTGTATCATATACCACCAGTTAGTATTAGGTGTATCATATACCATCAGTTAGTATTCGATGTATCATATACCACCAGTTAGTATTAGGTGTATCATATACCACCAGTTAGTATTAGGTGTATCATATACCACCAGTTAGTATTAGGTGTATCATATACCACAAGTTAGTATTAGGTGTATCATATACCAACAGTTAATATTAGGTGTATCATATACCACCAGTTAGTATTAGGTGTATCATATACCACCAGTTAGTATTAGGTGTATCATATTCCACCAGTTAGTATTAGGTGTATTATATACCACCAGTTAGTATTAGGTGTATCATATACCACCAGTTAGTATTAGGTGTATCATATACCACAAGTTAGTATTAGGTGTATCATATACCAACAGTTAATATTAGGTGTATCATATACCACCAGTTAGTATTAGGTGTATCATATACCACCAGTTAGTATTAGGTGTATCATATACCAACAGTTAGTATTAGGTGTATCATATACCACAAGTTAGTATTAGGTGTATCATATACCAAGTTAGTATTAGGTGTATCATATACCAACAGTTAGTATTAGGTGTATCATATACCAACAGTTAGTATTAGGGGTATCATATACCACCAGTTAGTATTAGGTGTTTCATATACCAACAGTTAGTATTAGATGTATCATATACCACCAGTTAGTATTAGGTGTATCATATACAAACAGTTAGTATTAGGTGTATCATATACCACCAGTTAGTATTAGGTGTATCATATACCACCAGTTAGTATTAGGTGTATCATATACCAACAGTTAATATTAGGTGTATCATATACCAACAGTTAGTATTAGGTGTATCATATACCAACAGTTAGTATTAGGTGTATCATATACCAACAGTTAGTATTAGGTGAATCATATACCACCAGTTAGTATTAGTTGTATCATATACCACAAGTTAGTATTAGGTGTATCATATACCAAGTTAGTATTAGGGGTATCATATACCACCAGTTAGTATTAGGAGTATCATATACCACCAGTTAGTATTAGGGGTATCATATACCACCAGTTAGTATTAGGTGAATCATATTCCACCAGTTAGTATTAGGTGTATCATATACCACCAGTTAGTATTAGGTGTATCATATACCACCAGTCAGTATTAGGTGTATCATAGACCACCAGTTAGTATTAGGTGTATCATATACCACCAGTTAGTATTAGGTATATCATATACCACCAGATAGTATTGGGTGTATCATATACCACCAGTTAGTATTAGGTGTATCATATACCACCAGTTAGTATTAGGTATATCATATACCACCAGTTAGTATTAGGTGTATCATATGCCACTGGTTAGTATTAGGGGTATCATATACCACCAGTTAGTATTAGGTGTATCATATACCACAAGTTAGTATTAGGTCTATCATATACCAAGTTAGTATTAGGTGTATCATATACCAACAGTTAGTATTAGGTGTATCATATACCAACAGTTAGTATTAGGGGTATCATATACCACCAGTTAGTATTAGGTGAATCATATACCACCAGTTAGCATTAGTTGTATCATATACCACAAGTTAGTATTAGGTGTATCATATACCAAGTTAGTATTAGGGGTATCATATACCACCAGTTAGTATTAGGAGTATCATATACCAAGTTAGTATTAGGTGTATCATATACCAACAGTTAGTATTAGGTGTATCATATACCACCAGTTAGTATTAGGTGTATCATATACCACAAGTTAGTATTAGGTATATCATATACCACCAGTTAGTATTAGGTGTAACATATACCACCAGTTAGTATTAGGTGTATCATATACCACCAGTCAGTATTAGGTGTATCATAGACCACCAGTTAGTATTAGGTGTATCATATACCACCAGTTAGTATTAGGTGTATCATATACCACCAGATAGTATTGGGTGTATCATATACCACCAGTTAGTATTAGGTGTATCATATACCACCAGTTAGTATTAGGTATATCATATACCACCAGTTAGTATTAGGTGTATCATATGCCACTGGTTAGTATTAGGGGTATCATATACCAACAGTTAGTATTAGGTGTATCATATACCACCAGTTAGTATTAGGTGTATCATATGCCACTGGTTAGTATTAGGTGTATCATATACCACCAGTTAGTATTAGGGGTATCATATACCACCAGTTAGTATTAGGTGTATCATATACCACCAGTTAGTATTAGGTATATCATATACCACCAGTTAGTATTAGGTGTATCATATACCACAAGTCAGTATTAGGTGTATCATATACCACCAGTTAGTATTAGGGGTATCATATACCACCAGTTAGTATTAGGTGAATCATATTCCACCAGTTAGTATTAGGTGTATCATATACCACCAGTTAGTATTAGGGGTATCATATACCACCAGTTAGTATTAGGTGAATCATATACCACCAGTTAGTATTAGTTGTATCATATACCACAAGTTAGTATTAGGTGTATCATATACCAAGTTAGTATTAGGTGTATCATATACCAACAGTTAGTATTAGGTGTATCATATACCACCAGTTAGTATTAGGTGTATCATATACCACCAGTTGTAGTATTACGTGTATCATATACCACCAGTTGTAGTATTACGTG
Source organism: Limnoperna fortunei (assembly GCA_944474755.1). Lineage (NCBI taxonomy): Eukaryota > Metazoa > Mollusca > Bivalvia > Mytilida > Modiolidae > Limnoperna > Limnoperna fortunei. Next base: position 56,662,746 of record OX104122.1, on the reverse strand, counting down.
TATCATATACCAACAGATAGTATTAGGTGTATCATATACCATCAGTTAGTATTAGGTGTATCATATACCAACAGTCAGTATTAGGTGTATCATATACCACCAGTTAGTATTAGGGGAATAATATACCACCAGCTAGTATTAGGTGTATCATATACCACCAGTTAGTATTAGGTGTATCATATACCACCAGTTAGTATTAGGGGTATCACATACCACCAGTTAGTAATAGGTGTATCATATACCACCAGTTAGTATTAGGTGTATCATATACCACCAGTTAGTATTAGGTGTATCATATACCAAGTTAGTATTAGGTGTATCATATACCAAGTTAGTATTAGGTGTATCATATACAAACAGTTAGTATTTGGTGTATCATATACCACCAGTTAGTATTAGGTGTATCATATACCACCAGTTAGTATTATGTGTATCATATACCAACAGTCAGTATTAGGTGTATCATATACCAACAGTAAGTATTAGGTGTATCATATACCAACAGTTAGTATTAGGTGTATCATATACCACCAGTTAGTATTAGGGGTATCATATACCACCAGTTAGTATTAGGGTATCATATACCACAAGTTAGTATAAGGTGTATCATATACCACCAGTTAGTATTAGGGGTATCATATACCACCAGTTAGTACTAGGAGTATCATATACCACAAGTTAGTATTAGGGTATCATATACCACCAGTTAGTATTAGGGGTATCATATACCAACAGTTAGTATTAGGTGTATCATATACCAAGTTAGTATTAGGTGTATCATATACCACCAGTTAGTATTAAGTGTATCATATACCACCAGTTAATATTAGGAGAATCATATACCAAGTTAGTATTAGGGGTATCATATACCAACAGTTAGTATTAGGTGTATCATATACCAAGTTAGTATTAGGTGTATCATATACCAAGTTAGTATTAGGTGTATCATAGACCACCAGTTAGTATTAGTTGTATCATATACCACAAGTTAGTATTAGGTATATCATATACCACCAGTTAGTATTAGGAGAATCATATACCACCAGTTAGTATTAGTTGTATCATATACCACCAGTTAGTATTAGGTGTATCATATACCACAAGTTTGTATTAGGTATATCATATACCACCAGTTAGTATTAGGTGTAACATATACCACCAGTTAGTATTAGGTGTATCATATACCACCAGTCAGTATTAAGTGTATCATAGACCACAAGTTAGTATTAGGTGTATCATAGACCACCAGTTAGTATTAGGTATATCATATACCACCAGTTAGTATTAGGTGTATCATATACCACCAGTTAGTATTAGGTATATCATATACCAACAGTTAGTATTAGTTGTATCATATACCACCAGTTAGTATTAGTTGTATCATATACCACCAGTTAGTATTAGGTATATCATATACCACCAGATAGTATTAGGTGTATCATATACCACCAGTTAGTATTAGGTGTATCATATACCACCAGTTAGTGTTAGGTATATCATATACCAACAGTTAGTATTAGGTGTATCATATACCACCAGTTAGTATTAGGTGTATCATATGCCACTGGTTAGTGTTAGGGGTATCATATACCAACAGTTAGTATTAGGTGTATCATATACCACCAGTTAGTATTAGGTGTATCATATACCACCAGTTAGTATTAGGTGTATCATATACCACCAGTTAGTATTAGGGGTATCATATACCAACAGTTAGTATTAGGTGTATCATATACCAACAGTTAGTATTAGGTGTATCATATACAAACAGTTAGTATTAGGTGTATCATATACCACCAGTTAGTATTAGGGGTATCATATACCACCAGTTAGTATTAGGGTATCATATACCACAAGTTAGTATAAGGGGTATCATATAACACCAGTTAGTATTAGGGGTATCATATACCACCAGTTAGTACTAGGAGTATCATATACCACAAGTTAGTATTAGGGTATCATATACCACCAGTTAGTATTAGGGGTATCATATACAAACAGTTAGTATTAGGTGTATCATACACCAAGTTAGTATTAGGTGTATCATATACCACCAGTTAGTATTAAGTGTATCATATACCACCAGTTAATATTAGGAGAATCATATACCAAGTTAGTATTAGGGGAATCATATACCAACAGTTAGTATTAGGTGTATCATATACCATCAGTTAGTATTAGGTGTATCATATACCACAAGTTAGTATTAGGTATATCATATACCACCAGTTAGTATTAGGTGTAACATATATCACCAGTTAGTATTAGGTGTATCATATACCACCAGTCAGTATTAAGTGTATCATAGACCACAAGTTAGTATTAGGTGTATCATATACCACCAGTTAGTATTAGGTATATCATATACCACCAGATAGTATTAGGTGTATCATATGCCACCAGTTAGTATTAGGTGTATCATATACCACCAGTTAGTATTAGGTATATCATATACCAACAGTTAGTATTAGGTGTATCATATACCACCAGTTAGTATTAGGTGTATCATATGCCACTGGTTAGTATTAGGGGTATCATATACCAACAGTTAGTATTAGGTGTATCATATACCACCAGTTAGTATTAGGTGTATCATATACCACCAGTTAGTATTAGGTGTATCATATACCACCAGTTAGTATTAGGGGTATCATATACCACCATTTAGTATTAGGTATATCATATACCACCAGTTAGTATTAGGTGTATCATATACCACAAGTCAGTATTAGGTGTATCATATACCACAAGTTAGTATTAGGTGTATCATATGCCACTGGTTAGTATTAGGTGTATCATATACCACCAGTTAGTATTAGGTGTATCATATACCACAAGTCAGTATTAGGTGTATCATATACCACCAGTTAGTATTAGGTGTATCATATGCCACTGGTTAGTATTAGGTGTATCATATACCAACAGTTAGTATTAGGTGTATCATATACCACCAGTTAGTATTAGGTGTATCATATACCACCAGTTAGTATTAGGTGTATCATATACCACCAGTTAGTATTAGGTGTATCATATACCACCAGTTAGTATTAGGGGTATCATATACCACCAGTTAGTATTAGGTAAATCATATACCACCAGTTAGTATGAGGTGTATCATATACCAAGTTAGTATTAGGTGTATCATATACCAACAGTTAGTATTAGGTGTATCATATACCACCAGTTAGTATTAGGTGTATCATATACCACCAGTTGTAGTATTACGTGTATCATATACCAACAGATAGTATTAGGTGTATCATATACCATCAGTTAGTATTCGATGTATCATATACCACCAGTTAGTATTAGGGGTATAATATACCACCAGTTAGTATTAGGTGTATCATATACCGCCAGTTAGTATTAGGGGTATGACATACCACCAGTTAGTAATAGGTGTATCATATACCACCAGTTAGTATTAGGTGTATCATATACCACCAGTTAGTATTAGGGGTATAATATACCACCAGTTAGTATTAGGTGTATCATATACCAAGTTAGTCTTAGGTGTATCATATACCAACAGTTAGTATTAGGTGTATCATATACCACCAGTTAGTATTAGGTGTATCATATACCAACAGTTAGTATTAGGTGTATCATATACCACCAGTTAGTATTAGGTGTATCATATACCACCAGTTAGTATTAGGTGTATCATATACCAAGTTAGTATTAGGTGTATCATATACCAAGTTAGTATTAGGTGTATCATATACCAACAGTTTGTATTAGGTGTATCATATACCACCAGTTAGTATTAGGTGTATCATATACCACCAGTTAGTATTAGGTGTATCACATACCAACAGTTAGTATTAGGTGTATCATATACCAACAGTTAGTATTAGGTGTATCATATACCAACAGTTAGTATTAGGTGTATCGTATACCACCAGTTAGTATTAGGTGTATCATATACCACCAGTTAGTATTAGGTGTATCATATACCACCAGTTAGTATTAGGTGTATCATATACCACCAGTTAGTATTAGGTGTATCATATACCAACAGTTAGTATTAGGTGTATCATATACCAACAGTTAGTATTAGGGGTATCATATACCACCAGTTAGTATTAGGTGTATCGTATACCAACAGTTAGTATTAGGTGTATCATATACCACAAGTTTTGTATTAGGGGTATCATATATCACCAGTTAGTATTAGGTGTATCATATACCACCAGTTAGTATTAGGGGTATCATATAACACCAGTTAGTATTAGGGGTATCATATACCACCAGTTAGTATTAGGAGTATCATATACCACAAGTTAGTATTCGGAGTATCATATACCACCAGTTAGTATTAGGTGTATCATATAACAACAGTTAGTATTAGGTGTATCATATACCACCAGTTAGTATTAGGTGTATCATATACCAAGTTAGTATTAGGGGTATCATATACCAACAGTTAGTATTAGGTGTATCATATACCACCAGTTAGTATTAGGGTATCATATACCACCAGTTAGTATTAGGTGTATCATATACCACCAGTTAGTATTAGGTGTATCATATACCAACAGTTAGTATTAGGTGTATCATATACCCCCTGTTAGTCTTAGGTGTATCATATTCCACAAGTTAGTATTAGGTGTATCATATACCACCAGTTAGTATTAGGTGTATCATATACCAACAGTTAGTATTAGGTGTATCATATACCATCAGTTAGTATTAGGTGTATCATATACCACCAGTTAGTATTAGGTGTATAATATACCACCAGTTAGTATTAGGTGTATCATATACCACCAGTTAGTATTAGGTATATCATATACCACCAGTTAGTATTAGGTGTATCATATACCACCAGTTAGTATTAGGTATATCATATACCACCAGTTAGTATTAGGTGTATCATATACCACCAGTTAGTATTAGGTGTATCATATACCACCAGTTAGTATTAGGTGTATCATATACCACCAGTTAGTATTAGGTGTATCATATACCACCAGTAAGTATTAGGTGTATCATATACCACCAGTTAGTATTAGGTGTATCATATACCACCAGTTAGTATTAGGTGTATCATATACCAACAGTTAGTATTAGGTGTATCATATACCACCAGTTAGTATTAGGTGTATCATATACCAACAGTTAGTATTAGGTGTATAATATACCACCAGTTAGTATTAGGTGTATCATATACCACCAGTTAGTATTAGGTATATCATATACCACCAGTTAGTATTAGGTGTATCATATACCACCAGTCAGTATTAGGTGTATCATATACCACCAGTTAGTATTAGGTGTATCATATACCAACAGTTAGTATTAGGTGTATCATATACCACCAGTTAGTATTAGGTGTACCATATACCAACAGTTAGTATTAGGTGTATCATATACCACCAGTTAGTATTAGGTGTATCATATACCACCAGTTAGTATTAGGTGTACCATATACCACCAGTAAGTATTAGGTGTATCATATACCACCAGTTAGTATTAGGTGTATCATATACCACCAGTTAGTATTAGGTGTATCATATACCACCAGTTAGTATTAGGTGTACCATATACCAACAGTTAGTATTAGGTGTATCATATACCACCAGTTAGTATGAGGTGTATCATATACCACCAGTTAGTATTAGGTGTACCATATACCACCAGTAAGTATTAGGTGTATCCTATACCACCAGTTAGTATTAGGTGTATCATATACCACCAGTTAGTATTAGGTGTACCATATGCCAACAGTTAGTATTAGGTGTATCATATACCACCAGTTAGTATTAGGTGTATCATATACCAACAGTCAGTATTAAGAGTATCATATACCACCAGTTAGTATTAGGTGTATCATATACCACCAGTTAGTATTAGGAGTATCATATACCAAGTTAGTATTAGGTGTATCATATACCAACAGTTAGTATTAGGTGTATCATATACCACCAGTTAGTATTAGGTGTATCATATACCACAAGTTAGTATTAGGTGTATCATATAACAACAGTTAGTATTAGGTGTATCATATACCACCAGTTAGTATTAGGTGTATCATATACCAAGTTAGTATTAGGGGTATCATATACCAACAGTTAGTATTAGGTGTATCATATACCACCAGTTAGTATTAGGGTATCATATACCACCAGTTAGTATTAGGTGTATCATATACCACCAGTTAGTATTAGGTGTATCATATACCAACAGTTAGTATTAGGTGTATCATATACCCCCTGTTAGTCTTAGGTGTATCATATTCCACAAGTTAGTATTAGGTGTATCATATACCACCAGTTAGTATTAGGTGTATCATATACCAACAGTTAGTATTAGGTGTATCATATACCATCAGTTAGTATTAGGTGTATCATATACCACCAGTTAGTATTAGGTGTATAATATACCACCAGTTAGTATTAGGTGTATCATATACCACCAGTTAGTATTAGGTATATCATATACCACCAGTTAGTATTAGGTGTATCATATACCACCAGTTAGTATTAGGTATATCATATACCACCAGTTAGTATTAGGTGTATCATATACCACCAGTTAGTATTAGGTGTATCATATACCACCAGTTAGTATTAGGTGTATCATATACCACCAGTTAGTATTAGGTGTATCATATACCACCAGTAAGTATTAGGTGTATCATATACCACCAGTTAGTATTAGGTGTATCATATACCACCAGTTAGTATTAGGTGTATCATATACCAACAGTTAGTATTAGGTGTATCATATACCACCAGTTAGTATTAGGTGTATCATATACCAACAGTTAGTATTAGGTGTATAATATACCACCAGTTAGTATTAGGTGTATCATATACCACCAGTTAGTATTAGGTATATCATATACCACCAGTTAGTATTAGGTGTATCATATACCACCAGTCAGTATTAGGTGTATCATATACCACCAGTTAGTATTAGGTGTATCATATACCAACAGTTAGTATTAGGTGTATCATATACCACCAGTTAGTATTAGGTGTACCATATACCAACAGTTAGTATTAGGTGTATCATATACCACCAGTTAGTATTAGGTGTATCATATACCACCAGTTAGTATTAGGTGTACCATATACCACCAGTAAGTATTAGGTGTATCATATACCACCAGTTAGTATTAGGTGTATCATATACCACCAGTTAGTATTAGGTGTATCATATACCACCAGTTAGTATTAGGTGTACCATATACCAACAGTTAGTATTAGGTGTATCATATACCACCAGTTAGTATGAGGTGTATCATATACCACCAGTTAGTATTAGGTGTACCATATACCACCAGTAAGTATTAGGTGTATCCTATACCACCAGTTAGTATTAGGTGTATCATATACCACCAGTTAGTATTAGGTGTACCATATGCCAACAGTTAGTATTAGGTGTATCATATACCACCAGTTAGTATTAGGTGTATCATATACCAACAGTCAGTATTAAGAGTATCATATACCACCAGTTAGTATTAGGTGTATCATATACCACCAGTTAGTATTAGGAGTATCATATACCAAGTTAGTATTAGGTGTATCATATACCAACAGTTAGTATTAGGTGTATCATATACCACCAGTTAGTATTAGGTGTATCATATACCACAAGTTAGTATTAGGTATATCATATACCACCAGTTAGTATTAGGTGAATCATATACCACCAGTTAGTATTAGGTGTATCATATACCAACAGTTAGTATTAGGTGTATCATATACCACCAGTAAGTATTAGGTGTATCATAGACCACCAGTTAGTATTAGGTGTATCATATACCACCAGTTAGTATTAGGTATATCATATACCACCAGTTAGTATTAGGTGTATCATATGCCACTGGTTAGTATTAGGGGTATCATATACCAACAGTTAGTATTAGGTGTATCATATACCACCAGTAAGTATTAGGTGTATCATAGACCAACAGTTAGTATTAGGTGTATCATATACCACCAGTAAGTATTAGGTGTATCATAGACCACCAGTTAGTATTAGGGGTATCATATACCACCAGTAAGTATTAGGTGTATCATAGACCACCAGTTAGTATTAGGTGTATCATATACCACCAGTCAGTATTAGGTGTATCATAGACCACCAGTTAGTATTAGGTGTATCATATACCACCAGTTAGTATTAGGTATATCATATACCACCAGATAGTATTGGGTGTATCATATACCACCAGTTAGTATTAGGTGTATCATATACCACAAGTTAGTATTAGGTATATCATATACCACCAGTTAGTATTAGGTGTATCATATGCCACTGGTTAGTATTAGGGGTATCATATACCAACAGTTAGTATTAGGTGTATCATATACCACCAGTTAGTATTAGGTGTATCATATACCACCAGTTAGTATTAGGTGTATCATATACCACCAGTTAGTATTAGGGGTATCATATACCACCAGTTAGTATTAGGTATATCATATACCACCAGTTAGTATTAGGTGTATCATATACCACAAGTCAGTATTAGGTGTATCATATACCACCAGTTAGTATTAGGGGTATCATATACCACCAGTTAGTATTAGGTGAATCATATTCCACCAGTTAGTATTAGGTGTATCATATACCACCAGTTAGTATTAGGTGTATCATATACCACCAGTTAGTATTAGGTGTATCATATACCAACAGTTAGTATTAGGTGTATCATATACCACAAGTTAGTATTAGGTGTATCATCTACCAAGTTAGTATTAGGTGTATCATATACCAACAGTTAGTATTAGGTGTATCATATACCAACAGTTAGTATTAGGGGTATCATATACCACCAGTTAGTATTAGGTGAATCATATACCACCAGTTAGTATTAGTTGTATCATATACCACAAGTTAGTATTAGGTGTATCATATACCAAGTTAGTATTAGGTGTATCATATACCAACAGTTAGTATTAGGTGTATCATATACCACCAGTTAGTATTAGGTGTATCCTATACCACCAGTTGTAGTATTACGTGTATCATATACCAACAGATAGTATTAAGTGTATCATATACCATCAGTTAGTATTAGGTGTATCATATACCAACAGTCAGTATTAGGTGTATCATATACCACCAGTTAGTATTAGGGGTATAATATACCACCAGCTAGTATTAGGTGTATCATATACCACCAGTTAGTATTAGGTGTATCATATACCACCAGTTAGTATTAGGGGTATCACATACCACCAGTTAGTAATAGGTGTATCATATACCACCAGTTAGTATTAGGTGTATCATATACCACCAGTTAGTATTAGGTGTATCATATACCAAGTTAGTATTAGGTGTATCATATACCAAGTTAGTATTAGTGTATCATATACCAACAGTTAGTATTTGGTGTATCATATACCACCAGTTAATATTAGTTGTATCATATACCACCAGTTAGTATTATGTGTATCATATTCCAACAGTCAGTATTAGGTGTATCATATACCAACAGTAAGTATTAGGTGTATCATATACCAACAGTTAGTATTATGTGTATCATATACCACCAGTTAGTATTAGGGGTATCATATACCACCAGTTAGTATTAGGGTATCATATACCACAAGTTAGTATAAGGGGTATCATATACCACCAGTTAGTATTAGGGGTATCATATACCACCAGTTAGTACTAGGAGTATCATATACCACAAGTTAGTATTAGGGTATCATATACCACCAGTTAGTATTAGGGGTATCATATACCAACAGTTAGTATTAGGTGTATCATATACCAAGTTAGTATTAGGTGTATCATATACCACCAGTTAGTATTAAGTGTATCATATACCACCAGTTAATATTAGGAGAATCATATACCAAGTTAGTATTAGGGGTATCATATACCAACAGTTAGTATTAGGTGTATCATATACCAAGTTAGTATTAGGTGTATCATATACCAAGTTAGTATTAGGTGTATCATAGACCACCAGTTAGTATTAGTTGTATCATATACCACAAGTTAGTATTAGGTATATCATATACCACCAGTTAGTATTAGGAGAATCATATACCACCAGTTAGTATTAGTTGTATCATATACCACCAGTTAGTATTAGGTGTATCATATACCACAAGTTAGTATTAGGTATATCATATACCACCAGTTAGTATTAGGTGTAACATATACCACCAGTTAGTATTAGGTGTATCATATACCACCAGTCAGTATTAAGTGTATCATAGACCACAAGTTAGTATTAGGTGTATCATAGACCACCAGTTAGTATTAGGTATATCATATACCACCAGTTAGTATTAGGTGTATCATATACCACCAGTTAGTATTAGGTATATCATATACCAACAGTTAGTATTAGTTGTATCATATACCACCAGTTAGTATTAGTTGTATCATATACCACCAGTTAGTATTAGGTATATCATATACCACCAGATAGTATTAGGTGTATCATATACCACCAGTTAGTATTAGGTGTATCATATACCACCAGTTAATATTAGGTATATCATATACCAACAGTTAGTATTAGGTGTATCATATACCACCAGTTAGTATTAGGTGTATCATATGCCACTGGTTAGTATTAGGGGTATCATATACCAACAGTTAGTATTAGGTGTATCATATACCACCAGTTAGTATTAGGTGTATCATATACCACCAGTTAGTATTAGGTGTATCATATACCAACAGTTAGTATTAGGTGTATCATATACCACAAGTTAGTATTAGGTATATCATATACCACCAGTTAGTATTAGGTGTAACATATACCACCAGTTAGTATTAGGTGTATCATATACCAACAGTTAGTATTAGGTGTATCATATATATACCACCAGTTAGTATTAGGAGTATCATATACCACAAGTTAGTATTAGGTGTATCATATACCACCAGTTAGTATTAGGTGTATCATATATATACCACCAGTTAGTATTAGGTGTATCATATACCACCAGTTAGTATTAGGTGTATCATATACCAACAGTCAGTATTAAGTGTATCATAGACCACAAGTTAGTATTAGGTGTATCATATACCACCAGTTAGTATTAGGTATATCATATACCACCAGATAGTATTAGGTGTATCATATACCACCAGTTAGTATTAGGTATATCATATACCACCAGATAGTATTAGGTGTATCATATGCCACCAGTTAGTATTAGGTGTATTATATACCACCAGTTAGTATTAGGTATATCATATACCAACAGTTAGTATTAGGTGTATCATATACCACCAGTTAGTATTAGGTGTATCATATGCCACTGGTTAGTATTAGGGGTATCATATACCAACAGTTAGTATTAGGTGTATCATATACCACCAGTTAGTATTAGGTGTATCATATACCACCAGTTAGTATTAGGTGTATCATATACCACCAGTTAGTATTAGGGGTATCATATACCACCAGTTAGTATTAGGTGTATCATATACCACCAGTTAGTATTAGGTGTATCATATACCACAAGTCAGTATTAGGTGTATCATATACCACCAGTTAGTATTAGGGGTATCATATACCACCAGTTAGTATTAGGTAAATCATATACCACCAGTTAGTATTAGGTGTATCATATACCAAGTTAGTATTAGGTGTATCATATACCAACAGTTAGTATTAGGTGTATCATATACCACCAGTTAGTATTAGGTGTATCATATACCACCAGTTGTAGTATTACGTGTATCATATACCAACAGATAGTATTAGGTGTATCATATACCATCAGTTAGTATTCGATGTATCATATACCACCAGTTAGTATTAGGGGTATAATATACCACCAGTTAGTATTAGGTGTATCATATACCGCCAGTTAGTATTAGGTGTATCATATACCACCAGTTAGTATTAGGGGTATCACATACCAGCAGTTAGTAATAGGTGTATCATATACCACCAGTTAGTATTAGGTGTATCATATACCACCAGTTAGTATTAGGGGTATAATATACCACCAGTTAGTATTAGGTGTATCATATACCAAGTTAGTCTTAGGTGTATCATATACCAACAGTTAGTATTAGGTGTATCATATACCACCAGTTAGTATTAGGTGTATCATATACCAACAGTTAGTATTAGGTGTATCATATACCACCAGTTAGTATTAGGTGTATCATATACCACCAGTTAGTATTAGGTGTATCATATACCAAGTTAGTATTAGGTGTATCATATACCAAGTTAGTATTAGGTGTATCATATACCACCAGTTAGTATTAGGTGTATCATATACCAACAGTTTGTATTAGGTGTATCATATACCACCAGTTAGTATTAGGTGTATCATATACCACCAGTTAGTATTAGGTGTATCATATACCAACAGTTAGTATTAGGTGTATCATATACCAACAGTTAGTATTAGGTGTATCATATACCAACAGTTAGTATTAGGTGTATCATATACCACCAGTTAGTATTAGGTGTATCATATACCACCAGTTAGTATTAGGGGTATAATATACCACCAGTTAGTATTAGGTGTATCATATACCAAGTTAGTCTTAGGTGTATCATATACCAACAGTTAGTATTAGGTGTATCATATACCACCAGTTAGTATTAGGTGTATCATATACCAACAGTTAGTATTAGGTGTATCATATACCACCAGTTAGTATTAGGTGTATCATATACCACCAGTTAGTATTAGGTGTATCATATACCAAGTTAGTATTAGGTGTATCATATACCAAGTTAGTATTAGGTGTATCATATACCACCAGTTAGTATTAGGTGTATCATATACCAACAGTTTGTATTAGGTGTATCATATACCACCAGTTAGTATTAGGTGTATCATATACCACCAGTTAGTATTAGGTGTATCATATACCAACAGTTAGTATTAGGTGTATCATATACCAACAGTTAGTATTAGGTGTATCATATACCAACAGTTAGTATTAGGTGTATCATATACCACCAGTTAGTATTAGGTGTATCATATACCACCAGTTAGTATTAGGTGTATCGTATACCAACAGTTAGTATTAGGTGTATCATATACCACAAGTTTTGTATTAGGGGTATCATATATCTCCAGTTAGTATTAGGTGTATCATATACCAACAGTCAGTATTAGGAGTATCATATACCACCAGTTAGTATTTAGGGGTATCATATACCACCAGTTAGTATTAGGGGTATCATATACCACCAGTTAGTATTAGGGGTATCATATACCACCAGTTAGTATTAGGGGTATCATATACCAACAGTTAGTATTAGGTGTATCATATACCACCAGTTAGTATTAGGTGTATCATATGCCACTGGTTAGTGTTAGGGGTATCATATACCAACAGTTAGTATTAGGTGTATCATATACCACCAGTTAGTATTAGGTGTATCATATACCACCAGTTAGTATTAGGTGTATCATATACCACCAGTTAGTATTAGGGGTATCATATACCAACAGTTAGTATTAGGTGTATCATATACCAACAGTTAGTATTAGGTGTATCATATACAAACAGTTAGTATAAGGTGTATCACATACCACCAGTTAGTTATAGGGGTATCATATACCACCAGTTAGTATTATGGTATCATAAACCACAAGTTAGTATAAGGGGTTTCATATAGCACCAGTTAGTATTAGGGGTATCATATACCACCAGTTAGTACTAGGAGTATCATATACCACAAGTTAGTATTAGGGTATCATATACCACCAGTTAGTATTAGGGGTATCATATACAAACAGTTAGTATTAGGTGTATCATATACCAAGTTAGTATTAGGTGTATCATATACCACCAGTTAGTATTAAGTGTATCATATACCACCAGTTAATATTAGGAGAATCATATACCAAGTTAGTATTAGGGGTATCATATACCAACAGTTAGTATTAGGTGTATCATATACCACCAGTTAGTATTAGGTGTATCATATACCACCAGTTAGTATTAGGTGTATCATATACCAACAGTTAGTATTAGGTGTATCATATACCACAAGTTAGTATTAGGTATATCATATACCACCAGTTAGTATTAGGTGTAACATATACCACCAGTTAGTATTAGGTGTATCATATACCAACAGTTAGTATTAGGTGTATCATATATATACCACCAGTTAGTATTAGGAGTATCATATACCACAAGTTAGTATTAGGTGTATCATATACCACCAGTTAGTATTAGGAGTATCATATACCACAAGTTAGTATTAGGTGTATCATATACCACCAGTTAGTATTAGGTATATCATATACCACCAGTTAGTATTAGGTGTAACATATACCACCAGTTAGTATTAGGTGTATCATATACCAACAGTCAGTATTAAGTGTATCATAGACCACAAGTTAGTATTAGGTGTATCATATACCACCAGTTAGTATTAGGTATATCATATACCACAAGATAGTATTAGGTGTATCATATGCCACCAGTTAGTATTAGGTGTATTATATACCACCAGTTAGTATTAGGTATATCATATACCAACAGTTAGTATTAGGTGTATCATATACCACCAGTTAGTATTAGGTGTATCATATGCCACTGGTTAGTATTAGGGGTATCATATACCAACAGTTAGTATTAGGTGTATCATATACCACCAGTTAGTATTAGGTGTATCATATACCACCAGTTAGTATTAGGTGTATCATATACCACCAGTTAGTATTAGGGGTATCATATACCACCAGTTAGTATTAGGTATATCATATACCACCAGTTAGTATTAGGTGTATCATATACCACAAGTCAGTATTAGGTGTATCATATACCACCAGTTAGTATTAGGGGTATCATATACCACCAGTTAGTATTAGGTAAATCATATACCACCAGTTAGTATTAGGTGTATCATATACCAAGTTAGTATTAGGTGTATCATATACCAACAGTTAGTATTAGGTGTATCATATACCACCAGTTAGTATTAGGTGTATCATATACCACCAGTTGTAGTATTACGTGTATCATATACCAACAGATAGTATTAGGTGTATCATATACCATCAGTTAGTATTCGATGTATCATATACCACCAGTTAGTATTAGGGGTATAATATACCACCAGTTAGTATTAGGTGTATCATATACCGCCAGTTAGTATTAGGTGTATCATATACCACCAGTTAGTATTAGGGGTATCACATACCACCAGTTAGTAATAGGTGTATCATATACCACCAGTTAGTATTAGGTGTATCATATACCACCAGTTAGTATTAGGGGTATAATATACCACCAGTTAGTATTAGGTGTATCATATACCAAGTTAGTCTTAGGTGTATCATATACCAACAGTTAGTATTAGGTGTATCATATACCACCAGTTAGTATTAGGTGTATCATATACCAACAGTTAGTATTAGGTGTATCATATACCACCAGTTAGTATTAGGTGTATCATATACCACCAGTTAGTATTAGGTGTATCATATACCAAGTTAGTATTAGGTGTATCATATACCAAGTTAGTATTAGGTGTATCATATACCAACAGTTTGTATTAGGTGTATCATATACCACCAGTTAGTATTAGGTGTATCATATACCACCAGTTAGTATTAGGTGTATCATATACCAACAGTTAGTATTAGGTGTATCATATACCAACAGTTAGTATTAGGTGTATCATATACCAACAGTTAGTATTAGGTGTATCATATACCACCAGTTAGTATTAGGTGTATCATATACCACCAGTTAGTATTAGGTGTATCGTATACCAACAGTTAGTATTAGGTGTATCATATACCACAAGTTTTGTATTAGGGGTATCATATATCTCCAGTTAGTATTAGGTGTATCATATACCAACAGTCAGTATTAGGAGTATCATATACCACCAGTTAGTATTAGGTGTATCATATACCACCAGTTAGTATTAGGTGTATCGTATACCAACAGTTAGTATTAGGTGTATCATATACCACAAGTTTTGTATTAGGGGTATCATATATCTCCAGTTAGTATTAGGGGTATCATATACCACCAGTTAGTATTAGGGGTATCATATACCACCAGTTAGTATTAGGTGTATCATATAACAACAGTTAGTATTAGGTGTATCATATACCACCAGTTAGTATTAGGTGTATCATATACCAAGTTAGTATTAGGGGTATCATATACCAACAGTTAGTATTAGGTGTATCATATACCACCAGTTAGTATTAGGGTATCATATACCACCAGTTAGTATTCGGAGTATCATATAACAACAGTTAGTATTAGGTGTATCATATACCACCAGTTAGTATTAGGTGTATCATATACCAAGTTAGTATTAGGGGTATCATATACCAACAGTTAGTATTAGGTGTATCATATACCACCAGTTAGTATTAGGGTATCATATACCACCAGTTAGTATTAGGTGTATCATATACCACCAGATAGTATTAGGTGTATCATATACCACCAGTTAGTATTAGGTGTATCATATACCAACAGTTAGTATTAGGTGTATCATATACCCCCTGTTAGTATTAGGTGTATCATATTCCACAAGTTAGTATTAGGTGTATCATATTCCACAAGTTAGTATTAGGTGCATCATATACCACAAGTTAGTATTAGGTGTATCATATACCACCAGTTAGTATTAGGTGTATCATATACCACCAGTTAGTATTAGGTGTATCATATACCACCAGTTAGTATTAGGTGTATCATATGCCACTGGTTAGTGTTAGGGGTATCATATACCAACAGTTAGTATTAGGTGTATCATATACCACCAGTTAGTATTAGGTGTATCATATACCACCAGTTAGTATTAGGTGTATCATATACCACCAGTTAGTATTAGGGGTATCATATACCAACAGTTAGTATTAGGTGTATCATATACCAACAGTTAGTATTAGGTGTATCATATACAAACAGTTAGTATTAGGTGTATCATATACCACCAGTTAGTATTAGGGGTATCATATACCACCAGTTAGTATTAGGGTATCATAAACCACAAGTTAGTATAAGGGGTATCATATACCACCAGTTAGTATTAGGGGTATCATATACCACCAGTTAGTACTAGGAGTATCATATACCACAAGTTAGTATTAGGGTATCATATACCACCAGTTAGTATTAGGGGTATCATATACAAACAGTTAGTATTAGGTGTATCATATACCAAGTTAGTATTAGGTGTATCATATACCACCAGTTGTTATTAAGTGTATCATATACCACCAGTTAATATTAGGAGAATCATATACCAAGTTAGTATTAGGGGTATCATATACCAACAGTTAGTATTAGGTGTATCATATACCACCAGTTAGTATTAGGTGTATCATATACCACAAGTTAGTATTAGGTATATCATATACCACCAGTTAGTATTAGGGGTATCATATACAAACAGTTAGTATTAGGTGTATCATATACCAAGTTAGTATTAGGTGTATCATATGCCACTGGTTAGTATTAGGGGTATCATATACCAACAGTTAGTATTAGGTGTATCATATACCAACAGTAAGTATTAGGTGTATCATATACCACCAGTTAGTATTAGGTATATCATATACCAACAGTTAGTATTAGGTGTATCATATACCACCAGTTAGTATTAGGTGTATCATATGCCACTGGTTAGTATTAGGGGTATCATATACCAACAGTTAGTATTAGGTGTATCATATACCACCAGTTAGTATTAGGTGTATCATATACCACCAGTTAGTATTAGGTGTATCATATACCACCAGTTAGTATTAGGGGTATCATATACCACCAGTTAGTATTAGGTATATCATATACCACCAGTTAGTATTAGGTGTATCATATACCACAAGTCAGTATTAGGTGTATCATATACCACCAGTTAGTATTAGGGGTATCATATACCACCAGTTAGTATTAGGTAAATCATATACCACCAGTTAGTATTAGGTGTATCATATACCACAAGTCAGTATTAGGTGTATCATATACCACCAGTTAGTATTAGGTGTATCATATACCACCAGTTAGTATTAGGTAAATCATATACCACCAGTCAGTATTAGGTATATCATATACCACCAGTTAGTATTAGGTGTATCATATACCACAAGTCAGTATTAGGTGTATCATATACCACCAGTTAGTATTAGGGGTATCATATACCACCAGTTAGTATTAGGTAAATCACATACCACCAGTTAGTATTAGGTGTATCATATACCAAGTTAGTATTAGGTGTATCATATACCAACAGTTAGTATTAGGTGTATCATATACCACCAGTTAGTATTAGGTGTATCATATACCACCAGTTAGTATTAGGTGTATCATATACCACCAGTTGTAGTATTACGTGTATCATATACCAACAGATAGTATTAGGTGTATCATATACCATCAGTTAGTATTCGAAGTATCATATACCACCAGTTAGTATTAGGGGTATAATATACCACCAGTTAGTATTAGGTGTATCATATACCGCCAGTTAGTATTAGGTGTATCATATACCACCAGTTAGTATTAGGTGTATCATATACCAACAGTTAGTATTAGGTGTATCATATATATACCACCAGTTAGTATTAGGAGTATCATATACCACAAGTTAGTATTAGGTGTATCATATACCACCAGTTAGTATTAGGTGTATCATATGCCACCAGATAGTATTAGGTGTATCATATACCAACAGTTAGTATTAGGTGTATCATATACCAACAGTTAGTATTAGGTGTATCATATACCAACAGTTAGTATTAGGTGTATCATATACCACAAGTTAGTATTAGGTGTATCATATACCACCAGTTAGTATTAGGTGTATCATATACCACCAGATAGTATTAGGTGTATCATATACCAACAGTTAGTATTAGGTGTATCATATACCAACAGTTAGTATTAGGTGTATCATATACCAACAGTTAGTATTAGGTGTATCATATACCACAAGTTAGTATTAGGTGTATCATATACCACCAGTTAGTATTAGGTGTATCATATACCACCAGATAGTATTAGGTGTATCATATACCAACAGTTAGTATTAGGTGTATCATATACCACCAGTTAGTATTAGGTGTATCATATACCACCAGATAGCATTGGGTGTATCATATACCAACAGTTAGTATTAGGTTATCATATACCAACAGTTAGTATTAGGTGTATCATATACCAACAGTTAGTATTAGGTGTATCATATACCAACAGTTAGTATTAGGTGTATCATATACCACCAGTTAGTATTAGGTGTATCATATACCACCAGATAGCATTGGGTGTATCATATACCAACAGTTAGTATTAGGTGTATCATATACCACCAGTTAGTATTAGGTGTATCATATACCAACAGTTAGTATTAGGTGTATCATATACCAACAGTTAGTATTAGGTGTATCATATACCACCAGATAGTATTAGGTGTATCATATACCACCAGTTAGTATTAGGTGTATCATATACCAACAGTTAGTATTAGGTGTATCATATACCAACAGTTAGTATTAGGGGTATCATATACCACCAGTTAGTATTAGGTGTATCATATACCAACAGTTAGTATTAGGTGTATCATATACCAACAGTTAGTATTAGGTGTGTCATATACCAAGTTAGGTGTATCATATACCAACAGTAAGTATTAGGTGTATCATATACCAACAGTTAGTATTAGGTGTATCATATACCACAAGTTTTGTATTAGGGGTATCATATACCACCAGTTAGTATTAGGTGTATCATATACCACCAGTTAGTATTAGGTGTATCATATACCAAGTTAGTATTAGGTGTATCATAGACCACCAGTTAGTATTAGGTGTATCATATACCACAGTTAGTATTAGGTGTATCATATACCACCAGTTAGTATTAGGGGTATCATATACCAACATTTAGTATTAGGGGTATCATATACCAACAGTTAGTATTTGGTGTATCATATACCAACAGTTAGTATTAGGTGTATCATATACCACAGTTAGTATTAGGTGTATCATATACCACCAGTTAGTATTAGGTGTACCATATACCAACATTTAGTATTAGGGGTGTCATATACCACCAGCTAGTATTAGGTGTATCATATACCAACAGTTAGTATTAGGTGTATCATATACCAACAGTTAGTATTTGGTGTATCATATACCAACAGTTAGTATTAGGGGTATCATATACCACCAGTTAGTATTAGGTGTATCATATACCATCAGTTAGTATTAGGGGTATCATATACCACCAGTTAGTATTAGGAGTATCATATACCACCAGTTAGTATTAGGTGTATCATATACCACCAGTTAGTATTAGGTGTATCATATACCACCAGTTAGTATTAGGTGTATCATATACCACCAGTTAGTATTAGGTGTATCATTTACCACCAGTTAGTATTAGGTGTATCATATACCAACAGTTAGTATTAGGTGTATCATATACCACAAGTTAGTATTAGGTGTATCATATACCACCAGTTAGTATTAGGTGTATCATATACCACCAGATAGTATTAGGTGTATCATATACCAACAGTTAGTATTAGGTGTATCATATACCACCAGTTAGTATTAGGTGTATCATATACATGTACCACCAGATAGCATTGGGTGTATCATATACCAACAGTTAGTATTAGGTGTATCATATACCAACAGTTAGTATTAGGTGTATCATATACCAACAGTTAGTATTAGGTGTATCATATACCAACAGTTAGTATTAGGTGTATCATATACCACCAGTTAGTATTAGGTGTATCATATACCACCAGATAGCATTGGGTGTATCATATACCAACAGTTAGTATTAGGTGTATCATATACCACCAGTTAGTATTAGGTGTATCATATACCAACAGTTAGTATTAGGTGTATCATATACCAACAGTTAGTATTAGGTGTATCATATACCACCAGTTAGTATTAGGTGTATCATATACCACCAGATAGTATTAAGTGTATCATATACCAACAGTTAGTATTAGGTGTATCATATACCAACAGTTAGTATTAGGTGTATCATGTACCACAAGTTAGTATTAGGTGTATCATATACCACCAGTTAGTATTAGGTGTATCATATACCACCAGTTAGTATTAGGTGTATCATATACCACCAGTTAGTATTAGGAGTATCATATACCACAAGTTAGTATTAGGTGTATCATATACCACCAGTTAGTATTAGGTGTATCATATACCACCAGTAAGTATTAGGTGTATCATATACCACCAGTTAGTATTAGGTGTATCATATACCACCAGTTAGTATTAGGTGTATCATATACCACCAGTTAGTATTAGTTGTATCATATACCACCAGTTAGTATTAGTTGTATCATATACCACCAGTTAGTATTAGGTGTATCATATACCACCAGTTAGTATTAGGGGTATCATATACCAACAGTAAGTATTAGGTGTATCATATACCAACAGTTAGTATTAGGTGTATCATATACCACCAGTTAGTATTAGTTGTATCATATATCCCAGGACAATTTTAAGTTGAGAAAAAGCAATCTCTAAGTATGATTGCAGCGGTATTATTTTTTATCAAAAAGCTTGATAATAGCTGATTTAAAGTTGAATAAAAGTAGTATATCAGCGTTACTTTTAATCAACTAATATTTACCTAATGAACTGCTGAAATACCACTTTTTAAAACTAATTTGCATATTTGGTTCAGTGATTAGGACAATAAGCGGTAAAGAAGTGTGAAATAAGTTGGGCTGAAGCGTCTAAATTATGTAAATTAGGTGAAGTTGGGATTAAGCGGTACAAATCAGCGGATTTGAAGTGGAATATGCAAATTAGTTGTCAGCGGTAAACAAGCGGAATATAGCAAATGTACAAAAGTGGATTTTAGGTGGTTATACAAGCGTGTTTTAAGTGTATAATCTCAGCGTACTTTAAGTTGGAGATGTCAGCGTGTTTTAAGTTGGAGATGTCAGCGTGTTTTAAGTTGGAGATGTCAGCATGTTTTAAGTTGGAGATGTCAGCCTGTTTTAAGCTGGAAATTTAAAAAGTCTGTTTTAATATAAGTGTTAGCGTCTCATGTGTAATTACAATTGTAATTGTCTATGTGGAGTTGAAGCATACATGATATCAAAAATTGCAAATTTGGTGTAGGTCAAGCTGTTTTAGAGCTAAAAGCAGCATTACTGTGCTCCACGAGTTAAATCTGAAATTTGGCCATTTTCTAAACCTGTCTTTTTTGTACTTGTTTTTGTGTACCTCTTGCTTCATTCTGTTTAAAAGGATTAAATAATGATAAAAAAAATACCATCATATAAGTTTATTTGAGCATTCATATTTATAGTTGCATAATGTAACCTTAAACATAACATAATATAATTATGAAAATAACTATTTACAAAATATTTACAACATAAATACAAGTTTAAATTGACCTTCCCAGTTTCTGTTTTAGTTTTTCTCATCTTTTCCACTCGCATTGCTTCCCTTATTTCTCGATTGATGAACTATCATATGCAGCACATAACTCTGAAATCACAATGATTTTCATTTAATGTACAAATATTTCCAAGAATTATGTAACATTTCCAAAGATAGCTAAAAAATTTTGCTCCTGATACTAAAATAAACAATCGTGTATTAAATATTTAAAGATATTTATACAAATATAATAAAAGAGACATATATATAATTTACACATTTGTAACACAATGAGCGTGCAGTTGTAAACTAGTTTGATAGTTTTGTCTAAGAAAAACTCATTTGAGTTATCTTCTCCTAATATGAGTTGCTTCCCCTTCTTAGAAGCATTAAAGTTTAAAACCTAATAAATGAGTATGTTATATGTGTAAACAACTGTTATTTGATATTTTGTGTGCTCCTTTAAGAATAAAAGTAAAAAATTTCCCCTGATTTCAGTATTAGTTACATTTAATAAAAATATAGTTCAATGAAAATGATGTTCTATAATTATAAATACTTCATGAACTTACCAGTCATCTAAAGTGCTTTCTTTAAGCTTACTCTCTAAAAACTTAATTATTGTTTCCAGATCAAAGCAGCTTACAAACTACAAATAAAAATGTATATAAATTGTTTCATCTCACAAGCAAACACTGAACATAAACCAACATTTACAAAATAAAAAAAAAAAAATAGAACAGTCAATGTCAATTAAAAAGACATATTTATGTTGTAAATATTGGGGAAGGAAGCCAGACTAACAGGGTAAAACCCGACCTTCGTCAGGAAAACTGGCCATCCTCGTCAATTAAAATTGGAATCAAGCACACCCTTCAGCAGTGAGACTTGAACTGGCAACCTCGCGGTGTTGACAATTAAAGTAATCTTTGTGTTTAAATATTTCTAGAAAATTTACGATATTTTATCAATAATGCCAGTCATTTACAGGTTGTAAAACATGAATGGACTAGCTATTCTTTTATTAACATTATTGCACATGGACACAAGTAGAATTTCTGTTACCGTGGTTATGTTGTTTTGACTGAATGGGTGAGCAGGTTTGGTAGCTGTTCCTTGTATTGGTTGTTTCACAGCAATAGTTAGGGTGGCCTTTCGGAATTCTTAGTCTACAAAATAAATGAAGACATATATGCAATATATGACCAATCAGCTACAAAATTCTCAGCACAATACAAATTGAATATAGTGTAATTTAGATTTCTCAGTTAAATTCCCAAATATTCGAAATCTCATACTGAGATTTTGAATATGTAGGAATGTCACAATTAAATGCATGCACTTACAACTATACCCTCAAACATATGTCTAAACAATCCCTCAAAAAAAAATATCTTTTGGTACATGTTATCTGATAACTTATATGTCCCGATTTATTTGTACCTTAATGACTCCCAGCATCACACACTAAGATAATATGCTTATTGCTATGCTTATATATATTGCTGCTAAATAATAGTGTTTTAATTTATACCCTATACTTCCTTAATAAAAATGCCATGGTTTTTGTGCATGTGTTCTTAATTATGTTTCTGCCTATAATGCTTGGATTTAATGCTCAGTAACACTATAGTATTTGATCCTTTTTTGTTTGTCATGCTTTTTGTGTGTTTTCACTTATAATGCATAGATAGGGTGCAGGTCGTTCCGTCCCCAGGTCGATCCGGCCCTAGTCGATTCGGCCCCAGACGATCCGTCCCCTAGTCGATCCGTCCCCTATTTGTTGGTCGATCCGTCCCCAATAAAAAATTTATAAGTATATTACTATATTTAATTATATTTTAATTGTTTTTAAGTGTAAAAAGTGAAAAAGTGTTGATTAAAATTAGTTTAACAATTAAATAAACAAAATATGGTATGGTTTTTAATTATATTTAATTGTGTTGTAATTGATGTTAATTGGAAATTGTTAAAGTTTTGATTAAAATAAGTTAAATAATTAAATAAGCAAAATATAGTGTTTTTAATTAATTATATGAAGATAACAGTTCTGATCAGTGCACATAGGCGTAATTACCCTTTGATTATTTTTAAATTGTTTGCATAACAACTGTAGGCTATGCTTTGTATGATTTACTCTGCATCCAAGCTGACTTTAACATCAAAGGTTACACAAAATACGACAATTTATTGATGCTGAACATCAAAAATTTTAAAGAAAACATTCATTCGAGCTTAAAGAATTTCTCAAAGAGAAAATATTAATTGGGACTCCATATCGTTGGATATATAAAATGGTTTGCAAAATCTCTGTTCATTCTGAAAATGGAGTATCCATGCCAGTTTTGTTCGAGAGAGGTTACACGACGACAGCAAGCCCTTGAGTGTGACATTTGTCACAAGTGGCAACATAGGACTTGTAACACGGGGATTACCCAGTTTATATACAGGGTAATCTGTAGAGAAGATTACGACTATACATTTCACTGTTGTGAATGTGCCGAGCCAGTTAACCTAGATGACCTAAATGAGCCCAAGCCAGAGCCACAAGCAGACCCAGTACAGGAGCCAGAACTAGACCCAGTACCGGAGCCAGAACTAGACCCAGTACCGGAGCCAGAACTGGACCCAGTGCCGGAGCCACAACCACCTGATTTCTCATTCAACATTACAGCTGCAATTGAGCAAGAAGAGCCTGTTGTTGAGAGCGATATTGAAGATCCAAAGCTACCGGAACACATACTACCAGACCGTCCTGTGACATTTGAGGTGGTGGAACACGGCTCACAATTCCCGTGTAATACCATATTTACCATACTTCGAAATACTACTCATGAATGTTGTTTTTTTTTATATTTTACCTACCTTCTTTATTTATTTTACCTAATTTTGGTTTTACTGGGGCCGGATCGACCTGGGGACGGAACGACCAGGGGACGAATCGACCGGGGACGTATCGACTTGGGGACTGATCGACTAGGGGACGGATTGGTTTGGGGACGGAACGACTAGCATTCCATAGATATGGTCATTGAAAGTTATATGACCGGTGACGTGCGTATGAACGATAATGCCAGATCATCATGACAAAAGTCATGTGCTTTCATCAGTATGTAGTTTTCTTTGTTATGTATAAATATGACGACTGTAAACAACAATCCTACTTACTTAATTTACTGAACCAAAGCGAAAAACTTGCCCAGCTATGTGACTATGTTTTGAATAATTCAAATTATGCGCGGGCTTTGGAAAATCGACGTCACAAGTTTACACAGATTTTCATCAGCCGAAAAATATACCCAAAAAAATACCCGATAAACAAAACAATTATGTGTCCAAACAATTTGTCATAGAATATCATGTAAAAAAAGAAATTAAAAATAAATACATTAAACATACCTGCTCTGGTACATTCAAAATATTTTCTTTGTAACCAGTTGAACTTCCGTACAATCCAAAGTGTAGTACCGCAGAAGACAGTTTGTTACGCTGAAAAATTCCCTGAGGGAATATTTCAAACCGGAAGTGTTTTTTTCACAAAATATCTACGCACACATGAGAACTATTTTTTTGCTAGGTTCCCTTAGGGAATTAAAGCACGTGCTTTAATCTTTAATTTCGTTCCGTTTTCTGCAAGCTGAATCATAATCTGAAGAACATTATCGGAGTAATTAAACAATTATTACTTAGAAAAATACAAATCTACAATATTATCGCAATTAAATAATGTATTTTATTCTAAGACTGAAGCGAAAATGTAAGAAATTGCTATTTCCATGTTCCCCAGAGGAACCGATTGATAAATTTTAACACGGATAGAAGGTAGAAATATAGTTAAATGACATTAAGATGATTTTATGATAAAGGATCATTAGTATTTTATTGCAGGTATAATCCTATAACCAGGAGAAAGTCATTTTTATACATAAAGCAATAGATAACGCCGCAAAACTGCAATGATATTAAACTGCATATAGTATTATATTCCTTAATATATATATATTTTCTGTTGTGGATTCAATGGCATAGAACGTACATTTACAATAAGGAACATTGTTATTTTTTTAGAACATTTTAAAAAGTTGAAACTGAAAGTCGGCAATAAAGAAATCAGTATTGGGATATCTAATTCAATGTTTCGGTGCTTTCTAAATGTAATTCGAAGAAAGTTTCAAGAAATGTACAGAAACCTAACGTTACAGAAAACTAAAAAAGGCATTTAAAAGAATATTTCGGGAATACAAATTTACATAATATATAACATGACAGTACTAAAGCCAGTTTTCCTGTATATTTATGACACAGAAATCGGGTAAGTGTGCACTCAGGAAATGAAATTTAATGTTACACATGTCAAAGACATCGATATAGTTATTAATTTTTAGAATATGAACGTACATCACAACATAACATGACATAGAAACTAAACAAAATGTAATGTTACCTCAATAAATGTAAAGGTAAATCACTATATAATAAGACATAGGCATCACTATAGTCAGTGTTTCCTGCATGCGGGAATGTGAATGTCATTCCCTATATAACATGACAAGACATTACTTAACCTAGTGTACGTCAGAGAACATGGAAGTTGATCTTTATATTACATGACACGACTTTACCATAACTAGTATTTCCTCAGGGAACGTACACGTTTTTCATTATGTTGTATGACGAGACATTACTTTTATATAACTAGTGTTCCCTCAGGGAATCATGGAACTTGGACAGACATCACTATAACTAGTGTTCCTTCAGGAAATATGCATGCTCTTCATTATAAAACATGACAAGGCATCACTATAACTAGTGTTTCCTCTGGGAATATAATTGATTTTTTTATTTTCATTTTATCACAAGGCATTACTATGACTAATGTTTCCTAAAAGAATATAAATGTTCTAAATAACATGCCAAGACATTACAATGCAAGTCATTAAAGAGCGAGGTTATCTAACTTATTTTGTATAACTAGTATTTCCCCAGGGAATACGAATATTCTTCATTATATAACATGCCATGATATTACTTTAACTAGTTTTTCCATGCCAAAAAGTTATTATAACTAGTGCTTCCTCGTGGGATATAAATATTCTTCATTACATAACATGCAAGAAGTTACTTCAACATGTAGTTTTACTTGTTTTTCATTATATCATGTAACAAAAAATTACTATAACTATGGTTTCCCCAAGATATGTGAAAGGTCTACATTTTATCACACGAAAAGGCTATAACTAGTGCTTCCTCATGGAATATAAATGTTCTTCACTCTATTACTTGAGTAGACACTTCTAAAACTAGTCTTTCCTCAGGGAACATAAATGTCTTTCATTATATAACAAAAAAATTACTATACCTAGTTCTCTTTCTGGGAATGTGACTGTTCTTCGCTAGTTTTCCTCAGGGAACACAGATGCTCTTCATTATATTATATGACAAGACATAAGTTAACTAATGTTCCATCAGGGAATGTCAATATAATTCATTATTTAACATGAAAAGACATTTATTACCTAGTCTTTCCTCTGGAACGTAAATGTTCATTATAAAACATATCAAGACGTTGCTATGCCTAGTGTTCCCTCGGTAAACTTAAATGTTTTTTTATTTTTCTATACGACACGACATTACTATAACTAGCATTTCCTCCGGGAAGGTAAACGTTCTTCATTATATTATATGACGAAGCATTACTATAACTTACATGTATGTTTCCTAAAAGAACGTAAATGTACTCCATTATATAGGACGTTTCAAAAAATAGTCTTACCTCAGGGAACATAAATGTTTGACTGAACGACACTTGTAAAATCGTACCTTTATTTGACTCAAATATGTTTGGCATGTTATAAAATAAAGAATAGTGGCATTTCCTAAGGGAATACTAGTTAAAGTAATGTCTTGTCATGTTTTATAATGAATACCATTTGAGGAAATACTAGTTAAAGTAATATTTATTCAGTTAATGAAATAAAGAACATTCCCAGAGAGAAAACTAGTTATAACAATCTTTTGTTACATTATATAATGAAAGACATTTATGTTCCCCGAGGAAAGACTATTTTGTTAAACGTCTTATCATGTTATATAATGGAGAACATCTAACTTCTTTTAGGAAACATACATGTAAGTTATAATAATACTTCATTATATAATATAACTAAGAACCTTTACCTTCCATGAGGAAATACTAGTTATAGTAACGTCTTGGCATGTTATATAATGAAGAACATTTATATTCCCTGAGGAAAAACTAGTTAAAGTAATGTCATGGCATGTTATATAATGAAGAATATTCGTATTCCCTGAGGAAATACTAGTTATACAAAATCAGTTAGATAACCTCGCTCTTTGATGACTTGCTAAGTAATGTCTTGGCATGTTATTTAGAACATTTATATTCTTTTAGGAAACACTAGTCATAGTAACGCCTTGTGATAAAATGAAAATAAAAAAATCAATAATATTCCCAGAGGAAACACTAGTTATAGTAATGCCTTGTCATGTTATACAATGAAGAATATTCGTATTCCCGGAGGGAACACTAGTACAATTTTAGATAATGGATATTATTTGCATTCCCTGAGGAAATACAAGTTATAGTAATGTCTTGTTTTGTTATACATGTTATATTATGAAGAAAACACGTTCCCTAAGGGAACGCTAGTCATAGTAATGTGTTGATTAAATGCAGAACTTATAACACTTTTTGGTAACAAAATATAAAGCCATGAATACATTAACATGCAAACTATATGCATTCTCCCGGAGAGACCGACGCTGACTTTGACTATAGTTATAGTAATCTTTTGTTACGTTATATAATGGACAAACATTTATGTTCCCTGAGGAAAAACTAGTTTTAGAAATGTCTTATCATGTTATATAATGAAGAACATGCATATTTCCTGAAGGAACACTAGTTATAGTGATGTCTGTCCAAGTTCAACTATTCCCTAGGGGAACACTAGTTATATAAAAGTAATGTCTCGTCATAAAACATAATGAAAAACGTGTACGTTCCCTGAGGAAATACTAGTTATGGTAAAGTCGTGTCATGTAATATAAAGAACAACTTCCATGTTCTCTGACGTACACTAGGTTAAGTAATGTCTTGTCATGTTATATAAGAAATGACATTCACATTCCCGCATGCAGGAAACACTTACTATAGTTATGCCTATGTCTTATTATATAGTGATTTACCTTTACATTTATTAAGGGAACACTAGATTTTTTAAGTTTCTATGTCATGTTATGTTGTGATGTACGTTCATATTCCAAGATTTAATAACTATATCGATGTCTTTGACATGTGTAACATTCAATTTCATTTCGTGAGTGCACTCTTACCCGATTTCTGTGTCATAAATATACAGGAACACTGGCTTTAGTACTGTCATGTTATATATTATTTAAATTTGTATTCCCGAAATATTCTTTTAAATGCCTTTTTTAGTTTTCTATAACGTTAGGTTTCTGTACATTTCTTGAAACTTTCTTCGAATTACATTTAGAAAGCACCGAAACATTGAATTAGATATTTCAACACTGATTTCTTTATTGCCTACTTTCAGTTTCAACTTTTTAAAATGTTCTAAAAAAAATAATAATGTTCCTTATTGTAAATGTACGTTCTATGCCATTGAATTCACAACAGAAAATATATATATATTAAGGAATATAATACTATATGCAGTTTAATATCTTTGCAGTTTTGCGGCGTTATCTATTGCTTTATGTATAAAAATGACTTTCTCGTGGTTATAGGATAATACCTGCAATAAACTACTAATGATCCTTTATCATAAAATCATCTAAGTAACGTCATTTAACTATATTTCTACTTTCTCTTCGTGTTAAAATTTATGAGTCGGTCTCCTTTGGGGAACACGGAAATAACAATTTCTTACATTTTCGCTTCAGTCTTAGAATAAAATACATTATTTAATTGAGATCATCTTGTAGATTTGTATTTTTCTAAGTTATTATTATTTAATTACTCCGATACTGTTCTTCAGATTCAGATTCAGCTGGCAGAAAACGGGGCAAAATTAAATATGAAAGCACGTGCTTTGATTCCCTAAGGGAACCTAGCAAAAAAATAGTTCTCATGTGTGCGTAGATATTTTGTGAAAAAACACTTCCGGTTTGAAATATTCCCTCAGGGAATTTTTCAGCGTAACAAACTGCCTTCTGCTGTAGTACCCGGAGTAAAACAAAAATGGCAAACGACGGTCAAAATATGTTCAAAAGTAAAGCAAGAAAAGGCCCGTACAATTATGGTTTCAATGTGTCTCGAAGACAAAGTAGTACAAAAGTCGAAAAGAAGTAAAGATAGTCACCACACGCCATTTCGACACTAAGAGAAATGCACTTATAATACATGGCGTTGCCGCCTGCAACTTGAGGTAAATATATTTTAAGTTTCACCATTTTCCTACGTATTTGTTCACAATGTAAATATTTTTCATCTGTGATAAATATCAAAAGTTGATGCAGTGCCTTTTTACACATGTTTGCTATTGACCTTAGTGACCTATAGTCCACATTGCGTAGACCATATTCGTAGAAGTACCGAAATATGCACATTCATATTAGTCGCCACAAGAATCATTTCGTGTAATTTGACATTTTTTCAAAATTTCTTATATAATTTTGTTTTCTCTGAAACATTAAAATCGTTGGCATAATTTAGCAGAATTCACTATCAATGTAGAGAACAGTGTCGTTTTTTATTATACATGTTTGTCTCCATTGTAGATTGTGCAACAAATATGGGAAGTGGTGTCAGTAATTTTGAAATGCAGTATGAAGACCAATAGTAATTAAAATAGTAAGGTAAATAGCCAATACTGGGCCTATTTCAATTTAATATGACACAAATTATTATTAGGTCAAGGGAATTCAGGCTACAAAATGAATGGCCACACAATTGAAAAAAGGGGGAAACATATGGGTGTAAAATCTGTTAACATATGAAAGGGGAGATAATTTTTAGGGTATTCAGTTAAGTGTACTAAATAAAAGTGTGTTCAACTTCTTCAAATGGACATGATTCAAAGAAATTGTTAAAATATAATGTCCTAATTACACACACTCTGCAGTTAAGGTTGCGCATAATTCTAATGATTCTGCTCCGGTCACTAGTGTGGCTTGAGTAAGCGAGTAAGCATTGTAGCTCATTGGTACATGCATTTTGTAAACCTCATGTAACAGAAATTTCCCAATAATAAAATAAAAGGTTTTTGCTATGTCAACATTCTACTTTTGTGTGGAATTTGCAAACTTTAGCTATGAATGTTCTTTCTTTGCAGTTTTTTCTGCAATATTATTTTTTGTATTTTTACAGGAAAAAATGTACATCAAAGACAAGAAGGAATGAAAAATAAGAATAATAACATCAAGATGTTTTGACGGAAAAACTTTACAAAGAACATTTTGACAAGTCTGGTTTTGGATTGATTTTAGTTTCTATGAAGATTTGAAGGAAACAATAACATTCAGCACCATATTCTATTTGCTGTCAACATTCAGAAGCAAACAACAACGGGGTGCCCTGAAGAAATATATGTACTGTAAATCAGAGGCAGAAACACTGTTTCTTCTTTCTGTGAAAAGCAGTTTGCCAAAAAATGGAAAAAGAATTGGACATTTAATATTTTTAGTAGTTGAAGCCAAACTGTCCACTGACAAATTAAATATTGTGGAGAATTTATCAGTAAAGTTATATCTTTTTACATATATTTTATAGTTCTTTCTTCATAATCATCATATTCATTGTGTTGATTATGCATTGGTTTATAAATGTTGCTTTTTAACAGTTGTAGAGGAAAATGGTGATATTAGTTATATAGCACTTCTACATAAACTAAAACATGCTGTTGTAAAAAGTTCCATTTATTCTATTGTTCATATGAAGATAGTTCTTAACTGTTTTTATTGCTTGTTAATAATTAAAAAAAATGGTTACATTAAATTTATTAGAAAGTAAAGCTTCCATTGTGGTATTTTTGAATGTGGACAAAAGATTGTAGAGTTGGCTCCCCTTTAGAGTTATCTCCCCTATGATTATTATACTTTTTCTTAGTAAACAGTTTTCTGTTTACTACATAAGTTTGTAGTATAATGTATCAAGAATTGTTTTATATTGTGAATGTGTTTTTATGATTTCTGGTTTTTTATTGATATTGCATGAAAATATTTGATATTTAAGCTATAATATTCATCATTGCAATTGTACCATAAATTGGCAGAACATACAGCATAGAAGAAAATTTAATGTCTTTTTATTTATGTTTTGAGAATATTGGTGTTATTAGGCCATGGTCATGCTAAATTTTGTCATGTGTAATATCAGTGTCCTTGTTCTCTATTTGGATTAAAAACTTTAATCTTCATTTAAAGTAGTAATAAATAATTCCAAACATTTTCTATAGAAAATACACAAACTGCATACTTAGAAATTTGTGCATTATTTCTGCTCTTCAATAGTAAATTGTTCATATGTGAAGTTAAAAAGCAATTTGGTTGATATAAAAATAATATAACTAATTATTTTTTTATTAGATAGTCACTAAATAATTGGAAAACAGACAACAAATAATATAAATATTTTATTGAGTTTTTTCAGTTGTTTTTAAGCGGAGTTCAATTAATATTTTATAGAGCAGAGTTAAATCAGTAGGGAAAAAGTATTTGCTGTAGCACCTTTAAGTTTTTTCAGTTGGAAAAAAACGTTCAGTTTAATTTACTAAGATAAATCAGCAGGGATAAAGTAGGTTTGTAATAAAATTAAAAATGACAAATATTTATCAGTTGGATTTAAGCAGGAATAATCAATAACCTGTAGTCTCGCTTTTTTTCTACTTAGAAAATCAGTATAGTTTAAGTTGGATAAAAGTGGAGTTAAAGCATTGCTAATTATGTAGGTTAAAATTAAGCGGTAATTATGCATGTCGCTTAAATACTGCTTTTTACAGCAGCGGATTCTATGCAGATAATAAGCGGCATTTAAGTTACGCTGTGATATAAAAGCGACGCTTCAAAATTGTCACCAGTTAGTATTAGTTGTATCATATACCACCAGTTAGTATTAGGTGTATCATATACCACCAGTTAGTATTAGGGGTATCATATACCAACAGTAAGTATTAGGTGTATCATATACCAACAGTTAGTATTAGGTGTATCATATACCACCAGTTAGTATTAGGTGTATCATATACCACCAGTTAGTATTAGGTGTATCATATACCACCAGTTAGTATTAGGGTATCATATACCAACAGTTAGTATTAGGTGTATAATATACCACCAGTTAGTATCAGGAGTATCATATACCACCAGTTAGTATTCGGAGTATCATATACCACCAGTTAGTATTAGGTGTATCATATACCAACAGTTAGTATTAGGAGTATCATATACCAAGTTAGTATTAGGTGTATCATAGACCACCAGTTAGTATTAGGTGTATCATATACCACAGTTAGTATTAGGTGTATCATATACCACCAGTTAGTATTAGGTGTATCATATACCACCAGTTAGTATTAGGTGTATCATATACCAACAGTTAGTATTAGGTGTATCATATACCACCAGTTAGTATTAGGGGTATCATATACCACCAGTTAGTATTAGGTGTATCATATACCAACAGTTAGTATTAGGTGTATCATATACCAACAGTTAGTGTTAGGTGTATCATATACCACCAGTTAGTATTAGGTGTATCATATACCAACAGTTAGTATTAGGGGTATCATATACCAACAGTTAGTATTAGGTGTATCATATACCAACAGTTAGTATTAGGTGTATCATATACGAACAGTTAGTATTAGGTGTGTCATATACCAAGTTAGTATTAGGTGTATCATATACCAACAGTAAGTATTAGGTGTATCATATACCAACAGTTAGTATTAGGTGTATCATATACCACAAGTTTTGTATTAGGGGTATCATATACCACCAGTTAGTATTAGGTGTATCATATACCACCAGTTAGTATTAGGTGTATCATATACCAAGTTAGTATTAGGTGTATCATAGACCACCAGTTAGTATTAGGTGTATCATATACCACAGTTAGTATTAGGTGTATCATATACCACCAGTTAGTATTAGGTGTATCATATACCAACAGTTAGTATTAGGTGTATCATATACCAACAGTTAGTATTTGGTGTATCATATACCAACAGTTAGTATTAGGGGTATCATATACCACCAGTTAGTATTAGGTGTATCATATACCATCAGTTAGTATTAGGGGTATCATATACCACCAGTTAGTATTAGGAGTATCATATACCACCAGTTAGTATTAGGTGTATCATATGCCAACAGTTAGTATTAGGTGTATCATATACCAACAGTTAGTATTAGGTGTATCATATACCACCAGTTAGTATTAGGGGTATCATATACCACAAGTTAGTATTAGGTGTATCATATACCACCAGTTAGTATTAGGTGTATCATATACCACCAGTTAGTATTAGGTGTATCATATACCACCAGTTAGTATTAGGTGTATCATTTACCACCAGTTAGTATTAGGTGTATCATATACCAACAGTTAGTATTAGGTGTATCATATACCACCAGTTAGTATTAGGTGTATCATTTACCACCAGTTAGTATTAGGTGTATCATATACCAACAGTTAGTATTAGGTGTATCATATACCACAAGTTAGTATTAGGTGTATCATATACCACCAGTTAGTATTAGGTGTATCATATACGACCAGATAGTATTAGGTGTATCATATACCAACAGTTAGTATTAGGTGTATCATATACCACCAGTTAGTATTAGGTGTATCATATACCAACAGTTAGTATTAGGTGTATCATATACCAACAGTTAGTATTAGGTGTATCATATACCACCAGTTAGTATTAGGTGTATCATATACCACCAGATAGTATTGGGTGTATCATATACCAACAGTTAGTATTAGGTGTATCATATACCACCAGATAGCATTGGGTGTATCATATACCAACAGTTAGTATTAGGTGTATCATATACCACCAGTTAGTATTAGGTGTATCATATACCAACAGTTAGTATTAGGTGTATCATATACCACCAGATAGTATTGGGTGTATCATATACCAACAGTTAGTATTAGGTGTATCATATACCAACAGTTAGTATTAGGTGTATCATGTACCACAAGTTAGTATTAGGTGTATCATATACCACCAGTTAGTATTAGGTGTATCATATACCACCAGATAGCATTGGGTGTATCATATACCACCAGTTAGTATTAGGTGTATCATATACCACCAGTTAGTATTAGGTGTATCATATACCACCAGTTAGTATTAGGTGTATCATATACCACCAGTTAGTATTAGGTGTATCATATACCACCAGTTAGTATTAGGTGTATCATATACCACCAGTTAGTATTAGGAGTATCATATACCACCAGTTAGTATTAGGTGTATCATATACCACCAGTTAGTATTAGGTGTATCATATACCACCAGTCAGTATTAGGTGTATCATAGACCACCAGTTAGTATTAGGTGTATCATATACCACCAGTTAGTATTAGGTGTATCATATACCACAAGTTAGTATTAGGTGTATCATGTACCACCAGTTAGTATTAGGTATATCATATACCATCAGTTAGTATTAGGAGTATCATATACCACCAGTTAGTATTAGGTGTATCATATACCACCAGATAGTATTGGGTGTATCATATACCAACAGTTAGTATTAGGTGTATCATATACCACCAGATAGCATTGGGTGTATCATATACCAACAGTTAGTATTAGGTGTATCATATACCACCAGTTAGTATTAGGTGTATCATATACCAACAGTTAGTATTAGGTGTATCATATACCACCAGATAGTATTGGGTGTATCATATACCAACAGTTAGTATTAGGTGTATCATATACCAACAGTTAGTATTAGGTGTATCATGTACCACAAGTTAGTATTAGGTGTATCATATACCACCAGTTAGTATTAGGTGTATCATATACCACCAGATAGCATTGGGTGTATCATATACCACCAGTTAGTATTAGGTGTATCATATACCACCAGTTAGTATTAGGTGTATCATATACCACCAGTTAGTATTAGGTGTATCATATACCACCAGTTAGTATTAGGTGTATCATATACCACCAGTTAGTATTAGGTGTATCATATACCACCAGTTAGTATTAGGAGTATCATATACCACCAGTTAGTATTAGGTGTATCATATACCACCAGTTAGTATTAGGTGTATCATATACCACCAGTCAGTATTAGGTGTATCATAGACCACCAGTTAGTATTAGGTGTATCATATACCACCAGTTAGTATTAGGTGTATCATATACCACCAGTTAGTATTAGGTGTATCATATACCACCAGTCAGTATTAGGTGTATCATAGACCACCAGTTAGTATTAGGTGTATCATAGACCACCAGTTAGTATTAGGAGTATCATATACCACAAGTTAGTATTAGGGTATCATATACCACCAGTTAGTATTAGGTATATCATATACCACAAGTTAGTATTAGGTGTATCATATACCACAAGTTAGTATTAGGGTATCATATACCACCAGTTAGTATTAGGTGTATCATATACCACCAGTCA
The DNA here is from genome assembly GCA_944474755.1 of Limnoperna fortunei. Taxonomy (NCBI): domain Eukaryota; kingdom Metazoa; phylum Mollusca; class Bivalvia; order Mytilida; family Modiolidae; genus Limnoperna; species Limnoperna fortunei. The sequence continues at coordinate 56,625,763 of OX104122.1, read as the reverse complement.
GTATTAGGTGTATCATAGACCACCAGTTAGTATTAGGTGTATCATATACCACCAGTTAGTATTAGGTGTATCATATACCACAAGTTAGTATTAGGTGTATCATATACCACCAGTAAGTATTAGGTGTATCATATACCACCAGTTAGTATTAGGTGTATCATATACCACCAGTTAGTATTAGGTGTATCATATACCACCAGTTAGTATTAGTTGTATCATATACCACCAGTTAGTATTAGCTGTATCATATACCACCAGTTAGTATTAGGTGTATCATATACCACCAGTTAGTATTAGGGGTATCATATACCAACAGTAAGTATTAGGTGTATCATATACCAACAGTTAGTATTAGGTGTATCATATACCACCAGTTAGTATTAGTTGTATCATATACCACCAGTTAGTATTAGTTGTATCATATACCACCAGTTAGTATTAGGTGTATCATATACCACCAGTTAGTATTAGGGGTATCATATACCACCAGTTAGTATTAGGTGTATCATATACCACCAGTTAGTATTAGGTGTATCATATACCACCAGTTAGTATTAGGAGTATCATATACCACAAGTTAGTATTAGGTGTATCATATACCACCAGTTAGTATTAGGTGTATCATATACCACCAGTTAGTATTAGGGGTATCATATACCAACAGTAAGTATTAGGTGTATCATATACCAACAGTTAGTATTAGGTGTATCATATACCACCAGTTAGTATTAGGTGTATCATATACCACCAGATAGTATTGGGTGTATCATATACCAACAGTTAGTATTAGGTGTATCATATACCAACAGTTAGTATTAGGGGTATCATGTACCACAAGTTAGTATTAGGTGTATCATATACCACCAGTTAGTATTAGGTGTATCATATACCAACAGTTAGTATTAGGTGTATCATATACCACCAGTTAGTATTAGGAGTATCATATACCACAAGTTAGTATTAGGTGTATCATATACCACCAGTTAGTATTAGGTATATCATATACCAACAGTTAGTATTAGGTGTATCATATACCACCAGTTAGTATTAGGTGTATCATATACCACCAGTTAGTATTAGGGGTATCATATACCAACAGTAAGTATTAGGTGTATCATATACCAACAGTTAGTATTAGGTGTAGCATATACCACCAGTTAGTATTAGTTGTATCATATACCACCAGTTAGTATTAGTTGTATCATATACCACCAGTTAGTATTAGGTGTATCATATACCACCAGTTAGTATTAGGGGTATCATATACCAACAGTAAGTATTAGGTGTATCATATACCAACAGTTAGTATTAGGTGTATCATATACCACCAGTTAGTATTAGGTGTATCATATACCACCAGTTAGTATTAGGTGTATCATATACCACCAGTTAGTATTAGGTGTATCATATACCACCAGTTAGTATTAGGTGTATCATATACCACCAGTTAGTATTAGGAGTATCATATACCACAAGTTAGTATTAGGTGTATAATATACCACCAGTTAGTATTAGGTGTATCATATACCACCAGTAAGTATTAGGTGTATCATATACCACCAGTTAGTATTAGGTGTATCATATACCACCAGTTAGTATTAGGTGTATCATATACCACCAGTTAGTATTAGTTGTATCATATACCACCAGTTAGTATTAGCTGTATCATATACCACCAGTTAGTATTAGGTGTATCATATACCACCAGTTAGTATTAGGTGTATCATATACCACCAGTTAGTATTAGGGGTATCATATACCAACAGTAAGTATTAGGTGTATCATATACCAACAGTTAGTATTAGGTGTATCATATACCACCAGTTAGTATTAGTTGTATCATATACCACCAGTTAGTATTAGTTGTATCATATACCACCAGTTAGTATTAGGTGTATCATATACCACCAGTTAGTATTAGGGGTATCATATACCAACAGTAAGTATTAGGTGTATCATATACCAACAGTTAGTATTAGGTGTATCATATACCACCAGTTAGTATTAGGTGTATCATATACCACCAGTTAGTATTAGGTGTATCATATACCACAAGTTAGTATTAGGGTATCATATACCAACAGTTAGTATTAGGTGTATAATATACCACCAGTTAGTATCAGGAGTATCATATACCACCAGTTAGTATTCGGAGTATCATATACCACCAGTTAGTATTAGGTGTATCATATACCAACAGTTAGTATTAGGTGTATCATATACCACCAGTTAGTATTAGGTGTATCATATACCACCAGTTAGTATTAGGTGTATCATATACCACCAGTTAGTATTAGGTGTATCATATACCAACAGTTAGTATTAGGTGTATCATATACCACCAGTTAGTATTAGGGGTATCATATACCACCAGTTAGTATTAGGTGTATCATATACCAACAGTTAGTATTAGGTGTATCATATACCACCAGTTAGTATTAGGGGTATCATATACCACCAGTTAGTATTAGGTATATCATATACCAACAGTTAGTATTAGGTGTATCATATACCAAGTTAGTATTAGGTGTATCATATACCAACAGTAAGTATTAGGTGTATCATATACCAACAGTTAGTATTAGGTGTATCATATACCAAGTTAGTATTAGGTGTATCATAGACCACCAGTTAGTATTAGGTGTATCATATACCACAAGTTAGTATTAGGTGTATCATATACCAACAGTTAGTATTAGGTGTATCATATACCACAGTTAGTATTAGGTGTATCATATACCACCAGATAGTATTAGGTATATCATATACCACCAGTTAGTATTAGGTGTATCATATACCACCAGTTAGTATTAGGTGTATCATATACCACCAGTTAGTATTAGGTGTATCATATACCACCAGTTAGTATTAGGTGTATCATATACCAACAGTTAGTATTAGGTGTATCATATACCAAGTTAGTATTAGGTGTATCATATACCAACAGTTAGTATTAGGTGTATCATATACCAACAGTTAGTATTAGGTGTATCATATACCAACAGTTAGTATTAGGTGTATCATATACCACCAGTTAGTATTAGGGGTATCATATACCACCAGTTAGTATTAGGTGTATCATATACCAACAGTTAGTATTAGGTGTATCATATACCAAGTTAGTATTAGGTGTATCATATACCAACAGTAAGTATTAGGTGTATCATATACCAACAGTTAGTATTAGGTGTATCATATACCACAAGTTTTGTATTAGGGGTATCATATACCCCCAGTTAGTATTAGGTGTATCATATACCACCAGTTAGTATTAGGTGTATCATATACCAAGTTAGTATTAGGTGTATCATAGACCACCAGTTAGTATTAGGTGTATCATATACCACAGTTAGTATTAGGTGTATCATATACCACCAGTTAGTATTAGGTGTATCATATACCACCAGTTAGTATTAGGTGTATCATATACCAACAGTAAGTATTAGGTGTATCATATACCACCAGTTAGTATTAGGTATATCATATACCATCAGTTAGTATTAGGTGTATCATATACCACCAGTTAGTATTAGGTGTATCATATACCAAGTTAGTATTAGGTGTATCATATACCACCAGTTAGTATTGGGTGTATCATATACCAACAGTTAGTATTAGGTGTATCATATACCAACAGTTAGTATTAGGGGTATCATATACCACCAGTTAGTATTAGGTGTATCATATACCACCAGTTAGTTTTAGGTGTATCATTTACCACCAGTTAGTATTAGGTGTATCATATACCAACAGTTAGTATTAGGGGTATCATAGACCACAAGTTAGTATTAGGTGTATCATATACCACCAGTTAGTATTAGGTGTATCATATACCACCAGTTAGTATTAGTTGTATCATATACCACCAGTTAGTATTAGTTGTATCATATACCACCAGTTAGTATTAGTTGTATCATATTCCACCAGTTAGTATTAGGTGTATCATATACCACCAGTTAGTATTAGTTGTATCATATACCACCAGTTAGTATTAGGTGTATCATATACCACCAGTTAGTATTAGGTGTATCATATACCACCAGTTAGTATTAGGTGAATCATATACCACCAGTTAGTATTAGGTGTATCATATACCACCAGTTAGTATTAGGTGTATCATATACCACCAGTTAGTATTAGGTGTATCATATACCACCAGTTAGTTTTAGGTGTATCATTTACCACAAGTTAGTATTAGGTGTATCATATACCAACAGTTAGTATTAGGGGTATCATATACCACCAGTTAGTATTAGGTGTATCATATACCACCAGTTAGTATTAGGTGTATCATATACCACCAGTCAGTATTAGGTGTATCATATACCACCAGTTAGTATTAGGTGTATCATATACCACCAGATAGTATTAGGTGTATCATATACCACCAGTTAGTATTAGGGGTATCATATACCACCAGTTAGTATTAGGTGTATCATATACCACCAGTTAGTATTAGGAGTATCATATACCACAAGTTAGTATTAGGTGTATCATATACCAACAGTTAGTATTAGGGGTATCATATACCACCAGTTAGTATTAGGTGTATCATATACCACCAGTTAGTATTAGGTGTATCATATACCACCAGATAGTATTAGGTGTATCATATACCAACAGTTAGTATTAGGTGTATCATATACCACCAGTTAGTATTAGGTGTATCATATACCAACTGTTAGTATTAGGTGTATCATATACCACCAGTTAGTATTAGATGTATCATATACCACCAGTTAGTATTAGTTGTATCATATACCAACAGTTAGTATTAGGTGTATCATATACCACAAGTTAGTATTAGGTGTATCATATACCACCAGTTAGTATTAGGTGTATCATATACCACCAGATAGTATTGGGTGTATCATATACTAACAGTTAGTATTAGGTGTATCATATACCACCAGTTAGTATTAGGTGTATCATATACCAACAGTTAGTATTAGGTGTATCATATACCAACAGTTAGTATTAGGTGTATCATATACCACCAGTTAGTATTAGGTGTATCATATACCACCAGATAGTATTGGGTGTATCATATACCAACAGTTAGTATTAGGTGTATCATATACCAACAGTTAGTATTAGGTGTATCATATACCACAAGTTAGTATTAGGTGTATCATATACCACCAGTTAGTATTAGGTATATCATATACCACCAGTTAGTATTAGGTGTATCATATACCACCAGTTAGTATTAGGTGTATCATATACCACCAGTTAGTATTAGGTGTATCATATACCAACAGTTAGTATTAGGTGTATCATATACCACCAGTTAGTATTAGTTGTATCATATACCACCAGTTAGTATTAGTTGTATCATATACCAACAGTCAGTATTTGGTGTATCATATACCACCAGTTAGTATTAGTTGTATCATATACCAACAGTCAGTATTAGGTGTATCATATACCACCAGTTAGTATTAGTTGTATCATATACCACCAGTTAGTATTAGTTGTATCATATACCACCAGTTAGTATTAGGTGTATCCAACAATCATCGTAGAACATTCACTGTACACGGAATTCAAATATTGAGAAAACTATCTGCAACCATATTTTAAAACGAGAATATTTTAAAAAATTAAGTGGTATTTATAGTAAAACTTATTAAAGGCGCGGACTAGTCAGAAATGGAATGAATCAATAGACAATGAATTTTAGCTACAACTGGAAATTGTAAGCGTTTGAAAGAAACCGTTTACCCTTTTTATTATGAAAGATTTCGTAATCATATTTTTTTCAGGTCGAGGTAATAAAAGGAATGGGATATGTAAGAAATTTTAACTTCCACAGCAAAATGAGTGTATAAAATACAGCAAAGTGTAAAGCAAAATGTTCAATATTTCTACAATAATATAAGATGAATATTTCTAAACTTTTATATGTTACTTTAGCATTCTGCATTTAGCTTAATTTCAGGGACTGAACAGGTTATCAATAATCAAACTGTAAAACAGTAGTGTATGATGCACGTAGTGATCGTAACAGCTTACTATCTTTGAACTATCCTGAATTATACCTTGCTAAACAAACAGGCAGGTCCCGTACCAGTTTTCATGTATACCATACGGATTTGATGTCAAGGAGAATAATAATTTGTTTATTATTCATACGATCAATACGCAAATAAATTAGTCATACATCTTTGTTGTACTATCTACAGTTAATTATCTGTAGGTTGATTTTGACGTCTTTCGGAAGAATACCACTCCATGCCAGTCTGCCATGACGCGAAAACAGTATACCAGTTTTTGGAATGGCAATGGTCGCCACTGTAGAGTCTTGATTAGACGAAACGCGCATTTGGCGGAGTAAATTTTATAAACCATGGTATCTTTGCTGACATTTTATTTGCAACTACTTAGTCTGAACTCTGCCGGTGAAGTGTTAGTACCCGATGGTATAGACAGCCCAGTAGTCACACCGGTGCTGACAGGAATATTATTGATTCTTTCAGTGATGTTGTCATTGTCTCAATTTACTGCCCTGAAAGTTCGAAAATTATTTTAATTCTAAGGTTTTCTCTTTTCTATGTGTAGTTAAGCTTTAGCCGGATTTGGTATAGCGTTTTGGAATTTTAGTGATAACATCTCTACAACACCTTAATCATAAGAATGTTTGGGTTTTAGCGCCACTGACGAGTCTTGATTCGACAACACGCGCGTCTTGTGGCATAACTTTTATTAACCTTGGTATCTTTGATGAAATTTTATTTCATTAAAGTATAAATCGTCTTGATTTATAGGTACATTATTTGACGTCATTAATATGCATATATTGTGAAAACGGAAACGAGTGGAAATGAAATTACGGTCCTTTTTAGGAACGACTGACCGGAAATAATTCTTGGACAGATTCTATAATTTACAGACATACTAATTGTAAGATACGGAAAAAATAAAGTTAAAATTGAAACGGATAAATGTGTAATTATGTGTTGGAGATAAAACATAATTATACAGGGTTGACATACGACAATTCATGATGTCTGGAGGTTGTTTCGCAAATGACTTCTGACAGTATTCTTCAATCAAATCGGTCGTGCAACTGACATTGGTCAATACTTGTAGAGAAATCTTGTCTTTATGATGAAATTTCAAGCTGGTGTCATATTTGTTTAGTTTAGTTTCGTTTTGTTTAGTAACCAAAGTTAAAACAGAAACGGAATAACCGTGTAATTATGTGTCGGAGATGAAACCTGATTATACAGGGTGACATAGGACAATTCAAGATGGTTGGAGGTTGTTTTGTAAATGACTTCTGCCAGTATTCTTCAATCAGAAATGTATTGGTCGTGCAACTGACATTGGTCAATATGTGTAGAGAAATCTTGTCATTGTGATGAAATTTCAAGCTGATGTCATATTTGTTTAGATTAGAAAACAAAGTTTAAATTGAAACGGAAAAACCGTCTATATGTCGGAGATGAAACGTGATTATGCAGGTTTGACATAATACCATTCATGATATCTGGAGCACGCGGGAGGGGGTGGAGGGTGGGGGTTAACTTGGTATATATAGGGTAATACGGATGTGCGACCCTAATGGGTCACCCTTTTAGCTCTCCAAAATATATGAAAAAGTAGCTTTCGTAATTGAAAAATATATCATCGGGCAGTTGTAAATTATGTAAATATATCCATGCCTCAATTCTCATGTTAAGCATGTTAAGCCCATGTAAACCACGGTGATTTTACAAAGTTTTCCACTTACATCACTTGATCATGTTTGTTGTGAATGAACTATTTAGTCAATGGGAATGTGCAATAATAAAATATGTGAATAGGTCTGATTTAATAACTCAATATATAATTAGTTCCCGTTTCATAACGTCCAAAAATAGATGATTAGGGTGTGTTTTCAAATCTCCGTCCGCAGACCTGTACCTAAAAGTATCCCTAAATACCCCCCCCCCCCCCGCGTGGTCTGGAGGTTGTTTCGCAAATGACTTCTGACAGTATTCTTCAATCAGATTGGTCGTGCAACTGAAATTGGGCAATACTTGTTGATAAATCTTTTCTTAATGCAGAAATTTCAAGCTGATTTCATATTTGTTTTGTTTTGTTTCGTTTTGTTAAGTAATTTACTAGGTAATAGGTAAAAGTCTCCAAATTTTACTCCTCTGTAGATATGGATTGATCTTAATTTCTAGCAGTTCCATATTTTAACATCTATCCTAAATTATTCTATCAATAGTAAAAAATGTTTGTATTTCTTTGTTTGAATTGTGTTTAATGGATCTTGTAGCATTTTTTCAGCTATATCCTGGCGGACAATTTTTATTGAAAAGAATTCTAAAATACCCGGAAAAAACAATATTTGGCAGGAAAAACGACAATCATTGTCAATTATGATTGGCGTTTATGCTTGTGGGTGATATACATATATAAATAAACTTTAATCACAGTTCTTTTGTTAGGAGGGTGGCACAAACCACGGTGGGGTGGGGGGTAACTAAGAATACTTTTACGTACAGACCTGCGGACAGAAATTTAAAACCCACCATATTCATATATTTTCAGACGTTATAAAACTGGACCTAATCATATATTGAATTATTGAATCAGACCTATTCATATATTTTATAACTGCACATCCCCATTGGCAAAATAGTCCATTCACTACCAAAATCATCAAGTGATGTTTATGGAACACTTTTTTTGTGAAGTCACTGTGGTTTACATCGGCTTAGAATGCTTAAGATGAGAATTGAGGCATGGATATATTTATATAATCTTCAACTACCCAATGATATATTTATCAATGATAAAAGCAACCTATTCATATATTTTGGAGAGGTAAAAAAATGACTCATTCGGGCCGCACATCCATACTACCTAATATATACCAAGTTACCCCCCCCCCCCCACCCGTGACACAAACTCGTGCCAGTTTAAGATCTCTTATAGCAAATTTTAACCTGTTATGTGCAGGCATAAATAGTCAGTTGATATAAGCCATATGCTGACGATATACATGGCATAAACGTTTATTTTGTTGAATGATACACACCTTGCTGTGCTTGTAGTTTCTTTTTGTTTAATTACCGTACAGTTTGCAAATTTGTCATTGAACGGAGTAAATGATTCAACGGATAAGACTGTTTTGCACATAGACATACATACCAGCGGATAAATCTCACGGTGGTTTGAGTTCGTATTTCATTATCCTAACATCAAGGCTTCAATGGTTCTATAGACTTACATTTGTATTTAATTGCTTACTAAGGATGTTACAATAGAAATAATTTCATTACGCGATTACTGGCAGACGTTATTGTATCCACTTCATATGGTCAACTTTACCGGATTCAGAACAAACAACATAGAACAGAAACCTCAAATATTATTTTTAATCAGAAGTCTGTGCAATGCAATATACTGCTAGGAACAATATAATCAATTTTCGTGCAAAACTGATTGGTAACACAGTCATTACCTTGGATTCACCATTTTATTACACTTTTAACTGTTCAAACAAAACAACTTTTACCTAACATATTTTTAAGTCAAATTTAATGTGTACCGTTTCCCTTAATTACGTACAACGTAGAACGTTAGATGAACAAAATACGTTAAATAGTGCCACGGTGTTTTAACTGTATTCCTTCATCATGATTTACATTACACTTATCAGTTCTGAAGGTTAAACATCAACACTCGCATAATTAAGTATGAGTGTCATTATTATGATATTAAATTATTCCAATATTCGAGATCAGCGCTGCTGTTGACCAATGAAACAGGCATTAGATGAAACTTATTTGATATTATATCTTCAGAAATTATATGGCCGTCATCACGACTTAGTTGATCGTTATGAAAAATTCATCTCCCAAAGGTAGGTTCACCTGTTCCTGATGTGACTTTTTTCACAAACATGATATGAATGGCTTAACGGGTATTTAATTAGAGGCAGTAACTGTTTATTCTTCCAGAGCACCATACTGTTTTGGGGGGTTTAGAGTATTCATTTTTGTTTTTCTCATGTTTACCTGATTTAACCTATATTTAAGTCACCTTATATTTTTTGAGCTTGCATCTATACTTTTTGACGACAAAAGATATATACATAATTGTCTTAACCAACAGAAGGTCATAAAAAAATCAACATTTTTGAAATTGACTACGTAATGGCTGTTTGTTTAACATGACTGATTTCTAGTCTTAGTTCGCTTTTATCACGTTTTAGTATGTTTGGATAATTTTGATGTGCAATCATTTCTTTGAATAATTTACACTAATAGTCCACACCACTAAATAAAAAAGCAATCAAAATGGTAAAATTTTGAACATACTTTAGAAGTCTCACTAAGGTCTGTTTTATTGCATTAAAAATACAAAGCATTTACCATTATCTATCCATATATCTAATGAAATACTATGGCATCGTGTCCCGTAGCTCAAGTACGTTAATCATATAAAAATATTCCAATGAAGTAAATCGTTGCTTGACGTATTAATGGTATTTTTTATATCATCAACTTCAAAACGTTATCAGGTTGGAAAGTTAAACGCCGATATCCATGCTTCATTAGGTGGGAATGTCGTTATTTTATCATACAAAACTATAAAAAAGATAGCTTTGTGTTGTCTGTTATAAGAGTATCAAGTAGTAAAAAGATTCACCAGACATTTTGTATATACAAGATGCACATTTAAACACATTCGCAACGAAAATATTAAATTTTGTTCAGTGATGTTTGAGTAGCCATGGAACTATTCTATTCATAAGCATCTTATTGGATTCCAACAATTAAACTATGTGATATTCAAATAAACAGTTTTTTTTGTTTGTCTCCCAATGACACGTTTTTCTACGATACAACACCTTTAATAAGCGTCTTCATTATAATTATTAGATTTCGTTTTCATGACTAATAATTTTTGTATCGACTAAAAATATTTATTCAGCGTGCATGTAAATATAGCTTTTTAGGAGTAATTATCCAACCGATACAAATCTATGATCGACAAGAGCTTAATTACAATACAGTATTCCAAATGTATGTCTTCAAACCAAAGGTAGAGGTTCTCTCCGGGTACTCCGGCTTCCTCCCTCAATAAAAACTGGACGCCATGATATAGCTGAAAAATTAATGGAAGTGGCGTTAAACATCATTTAAACCAAACCAAACCAAATGTTTGTCTTAATGACCAATTCCTTTCCATGTGTTATGAAGTGTTATTATAATTCATTTTAAGGCAACATTTTCTAAAAAGCGCAATTTTAAAGGCAACGTAAATTACAAACAAACAAACAGTTTATACATATACATAGTTTTTAATATACCATTATAATTTTGTGATCAATACTAAGTTTTGTCTCATTATATACGCAATGAACGCACTGAAATCGAAGCAATGAAACAAATAGAAACCGTAAAATAGTTATGACTTCCTATGTAACATATTATACGTTTGTCGTAAACAGGATCTTTAGCGGAAGGCATATAAATTTGTCAGTATAAAATATTCTCAGCAAATTATGAGCGTTAATTAAAAGCTACAAATTATTATGACAGTATTGTTTATTTGTTTGTTGGAATACGTGTTTAAATGTTTCTAGCTTTATCCCAATAGGTCAGGACATCTTGCAATCTTTGTCAATAACGTTTGGCTGGGACCATCCTGGATGGTTGCCAGTGCTCGAAAAACAGAACAGCCTCAATCAATTGAGAATTGAGTCGTACCCTGAGTAACACTCGAATTCGCAACCTGCTTTGACTTGGAGGGCAGTGCTTTATTACCTTGTAATGGTGGCGGAAAATAGAGGAGGTGTGTGCTGGACACTGAAGTAGGTCCGCAACTATGACTTTTTGAGACAAAGAGCATTATGAAACATCAAGTTTAATGAAAATGGTCATCTAAACATGACAAATATGCTGTCAAAAGTATAACAATGACATGTTTCATTTTGCGTTGATATTATATAGTATATCATGATCAAAATAATAGGATGAAATAGTGTTACATATGACTAATCCTATATCTGAATGTTTTAAACAATATAACATATAATATATCACATATATCAGGTTAGTAAATAACATTTTATACGCCAGGCGAACATTTTGGCACTTCACATAAGTATCCCGACATAAATATGAACAGGGGTGAGCTTTGTGTTGACCATAATGTACATCTGTCTACTATAGGCAACAATGTTTTCCTAAACATTATAACATGGGGTTAGAAGGAATTGTACGTGGTGTAAATTTTGCTTTTCCGGACCTCTCCGAATGAAGTTTTGCCACAGATTGTGAGCGGTGCATTTACTTCTTTTTGGCGGTGTACAGTTAACAGGTTAACTGTCCATTTGATGACATTTACCCATTGCTATTCAATAGGAAGACTGTCTATGTCCGGTCGTATTTGACAGATTTATTCCCCATAACGATCGAAGGTGACCACCATCGAACTTCTAAAGGGATAACATTTAGCTAGGTACAACAAGCCCTTGATCGCGTAGTTAAGTACATGTAGTCAAAAGCAGTGAGCGGTCCAGAAAATCAGAATACCGAACGCATGATCTAGAATAAGTTGTGAAATGTACACACCATACTCTGGCTCAGGTGCTCATATTGAACGGGAAATTCACAGTTGTAAAGTTGAAGTCATCACGTATGTCGTAGAGTCGAGTATGTAGTTTTCCTGAGTATATTTGTAGAAGTAAGAGGTCGACCTAAGTGTATAGGTCTTGTCTTTGATTTTTAAGCTCGCTGGGGTTAGATTGAAAGCAAATTGTAAACAATATTATAATTGTTGAGGGACAAAACAAATCATCAATATAGCTGAATGTGAAATTTAAATATATTAAATTTTAGGGGAGATAATCTACTGATTTGATTTATCAGTTTAATACAAAGCACTCATTACAATTAAAATGTAACTTTTTCAATATAAAGGGCAGCTTAAAATCGCAATTAGTTCCACAAACTCAATTAAAACATTATTTATTAATGCAATTTTAAAGTCTAATGTTTTTAAAATTGCATTGAATGAAGCATGATTTCCCCAGAGATAACAATTACAAGTTAGAATTTCATTACCCCAAAATTATCGATTAACGAAAATTAGCATGGGTTAACGATGTGCAATAGGGCCTTAATGGCCGAGTAATTAGTCATCTACTATTGATCATTGTCATTGAAACACTAAGTTTGCGACTTTGCGCCTTAATATCAACAAGGTATACTCCACTGCAAGTTTTTATATTAAAGATCGAGTTTCTCTTTGTTTACTCTGACTTACTACTAACTCCTAATAAACAATGAATATCATACTGATGCTGCAAAATTGCTGAAATGTACATTGACCCTTATTTCAACAATTTTCAGAAATATAAATTTATTTATGTTGTGTGTGCCTTGTAATATTATTAAGTTGAGGTGAATGGCTAGAAAGCAATTTACAAGAATTCGACTGGGTCATTAAATTTCAAGGTTGCACAGTTTCAAAAACAAGCAAACAAGTTCTTTGTTCTGTTATAAAAATTTTAAGTATTAAGTCAAATCAGGCTGAAGTAAATATATATATATATTTATTACAAATATTGTAACCGAAACAGTGAAATAATTATAGGATAATTAATTGGGCGGAGTGAATATCCAAAATATGATCACGAGTGTCACATAACGCATCTGATTAAACGAGTGCGCGGAACTTGTTCCGCGCACGAGTTTAATCTGATTCTTTATGCGGCACGAGTGATCATATTTTGGATATTCACGATGCCCAATTGATTATCCTATTTATTATATAGATCAAAATTGTTTTCGTAAAATTGTAATGCTTAATCCTAAATTTTATGAACGGCGGATGAATATGTATAGTACAAAAAATATGGCGGGAAAAAACCCGAGAGTGAAAATAAACGATAATTTTCACATGTGATTTACCGTGATTTCTGTCACTCGGAATATTCCATATTTCATCTCTATCTATATAATAACTTCATTTACAAAACCCATCTTTCATGCTCTCTTCTGTTTATGCAAACGTCATTGAAGCGTTCATTGTGGTCCCTTGTTGTAACTGTCAATCAGTTTACATCATACCATACATGATTGGTGGTACAATATAGATACCAGTTTCTGGTTTTATGCAAATCTTATCAGATGTCTTTTTGATTGATGAAATTTATTCAAAACATGTTATTTTTAAGACAGAAAATCATTACAATAATCAAGACTTACAAAAGCGTCAATCTTTACAACCCTTCCTTGTAGGAAATTAGCTACATTTTTAATATTGTCACACAGATATCTCAGTATACATATTTAATGTATTAAATCGATTCCTTGAAGGTTTTTCTTCAATAATTACTTTTGGTTGATTTTAATGCATGGTAGTCATCAAATTCCCGGCATTCTCAACTTTACAAAACTATGTCGACAATAGTTTGAAGTTAAATTAACATGTATGTTTAGATGCATTCGAGTCACTGTCCTTTGACGTCAAAGGCTCTCAACATGGGTATCTTTATCCGACAAGAGTTAGATTGCTATTCCTCAGAGTTACTTTGTTAGAAAACGGAAGAGGGCTCATACAGAACCAATGCTTAAATGCATAACAGAATACAATTAAGTCGTTTGTCACTATAGAGTTTGTAATTTATATATATACATGTACAAAAAGAATGAAAGAAATTTTTTGGTATTAAAGGGTATAATAAAGTTTTTATGCTCTGAGTGATATCATATAGGTCATATTGGTCATATTATATTATATGATATCATATCATATTAGGGTGTAATAACCAAATACGTTGCCTCGAGCGAACATAACTATGCTCACTCATATGATTGGCATTAAAAATACAAGGAATAATATCAGAAACTTATTTCATAACACTATAGTCCAAACACTACCTCATGTGTTGTAATTCTCATTTGTTGCATTTGTTTCATTCTTATATATCGCTGGTTGCTTGCATCGGGTGATCAGTTGTTTTAAACAAGAACTCTAGCTTCCTACCTCAATAAAAACTGGACGCCATGATAAGCTGGAAAAGAAATGCTTAAAATACTTCAAAGACAGAAATGACATGATTTCGTTAAACAGGAAATAAGTGAGCGACCGACCTGAAATCGAATCCCACATTAAGGGAGGCCATGCTGATGCTGCATTCCAAATTTCAAGAGAATGTGATTAGTAGTTGCTGAGAAAACTGTTACGAAAATTTTTCCTATTTTGACCCTTGAAACAGTCTAAGTCGGCTTGGAAAACAGGAAGTAGATAACTGATTGACCTGGCAAGAGGAGGCACGGTACAACCCATCATGCTAAAGCACCAAATTTGCAATCAATCCTTTAAGTAGAAGCCGAGAAAACTGTTACGAAAATGTGTTCCCCGAAACCGCACACTCGCTCGCCCGCACGCCGCCCGCCCAACATTCACTATACTATAACCCGGATTTTCACTCTGTGGAATCCGGCCAAAAATGGCATAAAATTTCATTGAAAAAACATAAAATACCTATCTGACTTTTTAGAATATCATTCCAAACTTATTCTATTTCTTTATATACTCCAAATAACAGCTCAAATTTATTCATATAATAATGTTGTGTTTAGCATTTACTATGTCTTCAACCCTGGCCACTATTTTGGCATAGTGAATGTTAAACAAAACATTATTATAATTATTATACTGACTATATCTTGACTTGGAAAATTAACAACGCCCATTCCCGTAAATAACAATTGATTGACGTCCAAATCAATAATTTTCTTAGCCAGGTGGAAAAACTATGAGGGCATAGTGCATGAATATATTCTCTTAGAAATATATGTCAAAATAGTAAAATATTTCTATTAAAGGACATCTTACAGAAAGTATATAATGTACAATATTAAATCTTGTTATAGCTTTGATAGAACACATAACAATTCATCACTGCTCACTATTTTTATAGATTGAGATTGAGTTTTCTACATAAGCATTGTTCTGACTAGTGATGTGTTTTAGAGTTAATAAATGTGCCATGTTTGAAGTTCGACATGCGACTTCATGTTGGTATTCATAACTTTTACGCGTTTAAAATTCGAAGATAATTCAGTGATAACTGTTTTGTATCTGAGAAATCGCTTACGTAATTAAATTAACTTAGGTTGCTTGCAACGTGCATTTAGAGACTTGTATCGATTGTAAGGGCATATATTTATGCATTTTTAACAGGATTCGTCGTTGTGGCTTACTGTTTCCAAGCGATGATTAAAAATTAAACGGTCATCTTCATTTTTAGATAATGACTATGAAGATATTTAAATTATCCTCGCTTAAGTCATTTAGTTTAACAAATACATTTGATATTTTACACACTTTGACCTTCAGATTTTATTTTTTTAGGTTCTGCGCCACTTGCAGCATTTAATTAGTTTGTTTTACTGAAAGAAACCTTCGGAAACGACTGTCTTCGTCAGGAGAAATCTCAATCCTTGTTAATTATTGTTGAAAAATAGACGATTGGACATTATATCGATGTTGAATTAATATACCATAAGAATGTCCACATTGAGCGCCACTGAAAAAGAAGAAAGAAGTTTTGTATATACCTTATTTGTACTTTGAATAAAATTTACAATTTTTAAAATAATAATAACGAAGTCATATAACAATATAAACTGAAACAGCTCTAACTAGTATTTAATTGTTGTTTATTTGAAAGGTGTATTTCACAACTTTTAGCAATTTTTCAGCTATATCACGGCGTCCAGTTTTAATTAGAGCAGAAAGCTGGTACCCACATAAAACACTCGATCTTTGGTAGTAAATCTGGCGATTCTTATCAATTAAGATTAGAGTCGAACACACCATGCCGAAGTGAGACTCGAATCCGCATCCTCGGTGTTTACAGGCACTTGATCAATAGTAGATTAACTACCTGAACCACTCGGCAACGAATGTCCACTGTTAATTGACAGTGTTACGTAATAATAAGAGCGCCCAAGGCAGTATGCTTGTATACTGGTTCCATATAAAAGATTTTGCGCCTTTTTAAATGCATTTCTGAGGCAGCCATATTAAGCGTAGTGCATGGAGTATGTGGCGGAGCGAGTATGAACCATTCTCTGAAGATCATATCCATATACATGTACAAATTATTGCACTCACTTTTTGGCCGCGCCAAATACACATTATACAACTATTGATGTTGAAAGAATTGACTGTAATTCGACGAATTTTAATACCTCGTGAAATAGTAAGTTTGAAGTTTTTTTATTGCATTCCTTTTTTTAGCACTAACGACATACGGATTTGTAGGTTATCAGTGATTTGCTTACTTAACATTACATTTACTTGAATCCACCAACTATGAAGGTGTAAGCATTTGAATAAATGTTATACACTAAAATGTAATCAATCCCTAATCGGATTACATTGATTGAGAAATACAATGTGGTCACACTCTAAAACTATAGGTGAAGAATAATATACATTATGTCTAAAACCGTGGTTCAATAAATTTTTTTTTCCTTTTGATGTTTTATTGTTTTCTTTACTGTTACGCTTCTAGAGTGGATTAAAGGTGGAACAATTTTATTGACAATATTTACCACTTGATTTCAGGTTGTGACGTAATAACCTGCATTATCCAGTAAATGTGATAAATAATTCAGTTTTACAATATGTTTTTTTCTGCCTTTGGTCTTTTAAGAATATAAAAACTGGGGATATGACTAATGACCAGCTGACAACATAATATTACCAAATACGTCTTAATGTTGTAATGATCTTTGTATTTAAAAGTACTTTTACTTTTAGTCACAATTTTTAACTGGTTTTATTTATAAACTTATTTCAGATAGAATTTACCTAAACAATAATTGTAGATAAAAGATATATTTATATAATTTTTTTAAACATAAAATAGTTCAGTAGACAACTTTAAACGTCTTGAATCGTCAGTTGTACCTGGACGTGAACATCTTACAGGTAATTAATTTCTCGTTGATGAAGGGTAAGTAACAGAATTAGCAAGTAAACAAACAAGATGTTTATTGCAATGACGCCGACTTTGGAGAATGAATATTCGTATATTTTCAAAAGATAAACAGATTAAAGGTTAATCATGTTCATCGAAATTAGAACGGCACGCCCCTCCACTAACAAGAATAGGTATGATTTTGCCAGAGCACAGGAAACGTAAAACTGGTACCGTGAAACGCACACGCACTATAAATTTTACCAGTAATAAGTCATAATAATAATAATGAATTAATTAAACATGAAGTGAAATTTTGATGCGAAAACGGAGTATTTAAAATATTGCATCTAATTATCTTTATTTTTTAATAGTCAACTTCGCAAATATTTTTTTATAAAATGTTTCGTTCAATAACATGCATAATATGATTTTAAGCTATACAAGTCGAAAAAATTATAAGAATAATTTTCAGTTTAATTCATATTTATGGGCAAAACTCCAACTAATATTCGAGGAAAAATGAAAACTTCATGTCTTTATTTCCTCTAATACAAGAGATTAATGAACAATCATTTTATAAATTATGGAACACACAAAACACGCATGCACAAAAATAGATGAAAATAATACATTTGAAAAATAATGAAAGTTAATAAACTAATCACACAAAATATATTTATATAAATATATAAAATATATATTAAAAAACCCTCAATAATGGCACCTCATGCATCTGCTGTAAGCCTATTGTAATGAGCGACCGACTGTATTATGTGAAGATGGCATAGGTATTGAAAGTTTGTATCGTCTATCAAGTCCATTAATTCATCAATGTATGTTCTACTACCTAGCAAAATTCTATATAGGTGTTCTTCGTCCTTTGAGTAGAGTTTCACAAATAGTTGTAATGGAAAGTTTCTATGATAACGTCCCACCACGAATTTTGCAAACTAAATGTTCCTGTGCAGTTGCAAAATGCATGTACGTAAATGTCATTAAACGGTTTAAAGCAAACTGAACACATGCCTCCAGTACTATTCGGAATGACCAAAAGAAGTTTGGTTATCAGGTATGAGTTTCTAATTTCTCTGTTGGTCGAGGAATTCTTCCAAAAGTTTGCAAACACTACATCGGTATGTACTTGTCTAAACCTTGAAAATCATTGTCAGATCAAATTCTTGTTTTCCATTCGTTTGATTGGACATTTGAAATCGAGTTGGATACAATGCGTTTCCATTCTTCTTTGGAAGGGAATTAATTTTCAAGAATAAAGTCCAGAAGATAGTTATGAAGAGCGTATTTGTACAGACTATTTATCATGTCTGGAACAAATCCTAGGTGTTTGCGGCTTACATCATAAAGAAACGAGAACAATCTTACAAGAAATATACGTTTGGAGACATATTTATAGTTCAGGTTACACATTTTCTGTCAAAAATGAAGTTTTCGTTTATCAACAAGTGCTATACATGGATGTATCCCCAAGCTAAATGATCTTCGCATACGAAGTTGTTGCTGATGTAGACAGTCTAAAGTAGAAGTCGGGTTTTTTGCTTATATCAGGAATACAAAATGTAATCTTGCCAGTACCTCGTCTTACAGTACAACCTTCTGTTATAGACTGTTTCGCGTTATTATCATACAAATACTTTTAGGTACGTAGATGTCAAGTGATCTCTAGTATCGCTATCTAGGTAACAATAAACCAATTATTTGTTTACATTACACCGGACAATTTAAAGATAGTATTCAGAAGAAAATACACGGATCCATTTGATTGGATGTTGGGGTTCTGAAAATAGCAAAATTTAAAAAAAAAAGAAACATAATTGATTGAAAATCTTCTATATTTGGGGGAACATTTATAAGAGCCGGGAAAATAGAGCTTTTTTGACAAAAAGGGGGAAGGTTAGACAGTTTGTTAGTTTCATTCAGTGCTGATTTACACCCAAAATTTTCGGTCATTTTTGCCACACGACCTATATTTTTATTTGTTAATAATGTAGTCTAACATTTCAACTTCCACAAGCAACTGCTTTCGGGGGTTTATTTTAAGAGGATTTTCACACATAAAATCTTAATTGCAGGTACCCCATATGGAAGATGAAATGTTAAATAGAGATAATGACAAGATGGCGGACCTCTTAATGTGCTTTTTTTCACGGCAAATTCAATGTAGACATTTAAGCATTGAAAATTTAATAAAACATCATGAGTAAAAAGTGATTCTTTTCCTTTAATAAAACAATAAAATGTTCTCAAAATCACTGAACTTAATTACCAAAATAGACATGTTCTAAAGTAATAAATTCAGCTCATAAATTCCAATTTATGTTCGTGAAGTTTGTGTGTTTTTTTCTGTCTCTTTATATATAGGTGCGTCTTTGTTTAAAAAAAATCTTATTGAAATTTATTGAATTTATTTTATGTCATGTGCTGCGTTGGCTGCCATTTCTTATTACCATTAGAATGAAAAAAGTATGAAACTTTCTAGAACATCAATAAACAATCTGATAAGTCACAGTTGTTTTGAGAATATATACATATTTACACATTTTCTATGATCCATTGATTGACTGATTAGATGTTACTTTGTATTCAGTATAAGAACAAGTTTACAAACAATGAATCAAGGGCGAAAAAGAATATTGACCATCCACAATTTGGAATGCATTGGAAAACACTACGGAGTATTTGGGAGGGAATTTACCAAAGACAGTTAAGCATTGTGTACCCCTACAACGAGCCTACTCTTTTGCAAAATCCACAAAAGGGTTTTTCACGCAAGAAGCTTGGTGCTTTCAAAACACGTTATCCGTTGTGGTCCGCGGTTAGGCTGTCCCGTTTTATAACCCGACAACTCCACTACCAACACGTGAACTCCCTTTTTTGTCTTCTGGGAACGGGATGAAACTTAACGCTTTGTTAACATTTTAATACTACATTTATGTATATTATACAAAATGTTAAAATGTCATTCGTATCTTTCGGAATATTTTGTTAAAGGCGATACAATTAATTTTATTAACAGTCAGAGCAGTTTGGATTAAACAACTTCCAAAAATAATATTTGACCATGTTTTTATTGCCGTAAGTTTTATTAATTATTTCTGAACCTATTATTGTACAAAACAGTATAATTCGGAACTTGATATTAATCTCGTTACCAAATGTAAATATGTTAATGAATAGAATAGAACACTAACACTCTCGAAGTGTTTTGTTCCTTTGTGTTTTCCGTCTCTTTATTATATAAATATAAACATTTTTATATGACCTTGTATATCACGATAAATCATATACATTTATTAATAACAAGAGATTAGTAAGCTTGGCAGCTTCATAAACTAAATAAAAACGCTCGCTAGACAATAACATAAATTTGTTTTCTTAGGCGTAAAACGTCTTCAAGAACTGTCTGATACTGTATGACCAGCTGATAAAGCTATTTATAGTCAGTGATAGTTTAAATAGTGCCAAAGAGATTGACGGCGACATCAATCACAGTTAATCAAATGACTGACAGTTATTGTATTTGTTCTACAAGTAATCATTTCCACTTGTCGTTTTAAAGTTGATTGACATGTTTTCTGTAAATAAAAATATACCAACTTCTATTACAAATAATTCTGACCATTTTATAAATAGATAACAGATCAAACATTGAAGGGCTGGAAATACATAGCATTGACACGTTGTGATTTTTGCAGTGAACAATTTAAAAACTGGTTTGAGATAAATGTTACAGTTTTGGGCTAGTAAGCATAAGATTGATATTTTGCTTTCTAATTTATACTTTGATGACATTCATTTAATATGAACGCTTGATACATTAATTCCTTAGATTTGTTGAATGTGGCGCTAACATTTTAAGGCTAATTTATTATTGCCGCAATCTACGTTTCTAAGGAAATGTTTGTTCATCTTGGACCGTGTCATCGAAGATGTCGCCTAAAACCATCTTAGGACAAATCTTTGTCACAAGTAGTGTCTCCGAATATGTCGCAACTTAGAACATGTACTAGCTTTTATCCTAACTTTAGGACAACGAAATAGATGTTCTTAGGCGGTCTTAACGATGGTCATAATTTTAATTTGTTTTAAGCTTTACATTTTTTTTGTTAAATTTAGATTAGTATAACATTACACAATTGCTAAATAGCACCCAAAAATGTTTTTTTTAACATTTTCTAACACAATTTCATTCATTAATGTCTTTAATTCCGCAGAAATTGAGATTACAATAATGAATATACAAGTAAATATTAACAAGAGGAGACATATAAACACACAATATTACATGTAATTTGCATTTGAGTATAAACTAGTAATGTCAAGAAGGAGAGTTATTATATAGCATTAAAATAAATTGTCAAAAATAATAAACACATAAACATATCATGCACCGTTTCTATCCCGTTTGTGTTGGGCGGAACACTAGACAATATGAGAATGGCATAGTTTCCTAAATGGCATAAACTTTAAATCTTCAAGTCGTGTAGTTGGTCGCTTTCCTAATAACACCTGAAAGAAATCTTCATAGCTACAGCACGAGAGTTCTTGATAAAGAAATTGATCAAAGTTTTCAATGATGATGTCGGTCCATACGTCAGGCAAGATATGAGTACATGTGCAGTTGCAGCAAATATGTAGAACAGATCATTAAACTTCATGGAGCAAACTGTACACAAATTATCGAAACAGTCGGGAATATCACATAACAGTTTTGTGATGAAATAAGAATTTCGGATTTTTGTATAGGTATTAGAATTAGTCCTGTACTGCGCAAATGCCAATGAGAAATGTATATTTCGAAATCTTGCAAAGTCTTTGTTGCTATTTATCCGTATTTTCCAATAATCATTATCAGTGTTAGAAAAGTTCTTGTTAACAATTTTTTCCACATTGGTTTTGACAGGAAGAACCCATTATTGATAAACTCAGGAAAATAGTCTTGTAAGTTGTAATAGTGGAGAATGTTCATTATATCGAGTATAAATCTAGCCTGCATAGAAGACATCTCAGTAATATAGGAGAACAGCCTCCGTATGAAAATTTTCTTAGATAAATTCCCAGAATCAAGGGTGCAAAGTTTCTGTAAAAAGAACAGTTTCTTTTTGTTAATCTATCTAATAATAAGATGAAACAAATAATACTTTCGCACATATCTGAACGAGTTCGAGTTTTTAATCTAAGTATCTTTGGCAATGAAATGCTGAAAAATATTCAAAGCTGACAGATCTGCACTTTTTAGGTTTGTCCACATTTCACAACCATACAGCACGGACGATAAAACGACAGAACTATAAAGTTTGGTCATTACCTTTCTTTTTGTGCAATCAGACGAAATTCCTTATATCGCAAAGTAACAGTTCTTGCCTTTCCTACAGCTATTTATAGTTCTTGTATAAGATTTGAAATTTGCATAAAGCTTAATACCCAGATGGGTTTGATTTTTTCGATTAGAGGAACAACATCATGACTAAGTTTCTTGCTAGAAGAGAAACAGATAATGGAAGATTTATTCGCGCTAAAACGAAAGTGCCACAAAGCAAACATCAAGCATACGTTGTATCGTGGCTGGGTTATGACCGATGCATGATATGTGATCTGCAAAAGATGGGGCACAACTCACAACATTCATGACACCCGTGTTAAGATTTACCTGTTCAAGATCATGCAACAATTCATTAATAAAGGTTAAGTATAATATACCAGACAAAACACCACCCTGCCCAACACCTTCTAACACATGAACAAACTTGACTGTTGTTGGTTAACGACAATAGCACTGCGTGTATTTATATGACAATCATCAATTATCTGCCAAGTTTGCCTTTAATACCTAACTAACCTAACTTGTACATCAAACCTTTGCGCCACGCGATATCAAATGCATTCTTGCTATCGAGAAAAGCAACATATACACATTTTGTAAGTTCCAAATTAAAATTAGAAAATAATGTGTTGGGATGCCAACACAGAAGTCGCCCAAAATCCCCATGGTAGTATTGCGTTCCACTCAGGACATTGAAATGTACCTACACATCAAATTTCATTAAAATCGGACAATATTGAAAATTTGAAGCGTTTTGGCGGCCATTTTGAAACCCACGGTCCAAAAAAATTCCGAATGTGGAGTTCCACTCGGTACACTTAAATCTACCTCCACAGATTCTATTAAAGCGTCTCTGAGAAATGTGTCGGACAAGCTGACGATCTAGAAAACGTGGAAACCGAAATAATAATAATAATAATAATAGTGCTGACTGTGTTGGGGATGCCTAACCCAAAAATGTCTCCAAAACGAACACAGATTTGAGGTCGCCTTATGCTATTCTATATATATACCAAGTTTCATGCAAATCTGTTAACTTTTTTGAATTTTCGGTGGCGGCCATTTTGAAAATGGCGCCCATCTTCAAAACTTTTTTGATAGATTTGAGGTCGCCTTATGCTATTCTATATATTTACCAAGTTTCGTGCAAATCGGTTAACTTTTTCAAATTTTTTTCAATTTTCAGTGGCAGCTATTTTGAAAATGGTGGCCATCTTGAATTTTTTTTAACCTATTAAGTCCACTCTGATTTTGTCAAGATAAGTCCAAATTTCGTCGAAATTTGAAAAGTAGTTCCGGTGATAATTTTGGGGTACCCTAATGTGATGGCGGCAATTTTGAAATTTCCGAATAGCTTGTGCACACCTTCAATAACATAAATGTATCTACCATAATACAAAGTTTCGTACTAATCCTTTGAGGCGTTTCCGAGAAACGCACCTTCCAATCGAGATCTGCTCGAATGCTTTCAGTGTACGCGACAAAAGGCTGATTGTGCGATAACTGTCGGGAGAGTTTTTCGGCTTTCCATTTCCTTAATATATCGGAACGATTATTCCATTTTCCATGCTATTGGAATATTTCCACGTTTTATTATGTTGTTAAATAAGAAAGTCAGAAACTTTAGTGTAGGCACCCGCCGTGTATGAAATGTTTGTATTGGATACGGTCACAACCGCCAGCTTTCCGAAGTTTCAAGTCTTTTATTTGTAATATTACTTTTCAATTCAATGTATGCTTAATCAACGCTATTTTTAAAATCGAGATCACAGTCGTCGTGTAATGTTTTATTGTATAAGTCCTAAAGTATTATTTAAACGTTTCAACAACGCTTTCGGGAGAATTACTTATTTTCTCTTTATACACTATTTCTGGATATATTTTATTATGAGTTTGTTTGCTGCGTTATACCAGTTTCCAAACAAGGCGAATATCACACCCAGCAGCATTGTTAAAGTCTTCATAAGTTTTAATTATTATATTTTTCAGCTGCCGCCCGTTGTACTCTTCTACAGTCATATTTAGCAAGCTTGTAATTCCTGTAGGATTTAAAACACATTCCTCTGATTTCACGTTTTTAGTCCAATACGGTTTAGTTTTTGGGGTTAAAGCCACACTTCGGAATGGACCGTTCAGAGCAGGAATGCACGGTCTCAATCACGTTGTTGGATGGTTCAGAAAGTTCGTGTTCTATTAGTATTTTGACAGCTGTTTTTCAGTTGCTTTATGCCACGCAGGGAGATGCAACAAGGCAACAACGGTTTCAGTAAGTAATGTGGGCAGCTTAATTCAAGTGTAACTGATACAGGGAGAAGCTCAGTTCAGCAAGGATTTCATACGACCTCAGTTGTCTTTTAATATGGTTATCAATAAGTATAAAGTCTACATTGTACGCTTAGTAATATAAGTACAAGATAGTCCATTAGACTTTATGTCATTACTAACATGTGAAATGTTGTTTCTATCTATACAACTGAGTAATTCTTTAATTTAGCTCTATTTGAATGTACTAAATCATTGGGAATACAACTAGCGTTAAAGTCACCTGCAATAATAACACAACCATAGTTACTGTAATTCGTGTATAAGGAGTCTAGTCTATTTAATCCATTTACATAGTTGTCAATCTTCTGCTGGTAGGTAAACACCAAATATAAATAAAGTTTCAGTCTCATTACCTTTAAGCTCTATACCTACAATATGGTTAGACTGAATACCGGTAATCTCTTTGATACAAAATTGAAGTAATATTTTATAAAGCAAACCTTCTCCTCCTAACCATGGTAGGCTTTGTTATTATCAGGCAAATCATCGGTTTTACATATACAACAATACTTGGTATCTATTGAAGTCAAATAACTTAAAGATCACTGCATAAGCTTATGTTCACTAATAACAAAAACATAACAATCAGAGTATTCGAGTAATCTAAAAAGACACAGTGTAGAGGACATTATGCCTCTTACGTTCTAAGTCATAATATTAACCGTATTCAAAACTATGTTCAATATGTAAAATAGCTAGACTAATACACAGTTCGGTTTAATTAATATGGCTGGATTTTTCATCAACATTACAAGAGCCGTACCATCCACGGTTATTCATCCATCTTCGACAATATACACCTTCCAGCCAGATGTTATAAGCCTCTATTGTAGATTCACTGTTCATTGACACGTTGAGTTTGGCAGACATAACAATGGAATAGTCATTCTTAGTATTGAACTGCCGTAGATATGTTACATTAACACCGCGTTTGGTAAGATAGTTCCTAATACCGTTTCTTGTAGTCTTTAAGTCAATACCAGAGAGATAAAATACGCGGTTCTTTTTCTTTTAATAACACCATGAAAATCCTCATCGTCACTCAGTTTTAACCGCGAAGTTATGCCACCGGTGCGAGTTGTAATGGCATAAGTTACTTCATAGTCGTTCTCTACTGCCATTGTCAATGATGTGTTATAAGTCGCTACGTAACTTTTTTTATTTTTTATTAATGTCTTTATTGTCGCCGCTTTCTGAGGTCACATGACCAATATCGTGTGGAAACTGGTAGATTATTAAGTGATTTTGCATAAGGTTCTGTATTATGATTATCGATCTCTCTAACTCAGATTTGGGTTTTGTTTCGAGATAAATTTATTTTTCGAGTAGAATGGTTTTTTACCGAAGTTAGTACATATAAATTATAAATAACTAGTTTGGTAAGTTTTGAAGTTGTTTGGTCAGTTCTATAATTAAGTGTGGGTAGAATACCCGCTTTTACAGTGCACGATTTGCATGATATGGGCGGGCACAGACTGATATAAATAGTGTTGACGGGTATTACGGGTAACGACGCTTGCAGTAACCTCAAAGAAATGGGTGTTTTTTTCTTCTACATATTATGTAACACAGAGAAGATTATAGTGATGGAAGGTCTACAGAATTATCTACATAAGCGGCTATAACATAATTTACTGTTACGCTGAACGAAGCTTTGGAACGACATAAAACCACATTAATTCAACATTTTGAGGATCATTGAAAAGCTACAGGTGTAGATGCTAATGACTATGTTTTTAAGAAAGAGGGAAATAAAATTCAATACAGCGTGAACGGTGAAAGGTTGAACAAGTTATCGGTGTTGGAGAGTTGTTTGAAGTTTGGCAAGTTGGGAGAAGCTTTTGATTTAATCACTGCAGAGAAAGAAGTTATTTGGAAGAGAAATAAGATATTGAAGATTGCAGACAAGCATAGGTTGGACACCGTAAAAAAGTACATGGACAGTCCTTTGGCGGACAACAAAGAAGATGCAGCAGAACTACGTGCCGCTATTTCTAGGTAAAGAGATATAAAAATAAATTTATACATAGTAATAATAAGAACAGCATATTTGTAATTTGAATATACACTTACATTCTTCAAATACATTTGTTTTGTGAATTGTGTAACTTCTTGTCTTCGGTAGTGAGAAAGCTAGTTTACTTATGGTTCTACGGTTCCTATAAGTACTTCATTTTATTTTTAATATATATTTAGAATTAGCTGGTTATTCTTTTATAGATTGACACAGATTTTGGTATGTATAAAATAGGTTTATTCGTTTATTATATGCGATATGTGCTCTTGAATCTTTCGCTTTAACATATTGTTGGCACTGTTAATAATAATAATTATTATTAATAGAATTATAAAATAAATTAAAAAAACAAACAAACAAACACAACCTTTCGCAAATTCCTTTACCTGTAAAATAAATAAATATATAAGATTTTCATGCAAATGTTGTATTTTTATCCAGTTTATTGTAGTACTAATTGTGTTCTTAAGGGCTAATCGCAATATTAAGCCTTATGACAGAGTTCGGCCTACTGAATCATCAGGATTCTTGCAGAATTCGTCTGGTAGGGGAGGAAAATTTAACTCCAGAAGTTTCTTTCGTGGCTTTTGCCAATACAGCGGATCGGATATCCACGGAAGAAAACAGAAAATACCAGAAGTCTTCAAATGCTTCTACTGTAATCAACCAGGTCATTTCGCCAAGGCCTGTCCTCACAAGGCACCAATCCCTGCAGCTAGTTCAATCTAGTCATTTCCAAAGGACCTCACAAAAGATCAATTACCCAAACACATCATATATAGTTGAGTATTTAACTCCTAGAACTTCTAGTATAAACATTGACAGCTTTCAAATTAGTTCAATAATTCTAAATGTTAGTTATTGGAAAAATGATTTGCATTGCAATGAATTTATTTTGAATGTTATAAATTTTGGTTACCGAATTCCTTTTCATATCACGCCTACGTCTGCTTTTTGCGTTATAATAAATCTGCACTGCAACATTCGGAATTCGTTGTACAAGCTATTAATGAACTATAATTGCAAAAAAAATGTATTTTCCTTTGGTTGTAAATCCATTATCAGTATCGGTTAATAGCTCCGGAAAGAAAAGTTTAGTTTTGGATCTTCGTCATATAAACGAATTTGTTGACAAGGTGAAAGTTAAATTTGAAGGTGTAAAGAAGCCAAAAGTTTTGTGACTTATAATTGTAATGCATTTAGGTTTGATTTCGGGAATCATTGTATTGATATTCATCCTGATGATAAAAAAATTCTAGGATTTTCTTGGATATTTGGTAATACTAGAAAATTGTTTACTTTCTCAGTATTGCATTTTGGGTTATATTTTTACGAAGACTACGTGTTTTACTAGAACACTGGCGTAGTCTGGGTTTGCCTATTGTCATATATTTAGATGACGGTATGTGCACGGCTGTCTTATGAATTCTGCAATCAATTATCAGATTTAGTTCAACAAGACTTATTAAAATCGGGTGTTATTGATAATTAAGAGAAAAGCATTTGGGATTCAGTACAAAATATTGAATGGTTAGGCTTTTTATGAAATTTAAAAATTGTACTTTAGAAATGCCTAGAAGAAATTTTTTAGTCTCAAATCTAGCATTGTTAATCTGATTGAAGGAAAGTGTCCCAAGACTAGTAGAAATTTAGCAATTTAGCGGGCAAAATAATATCCTGGATTCCAGCATTAGGAAACATTTGTAATATTATGCCAAAATACATTCATATGGCTATTTGTTGTAGTAAAAGCTAGGATTGCCTATTTCCATAAATGATAATGTTTTAACAGAATTAAAATTTTGGTATTTTCAATGCGATTCATTATCTTCAACATGCATAGTTCCTATTTACCGGAAACCGCAAAGAATAATTCTTTCAGATGCAAGTCAATTTGATGGAGCTGGATTTATATTAAATGACGAAACAAATGTACATTTTATGTTTGATGAAAATGAACGTGAAAAGAGCTCTACTTTGAGAGAGCTTTCTTCTTTAAAAAATAATTTAACAGCTTTGAAATATGATTTAGCAGAAAAATATGTACAAATGTATACTGACAATCAAAATGTAGTACAAATTGTAAAAATGGGCAGTATTAAAGAAGAACTTCATGATATTGCTTTAGAAATTTATCATTTTTGTCTGACTTGTAAAGTTGAAATAGACGTAGAATGGATTCCCGTAGAAGACAATACTTTTGCAGATTCTTTAAGCACAATTTTCGATTTCGACGACTGGGGTGTGGCTCGACAGATTTTTTAAAAAAATTTTCAATAAGTTTTGGGGTCCTTACTCTTGTGATCGTTTTGCAGATCACAAAATAAGAAATGAAACTGTTTTTATTCGAAGTATTATACGCCCGACACCTCAGGAGTTGACGCTTTTGCATATGATTGGTCTGGACATAACTGGCTGGTACCTCCTATTAGCTTAATTTTTTCTTGTATTAATCATATGTTTGTATGTAAAACAAAAGTAACTTTAGTTGTTCCAAAATGGAAGTCGGTGTTAGTCTGGAAAATTAAACATTTTATGAAAGATTACATACAATATGAAACACCTGACAATGGCTCTGTAAATGAACTTTGACTGAGGGAGAGGAAAATAGTTCTTATTTTGATATTTGACTGCGCCAAACTGTAGCATAGACAGTGAATTTATTATGCAATGGAATTTTAATATTGGAGCTGTATTTAAAAAGCAGTTTCATATAGAATTTATAAATAAATTTATTCAGATAATTTATTAAATGTATTGGGTATTTTTTTATCTGATTGTTCAAAGCCTATTTCTGGACTATTTTATGGGTGTAAGGGAGTTTCCATGAGTACCCTTCGGATTTTCTAAATTTGTAAAAAAATTTATTTGACATGGCACCCCGAAAATTTAATGTGATATACGTGAAATTATTCCGGTCGTTTTGAGGGGTCTCTCATTACTAAACGAAACTTGGTGCCTAAGTGAGAGCAAAAAATGTCAATAGTTTGCCCTATACAAAAATAATTAAGAGGCCGTTGTCAAGTTAAAGTGTTGATTTTTTACTTTGTTGTCTAAAAGTTTGTATGTCAATGATGTTATTAGTTCAGCCACTGCAGCTTTAATGCTGTAACTTTCACTTTATTCTGTCAGATAACAGTAAACAATTAAAAAATACATCTTTCTGTCTAAATTTTACTCAAAAACATTAAAATTTATGGTTTTAAACAGTAAGTTACATGGCCTTGAATGGCATAAAATTGTCAGATTTCCTTGTAGACAGAAACAACAAAGAATTTAAGAAAAAATTGCTAAATTACTCAAAGTAAAACAGAAGCAAAATTAATTTAGTTATTAAACACTATTGCAACTAAATAAATTTAATGTTGAACAAACCCCCCCCCCAAAAAAAAAATACCTGTGTGTACTTCAACCCTTTAGAACAGCAAAAAACAGCGCATGGGAAATCTGCAAGATTATGTTCTATATGATATTGCTCACAAATGTACTTTAAACCAAATCCATGATACTGTTTACCCAAAAAGCATGCAAAGCCAGTAAAATATGGTTTGTATTTTATTTATATCATTAATTTTTGTCTGAAAAACGGATCCAGTAGCAACAGATAGAGTCGGGTCATAATCTAGCACGCACTTTTCCCCCAAAACAAATTATGATTGCATGACCATTTCTACAAGATGTATTTAAATCCAGCATTTTTCCTCAAATGCTTAATTTTACCAAGGGGAAACACTTGTAATCAACATTCATATTTCTACCTTTTAGCAATTAACAAAATAGAATCCTTTGTCAACCAAGGGAGATAATTGTAAGCACTGAAGAATGTAAACAAACTATAAAATGAAGCTTTTATTGTAAATATATGACATTGATCCATATTTAAAGAACAAAATTAGAAGATAATAATCCGAAATACAATCACAGAAAAGTCTGCATGAGATTACAAAGATAGCTTAAACATTGTTTGTGGGGGGGATGCACATGTAGATGGAAAAAGCCAGGATATGCGCATATATATATAAAAGTGACATATCAGTAGGTGGAGTGGTTTCATTTGGTAACCATGGACCTTGTACACAATAAATGCACTCGGTTACTAATTTTAAAAACATGTGTTTTTTGCTTTCACCATTTATTTCAAATTCTTGTATTAATGTTTACTTGTTTACAATATATGGTTACAACATCATAGCATTATGACGTCACAGTTTGCATGATGTCATAAAGGGTACTTCAAAACTCCTGGCTGTGTAAATCTCTTTTTTAAGAAACTTCTTTGGAAATATTGCTATTAACCTATTAATAATCAGTTGAATTTTAGTAAATACAAATGTACACCCATTTCTGAACCATAATTATTTGATTTATATTTTGAGTACTGTTTAAGAATGTTTGATTGTCAAATTAATACAAAAATTAGAGAGTAAATGTAAAAATTTGTTCTAAAAGATAAGTAATGTACCCATTTTTCTTCTTAAAAAAGGTAAAATTTTTATAACTTTGGAATTAAGTATTGATATTATTTAAAGATATAGCCTTCCTATGGTTTATTATGACATATATAAAGGTTGTGAAAGCGGAAACTTATCATCCAGCTATAGATAGAATGACACGTGAAAATTGTTGATTTTTTTTTTAAACCAAGTGTTGAGTTGAACATTTGAAAGCGTTAAAGTTTGCTCATAAAACAGGTTGAAACGGCTTTATTTTATTTCGGAATGAGATGAAACTTGGTAGATTTGCTCGTAATATGGGGAAAAAAATAAAATACAGTAAAAAGTATGAAAATTGAAAATTTTGTTTTCAATTTGACAACGGCTCTGTCAATGAACTTTGACTGAGGGAGAGGAAAATAGTTCTTATTTTGATATTTGACTGCGCCAAACTGTAGCATAGACAGTGAATTTATTATTCAATGGAATTTTAATATTGGAGCTGTATTTAAAAAGCAGTTTCATATAGAATTTATAAATAAATTTATTCAGATAATTTATTAAATGTATTGGGTATTTTTTTATCTGATTGTTCAAAGCCTATTTCTGGACTATTTTATGGGTGTAAGGGAGTTTCCATGAGTACGCTTCGGTTTTTCTAAATTTGCAAAAAATTTTATCTGACATGGCACCCCGAAAATTTAATGTGATATGCGTGAAATTATTCCGGTCGTTTTGAGGGGTCTCTCATTACTCAACGAAACTTGATGCCTAAGTGAGAGCAAAAAATGTCAATAGTTTCCCCTATACAAAAATAATTAAGAGGCCGTTGTCACCTGTCAATTTTTTGTCTTTAAAGGTTTACAGGAAAATAATGTTTGCTAATGTTCCATTTAATGGAAATGTTGTTGTATTGCTGGTAGATTTTTAAGTTAATTAATGTTTTTTTTAACAATATGAAAATTTGTTTGTATAAATGATGACGAACTGCCAACTGATTTATATTGAACATGCGAGGTTGAATGCCGCATGTTATATGTTGTATGTGAGGTAGAATGCGACATACTCTTAGATTTGTTGATTTATGCGAAGTTGAATGTCGCATATGTATTACAGTGTATGTGAGGTAGAATGCCACATACTGTAATATGTATAGAGGACACTGTGTCGAAATAATGCGAGGGTTAATGCCGCATTACAGTTCTTGTAATGCTTTTATATTGTATGTTAATGTTTCTTTATTCATTTTGTAAACTGTACAGTCATATTGGACACAGTTCAAGAATTATGCTACTGATTCAAGATTTTCCAGTATTATTAAACAGTTACATAATTACGTTGAATTTTCCAAGTCGGAAAATACAATCAAGAAATACACATGTTTTTTTTCAAAAATTGAAGGCTTGGTTCAATTCTAACTCATTACAGTGTTTCCAGCTACAGAAACCACTGTGTCACTTTATATTGGTAGTCTTATTAAAAGTAAATGTAGTGAAGCAGTCTTATTATCCAGTTTTTATGCTGTCAAATGGTTTCATGATTTTCATTTTAAGATAAATCCTTGTTCTGATAAATTTTTGAATCTAATTTTAGAAGGTGGAAAGCGTTTATTGGGTAAATCTGTAAACAAAAAAGAGGCAATTACGCCCTAAATATTAAAACAGATAGTTTACAAATTTAGTACTAGTTCAAATTTAAAGTCATTAAGACTTATTGTTTTATGTTTGCTTGGTTTTTCTGGATTTCTAAGATTCAGTGAAATAGCTAATTTAAAAACATATAATTTACAGTTTGTGACAATTTTGTCATGATAATCATTGAGAAGAGTAAGACAGATAAGTATAGGAGAGGTACTGCTGTTACAATAGCCAAAACTGGTTCAGATCTTTGTCAAATTTTGTGGTTAAATCGATATAAAAATTTAGCTGGTTTGAAAAAGTGTTCAGATGAATTTATTTTAGAGCTATATTCTTCAATCGACTGGCGTGCAAACAGAATACACCATTGTCTTATAACAGAGCTAGAGAAACTACAATTGATGCTTTAGAAGAAATTGGTTTGGATAAAACAAAGTTTGGTTTATACAGTTTAAGAAGCGGCTAATCGAGGGGTTTCTGAAATTTTGCTGAAAGCTCATGGAAGATGGGCTTCAGATTTGGCTACAGACGGTTATATTAAAGACAATATTGATTCTCAACTACGTGTATCTCTGAATCTTGGCATTTAATTTTTAACAACTCCCTTGTTTTTTGAAGTTACTGCGAGCAACTAAGCCTAGATATTTGTTTCGTCTTTCACGCCATTGCCATTGAGTAGAAATAAGTTAAATTCGGACGATTTTAAGAGGGATAATTTAATTTAACTACACTAGAGTACGGCTTTATAAATTTGTGAATAGTTTATCGTGACAACTATCAATATCAAAAATTTTTAAACATCTTCTTTTTTGGTTGAACACGTTATTACTTGAATAATATTGTAGAAAATTCATGTCATAAGTTCTAATAAAGTTTTCCGCTTTGTTTGACAACACGGTCAATTCAGATTTGAGCTTTTTATTCTCACACATCAGGTTAGCAATAATTTGTTTGCTTTCTTTCTCTGTGCTTTATAATGCACATATTCTTTGAAGTGAAGTATGTAGTGTGAGTTTATCGTCTACTGGAGTTAGGTTTATAGTGGGACGTTGTGTTTTGTTTACCGATTTTATTTTATCTTTACGAAAAACTTCATCAATGCCATTTTTGTCACTGCTTATAAATGAATACAGTAAGTAGCAATCGGGGGCATATTTCTGAGTAGCAGTACTTTTGGAAGTTGTTTAGGATTGATAAGGGACCCTTCTGTGCACCCCCGTATCCTCTGGCTCGACTTGTTTATAAAGCCCGGTACCAAGTAAAGGTGTTTTCATTTTCATTCACTAACTGTATGTTTCGATATATACAAATCACGGGGCAGATTCATTAGTTGTTCATCTTAAATTGCCACATATTCCTGGTTGGGAAATTGAAATGCATATAACATAGACATTTGACGTTTTCATTTATAAAAAGTTATTTAAAAAACATATAATTATATTTTTTATTGATATATGTTTATAACTGTATAACAGGTTGATTTACTTTTTTACTTTAACTTTTTAAAGCGCAGTCCACATCGAAATATGGGGGACTTTCTTAAAAATTACGCGTATAAATTATGTTTTTAGGAGAATACTTAAAACCGATAAGGACATCTTTGATAGGATGGTCTGAAGATACCTTTAGTGTGAGGTCTAAGACACGTCCTGATGATACATATAATGATACATATTCTAATTTGTTCCGTCTGTATCGAATTACCATATTTTTGTTGACGGATCCATTTGCATGCATTTTTCTGGAAAGTGTTTATAACAACAGTACATTTATGTATTATTGCTATTTTACTGTACTTTAAATAAAATATCACGCGAAATACAAAATGAATGTAAAATTACAAACTTTTGGTCCTTATCATGAATGGAAGACTGGGAAATCAGTATAAAATGATATAAATCGATGAAACAAGTTATTAATACACTTTTGACAATGTCTAAATGATAACACTATAACAAAAATCCCCATCTTGTTTGTTCCACTAATAGAAATGTGAAAAAGCAGATACTAAAACAAATTAAATGATAAGAACTACAAAGTGTAAGAGCTGCATCCTTTCAATAATTTAAAGCGAAATCAAGTTTATTGTTTATTTAATTTTGGTTTCACGCTACTTTTATCAATTTTAGCAACTATACTATAGCGTGCAGTCTTCAATGGTTTTGTAGCGTCAATACCCGGTAAAACATGACCATGGCAAGACAGTAGCAATTCTAGTCTATTTGGTTACAATCGACTATACTCTTCCACTCTAGGTTAATAACAGATGACAACATTAACTATTTGCGGACCACAATTTCTTATGGAAGTCCGGCTAAATAATTCTTTAAATAATGTGTCTAATCTGTTTTTCTTCTTTCAAATTTAGTAAACAGCTATATAAAATGTCTTCAATAGACAAAAAGTAATCTTATTTACAGGTACTGATATAAATGAAGAAGAAATACCTAAGCGCAATTAACTCTTTACGTCCGAAAACAGTAATACCAAACCAGGGGACAAACAGCTTCAAACATAGAAAAAAACAAAAGCCATTGACACGAATTCCTTAATGAAATAGACATGTCCTACCATTAAATTATGCAAATTCGAGATTTGCCATTCCCAGTTTATATGGCCTAAGTCAGATAAAGCATAACTTTATAATTTTGAGGAAAGATCTTTAGCATCGTAACGCTGGTTTGCTTTTTGGTTCAAACGCCACTTGCTAGAATAAAAAACGAGTTTCTGGGTACTACAATGCATTATTTTGGTATGTTTAATAATATTTAAGATCAAAATGTAGTTTAATATTACGTTCACGTACTAGCTACAGGGTAATGCGCGCACATTTGTACTGAATACTAAACAAAACTCTTGAAGGTCTATTTTTTATTTCGAGGTAATTTATATTTGGAATATATTGGACATGTTCAGTTGTAATTAATTGTTTGTTTTTTTAATGTTGTTTTAACGCCACTTTCAGCAATGTTTCAGCAATATCATGGCGTCCAGTTTTTATTGGGGGTGAGGAAGCCGGAGTACCCGGAGAAAACCCCGACCTTCGGAGGGAAAACTGGCAATCCTAGTCAATTAAGATTGGAGTCGAGCGCACCCTGCCCGCAGTGAGGCTCGATCCCGCAATCTCAGTGTTGGCAAACCACGTGATCAATAGTAGACAAACTATCTTAACCAATCTGCCACAGATGCCCCCAGTTGTAAAATGATCCTTGCCTAAATGACTGATGTAACTTTAAACTTCAATCATTTAATTATAGCTTAAACTAATTGCATGCCCAGACTGACTAAATGACTGAACATTTGAGTGACCAACGAGTAGTTAGTCATCTTTTTTCAAGACGAGAACAAGTAAACAAGCATCTAAAAAAAGGGACAATTACTGCTATTAGATATTAAAAGGAGACGGGAAGGGACAAATTACTTAGACTACTATTTAACTCTACTAAATGGATCTTTATTAAATACCAGTACGTCACCTACTACGACCCAGATAAACAACAACAGACACTCATTGTTTTACATGGTCTTAAAGTTGTGCACAAAGCGTACTATGCACTTCTTCTAACAGTAACATATGCAACCAAAATTGTTCGATTTTTCTTGAAAACATGTTGACCCCCAGATGTAACTTTTTAAAGAGATAGACAGTCAAAATTTAGTATTGTCCATTGAATGGAGAATTAACATTAATTAGTTTTAAAATGATTTAAATGAATTTTATCGAACTGTAGCTTACATGTAAATATCTTGCACTTTCACCTGACATTTTTTATTGAATTTTGTTATTTTGTTCTATATGTATACCAATGAATCTGATACTAAAAACAAATGTCTTAAATTTTGTATAAATATTGCATGTTTTAAATGTTAGGCAGATATCATACATTTCAAATATACACTGAATTCACCTTAATATCTTAATATCGCATACATTCTGCACGTAAAGATATACTGCCGTTCACTGATGTATATCTATATCAACAAATACATTTCTACATATATATTTTTAATAGTGTCTACTAATTTTCATTTTTTCTATACTTTTCTAGCCTAACCTGTCTTGCCGTTAACTTGACCGATAGGGCGTTGTATATTGTTTTACCCTTATATATCTACATGACTTTGTTTCATGTTTAAATTTACTACCCTTAAATAACGAAAATTTTTAATTTTAACGTGTTATCTATTTCCTAAGTCTATGTGACCTAAGATGGATCTGGTTAACTTTGTGGACTTTTGAGGATAAAACATCTTCAACGTCTTTATTGTCTGGCAAAACCAATTAGAACTTGATCTAAATTAATTTGATTTGTCTGGAATGGCCCTTGTATGTCGTTCATCTTGTAAGTTTGTGAGAATATATTGTCTCGAACCAGCATGAAAGCAATAAGCATTGACCAGTCTACCACCTAACAAAACTAAACAAAACCCTAGTATTTTGAAAATATCAATCTCAGATACTGTTTAGTTAGAAACAATGGTCATTCAAACAGTAAGGCTTTTCTACAACTATAACAAATACTAATATATACACTGACTCGTGTTACCAAAGAAGCAACGCTGGTACTCCATTCAATACGCAATTGTGAAGCATAAATCAATTTATTAAAAGAGTGTTGTATATCTGGTCTTCATATTCTAATATTATCAAATTTACTTGGACAGATGCAATCAACATTTTTGATTTATCAATGACAAAAACTAATTCTGAAACCAGGAAGTTAAATTGGAGGATTTGGCGTTTGTTTTTTTATTTCCTTTAGGTTTAAATGAATCTTGCTTAGTTAAAATTCGAATTTTCACTTACTGCAGAAAAGCTTCGTCGAACGAACTAAACAAATATTTTAAATATTTCGCTGTCAGGTTAGTTAATATACGAATAAGTATGATGTTTCTTAAAATATAATTGATGTTGTTATGGAACCACCATTGGTATCTACGTCTGCAATTTATGTGCAACAATATTAAGTTAAATGAATTTTGTGTCAGTCATTACGTTTGGAATTAGGCATTATTGTGTTATGAACTATGTTGACTAACCTAATTAGTTTAAGTGCATGTACAATATATCAAACAATTATCTTGTAAACATATAAAAACAACATAAGCATTCAATAACTACATTAGAAGAAGATACTTGGTCGAAGTATTTTCGAGACCATCTATTAAAGTGTTAAAAATACAGTGAGGATCTTTGTTATTTTCCTCCTGATAAATCTCTCTTATTTGACTTATCTATAATGCACGTTATGTATAAAAGCGTTACTCGTCATAGTATTGCATCGGTAGTTTGGTTTAACCAAGATAATGTTTTAAATGTACGTCCATTAGCTTAAAATTTCACATCCATCAAGATCACGAACAGTCATAACTCCAAAACCGAGCAAAAAAGTTTTGTTTTAAACTTCAGTACAAATAAGACTCGATCAGCTTGAACGTTTAATTTCTGATGTACCAGTGTCAGGTGGTGGAATGTGCTGAAATTAAAGAATGTTTATGGATTTAATATATTATGTTCAAATGAAATAAAGAAATATACGTTTGACTCCTGTCATGGGGGCAATTCAGATGTATAGTATATTTATGTCAATGGTTTCTAAGCAGTTTATTTATCATCGATATCGTGTGCCTATAAAATTTAAAGTTATCACATCTGTTCGTGTTTTTCACTAAAGTAAATAATAAATGAAGGACAAACAAGCAAGTCAAATTCACAAATATACAAATAAGCTTTTATTGAACAATGAAATGTTGAACTTATTTGGCATTTGTGGGGATCTTTTATAGAACTGAGGAATGTTTGAACACTAAATAATATCAGTTTATAGAAAGCGTTTCCTTTTTATTGCATTTTTTATCCACAATCAAAACTTGAAGCTGACAATCCTTCAAGTATTGAGATGTTGTCAAAGATAGCGCAGTATATAAAAAAAGGCAAGCCATATACATAATCCTTTATGCATATCTGACACATTAATAAATGTGAACGTCTTTTTGGGGTGCTCAATTGATTCGGTTTTACGCTCAACAGATAAAATGTTATATCCTTTAAATTCATGTCTACTGTTTTAATGAATAATTTATAAGTTGATAAGAATCATGTTTTTCTGAATTAACGTTGCGGAAAGAGTTAATCATAGTTTGTCGCAAAAATGATATGTCAATTACCGACTAAGTTTTTTTTATTTATTGCACTCACTGGCATCGACTTATGCTGTAGCTTTTTATTCTTGAGAACTCTTTAATAAATATTTGATCAAATATAGTTTGGACAATTAAATATTTGCCTAAGTATTCATTTAAAAGCACAAATGGAAAGCTCTTTTACGACATGGATGTACAGAAAAATATTAGTTGAATACCAACAAGATGTTTATGGTTCAAGTTAATAAACCCGAAGGATCGAAGTAGAAACAAATCGCGCAAACTCCATTGAAGATTACGATCTTGGTGAAAATAAGGAAACATTCTCATGTATGCTTGCAACGTCCGTCGTTATAATTTATGTCAATCCAGTTATGTTTTCGCGA
This sequence comes from Limnoperna fortunei, assembly GCA_944474755.1. Classification (NCBI taxonomy): domain Eukaryota; kingdom Metazoa; phylum Mollusca; class Bivalvia; order Mytilida; family Modiolidae; genus Limnoperna; species Limnoperna fortunei. Next base: position 56,585,530 of record OX104122.1, on the reverse strand, counting down.
TCTTAAGATAAATTGAAATTAAATCTGAGCAATATTAGTTTGTTTTCAAAATTGAACATTTAAGTGATATTCTCTTTGTCTCCGTTAACATTTACTTTATATATGCAGTAATCGCTTTATTAAAAACGTGCTATTTCCGTTATTTGCTTACATAATACAGACATGAAATATCCAAATCTCTCTTACGTTTCTTAAAACATTGTGATACGTACTGGAGTCAGAATTTTTCAACGCCTGTACATACATGTTTATAATTTATAAATGCTCTTTGTAACCAATATGATGGTTAGGTCTCCAAAGAATTATAGCAGTTTAAAATCAGAAATTATATTTAGGTATTACATCTGTTGATTTAACTGAAAATAATGTTCGACGTTTTTGTTAAGCTTTAAATGAAAAACAATTTTTGCCTACTGCTTGATTTAGGTAGGCTTGCATTTATTTGAATTAGTTTGTAGTCTGTTCGTGGACGTGCTTTTTCTGTAATAAAGCTGTATTGCAATTAAATAGAAACAAAATGGATTTTTAAGTACGTTGCCACTTGTGCAACCGTCATGTTTATACAACACTATGCATAGCTTATTTAATAACATTTGGTATGGATATACATTGTACCTTTTGTTACATGAAATAAATAAATATGCAAGATCAAATAATGTAAACATCATTGAAGCATTCAGACATAAATACAAGTGTGTTTGTTAAATACATTATATAGTTCGTTATGAAAAGGAGGTAACTATAACTTGCTAATACTTAATATCTAATGGATATTTTTGTGACATAATATAAGGTCGGTGTGCAATACAAACGGACATTTATAAATGAATGGACTTTTTAAAAGTATGATAATCTTTAGCGACGTCCCAATATGTCACACATTATAGGTGGAACAGTAAATATATATATACCAGTAAACGGATACCAGGTTTCTTAACCTCCATTCCTTATAACAGTCAATATCTATGGTGTGTTCCGAGTCAATAGTTTTTACATGAGTTCTGTTTTGTCTACAATTGAAAAGAAGGTAAACTTGAGATGGATTTTTTGTTATGTTTTTAATCAATTTGATATTTTCCAATAATAAATTTTAAGATAATACTAAAATTTAATTGGCTGGAAAATATTTTCTATCCAAGGATGGAAAATCGAAATGGAGACACGCCCCCTTTTGGAACTACTTTTTATTCTCAATTTTAGCGACGTCACAATATGTCACAAATTGTGTGTAATTTGTAAGGTCAAAACTACAATGTTTTCGGTTCGGTAGCTACGTAAAAAATAGTTGTAAACTTAAAATGTAAACAAAACATCGATTAATATATGAACTAATGAATTAAATTATGTAAATAAACAAAAAACAAATTAAAAGAATAAGGCTTTGTCATCAAATACGAAATTATATACTTTTGTCGTCTGCTTCTTTATATTTGATATTATGGGAGGTAACGAGATCTTGTCCAATTTTCAACTTTTAACTGACATGGAGGAGGAAACAATGGTTTTTTTTGGAACAGCTGTTTTCCAATAAAATTGAGTTTGAGGACGTTGAGATCCATGCCATAACACAAAATACCACATCCATAGATACAAAAGCAGATGCTGATCAGACTATGAATCAAGATCCCCACCCAGCAGATGTGGACACACATCCTAAACCAAGGTTTAAGAGAGTCAGTGATGATGAGTTACAGTGTCTTAAAGATTGTCGCCAATCAGATTCCACAAAAAGAAACACAAAATGGGCCATAAAATTTTTCCAAGGTTCAGTTTTTTGGATTACATCTAAACATATTTGACAGATTCCACATCAGTCATTCTATTCTAAAAATATCTTTGAACCTTTCATACATTTCTGCAAATCAAAAAATAAATAAACTTATTGAACTTGTTTGTGCCATGAAACTGTAACATTTTATCAATACAATTCAGACCAGGAATCGAACCTGGGACCTCTTAATAAAAATATTAAGTGCTCTACCTCTGAGCTATCCGAATGTTATGTGACAAAATAAAAAAACTGCTTACCGCGTTTGCTCGAGTTTATGGTCGTTGTGTATATCTCATATTACACTTTTTGAAATCGACAACTATTTTCCACAGTTAATCGGCGTTTTGAAATGCGACTGAATTTTCATTTTGATCGATCGTTCCATAGGAAGTCAGCCATTTTTGTTTCTAAAGTGGTCTAATGTTGTATACAAACGTTCGTCTGCTTTCGTGACGTTCAATGGTATTCGGACAAACCGCGAGACTTTTCCCGACTTAACTGCAGACGACATTACCCGAAGGATTTCGAATAGACAACAATGGAATTTTCCTAACGTACACTTCCGTTCAAAACAATTTAGTATGGAAAATCGCTGTATCAAAATGAAAATTCAGCCGCATTTCAGAACGCCGACAAACTGTGGAAAATAATTGTTGATTTCAAAAATTGTAATATGATATCTACAAAAGGAACTAGACTCGACCAAACGCGGTAAGCCGTTTTTTGTTTGGTCAGGCAAAACCCGTCGGAACGACACGGCAACGTTTACTATAAGCATGTCTAACAATGGCACATTTTCAATTAATGTCACACTTATTATTATAGTCTATAATGTGTTATCCTCTTTCCTGCCATAAAAAACATTCCTATTGTTTTTATTTCTTTTAGATTTTTTTTCTGAATAGCTATTGCTAATCAAACGAACAAATGTAACAATTTGTTCTTCAAGTGAAATAGAATGGCCGTCAATATGCAAGTATGTGTCATGAAACTCGGCAAAAAAATTGGCAAGGTGGACTAGCTTCATCACTGTTTAATCAAGGTCCCAAAGATGCTATGAAATCACCAGAACATGAAATATGGTTTACAGCACTACCACTAAAACCAAACCAATTCTCTCGGTTCATGGGTGACATTTCAAGAAATTCCGGGTGCTCCAAACTGTACACAGCACATTGTTTGCGTGCCACGGCCATCCAGGGCCTTAATGATGCAGGATTCGAATTGCATTGAATTATGTATATGAGAGGTCACAAGAACGAAAGTTCCGGTAGGTCGTACAATAGAAGTTGTTCTACGATACAAAAAAACAGTGACTTTCATCACTCTCCAGTGGAAAATCGTCCGAGTCTAGCTCTGAAAGTGAATTGCAAATGGTATCCGCAAGTACTTCGAGTGCGAATGTACAAACCTCAATCACTAATACTCCGTCCGATTTTCCAAAACAAGTTTCCTTCCGTGATGTAACGATTGCTGTATCTTCGAGTAACTTCATGGCATCTGGATTTATTTCGAATTCGACCTTTAACAATTGTGTTTTCCAGTTTGGAAAATGAACATTACATGTGTCTTCCTCGATTGCTTTCCCATTTTCTTGTGACGTTATACACATGTATTACTCCGCGCAACATTTTGTGTGTTCGTCTTATTTTTTAAATGTAAATTTACACAAATAAAATTGTTGAGTTAATTCTAATTCTTTTGTTGATCAGAAAAATAGAGGATGCTTACATTTTGTAATTGTCGTAATGCTGCATGGTTACAATTAATATTTTCTGTTAATATTGCATTTTAATATTGATTTGCTAATCATCCTGAAATTCCAGTTTCATTACATTTAAAAAATTAAAAAGATTATAAAAAGTCAGGTATTGTGTTCTACGTTTGAACACTATATTTATAATTACAGATGATTCAATTACCATTAAAATGAAATTTATAGTTATGTTGGAACATTTATACAAAAACAGGCTAAAACTAGTAAAATACAGTTCGTTCTATATTGGATTCCTTTTCACAGTAGTCACACTGAATCATTATTGACCTGATTGTGACCAGTTTAAGCCAGTTTTTATGTACTTTTAATGCTGTTGCGATTTATCGTGACCCGAAAGTTGTTTAAGACTAATAAAAAACATATTAAAGTAATAAAAGGATTGTCAAGGATATATATGGCTTATATTTTAAATATTGATATGTCTAAAATTTCTCAGCCAATTTAATAGCCGATTGTTAGAAAGGTATAAAATCACGGCAATGTTAATATTAAGTATGGAACGCTGTAGCTGTCTTTACCTAGGGATTTTGTCTATATTCGGTGGTATCGACATTATATTCGGTAGAAACAAGTTTATATTGAGTGTTTATGTCTTTATATTGAGTACATATGTCTTTATATTGAGTGCATATTTCTTCATATTGGGTGCTTATGTCTTTATATTGAGTGATTATGTCTTTATATTGCGTGCTTATGTCTTTATATTGAGAGCGTATGTCTTTTTATTACATAATATATATGTTTTCCTTTTTCCTATTGGCCTAAACCAATACACGTGACTTTCCATTTCCTATCATTGAGTTTACAAAACACTCATTCTACTAAAAAAAAACCATAATGCACTCTCGTGAGAAATTTATGAATGAAAATACCCAGCACGTGCTGTTTCCCCAACGGAAATACAATAGCCAATAAAATCGTCCTTCTTTAATCCCTGAAACAATCAAAATTATCGTTCTGACTGATATTCGGATTATGTTGTTGTTTGTTAACATGATAACGTCATCGAGTGCATGTAATACGGATAGTTCTAGTGCTAATAAGCGAAGATTTGCAGATATTACTAACTTGGAAATTAATGAAATCATTAAGAGATGCTGTAAACACTCGGAAATCGAAAGATCAAGCCATGATTTTTTTTAACGAAATAGTTACATGAAAAGATGTCAGTAGGTTTGAAAACGGCGGACATCGGGAATTGTACTAAAATCTTTGTAAATTTTATGCAGAAGCAAGGACTGACGATGGGACATTATACATTATAAATAATCAATGCAAACATTTCGTCATGGATTATGTCGATATTTTATCGATTTTCGAGAAATAAACATTATGAAAGACAGTTACTTTCGGGAATAAAAAATTGTGTATATTCCATTTCATGACTCAATAAATTATGTAATAAAACAATAACTACACTTGAGCTTGATCAATACGAGGTTTTATGAAGCAGGGTAAAATAATATTGAACTCGGCTTCGCCTCGTTCAATATTATTCTACCCTGCTCCATAAAACCTCATATTGATCTCGTTCAAGTGCAGAAATATAATATTGAGTGCTTGTCTTTATATTCAGTGCATATGTCTTAATATTGAGTGTTTGTCTTTATATTGAGTGCATATGTCTTAATATTGAGTGCTTTTCTTTAAATTGAGTGCATATGTCTTAATATTGAGTGCTTGTCTTTATATTGAGTGAATATGTCTTAATATTGAGTGTTTGTCTTTATATTGAGTGCATATGCTTAATATTGAGTGCTTTTCTTTATATTGAGTGCTTTTCTTTATATTGAGAGCATATGTCTTTATATTGAGTGCTTGTCTTTATATTGAGTGCATATGTCTTAATATTGAGTGTTTGTCTTTATATTGAGTGCATATGTCTTAATATTTAGTGCTTTTCTTTATATTGAGTGCATATGTCTTTATATTGAGTGCATGTCTTTATATTGAGTGCATGTCTTAATATTGAGTGCTTGTCTTTATATTGAGTGCTTGTCTTAATATTGAGTGCTTTTCTTTATATTGAGTGCATATGTCTTAATATTGAGTGCATGTCTTTATACTGAGTGCATGTCTTAATATTGAGTGCGTGTCTTTATATTGAGTGCATATGTCTTAATATTTAGTGCTTGTCTTTATATTGAGTGCATATGTCTTAATATTGAGTGCTTGTCTTTATATTGAGTGCTTGTCTTAATATAGAGTGCTTTTCTTTATATTGAGTGCATATGTCTTAATATTGAGTGCATGTCTTTATATTGAGTGCATGTCTTAATATTGAGTGCTTGTCTTTATATTGAGTGTTTGTCTTAATATTGAGTGCTTTTTTTATATTGAGTGCATATGTTTTAATATTGAGTGCGTGTCTTTATATTGAGTGCATATGTCTTAATATTGAGTGCATATGTCTTAATATTGAATGCTTTTCTTTATATTGAGTGCATATGTCTTAATATTGAGTGCATGTCTTTATATTGAGTGCATATGTCTTAATATATTGAGTGCTTGTCTTTTTATTGAGTGCTTGTCTTAATATTGAGTGCTTTTCTTTATATTGAGTGCATATGTCTTAATATTGAGTGCATGTCTTTATTTTGAGTGCATGTCTTAATATTGAGTGCGTGTCTTTATATTGAGTGCTTGTCTTAATATTGAGTGCGTGTCTTTATATTGAGTGCATATGTCTTAATATTTAGTGCTTGTCTTTATATTGAGTGCATATGTCTTAATATTGAGTGCATATGTCTTAATATTGAGTGCATGTCTTTATATTGAGTGCATGTCTTAATATTGAGTGCGTGTCTTTATATTGAGTGCATATGTCTTAATATTGAGTGCTTGTCTTTATATTGAGTGCATATGTCTTAATATTGAGAGCTTTTCTTTATATTGAGTGCATATGTCTTAATATTGAGTGCAAGTCTATGTTGAGCGCATGTCTTAATATTGAGTGCGTGTCTGAATATTGAGTGCTTATCTTTATATTGAGTGCATATGTCTTAATATTGAGTATTTGTCTTTATATTGAGTGCATGTATTAATATTTAGTGTTCTTTATATTGAGTGCATATGTCTTAATATTGAGTGCTTGTCTTTATATTGAGTGCATATGTCTTAATATTGAGTGCTTGTCTTTATATTGAGTGCATATGTCTTAATATTGAGTGCTTGTCTTTATATTGAGTGCATGTCTTAATATTTAGTGTTCTTAATATTGAGTGCATATGTCTTAATATTGAGTGCTTGTCTTTATATTGAGTGCATGTCTTAATATTTAGTGTTCTTTATATCGAGTGCATATGTCTTAATATTGAGTGCTTGTCTTTATATTGAGTGCATATGTCTTAATATTGAGTGCTTGTCTTTATATTGAGTGCATGTCTTAATATTTAGTGTTCTTAATATTGAGTGCATATGTCTTAATATTGAGTGCTTGTCTTTATATTGAGTGCATATGTCTTAATATTAATTGTTCTTGTTAATATGTTGAATGATACTCTTAACTCTATGTTGGATGGGTTTTCCATTATATTCGGTGGTTTTATCATTACATTATGTTGCATCTATATTATATTGCGTGCGTTTGTCTATATGTTGAGGTCTTTTATTATATTCGGGTGGTATCAACATTATATGCGTTGAAAACAAGTTTATATTGAGTGCTTATGTCTTTATATTGAGTGCATATGTATCTATATTTGGTGTAATTGTCATTATATTAAGTAGTTTTGACTGTATAGTCGGTACTCTTAACTCTATGTTGGGTGGGTTTTCCATTATATTCGGTGGTTTTATCATTAAATTATGTTGCATCTAAATTATATTGATGTCTTTATATTGGGTGCATAAGTCTTTATATTTTGTGCTTATGTCTTTATATTGAGTGCTTATGTCTTTATATTGAGTGCATATGTCTTTATATTGGGTGCATATGTCTTTATATTGGGTGCTTATGTCTTTATATGGAATGCATATGTCTTTATATTGGTTGCTTATGTCTATATTGGGTGTTCTTGTCATTATGTTGAGTGGTTGTGACTGTGTAGTCGGTACTCTTTGCTCTATGTTGAGTGGGTTTTCCTTTATATTCGGTGGTTTTATCATTACATTATGTTGCATCTATATTATATTGCGTGCGTTTGTCTATATGTTGAGGTCTTTTATTATATTCGGTGGTATCGACATTATATGCGTTGAAAACAAGTTTATATTGAGTGCTTATGTCTTTATATTGAGTGCATATGTATCTATATTTGGTGTAATTGTCATTATATTAAGTAGTTTTTACTGTATAGTCGCACTCTTAACTCTGTGTTGGATGGGTTTTCCATTATATTCGGTGGTTTTATCATTATATTATGTTGTATCTATATTATATTGAGTGATATTGTCTATATGCAAAAACTGAAATATCGCATTTATAAAAGGATGGCGGGTAAGAGACCACATTCGTCTCAGATGCCAATGTTTTGTTTGTTTTTTGCGACTACAATATTTTCGTCACCTTTAAAAAATAAACTGATTTGTTAATAGATACTAAGCAACAAAAAAGACGTATCTTTTTTGTACTCAATGTTCATTAAAATTTCATACTTGAGAATTTTCGTGATATCTAATAACAAATGCAACCGGTCTAGATTTTTATTGACATGTAGACTTTTCAATTAAAAAAGCGAATCAAGCATAACTACGCGATTCAGATTCAAACACCATTTCAAAATTAAACTGAACCATATCGATCGAAACGATCGCAATAATTACAAACCTGTTGCCTATAATGACCACGGTGAGAAACGGTGCCAATGTCAAAACTTTATGGGGTATGAGTTCTGCTCTTATTTAGAGAGTCAACCCAAACATGCTTATCGACAGCAATTTTGAGTTTATGAGTGGAACGAGTAATTAATGTGTTTCTAGCTACAGGAATAGCAGCTGATCTTCCCGGAAGCAGAAATACACGTGCAACGACACGACGTTAAAGTTCGCCACATACACATACATCATATCAATTATTGTAACCTATTTTAAAATGTCACAGCGACACCCCTTCATATTGCTGGTATTCAGCAGCAAGTGTATTCCAAATGATAAGAAATCGTTTGCGTGATTTTCTGCTACGAAGACATCCGTACATTGTGTCGCAATTTACACATCAGAATGCGTAAAAATCGTTCTCGTGTTTACAGAAGCACAGTTTCGTCTAGAACCACGTCCTTTTTGCAAATGGAGGCATAATACTCTAAACAATTAAAACCGTATACCATTACCCTTCATTTAACCTGCCACTTCCTGCAGTATTCTATGCAATTTTTATGCAATGAAAGCAAAATTTAAGACAATTTTTCACACATTATAAAATTTCGGTTAATTTTTATTTCTGGTTATTTATTTAAAAAAAAAACATATAGCTATAAATTTATGCTGCAATGGGCACACGCAAAAAGACAAATATAATTAACCGTGTAATAAAATAATGAACAAAATTGAAAGAAAAGAAAACACGAACTACCATAGAAATAGGACGGAACCAGGTAAGCCCTTCCTGAATCACGCCACCTGTTGTGTTTTCGTTTAGTCAGATACAGCGGGGTTAATTTCAGCACATGGAAAGATAAAACTATTGAAATGTGTTCGAGATCAGGTGTGTTACATTTAACTTGTAGAGATCAAACAATTTTTATTCACAACAAAATGCTGATACTTACGTAAGGTGAATTCCTTACCTGCTACTTTAATCAAATACTACTTCTTTGTAAATACCTATTAATAGGTCGTGTTTATTTCAGATTTATGCGTCTAACATAAACACGTCCTGTTTTTTCTGAAGTAACCAGGGTGCCGTTTCATAAAGCGATCGCTAATTTACGTGCTCGTTATCCCATGCAATTTAAATGGGATAACGTGTACGTTAAGCTAACGATCGCTTTATGAAACGGTACCGATAACGTGCACGTTAAGCTAACGATCGCTTTATGAAACGGCACCCACTGATATAGACCGATTGTTTAAAAATGAGAATTTTTAGCGTAAGACTAGCTACCCTGACAAAATGCGAGTTTTATCTAGCATGAGTTCCGACATTTTTCGATCAACACGAAATTCATTCAATTACAATATATCAATACTTTGTTTCAAATCTTTCACGAGTGATAAAAACAGACTTGCGAAAACACTCAAACATTTACATTTTTATCTCGGGTAGAAGATTACTACAGCTATCCCCCTCCCCAAAAAAAACGCAACAAAGTACTTATTTATTTTGTAAATCAACAACTTATACATCGCGAACACCTATAAACTCGTCATGATATCTGGCTTCCAATCAGAACGTCTGAAACAAGAACGTTACAAGCGTTCTAATTCCGCAGAGAGTATAGATGAGCGTGAGTAAAAATTTACTTATCTAAACATTTAAACACAATTGGCCATTTACTGAAGAATGACTTTATTTAATATTTAAAATTTTTAAAAATCGTAAAATATTATTAAAACATGAAACAGTGATACATTTTACTTTAAAATGTGTGATTATTTAAGTTAAAAATTTAGCATATTACCAAAAATGAAATTGGACGTCGTGTAACAAAATTATTTTTAAACGCTTAAAATGAAATGCCACAATGATGTAAGAGGCGCAACTCCAACTTCAAATATGACCAAGATGGAATCCTTGCTTGCCATAAGTCCTTCGTGACTTCTGTTAATATTTCTGACGATAAACAAGACTCACTACACTTGTATTTGATTGCAAAATTGCATAAAACTCTTTAAAAGGAAAGGTACAAAGCTGGCTCATTTACGTGTTCTATCACTAGGATGGTGTCTGCTGTGAAAGGACAACACAAATATTGTGAAACAGATTCATTGCTAAGTAATATCAATCACATGTAAATTATTATATTGTTCTGAAGAAAACGTCAAGATAGCTATAAAATTTCATCAATCAGGGCCTTTGATTTTTCAACTCTTTTTTCAACTATATTTTCTTTTCAAATACTTGTACCTGGTCAGGTCAATTGCTGTAGGTTATGGTTGTTGGTGCTCGATTTGACATTGATTTTTGATTTTTTCTTCGAAAGTTTCGTTGAGGTTCTGTATTTTGTTATTACTTTCATTTATACCACATTGTCTTACTGCAGGCAGGGTGTACTCGACTCCTATCTTAATTGACAAGGATTGCCAGTTTTCCTACCGCAGGTCCGAGTTTTTCTCCGGGCCTCCCACCCCCATAAAAACTGGACGCCATGGTATGGCTGAAAAATTGCTGAAAGTGGCGATAAACACCAGTCAAACAATAAAACAATATTCCACCTTGCCTGACCATAAACTGCAATGATCACGTCTTAAGGAAATTATACATAAGCCTTCTACATTAGGTCAAATTTTACTGCCGTTTTAATCCGAAGTTAGTTTTGTGATTTGTCGGATTAACAGCAGAATTTAGTCCCATTACTCGCATTACTCGTAATGTAGCAAATAGAAAATTTTAACTTCGATCTATTTATAAAAAATTCAATCATAATATATGTCTCTTTAACGTTATTAAAGCTTCAGATATCGTCAAACTAACGGAAGAAATGCCTTTTTCGTCTTTGAAAAATGCACGTGGATAATGCTATGTTAATCGTTTTTTCATATATGGAAATTTTTTTAGTAAAATCGTGCTAATTTGCATACTGTAACAACCATTCCGTAGTAAGAACCCAGTAATTTACATGCGACACCTTCCAAAAATGTAACACGCAATTTTTCGGGTTCTCAATGTTTTTCATGTAGCAAACGTAATTAAACAGCGACACGAATGTCGATTAATACACAACGCACATCGGGTTATTATAAATTACAATAATTATCATCACGAACCAATAATCGATTTTAAACACGAAACCGATAAAGAAGGGTGACACTGTCGAAAGGTATCAAAATTGACCATGGCTGATGATGTATGCAACAACTTGTGGACATCAAAGTGCCGGGAGTGATTCACTTCCGCTCTGCTACACTAAGAATAATGGGAAAAAAATCGTACCCACGCCAAAAAAAAAAGAAAGCAAGAATACGATTGTTCGTTCTACTTCTACATATGCCTAAAAATATGTAGTTTTACGCTACAACAATAAGTATTTTTCTATTAAAGATTAAAAAGGCAAGATAAGCTAGAACGAGGAACAGGTTTGCAAAATTTAAGATTTTCTGAGCTCAACATATTTCTAACTGTCGGAATATGTGTTTTTCATTAGGATATAGAAATAAAAATTGCTACAAGCTGTGTTCTACTCCTTGTCGATTTTTTCTTGTATTCTTATGAAACTGAATTTCTTCAACGTCTATTTAAAAACAGGAAGACAGCAGAAACTTATTTCACCTTTAATTGCTGTTCTTTTAATTAACAACCATCAAGTTTTTGGGAGGCTTTCTTCAGAACTTGAAGTTAAAGAAACTACAGAAACAGATTTTTGCGCTCTTGTGAGTGACTATTTGCATTGAATTTATCCAAGAGAGCTCGAACTTAAGGACACCACCAATACACCAAAGTCGGCCTCTAACATAGAACTACTTCTAGAAATAGACTTGGGAAAACTACAAACTAGACTCGGCAACAAACGTGATGACTTCAACGTTTTGATTGTCAACTTTCAGTTCATCGATAGCAACATTACCGCAGCTCCGGCATATCATGTGTACATATCACAACTTAGACAACGTGTACGCAGATTCCGATTTTCTAGACCGTTCATTGCTGTTGACTACTAAGCTATTATTACCTCGCTGGGCTTCTCTGTGGGTAGAGCACTTCGAACCCTTCCAGCATGGTGCCAGCATAGAATATATTTGACGTTGTATATGTATCATAAAGCCAGATAACAATTATCTTCCCTGTTGCAGTGAGTAAGGCTTATATCTTCTTGAAAATGTTAGATCTCCATTTGGAAATAGTACAAGATATAGCCACACGAAATTAATGTCTTGTTAGTCAAAAACAACGCTCCAATTTTTATGCTTTGTCTTTAGAATTCCTGGAATTTTGTTCATCTACGATGTGAATGTTAATTTTCGTAGCACAGACTTACGCTAATACCGAATTGAAGGAACCTACTTAATATTACAAAATCGCTAAAGTCTCAAATTTACGGCGTGTAAATCAGTTGATTAACATATGGAGAATCGTTTACAATTTGTTGGAAGAAAGTTTAGGGTATTAAAGTTGGTAAATAAATGGGCAATAATTTACAATTTATTGGAAAACAGTTTGGGGTCTATGTACAAAAATGTAGATAATAACACACACAAAAAACGGTCCCATAATTTACTGAAAAATGACCAAACTGCCATGTATTCAAAAAACATTCCATGAACAACATGGGATCGGGTGCACAACTTTTATTTGTTATAAATTTTTCCGCGAAGTTCCAAGAATCTGGGTTAAAATATGTATCCTCTTTTGGGAAAAATTCTACAAATAATTCCATAATTTTCTGTGCACAACTTCAATTTATATGTAGATTTTTGTTATGTTTAAATGGTTGAAAGCTCTAGAATGAGTTTATTACAGCAACATAGGTACTGTAAACTTATTTATTATCGCAATTACTAATTTTCAACGGTCATGGGCGATGGTGACCAATTCAAAGGAATTATTTCCGCAGTTGCAGTTTCGCCGGGTTTTATTGGAGCGCAAAAATAATACATTTGCATCACAGTCTTCTGTAAAACTTTAAAATGATAAAGTTCACCAAGTCTAGAACACTATTCATGTTTAGGAGACTGCGTTTTTCAACAGACTATTGGTTTTCTATTATGTTCTAATACTCCCCCAACCTATTTGTATACACTCATGAAAGCTGATTTCCTTGATTTTCTATAGAAAACGACACTTACCGATAAATTTAAATTCTTATTATGCTATTTAGATTATGTTACTGGTCAATGTTACGTTTGGGGATTATTTGAATTCAATCTACCCTATCAAGTTGGAAATATACCAGACGAAGTATAGCCCACCCCCCCCCCCCCCACTCCCCACAAAAAAACGGTGTCCTGAAGGCAGACGCACAAAAATCAAATAGAAGTTTACTTATTACTTACGTGAAGTGCTTAATACACTCAATTTTAAAAGCCGTACGATGCAATCAAATTACGTATATAATTAACTGCTCAAATGCAGAATGGCTTCTATCAATTGTGGATTAAAATGGTAGTTCCATTATAATACATTAATACATAAATTTGCATTAATAAATTGGCCATTTACTTGAAATCTTTTGACTTTTTTGTTGTGGGTGGGAGAGAAGTCTGCCAGTGATATTATTAGGAAACTACAAAATAACCTATAAACCATCTAGGTGTAGTAGTAGCGAACTATTACTATAAATATGTTAAAGCATTATTGTTCATTTTTACTTGCCCTCTTTGAACAATCTAGTAATGAGTTTAAATGTTGTATTAGAATTATTGCAAAACGTAAACCATAAACATCTAATCTTAGTCCTGAATTTGGTTACGCTGATCGTTCAGTTCGATATATTTAAGAGATAAACATAACGTCTTGACGACATCTTTAAAAATATATCACGCAATTAAGTTTTATTGTAGGATACTCTATGTTTGAAGTTACATAATCTATGATTGATTTATTAATTGATTGATTGGATGTTTGATTTACGTCCATCGAGCAGTATTCCAGCTATATACAATACCCGAACAAGTGAACAAACAATAAATCGACAGAAAAAGGGTGGGATTGGATATGCCACTGGAAACGTTTTGGCGGGGAATTCAGCCTTTTGTAAAGGCTACAATGAGCCTACTCTTTTTTGAAATCTACATATAAGCAGTCTTTATCGCGCAAGGAGAATGACACTCTTCAAGCACGTCACCCACTACAGTCCGCGGCTAGGCTTTCCATATTATGACGTGACAACCCCAATCGAGAGGGTCTCCATGATCCGCCACCCGGCGACGTGCTCGGCTGCTATGTGGATCGAGCACTGGGAATCCTCCTAGTATGGTCCCAGTGGCGTTGTTAGATACAAGCAAAACACTGCTGAGATATGGGTTGGTCCACACTATATCAGGTAAGATGCTTTATTAAATGATTATGGGCCCATGAAGACCATGAATATACAGTACACGTGCTCCGATTGCAACAAAATTTGGTGTGGAGGTGGATTTAAGTGTATCAAGTGGAAATCCAAATTCAGAATTTTTTTTTCCCACCTGGCGTTTCAAAATGGCCGCCAAAAACACGTCAAATTTTAAACCTGGTCCGATTTGAATGAAATTTTATATGTAGGTACATCTTAATGTCCTCAGTGGAACGCAATACTATTCATGGGGATTTTGGGCGACTTCTGTGTTGGCATCCCAACACATTATTTTTTAATTATAAATATCTCTTTGATATGTCTGCCTGCCTTATTAAAGATCAAGACATTGGTTTTGTTAATATTGACATCAATACAAAAATCCTTGCAATACAGGTTAAGTGCTAAATTTTTCTTGTACACCTTTTGCAGATGTTGATAAAAAAACAATATCGTCAGCGAAAAAAAAAATGTTATTGATTTTTATTGGATCAGAAGTACTAGATAAAAAAATCTAAACATTCATTTATGAATATTTTAAACAGGTCAGGACTAAGATTGTCACCTTATTTAAATAATATTGAAAATAACGCCCAACTCCAATGTTTTAGTAATTTGATCATAATGCTAGCATGTATATGACACTGTCAAAAGCTGTTTGAAAGTCAACAAAGCAAGCATACAATCTTCCATAATTTTAGTTACAATATTTGTTGATAAGACATTTATGACAAACATATGATCAACAGTTCTCGCAGTTATTTCCCAATAAGGAAATCATGATTAATATTATTTTTATGGACGAACTGGTATAGCCTCCAACTCAGGATTCTGTTAAATAACTTTCCAACAGCACCAGTTATAGTTACTCCTCTGTAGTTGTTAAGATAATAAGGATCACCGTTCTTATAAATAGGAGTAATAAACCCTTCTGCCCAAGAAGTTGTGTATATTCCTGACGATAAACAGGCATTGTATATTCTATGGAAGCTTTTTAATTAATATTTAATATTTATTGCCATATTTTATCATACTATTACTGATGCTGTCTAATCCAGGTGATTTATTACTTTTTAAATGGGATATGGTTTTTTGCAATTTCATTTCTGTAATGGGAGAGTCTAATTCATTAAAATGTTTAATAGTTTCTAATTTCTTCAGATTTTTACTAAGCTGTTGATATCTGTCACGACATTCAATATTGGACTGAGATAATTGTTTTCAAATGTTAAATAGGGCAGGGTGATGGTATATTAATATTTAGTTGACCATTTTTACCCTATAGCTCATCCTCCTTTTTTGTAATTTATAGAGATGATGTTTTACAGCGGAATCATGGAAATCGTGAATAAATAATACGTTTGCTGCTGGCAGTATAATATTAGATATTTCAGAAGATGCATTATCTATTGAAGCTTGATTAAATTCTATCCTAATAACGTTCAAAATAGAGATTTGTTTCGGTATAGTATCAGAGGACTAACTTCAAATTTAAATGATGACTTTTCGTTTCAAATGAAATTAAGAGATGTGTCATAAGTCTGAGCATTATCCAGATTCACTCCAATACCTAGCAGATAATTCGCATTCTATTGTACAATTGCAATCAGATAATGTGGGAATAAAATCGAAAAATCTTTAAAATATTATAAATTGTCCATAATGCACTCAAACACAGCAACTTGGCCCACTGGGGGTATACTTTCTGTATCCACAAGGGCTCGTCCATTTAATAATCTTATCTGTTTACATATAAAGAAATCTAGTAAATCTTTTCCCCTCTCTCTACTCTACCGTAGCATTGTATTTTTATCAATGGGATAGTTACAATACATAGGAGTAAACTTCATATCATCATTCAGTAAAAAGTCATTTTCACAGTCAGTCCTAGCGTTAAAGTCACCACAGATTAAGATGACGCCATTTTGCTGGAAAAAAACGACCGAACAATAAGAGCCAAAAGTCAAGCGACAGATACACAACGGTATACCGAAAACATAAAACACAAAAACAGAAAGAGAGTAACCCGAAACCAATAAAAACCATGAGTGCACTCAGGTGCTCCGGACAAGTAAGCAGTGCCTGCATCTAATTAGACACCCCTCGAGTTACTCATTGTCATGTCTAGGGAAAAGTCAAATCTGGGAATAGGAAAAACTACCTATGACTCGGCGAAAATGTAAGATATCTTTTTTTCAATGCATTCAATTATATCATAGTTGAACTCGCATGTATATTTCAAAGTTGCTGGTGGATTATATATATCACATATTTACAAATCATTTTGAAACAAAATAAAGTCTTTTCAAGCTTAAACCATTGGTTATCCGTGTTATTACTACGAAGAATTTTTAACACGGGGTTTAAAAGAGCTCTTATGCAAAATGGCTTTACCCCAAAAATGTCTGTTGTTACTTGAAATATTTCTACAAATTGGATGATAATGAAATTTACCAATTGAACAAAACTGTTGAATTGTTACTCATATGAGTTTCTGTTAACATCAATAAGTCTTATTTTTCAGTGTTTTTAAAAAACTGTGCATCCTCAGTTTTGTTCATGCCTCTGTGCACAAACTACCTATATTCCAAAAACAAAATTTTATAGATGTTCGGCTTGTTTTTGGACATAACAAGAAGACAGAGCAAAAAAGGAAAAAACCTTGTACAATAGATTATCAATCTATTTCAAAAGAGAAAAGAAAGGGAAAAGAGATTTATGTACAATAAATACAGAATTTCAGATAATTTAATATGGTTAAGAATGCTCCCAAATTAATACTGACATTCTTATAACGTTTTGTGACTTGAGCTAGAATCCCTGGCTAACTTATTAGTAGTTGGATTTACCAGACCTAGTTAAAGATTTCAGTGATACGGAAAATAAATGAGTTTATTTATAAATGCCCTATTTACTGTAGGCAAACCCTACAGAAATCTTTAGTTTAAAGAATACAGTAATGCCCGGATCCCTTGCTTATTCAGTCTCATTTAAAGACTTGTTGGCTCGAGTATTGTTATATTGTAACAATAATGTAAATTTATTACAATGTACATATTTAATGTGAATATACTTAAGAAAATTGATATTATATATATATATATATATATATATATATACGTCTACAAATTAAGCCCAACACTGTTTGAATTAGATTTTTAACACTGTCAAATTTTTGCTTTCCCTCAGCGGGATTCGAACTCACACCGTTGTGACACTGTGGCACCAATTCGCCTGCACTATGTCCAGCGGTCAAGACCCCTCGGCTAAATCCGCTATATAAAAAATATAGCTTCATTAACCGGGGTGAATCTTAGACATAGACATAGTACATGTGTACTAGCGTGTGACGATGGAATTTTCGTAACCAATACGTATTAATCTGACAGTAATCTAATTCAGCATTTTTGTATATATTATATAGGATGACAAAGTTACTTGTCATGCAGTCACAGTAAGTAAATTATATACAAACGTCTAAGTATTGTGACAACCATATAATATATCTATCCAGCGGATTTCTGAAACATCAGAAATACAGGGTTAATATCAAATATTTATATATACGTCTACAAATTAAGCCCAACACTGTTTGAATTAGATTTTTAACACTGTCAAATTTTTGCTTTCCCTCAGCGGGATTCGAACTCACACCGTTGTGACACTGTGGCACCAATTCGCCTGCACTATGTCCAGCGGTCTAGACCCCTCGGCTAAATCCGCTATATAAAAAATATAGCTTCATTAACCGGGGTGAATCTTAGACATAGACATAGTACATGTGTACTAGCGTGTGACGATGGAATTTTCGTAACCAATACGTATATATACGTATAAATATATATATATATATATATATATATATATACCTGAGAACAGCAATTGGGATAATTAAAAAAACCCACTAAAAGTCCATTTTGAAAGAAACCTCTACCTCGACCTCTGCCTCTCCTTCAACGAGATCTAGATCTACTGCCGTTGATAGGCATAGAAATATTTAGAGCACTTCTGAATCTGTTAGGTGGGTTCCATCATCACAAAGTAAGGCTGCATTCAGGGCGCCATTATGAAGCATATTACTATGATGTACTAGTGTATTTTTTTCCTTTGTAGTGTTGTTTCAGCATTGCATTAATTATTTGTCCATTTGTTTTGTTTCGAATACTGTCAAGGCCTGGGGTTGCAAGTTATATGATTGTCCATTTTTGTAATGTGACTAAAATTATATCAGCTAATTCATCAGCACACTGCATGGGAAGTTTACTCGTAAAATCGTTGATTAAGGACGGAAATGCCACTATATCTTGGTTGGATTCTGATGTTACTGTTTATAAAGTTTTTGGTGTCATCTAAAGTGTATGCGAGAGTTGTAAGTGTTATAAAAGCATTAAACAGTTTCTCAGCATTTATACATTTTGTATTGCATGTTCCAAATATAAGAATAACGGGTTTGTCATTGTGACCACTTTCATGCCTATACCTGTATTTTTGGTCCGTCATCATTTTTAAGGATTGGTTAGTGTCCAACTGCATAGACATTTGAGTTTTAAGTGACAGATTTTCATCTTGACGTTTTTAAAGCTGCTGAACCTTTAGTTGCATTTCTTCATTCACTTCCATTTCTTGATTCTGGTTTTCTTAGCTAGTTGATAGAAATTCTATTTCAATATTAGAAGATGTATTTTTTCATCTCCAATTTGTCGTCTAGAATTGATGGATGTGTTTGATTTGATCTTCATGCTGGGCCTTAATAAGGACAATATTACTAAGATCATGTTTAAAGTTTAACGTCTAAAGTATGTTTTTCGTTTTGCAAGGTATTTATTTTCAAATGTAAAGATTTCATCTCAGTTTCATTATTTTGACATTTCTCTAAACTTTATTACACATCTGTTGCATTGTTTAATGGCTGAAAAAATCCTGTTGATATTTTCATCATGACTGGATTCAATTTTCGTAATAGACTATACGATTTCAATCTATGGAGATGATCTTTACAAAATGTTTCAAGTGACTGTAAGGGTGGGTGTACAAGGTGTAAAGGCGGTTCTGCCTATTGTGTTTTCCATAATTGTTTTCAGTAAGTTTGAGACTCTAATCCTTGTTTTTTTTTTGCACAATTACAGTGTTAACTAGTGTATACTGCGATATGTTTGCAATTGCCATGTTTAATAACAAATGTGGAGAAAAGTGGTGTTCTGCGAAATCTTTGAAACAATTTCCTTGGACCCTAATTGTGCCTGTGGTAACAAAAAGTGATATTAAATTGTAATTTTGTATTCTTTGTTACTGCTAAAATAATATAATTAGCTGTATTAGTCCTGTTCTTCCACACATTTTGGTTCATCCGACCACTGAAAATCTAAGCCTTCTTGTTTCCTAGATTATCGTAAAAATAGATATCCAAGGTTTTTATCCACGGATAGATGCAATCATGTGTTGTATGGAACGTAACAATATGTCCCTGTTCTTCGTAAAGGGTAGGGTCAATTTCTTCAAATAAAATTGATTTAGATTTTTCTGATCTTATGCATTGTTTTGTTTGTCAATAGATAAGTCATTTTTTAATCGCTGATATCCGCCATGTTTGAATTGACGATTGCACACGTGCGTCAGTGAAAATAAGTGTCCTGTTAAAAACTTACTGTGCAAACAATAGTTGAAATCTTACTGTGAACAGGTCCGTTTACTGTCAAGTAGCCTGAAATGACCTGTTAAAAGCCGGAATATCATAGGGTTTTTTACTACCCGAGATTTCTGACATCCATCATGGAACAGGGGACATTATTCTAATTTCAAACAATTTTTATACTATTTTATTATTAGCAACGAACAAAACATTCAGCATTGTAATGGGATAAGCTAAAATGACACGTAAGCCATACTTAAAAATATGTCTATGTTTGCTGTTCCCCTACTATAGAGCTGGGGTGGTCGGTATTTATATATGTTATGGAAGGGTATTGCAATGGTATGAAGAAATGTGTCGGCTAAATAACAAATTGAAGAAAGATGAAAATGGCATATAATAAAACGTGTCATAAATTTTTTTCTTTAAACCATAAAAACATAGTTATGCGATGCGTTTTTTGTGATGTAAAATGTTTTTATAAATATGCATTTCTTGGTAGAATTCGTTTTAACAAAAATATAAGGTTCAGAAATTACAGATTAAAAAATTTATTTACGAACACTTCTCTCCATATCCAGTAATGTACAGAATGAATTAAAACAATCTTGCGAGTGACAAGTAGTAGTTATAGAACACTAGTACTTTCAACAAAGTATACTCACCCACAAAACACCTGTTATTGTAAAGAGGAAGGTTGCTTTATTTTTTTTTTTAATTTAACTCCGTGTTTATTAAGTTAATATCACTGTATTTGTATATTTTAATCTTGTTCTTATCGTATATCTTACATTGATTTGATTGTGTATAAGTATTTATACAGATGTTACTTCTTGTATGTGTACCCATAAGGTGAGACCTTTATGTTGAAAATAATCGATTGTATAAAGCAGTGATCTAGATTCCTGACATAATACGTATTAAGCGTGTTATGTTTTATTTATTGTTTAAGTTTGTCATTAGTATACCATGTTCAACGCGAAATAGAAAGCAATAAATAATTGATAGTATAAGGAATACTGAACGTTAATATGAGAATCAAATGAAACAATAATAGTCTGAAACTGATACATTAATTGCGTGTGTTGGTAATTCATATACCGGTAATTGTATTAACATAATTTTCTGGACATATTTGACCTGTGTCGAGTAACTAGTAGCCTGTGTAAACAACAGCGACTTCCTATGACTCGGGGAAAATGTCTAATCGTATTTCAGGGATTTAACATAGCTAACTTCTAATTGGATTTTATCAATTTAAATACAACACGCATCTTTTGGAGAAGCTTTTTAGTCAAAAGTGTCCGGTCCAAAAACAATCAGATACTGCCAAGTACATTATATGAGTTGACAGTATTTGATTGTTTTTCGAGTACATTATATGAGTTGAAATTAAATGGCTAGCTTTGATTTTTTTTAATGATTGATTGTAATTTGCTTTACGTCCAGTGAGCAGTATTTTAGCTATATTCAGGAAGAGAACTATGTTTTGAAAGATAGGTAAGCAATAAAAATATTAGTAAAACCTAAAGTAGTCAATACGTACCTCTCAGACCAAAGGTTTAAAAAGTAGTCAGCAGTTATGTTTTTTTAAATGTTTACATTAAGTTTTTATTTGTGCGGTATTGCTAGTTTTAACCACATATAGGTTAAATTTCCTCAAAGTTTAATTTACTAATAAATTAGTAACACAATTTTTTTTAAAATTTTTATTACTCTAGGTAAAATGTTAGTTTTTCCAATGATGGAAAATGACAGAAACTAGACCTCTTTTTCCTGTCATACAAACTCCAAATTATATATATATATAGTGTTTTGAATGTTTGTCATTAATAGATATTAAAATATTTTTTTAACGACAGCATTAGAATGGAGATAACCGTAATGCATTTGAAGGTATACGAGTCACCAGTAAACTCAATTTTCGACCATTAAATCATCAATTGATGCCGGCAGATCTTCAAATACAATACAGTTATACAGCTATCTCCTATATGTTAAGTGCGTAAATTCATAGCAGTTCTTCCAGCAAAGCAAAGCGATGTACATCAATATGCTGTTGTCACTTATCATGCATGTTTTCATGTGGCAGTTGTTGATTTCACGGGTGTTATTGGTTACTCTACTACTTGATTATACAAAACAGATCTGATGGGGATATAATGTTTATATTAAAATTTCCCAACTTGTTTCAAAATTATTATGTTTCTTATTTTCTTATGCACAAATTAGTACACTTGTACAGGTTTACATGTATTTCCCTGCTACAGTCGTTTTTAAAAACTGTGTTAAAACGCTACATTATTTAACTATTTTCTGGGGTAAGAGCATATTAATACTTCCCCAAAGACATTGTCAGCCGAGTTGAGTTTCATGTTCAAGTCATCTACAGGTTGCGGCTATTCAATTTAACAATCTTTTTAAAAAAATGATCCATATGTTAGTCGTGGAAACCAATAAAATCAGATTCTGAACATGTTATACGATATAACATAGTTTAGGTCTGTTTACGCCTAATAAAACGCGAAGCGGTTGTACATAACCTTTTCAGAAATTTGAAATATTCCTTCTAGTTTAACTATAAATCTTTAATTTTTATGGTAAAACCATCGATGACGTCATAGGACAAGTTGAATTTTAACGGCGAAAGAATAAGCCATATGACGAACGCAAATTATATCGTATAATATGGGTTGCTACATTTGAATTAACCAATCAGATTTTAACTTACAAAGCAAATTAAAATAATGAAATATAATGATACTTAGCATATCAATAATAAACCGTTTGACACTTATACAGAAAAAAAACCTTATTGGTTTTGATATATGATTTTCAATGTTTTCTCTCAAACAGTCATTAATTTGTATTTGACAGATTGAAAGAATTATTTATTTTAACTTCAGATTCATATATAATTCTTCAAACAGACATTTTTATTACATTCAGATTCCAGTTTAGAAAATGATATCTATTAATTGTCTGGGGTAAATTTATTGTCTAAATATGTAGAAAGAACATAAATGACAATAAATATGACATATTTCATTTGGAAAACCGGTGTCAAAAGGTTTATAACAACTCCTATCCGTGCAGGTCGTAACCATTGGTAAAGCTTCGTTTCGCATCAAACAAAAATATCTAGGCGAGGCTCAGGCATGTGAATTTGGCATATTTCAAGAAGCGCGGTCTGCTCGATTATATTTAATGGCAGGCGACATAAGACTTAAACAGATAAAACCCAATTGCTATCATTTAGATATCATTTTTATGCTCACTGTAATACTGTGTTGCAAACTATTATTTCCACTTTGATTCTTACAGGACTGTAAACGAACATATATATAGAACCACATATGAGTGTAACCAAATATGCCGGAAATTTAAAAAAAAACAGATATAATAAAAAGTACAGAACATAAATTAAAATTGATCATACTATCTAACGAGAATTTCGTGTTTTATTAAACAAAATATAAATTTGTTTTTTAAAGTGAACATCACTTAGAAGTTTATACGGTCGTCCCAGTAACTTACAGAATATCTGTGTCATAAATGAGCAATGTTTCGTTTGTTGTGACCACTTTCCCTCCTAACTAGATTATGGCAATCTCCGAATATATAACTAATTACCGACTTTGAACTGAACTTGCGTAAAAACGAAGGGACAATACGTGATGCAGAAGTTGCTTACCAGTTCGGAGCACCCCGGTTTTAGTGGTTTCGTGTTACGCAACATTTTGTTTTTATTTAATATGTCTGCTTGTTTTTTCTTTTCTTTTTTGTTGTTGTTGTTGTTGTCCTCCGTTTTGCATGAACTGTTTTCATATTTAAAATGAATGTTCAACGATTTTGTTAGTAGCCTTTATCTATTTTATTAATCCTAATATATCATTTTTTTCTATTTGTTCTCTGTATAACTAGATTTCCAATGAGACCAACAAAAACATTAATATCATAATTGTTTATTTACTTATAGTAAATGATTGACTACAATACAATTATAGAAATCCCCGTGGTCAATGTTACCTTTTATAAAACCCTTTAAAGCCGAACACAGTTTATAGTTACAATTATACAGTTATAACAGACATACGCTTTCCTCAGGATACTCCGTAAAGTGAAAAGTGAAAATTGTATTAATAACTTTAAATGGATTTTAACAGCTATTGTAATTTTACCCCAAATGACAACTATACTGTTCTATCGAACAATTCAGATGCACAATGCTCTATAGACATTGTTAATGTTTGTGAAAATTGGAAATTGTACACACATTTTATGCCTGCTGATACTCCTATCATTTATACTGGTACCGGTTTGGCACTTATAGTTGTGTTTTTAAATAGTACATTGATTTCAATTTTAGTGCGTAAAAGAAATATAACACACGTTAATATTTTAATGTCAGCTTTGGGGTTTTCTGACGCTTGTTGTGCCATTTTGTGGTTTTCGCCAGCATTTGTTGGATATTTAACCAGTAATTTGCCTATAGATGATTACCATCCTACCTTTATTCCTGGAATGGTTAATATTCCTGTACCATTTCCGTTTTGTGTATTTCTAGATTGGACACTAGTGACGCTTGCAGATTATTTTCATACCATGTCAATATGGCTGACGACTATGTTGGGGGTCACAAAGGCATTTGTTCTTATGTTTCCATTAAAGAGCAGAATTTACGTCACAAGGAAAGGAGCTAAAGTCACATGTATTATAATTGCGGTGTGGTGTATAGCAATTTATGCACCACTTGCAGTTACGAAACGATTTGAACGAAAACAGGAGAATGCATGTTGCTTTGATAACGAATTCGGAAATATGTATTGGAAAACATTTGAAAAGATCACATCAGTAACTTATATTGTTTCATTTATTAGTTTGACTGCGTCAACAGTGTATATTTGTATTAGTCTAATGTATAATAGAGCAGCCATACGGAAAATAAAAAGTGCAAGGATGTTGGAAAGGAATCGTCGAGCAGCCATCGTAGTTGTAATTATTGTCGTAGTTTATCTGTTATCAGAGGCAGTACCGACAATATGTTATTTATCTTTGTTCATAACCAATACTTTTGATTGGTGTTTAATCAGCGTTTATCGGTACCAGCAATTCATTTTACTACTGGGATTTGCATCAAACTTCTTCATTTATTGGTGGATGAGTGGTGATTTAAGATCCCAGGTCCTGAAGTGTATACCTAAAAGCGTAAGGAAATCAAGCAGAGGCAGTGAAACAAATACATCGGGAATTTCCGACAGCTATGTTTCTAAATTCTAAAAATATTTTTGTAATATTTCGCTATATAAACTGTATAAGAATATATACAAAATAGTAAAGACTTCAAATAGAAAATACTGTGTACACAATGATGTATGCAGCAAGTGATACATGTCATTGTCACGTTTTTTTATTTTTTTTATATTTTATTATTTGTTGTTAGTTTTTCGAAAAAGTATTTAAAAAGGTGTTGAAATTCATTTAAAGGGTACACTATTTTAATGGGTTATTTTAATGAAATTCAAATCAACAAATTTTCCAAAAATATATTGTTAAGTTCAAAACGAAATTTATATGATTTTTCTTATGTAACGATTTTAGTGTGAGATTTCTTGAACAAAAACATTAATTCTGAAGTACATGAGAAAATTCCGAGCGTAATCAAAAGAACAAATTTCACGCACAACATTACAAAGCCATGGCTGACAGAAAACTCACAACATGATTTCTGATTTTTTTTTTCTTATCTTTTATTTATTTATTTATTTATTTATTTATTTATTTATTTTATTTTATTTTTCGTTTGCGCGCCTTGGTCTGTTTGCGCCGTTGCCTAGTCATCAGCAATTGATGGAGCAACGTATGATGTAGATGTAGAACATGTAGTAAACCTTCAAAACAGGCCAAAAAACAAGCAAGCGACAAGAAACTTTCTGAACAAATGGATAATATTAAGTAGATTCCGGATGAGTGACGACATCCTTCTTTCCTTGTGATACGTGTCACGTCACTTTTGGTTAAAATGCGTCTGACGTCAGGAACGACAAGAAAGACCATTAAATTTATTATTGCGACGGTCAAATTTCGTTGGGTTTACCTCAACGTTATTGCCATAAATCATTGGTAGTTTTATCTGCTTGACAGTGAGAAATAACAGTTCATCTTATACCTTACGTGATAAAATTTTATTAATGGTTAAAGGTAGTTATGTACAACCTCGAGATCAGCTAACTTTTTACTAATTTAATTGTGTAGATTAATAGGTTCTTTCATACGTTTTTGGAAAGACCGGTTGATCTTTCACGAGTGATATAAATTGTATGTCTTTTAGCGAGTGGAGCGCACCGGAACGAACCAAAAGACATAAACATTTCTATCACGACTTTTCGAAAAACGTATGAAAGTACATATATCTTCCCTAAAACAACAACTTTCACATTGCTATAACCTATAGACTCTCCATTGTTTAAGAATCCATTGTCTTTGACGTCCAATCAGAACGCCGGAGAATGTTTATTGTGTCTAATGACGGCAATGCATTCTTGTAAGATTTGTCATTTTCTAAATTATTTAAATAAAGTGATTCAATAGCCATTAAATTGACCGTTATGGTAAATCATTATTTCATATACGATCTGACATTTCCGCTGAGTCATAGGTAGTGTTTCCTATTCCTGGATTTGACTTTTCCCTAGACGTGACAATAAGTAAATCGAAGGGTGTCTAATTAGAGGCAGGCACTGCTTACTCGTCCGGAGCACCTGGTTTTTATTGAGTTCGTGTTACTCTCCTTCTGTATTTTGTGTTTTGTTTTCGTGTTGCGTGTGTCTATATCCGGATTTACAACTGTCCCTTGACTTTCGGCGCTTGTTGTTCGGTCGGTTTTCTTTGCTATTTTTCTGAATAAAAGCATAATGAAATTATATTGTATAATAAAAAATTATAGATATAATTTGCTGCATTTTTGTCATGTTGAAAACATAAAAAAATGTTAAATTATGATATACTCTTTAGATTGCATAGACGTGTGGATAATGTGGGTCTCTTTCTTTTATCTGTAGGCATGTTAATCCATGTAAACAACATCTACTTCAGTTGTAATTAACTACATTCTCTTATTTAGTGTATTAGTACGTAAACAACATAACCATTTATTATTAATGAAAAACAATATATCTTGTTAGCAATAAATAGAAATAGGTTTTGGTAATTATTTATGATATAACGTTCCTTTGGGATGTATAAATACAGCTGTACAACACGGTAAACACGGTACTGAGCTCATCTTGGGATTTGAAGAAATTACAGAATAATTTGCTCTCACGCTTTTAAGTAGTTTTCTTCAATAAACTATAAAGCATCTTTCCGGGATATGACGTCATTTATGTTAGTAAAAAAACACATGTCACATAAATCCTATACGTATCTGAACAGTTGAAATAATCGATTGTATTATTGCTTTAATACATTACATTTAAATAAACTCATCGACTGAAGAAGTAAATGTGACGGCAAATATGGACGTTTCTGAAAATGCGAATATTTCCTTGGAGATGGAATGGAATGATAAATTTTATTATAATCGCACTTGTAATGCCTGGATTAATTATAGAGAAATCAACACTAGTTTGCTAACAGATCTGAACTCTACTTTGTGTCACAACTATAGTACAAAACAAGCATCGTATGTCAATGAATCAACGGTCTGTATTGGGGATGGTTTCCAGATATATTTTCATCTTGTACCCGTGGATTCCTTTATTGTTTACGTGCAATTTTCGCTGGCAGTGTTGATAGTTATCATGAACAGCATTCTAATATTTATTTTAATAAAGAGAGTCAAATTAACAGTGACTAATATTTTTTTGTCATTTTTGGGATTTAGTGATGCTTGCTGTGCAGTTCTTGCAACTTTTCCCTTTTGTTTTGGATACATGATGGGTTCCATACCAGTTAGTGACAATTCGAAGGAAGCGCTTCCAGGTTTAGCTTATGTTCCGTTGGAATATCCGTTTTGTATCGAGTTTGATTGGACATTCGTTTCATTATCCGATCTGTTTCATTATATATCGATATGGATTACAGCTGCATTAGGTTGCGTAAAAGCCATCGCTTTAATGTTTCCAATAAAAAGCAGAATTTATATCAAATCTAAGATGGCTACAGTTTGCTGTTTACTTATTACCTTTGTCTCGTTTGGCGTATATCTTCCGTTTTCATTTTCCAAATCCTTTGTAAAAGGCCAAAACGACGTTTGCTGTTCGAAAGAAGTTCTCCTTATGAGCTTGTATTCCAAAATATTTGACTGGATTATAATATTGACATATATAATTACATTTTTAACTTTGATAATATCTACTATATATATAGCTACTATTTTAACAGTCAGAAGCAGAATTCGTAAAACGGAAAATCGCAAAATGCAACAAAGAAACAATAGATCAGCAATTATCGTTATAATGATCGTTGTAGATTTCATATCTACAGAAGCTATAACGGCTGTATGTTACATTTCTGAACCATTTATAGACGATTACAGTCTGTGTCTATCAGGTTTTTTTCAGTACCAACAGCTAATAATGTTACTTGGATTTGCATCAAATTTTATTACTTATTGGATAATGAGTCAGGAGTTAAGGTCACATGTGTACAACTGTGTCAGTTCATGTTTCTGTCACCAAAGAAGGCGTATTGATATGTCTGCCTCCGCTGCCTCAACACAAACAACGCACATGTAACAATATCCAAAAAAATTGTGCATGTCGAACAATGAATGGAAACACGTTTCAGACATAAAAAGTAACACTTTTTATTGTATTAAATTCAGCGTACATATTAGAACATGCTGTATTTTTGAAACTCAGAATGTGTTTGCATTTGAACTTGTATAAATGCAAATTTTTATGTAGATTTCCACTATGTAGCTCAAGTTTAAATGTTTTTCTTCGTGTTCTTAGTATTTTCCCGCATTCATTCAATCGATTGTCATAATCCATCATAATCCAAAAGATAAATTTTATAGTTCTTCTATAACATAGATAATTTGTATCTGGTGTTCACATTTTTGTATATTTCTTGTATGCTAGTGTGCGGATATTTTCGTGTTATAGGTTCATTGGTTTTATTTTCACTTGTATTTTCGTGATTGTTTTTTCTCGACTTTATATTTTTTGTTTATTTGTTTTCACATAAATCCAAGTCTTAAATACTTTTTGTGTATTTGTATTCACATCAATTCATGCCTTGATTTTTTTATATTGGTATTCTCATAAATTAATGCAAAAGATTTTTTACTATTCTTAAATTCATTCTGTCGATATAATATACTTTGTATTGGTATTCTTATAATGTTTGTCGTAAATAGTTTTTGTATATTGGTGCTATTCATGGATACATTCAAAACAGAATTCCTTAAAAGATTATTGTAAATTGTAACCTCATAAATTTAACGCGTCATGCAGTACATTGTCTGTATATTCCGTTCGATATTTCGTTGTATTTATTTTAAATAGTCTGTATATATTTGTATTAGTCGACATGCATTCAATAGTTTTTGTATCTTTGAATTTATTTGCGTTCATTCATTTTCGTGTTCCGTTGTTTTATTTCAATAAAATATATGTAAGTTGTCTTTTTATATTTTTGGCTGACATGCAAACCCTGGATATAACTATGCTGAAAGGTTGAGTGGACTTCTGCATGTGCAGTTACGGAATAGTTAAAGGAAGTGTCTTATATTTTCTGCAAATTTTTCAAAATGAAGTACTTTTTGGGCAATCGTCTGCTTGTATAGCTTTTGACACATACTCTTAACATTCCTATCAAATTCATTAAGCGATATGCTTTGTAAACCGGTCGTTACCGACTTTTGCGATTTTTATAAATATTTTATTGTATGGAAGAAATATAGAAAAACTGCAATATATTCAAAAAACGAAATCAATGTAGAATGTTCGAAAATTAACCAAAACAATTCCATCAGCGTAAGAATTGTAGTATCCCTAGGTACGAATTCGTTTGGTAATACATGTAAAATCGTGCCTACAAGATTTATTCAATTACATTTACAACCAAAATAAGAAAAAAAATCTTGTTATTGGTAAAATTGACTTACCTTATTTGAAATGGACTTTGTGTTACACACAATACATTCGTCGAGTTTTGGTGGAATGTTTCGATAGTAATTCTAATATGACGTCCTGCTTTAGCTATGTAAACAAAGCCGTGTCAAAATTCCCTTAAGTTTAGTTCGCACATGCGTAAGTTGTTTGTTTTGTTTAAATGTAAAAACTGACTTAAAAATGCAGTTTGTTATGTGTTATCCATAAATATCGTTTTTGTTAATAATGCAGTATATTTTTAGTT
The DNA here is from genome assembly GCA_944474755.1 of Limnoperna fortunei. NCBI lineage: Eukaryota > Metazoa > Mollusca > Bivalvia > Mytilida > Modiolidae > Limnoperna > Limnoperna fortunei. The sequence continues at coordinate 56,554,901 of OX104122.1, read as the reverse complement.
TGAATTCTGAGATTTATATGATTTAAACTACCCGGATTCATTTTGTTAACAATTCTACATTCGAAATAATATGACGTCACAATTAGAATTCCGACATCATATTGCGCTCAACTGAAAATTACAAACTGGAACAATGCAATTTCGTTAAGATTTCTCAATTTTTTTGTTTAAAAGGTACGTAATATTCAATAAAATGACGAGAAAATATGTTTATGTCAATTTTATTTGCTTTAACATTCTGTTTTGGGATATATCTTATTAGTTTCAAAAAACACTATTACCATTGAAAGCGTCCTCGTAGACTCTTAGAGCCGCTTCGAAATGTTAAAACAATTGTTAGACATATTAGAATCGAAATAGATTATTGCAATTGGGCTCTATGCGAATAAGAACATGGTCAGACCTTATATTTGTCCCCATTTTATACTTCGCTATCGCTCGACATATCGACATACTTCACACTGCTGGGGGGGGGGAGTATATCTATAGTAGTATCACATTGTATTTGAAGCGGCATATCGACATACTTCCCACTGCTGGTCGGGGTATATCTATAGCAGCATCACATTGTATTTGAAGCGGCATATCGACATACTTCACACTGCTGGGCGGGAGTATATCTATAGTAGTATCACATTGTATTGGAAGCGACATATCGACATACTTCACACTGCTGGTCGGGGTATATCTATAGTAGTATCACATTGTATTTGAAGCGGCATATCGACATACTTCACACTGCTGGTCGGGGTATATCTATAGTAGTATCACATTGTATTTGAAGCGACATATCGACATACTTCACACTGCTGGTCGGAGGTATATCTATAGTAGTATCACATTGTATTGGAAGCGACATATCGACATACTTCACACTGCTGGTCGGGGTATATCTATAGTAGTATCACATTGTATTTAAAGCGGCATATCGACATACTTCCCACTGCTGGGAGGTATATCTATAGTAGTATCACATTGTATTTGAAGCGACATATCGACATACTTCACACTGCTGGTCGGAGGTATATCTATAGTAGTATCACATTGTATTTGAAGCGACATATCGACATACTTCACACTGCTGGTCGGGGTATATCTATAGTAGTATCACATTGTATTTGAAGCGACATATCGACATACTTCCCACTGCTGGTCGGGGTATATCTATAGTAGTATCACATTGTATTTGAAGCGACATATCGACATACTTCCCACTGCTGTGGGGGTATATCTATAGTAGTATCACATTGTATTTGAAGCGACATATCGACATACTTCGCACTGCTGGTCGGAGGTATATCAATAGTAGTATCACATTGTATTTGAAGCGACATATCGACATACTTCACACTGCTGGTCGGGGTATATCTATAGTAGTATCACATTGTATTTGAAGCGGCATATCGACATACTTCACACTGCTGGTCGGGGTATATCTATAGTAGTGTCACATTGTATATGAAGCGACATATCGACATATTTCACACTGCTGGTCGGGGTATATCTATAGTAGTATCACATTGTATTTGAAGCGACATATCGACATACTTCCCACTGCTGGTCGGAGGTATATCTATAGTAGTATCACATTGTATTTGAAGCGACATATCGACATAGTTCACACTGCTGGTCGGAGGTATATCTATAGTAGTATCACATTGTATTTGAAGCGACATATCGACATACTTCCCACTGCTGGTCGGGGTATATCTATAGTAGTATCACATTGTATTTGAAGCGACATATCGACATACTTCACACTGCTGGGCGGGGGTATATCTATAGCAGTATCACATTGTATTTGAAGGGACATATCGACATACTTCACACTGCTGGTGGGGCCTCGGTGGCCGAGTGGTCAAGGTAGTTCGTCTACTATTGATCACGTGGTCTGTCAACACTGAGATTGCGGGTTCGATTCTCACTGCAGGCAGGGTGTACTCGACTCCAATCTTAATTGACAAGGATTGCCAGTTTTCCTACCGCAGGTCGGGGGTTTTCTCCGGGTACTCCGGCTTCCTCCCCCAATAAAAACTGGACGCCATGATATAGCTGAAAAATTGCTGAAAGTGGCGTTAAACACCATCAAACAAACAAACAAACACACTGCTGGTCGGGGTATATCTATAGCAGTATCACATTGTATTTGAAGGGACATATCGACATACTTCACACTGCTGGTCGGGGTATATCTATAGTATTATCACATTGTATTTGAAGGGACATATCGACATACTTCACACGGCTGGCCGGGGTATATCTATAGTAGTATCACATTGTATTTGAAGGGACATATCGACATACTTCACACTGCTGGTCGGGGTATATCTATAGTAGTATCACATTGTATTTGAAGCGACATATCGACATACTTCACACTGCTGGTCGGGGTATATCTATAGTAGTATCACATTGTATTTGAAGGGACATATCGACATACTTCACACTGCTGGGCGGGGGTATATCTATAGTATTATCACATTGTATTTGAAGCGACATATCGACATACTTCACACTTCTTGTCGGGGTATATCTATAGTAGTATCACATTGTATTTGAAGCGACATATCGACATACTTCCCACTGCTGGGGGGTATATCTATAGTAGTATCACATTGTATTTGAAGGGACATAGCGACATACTTCACACTGCTGGGCGGGGTATATCTATAGCAGTATCACATTGTATTTGAAGGGACATATCGACATACTTCACACTGCTGGTCGGAGGTATATCTATAGTAGTAGCACATTGTATTTAAAGCGACATATCGACATACTTCACACTGCTGGTCGGAGGTATATCTATAGTAGTTATCACATTGTATTTGAAGCGACATATCGACATACTTCCCACTGCTGGTCGGGGTATATCTATAGTAGAATCACATTGTATTTGAAGCGACATATCGACATACTTCACACTGCTGGGCGGGGGTATATCTATAGCAGTATCACATTGTATTTGAAGGGACATATCGACATACTTCACACTGCTGGTCGGGGTATATCTATAGCAGTATCACATTGTATTTGAAGGGACATATCGACATACTTCACACTGCTGGTCGGGAGTATATCTATAGTATTATCACATTGTATTTGAAGGGACATATCGACATACTTCACACTGCTGGTCGGGGTATATCTATAGTAGTATCACATTGTATTTGAAGCGACATATCGACATACTTCACACTGCTGGTCGGGGTATATCTATAGTAGTATCACATTGTATTTGAAGCGACATATCGACATACTTCACACTGCTGGGCGGGGGTATATCTATAGTATTATCACATTGTATTTGAAGCGACATATCGACATACTTCACACTTCTGGTCGGGGTATATCTATAGTAGTATCACATTGTATTTGAAGGGACATATCGACATACTTCACACTGCTGGTCGGGGTATATCTATAGTAGTATCACATTGTATTTGAAGCGACATATCGACATACTTCACACTGCTGGTCGGGGTATATCTATAGTAGTATCACATTGTATTTGAAGGGACATATCGACATACTTCACACTGCTGGGCGGGGCTATATCTATAGTATTATCACATTGTATTTGAAGCGACATACTTCACACTTCTTGTCGGGGTATATCTATAGTAGTATCACATTGTATTTGAAGCGACATATCGACATACTTCCCACTGCTCGGGGGTATATCTATAGTAGTATCACATTGTATTTGAAGGGACATATCGACATACTTCACACTGCTGGGCGGGGTATATCTATAGCAGTATCACATTGTATTTGAAGGGACATATCGACATACTTCACACTGCTGGTCGGAGGTATATCTATAGTAGTAGCACATTGTATTTGAAGCGACATATCGACATACTTCACACTGCTGGTCGGAGGTATATCTATAGTAGTTATCACATTGTATTTGAAGCGACATATCGACATACTTCCCACTGCTGGTCGGGGTATATCTATAGTAGTATCACATTGTATTTGAGGCGACATATCGACATACTTCACACTGCTGGGCGGGGGTATATCTATAGCAGTATCACATTGTATTTGAAGGGACATATCGACATACTTCACACTGCTGGTCGGGGTATATCTATAGCAGTATCACATTGTATTTGAATGGACATATCGACATACTTCACACTGCTGGTCGGGAGTATATCTATAGTATTATCACATTGTATTTGAAGGGACATATCGACATACTTCACACTGCTGGTCGGGGTATATCTATAGTAGTATCACATTGTATTTGAAGCGACATATCGACATACTTCACACTGCTGGTCGGGGTATATCTATAGTAGTATCACATTGTATTTGAAGCGACATATCGACATACTTCACACTGCTGGGCGGGGGTATATCTATAGTATTATCACATTGTATTTGAAGCGACATATCGACATACTTCACACTTCTGGTCGGGTTATATCTATAGTAGTATCACATTGTATTTGAAGCGACATATCGACATACTTCCCACTGCTGGGGGGTATATCTATAGTAGTATCACATTGTATTTGAAGGGACATATCGACATACTTCACACTGCTTGGCGGGGTATATCTATAGCAGTATCACATTGTATTTGAAGGGACATATCGACATACTTCACACTGCTGGTCGGGGTATATCTATAGCAGTATCACATTGTATTTGAAGGGACATATCGACATACTTCACACTGCTGGGCGGGGGTATATCTATAGCATTATCACATTGTATTTGAAGGGACATATCGACATACTTCACACTGCTGGTCGGGGTATATCTATAGTAGTATCACATTGTATTTGAAGCGACATATCGACATACTTCACACTGCTGGGTGGGGTATATCTATAGTAGTATCACATTGTATTTGAAGCGACATATCGACATACTTCACACTGCTGGGCGGGGTATATCTATAGTAGTATCACATTGTATTTGAAGCGACATATCGACATACTTCACACTGCTGGGCAGGGGTGTATCTATAGTAGTATCACATTGTATTTGAGGCGACATATCGACATACTTCACACTGCTGGTCGGGGTATATCTATAGTAGTATCACATTGCATTTGAAGCGACATATCGACATACTTCCCACTGCTGGTCGGGGTATATCTATAGTAGTATCACATTGTATTTTAAGCGACATATCGACATACTTCACACTGTTGGTTGGGGTATATCTATAGCAGTATCACATTGTATTTGAAGGGACATATCGACATACTTCACACTGCTGGTCGGAGGTATATCTATAGTAGTATCACATTGTATTTGAAGCGACATATCGACATACTTCACACTGCTGGGCGGGGTATATCTATAGTAGTATCACATTGTATTGGAAGCGACATATCGACATACTTCACACTGCTGGTCGGAGGTATATCTATAGTAGTATCACATTGTATTTGAAGCGGCATATCGACATACTTCACACTGCTGGTCGGGGTATATCTATAGTAGTATCAAATGGTATTGGAAGCGACATATCGACATACTTCCCACTGCTGGTCGGGGTATATCTATAGTAGTATCACATTGTATTGGAAGCGACATATCGACATACTTCACACTGCTGGTCGGGGTATATCTATAGTAGAATCACATTGTATTGGAAGCGACATATCGACATACTTCACACTGCTGGTCGGGGTATATCTATAGTAGTATCACATTGTATTTGAAGCGGCATATCGACATACTTCACACTGCTGGTCGGGGTATATCTATAGTAGTATCACATTGTATTTGAAGCGGCATATCGACATACTTCACACTGCTGGTCGGAGGTATATCTATAGCAGTATCACATTGTATTTGAAGCGACATATCGACATACTTCACACTGCTGGTCGGAGGTATATCTATAGTAGTATCACATTGTATTGGAAGCGACATATCGACATACTTCACACTGCTGGTCGGGGTATATATATAGTAGTATCACATTGTATTTGAAGCGACATATCGACATACTTCACACTGCTGGTCGGGGTATATCTATAGTAGTATCACATTGTATTTGAAGCGGCATATCGACATACTTCCCACTGCTTGGGGGGGGGGGTATATCTATAGTAGTATCACATTGTATTTGAAGCGACATATCGACATACTTCACACTGCTGGTCGGAGGTATATCTATAGTAGTATCACATTGTAATTGAAGCGACATATCGACATACTTCCCACTGCTGGTCGGGGGTATATCTATAGAAGTATAATTGACATATAAAATACTTAAAATATCGTGAAATTGCTTAAAGTGTTAAAAGATTTGTGTTTTTGAAACTAGTGTTACACTAAATCCGTTAATCACTATTATGTTATCGCACACTTTTTTATAATTTAACAATGGATGGTATACTGCTAAGATTGTTAGCTTAACCATGCTTGTCTTGAGTTGTAGGTGCGCATATTTGTTTATGGTGTTATTGTTGTATTAGGTATGTTGCTTTATGTATAATTTTGCCTGCTTTTTCGAACTGTGTATAATGTGATATGTAATTGTTTCAAATAATAAAGCAATATGCATTTTAAGAAAAAGTTATAAGTATAGGGGATAGTCCCTTTTCTGTTTCACCTTTATGTTTTAGACAACAAGGAATAAGTCCAATTTTTATTCATTTAAACTCTAACATATTCGATCTAAACTTTATCTGGATTTAATACTAATTCATGATGTCTTCAGTACAATTGACTCAAGTGTGGCCACTGTCAAGAAAAATACTCAACTGTGCGACCAATGTCAATAATAAGACTTATTAAATACCAAGTAATGTAGCATTCCCTCCAGTAAGTTTAAAAACAAACCAATTAGATGGCAAAGAACTTTACAATGTATGATATTTTATTTAGGCAGATGATAGTAACAATTAACATGACAAAACATATGTGAAAAAATATAAGGCAATTTTCTATAATATACAATATTCGGTTATCTTAACGACTATTTACAACAAAATAAGGGGCCCCGGTGGCCGAGTGGTCAAGGTAGTTCGTCTACTATTGATCACGTGGTCTGTCAACACTGAGATTGCGGGTTCGATTCTCACTGCAGGCAGGGTGTACTCGACTCCAATCTTAATTGACAAGGATTGCCAGTTTTCCTACCGCAGGTCGGGGGTTTTCTACGGGTACTCCGGCTTCCTCCACCAATAAAAACTGGACGCCGTGATATAGCTGAAAAATTGCTGAAAGTGACCTTAAACATCATCAAACAACAAACAAACATAACAACAAAATATACAATAAAATGTGCATAATATCACATACATATGCAAGACAGAAAGACACAGATTAAAATAAAAAATATAATAAATGTAAATAATAACGCTTGCATACTTTTATATAAAAACCAAATATTTTATCGGAATAATAAAAGGTGTTAGTTTTTGTACGGTAAATAATGCAGAACTGGCTTAACTAACACTGCGATTGTCATCTCTTCAGTAAACCTGTCATGTTCAATGTTTAAACATTCACATTTTGCACCACGTCAAAAATGGTTTCTATGTTTTGTCAAAAATTCCCATATATTACAAGACAAGAAACAGGTTTAAATGAAAGCAAATTTAAGCAAAATGTATTTTATACCAATACAACTTGACATTGTAGATTACTTCTGTATAGCTTTAGATAGTAAAGTCAAAAGATAGATGATACCTGCTTATATATAATTCTTTAAAATTCGTTGTTGCATTTACTCCTTTAATTATATTTGTATAATTATCACTTTAAAGTTTCCAAGTTTAAGTAGGTAGATTTTAACATATGTGTATTTCTTGCTGTCCATTTCCTTTCTTTTTTATTTCGGAAACATACTAAAATCAGTAGAATCGATAATGCACTCCGTATTGTTAAGAATACATCGAAACTTTATGTAAGTTTTTGTAAATATTATTCACGTTTCTAATGATAAAAAACATAATTTCTGATGTCTCGAACTATAAAGTAATTGAATGCTGTCCTACGTTTAGATAAATAATACCCCTATTTGAGACGTGTTAACAAAAGCGTCCCACAAAACACTAGTTGACTAAATTAATACTAGGCCATTCTTAAAAAATATACTAATTCTATGATTATACTGTATATGACCTGACCCACTAATGCTTAGACCTACGAAATCGGAATGCTTAAGGTAACAAAGGTCTGAGAAATGCATTCCTTGTTCAGGTTGGTAAACAATTCTGACTTGTGAAGACGCAACTTGCATTTAAGACGAAATTAAATTGTTTAAAACATTTGGATGAATGATTTACGGTTTTGTTCTAGTGCTGGTCCAGTTTTTGCTTTTAACACTTCAAAAGGGAAAATCTGTTACCAGGACGTAAAAAAACTTTTATTGACATTACATTTGTAATTGTACGTTTTGTAAAACCATGTTTTGGGATATCTGTTATTTAATTATTAAAGAAAAATCTGACATTGTAGTTTTGCTTGTATACGAGTTACAAAAATATGTAAACAATAAGTTAAGATATTGAACCACCTAATTTGTAAATGCATTTATCCCTGAATCTTATGCCAAGCCGTCACTTGTTTCCTTGGAGACTGAATCATTTCCATCCAATGGGTATGAGAGTCGGCGTCTAAGTTTGGACCAATATAAACACGTCCTAGTAACCGATGCTCTTCCTTAGTTTTTCCAGCATGGAGTATTGACACTCGAAAATAAACGATTCCTAGTTTTTGACTAGGAACATCAAAGGCGAATGTTTCGTCAAATTCTGGATTTAAATCACCCTTTTTGACTATTGTTTTACTTTTTTTTAAATGTCTCCCGTCAAACATTAATGCAACACGTGCGTACGCATCTAAAAAGATACAAGATAATCTTTCACAATAAATTCATATTCATAATAACTCAGTTCACTAGTTAATTTAGGGTAAAAAATAAAAATTAATATTTTCTACATCTAGGATAACAAAATTTATCGATGGAAAGAATATTTTTGCAGCTACATGGAATACTCTTATTATAATAAACTTAAGAATTAATTTTGTAATTTTACATTTATTAAGAAAGAAGATTGTAAGTGTTCCGTGGAGAAATATATTACATCACAGTAAAACTTTTCCCATCCTTTGATAGAATATAATTTCTGACTAATCAAAAGTCAGTATTCTCGTGCAATTTTTTGTAATGTTATGTTATGGTTTTTTATAAATTATACTTCTGGATAATGTCGTCATCTGCTTGACTTGTAACTTATATAACTTATTTGTCATGGAACTTTCTTCCTAGCTTCAATTTTTGTAAGTTGATGTAAAAGAATGACTAAAAGTTTAGTTATTTATAGTCATTTATAGTTGTAACAATTCTGAACAAACTTGAAATATGTATATTAAATAAATCATACTAATTGTCTTTCTAAATGATCAGTTATACAGGTTCCGGATAATATTGGTGTTTCAAGGAACCAGCGAGTACAAACTGTGATTTCTAATATCGTAATAAAGCTATTATTGACTGGCAAAAGAATGCTTGTTCTCGCTACCTTTAGAAACTTTACCTTCCTTCAGAACCTGTTAGGACAAAAAAAGCAATCAATCAATTACCTGTAGTGTTATCTTGTTTATTCATAGGACGAAGACCACGTATTTTGACAATGGTCAGATACAACTTCTCAGCTGTAGGAAGATAGTTTAATCCTATTGATACATCACCTATATCTTCCTGTAGAATATATCAAACACAGATATTAGGTTATATATTTTTTGCAAGTTTTAAGGCTATAACTTTCAATATGGATTTATTAGAACGGCTTGGGAATAATGTGTCCGTGTATTTGCATTTAACCATAAAAACCATTAAACACCATTCTAATAGATAATTTATTACGACCATAATATCGATTAATACAACTGCATATGTGAGTGGTTATGAATACCTTGTTTGATGAGCATTGTGGTTTTGATGCTCGCCTGTTACAGATTGAACTCTTTAAGCAGCAGTTTTGTGCACTATGGTCGACACTTACACAATGTTTTGGGATGGCATAAGACATGAAAATAAATATTTGATGGAAAACAAAGAACTATTCCAACAACCATTTAGCAAGGATTTAGTTACAATGTATCCTAAGAATCCGAAAAACAACTTACTTCTAAAGGTGGTTGAAGATTTTCTATGCATTCAACTTCTTCCTTTTCAATGAGATTTAATTTTTTTAATGTAATAGTTGACTCTCCTAGAACAACATGGCGAGAGTATTTATCCAAATCACACAATTGGAATTTAACAGTGTACAGTTTTATGTCGTCCTTGTCTATTGGTATAACAAATATTTCATTAAATGTTGGATTATCGTTGTGTTTCTTCATTTTTGTGCGAATTTCTATATGTAAATTATTTATCACGTGATCCTTGCTCAGACTAAAAAATTGATACGGTACTCTGTAAAAACGCACGCGCACATATGGTGTGATAACGGCAGATGTGTCACTTAAAACCAAATCTTTCACTTGTAAAATGTTTAAAACAAGTTTTCCTTCTTTTGTATCATATTTCATTATAAATTCTAAATTTCCTTTAAGTAAAGATATTTTGTGATCTGCTACAACTCCATTTGGAACGCTTAAACTTCTTTTATGCAGAACACCGTCCTTCCACTGTGCCTAGAAGATAATCAAGCGTTAATTTCAATACGTGTTTCTAATGTTTACAATAAACAGGCTTACGACAAAAAAAATTTTTATACGGGTAAATGGTTCATTTGGAAAAATGTTTTAGAAAACTTCATGGCAGTGTTCCTGACTTCAATCTTAATGGTTTTCGTCTGATTCCGCTTACTCTAACACTAATGAATGAACCATGATTGAAACCCGGCGTAAAACATAATTCGAATGCAATACAGAATGTAATATTTTACCTTCCTAGAAAAACATTGTGCGAGTATTTATTTAAATCAAACAATTGGAGCACTAAGAAAATAACGACCGTTGCTCATATGATCTATGTGTCATGATCACCAGCTTAAGAGCATGAACGCGTATATAGAGGTTTTCTTATTTCTGGATTTGACTTTTTCACGGTCATTATTTTGGTAACAGGAAGACAGTCATAACAGAGACAGGCACCTGCTTACTCGTCCGGAGCACCGATTTTTTTATTGGCTTCGGGTAACTCATTTATGGTGTTTGTTGTTCTTTTTGTGTTTCTTTTCTCTGTTGTGCGTCTTTGTCTCAATCAAGAAATGCAAGAAATTAATAATTAACCAAAAATATAGATACAACAAACAGAGAAACAGATAGAGGAAAGGGGATCAACGTCATCAAGATAGCACAAACGAAGCAGCAAAGTATTTGTTTAGAATAACACGATACGTTAATAAGCCATTATTTATTTTGATTCTTTGGAAAGTAATTCCAGTCTTGTTTGGGAAGAACAGGTTTTTAGTATTTTATAACTGTTAGCAAATATTAACAAATAATTAATTTACCCGTTTCATTTCTATTATGCTTGGACCACTGGAATCTGAAAACTCGGACGATTCTCTGACAGATCCCAGACGCATGCGTGGAGCTAGCGGATGTGATTCGAGTGCAGGACTTTGACTTCCACTCGATGTTGCTCCATATCCTTCCACAGCTTCTCGGCCTTGATAAAATATTAGACATATGTTAAAAACAACATATTATAGAATTTGATTCACTATTTGAATAGATCATTGAACTTGTAGAAAGTGTTATTAGTGTTTTAGCATTATTATACAATATATTGCTGTTTATTTCATATCAGTAAAATAAAGTTTGTTTCATTTGATAAAACTGCAGTAATTTGACATGCCGTGGTAATGTCCTCTCCAGTAATAAGAAAAACAAACTGTTTTAACTTGTACAAATAAATATGAACATCTACAAAACATATCGTTTCTTAATTCTTCAACGGAAAAAGTATAATAGTTGCTTACATAGCGGGCATTATCACAATACTTGACAACACTTTGGATAGTGGTATTGACTTACACACTGATGCCCTCGTTTTTGGATCGGGCATTATTAATGTTTCAGGCAATACCGCTATTCCATCTGCAGTCAAGATATCATCATAATGCCCTCTATAAAAACGTTTACTATATAAATATATTCCAACAGTTTAATTCTGCATGTAGCACATGGTCAGAAATTCAAATAGGGGGCTCGGTAGCCTGGTGGTTATTAAAAAACGACAAATGAAGATACCAAAAGACAGCAGACAGACAAAACCATGGGTAAACAACAGAGGGGACATCAAGAAAACAAACACACAACAAAAAAACAAAAACAAAAAATACGAACCCCACTAAAAACCAGGTGCTCCGGTAAGCAACTCTTGCTCCACGCGTCGCACCCGTAGATATGGTTGGGTGTTAACATGAAATGCATCGGAATCGTTCTGTATGTATCTATGTAAGGTTGCTTATCGAAATATTTTTAATAAAAACATGATATGTTTAAAAAGTAGATGTTGTGCGTGTATTTATCATTTTCATTGTTTTCGTTACTGAATGAAATATCAGAATTTTCATGAATAATTTGAAAGTGTTTTTTAATCTCATTGGTTCCTACTCTGCAAATGCATATTCAATAAATGACAAGCAGAAGTAATTCACATTAAGTTTAATCGATATACGTAGTAGATCATAATCCGGGAATATTAAACAAACTCCAGAAAATAAGTATTAACAAAACAACTTACCTTCCTGTGATTTAAAAAATGAAAAAGGTTTTAATTTGCAGCAGAACATATCCCGGAACACAATAATTGGTATCACTTAAATTATCAGTAGTTTAAATTAAGTATAGTGTCGCGTTTGGAAATAATTGACCCATATGTCACATACATAAAATGGCTTAAAGACACGTATGTGAAATCAACAGGTTTTTTTCCATAATTCTACTGTGTGAACTATGAAATCTCTCATAATACTGAGCAACACATTTTAACAGAAATATGCATAGGTAAAACTTTGATTATTTAAATGTAATATTCTCGCATTCAATTCAAAGACAAACCAGATTAATTGCACCAATATGGGCGGGCCCCTTTTTGATTTTTAGAAGGGGATCCAAACTTTTAATTTTTTTTGTAAATTATTTTTGTTAATTTTATATATAAATGGGCGTCCGAGTCCCCATATGACTCCCCACCCCTCTCCGTTGATAAATATGATGTTAGTATATCAGTTCTTTAATATAATCTGAAAATTTTTATATCGTATTTGATCTTCGCCTAGAATTAAATGATCAATTGTTTTGGTCATTACGGACGGTTAATAATACCGTTTTATTCTTGAGTATTAATTTACTCATTTGGTTTTACTTTCTGTGTGATTAATGTCATCCGCTCAAGTTTCGTTGGCCCTAAGACCAAGAAGAAGTCGTAACTTGGCGTTTCAATAATACTGAGAAACTGCATTAATTACACTCGGGGCCTCTTTTCTTATAACTGAGTATAAAACTAAACTAACCCAATAACAAACAGCATTAACGATCAAGTGGGATTAATATCTGAGACAATAACCCCATAGTTTTAAAGTCATCATCATCTTCTATATCATGCCAATATATTTATGCAAGGAATGAATTGTTCAGCTCATACATAGACAACACCAATGGTACATGATTTTCATTAATGAATGGGCTGTTTTACATCTATAGAGCACCAAAGACAAAAATTTAATTTTTTGCGGTAGCTACAATGAGCCGGTGTGTTTTCAAACTCAACGAAAATAGACGTCAAGTGCAAGTATAGCGTGTCACACTTTCCGTATTACAAACCGACAGGATCACCCCACCCACTACGGACGAGACTTGCTTTAAAAACAATAGCATTATGTAATTGTTGACACTTACAGACATTATTATGGTACATTAACAAATAAGTGCCTCCTCGTAGATGTTGACATGTTTAAAAGAATCATCTGCCGTCCTGTGGTTTTTTAGATTTTGCTGGAAGCATCGGGAAAAACCTGTACAGCAGATGATTCTCCAAAAGTGCGCGACCGTCGTTAAGTTGCAGACGATGATATAATATAGGCTATGATTCCCGAAACTATGATATACGTATTTACATGTATTTTAAGACCACCTTCAAGATGAAACCACTATTCTACTCTGCGGTGAGCCGTGAATAGTCTCCTACACAGGTCATCATTGGCTTGAGTGTTTTATAATAATAATTATATTTAAAAGAGGCGGAACCAACCGGCCCACTTTACTGGAATATTTTTAATTTACAGTATGTACGCCTCCACCTAAACTCTAGTATAGTTGTTCCAAAAAATTTGAAGTTATGGATCCGCCATTGTTTTATTACAGACTTACAATATACATTTATACTGTCCTGTATCAATAATACTCACATTTGACAGGTATGTGTGTCTGGAAAGGACAGTAATGATACAGCCAGCAGAATGGAGATAAGACACACATTATACAGATCAAAACGATCAGGAGAAAGAGACCAGCACTGGCAATGATGAGAAGTTTATCCCAGGGGTCTAAAGTAATGATATGCTCCGGTGCATCTGTGGCAAGGGAGATCATCCTGTTGCCATCAATAGTGGATGTAACATCTGCAGAAAACAAAGATTAATATATAGTTTGTAAATAAAAACAATATAAAACAAAAAAGATGTGCAATTTAATGTTAATTTAACATTTTTAACTTTAGAATGTATTGTTTTGACAAATACACATAACACTTGTACTTACAACCAGTATCATCCACAGTGTAACCACTAATTACACACTGGGCATATTGACTTTTTTGTTTGCATAGGATATGACGCCGCTTTAACTGTATGATGGCGTCCAGAGGAGGAAACCGGGTTCACGATCAGAAGTCTAGCTAAACTCGTGACTTCAGTATTGACCCGCCAGTTATCATTAGATGATGGCTAACCTTTATGTCGGCCAACAAGACCCTGTACATTATGATGTATTGTGCAATGTTTCTCTATGTTACAGCCGGATATATTATTCGTTTTGAAAACAAATTCATACACGCATTTGTGCGCAAAACAGATGTTTTCTTGTATTTTCAATTTAACATAAAAAGTGAACACAACAAACATAATTGTCTATGCAAAACGTTGAATTAGGTATTGAATAAAGCAAGGAATCGTTCAGCTCAACAAAACTTATAAAACAAGGGTCCATGACAGAATCCAGATAGAAACAAAGATATGAACTCAGAAACCACAGAGTATACATTGTATACCAATCGTGCTACTCGTGCTACTCGTCGTTATTGGCAAGAAAAGATCATCTTCGTGAAGAGAAATATGCCTGATTGCATGTCAGAAATGAAATACAGTAATGAACGTACAATACCAAACACTATGCAACCGGCAAATTATCAAAAAATTTGATAGACAGTGGGAACGTCTACGAACTGTTTTTACCTTTTAACCTGGTTTGGAATGTGGCAACGCCTCTAAACATTTAGCCTTTATTTTCATTGGCATTGCTAACGGGATCACTCCACGTGACGTTTAATTTCAAATGCTTTTGTTTATCAATTTAAAGAATTAATTTTCTTAAAACAGCCCTTACCAAATTTCCTAGAACATTACATAACATGTTTAATAATTGAAATCATTCCTAAACTTGTCAAAATTACCATTTTATGACATACAAGGTTGTTATTACACAGGTTCTTGCTCTTTATTTTTGCATGTTTGTTGTTTGTTTTCAGTTAGCTATGGTTTTGTTATTTCGTCCTATAAATATATACATGTATTTGTGATCATGTCTCGAGGTCTTATGATTTACTATGGTACGAGTGGTTAAGGTAGTTAATCACCTATTATTGATAATTGAATTGTCAAAACTTAGGCTGCGAGATCGAGCCTGACTTTGGGCAGGATGTGCTCGACAATAATCTTAATCGATTTTTTTGCCAATTTTTCTGCGAAAACTTTTTTCACCTGGTTCTACAGCTTCCTACCCAAAAAAATATTGATAAAAAAAATGGCTGGAAGTAGCTTACAACCTAAAACAAAGTAGCAAAATTTGAACTTTTAATGCGTCTGATTTTCTCTTGCAACCCGATTTTAATCAATGTTCTGTTAATATATTTTGATTTAACATAAGTTGTTTCGTAAATATGGCAAATTAATAAATCTTTAGAATTACAGGCCTCTAATTACGTCAGTCAACACAGATGTTTCATATGAAAGGCATTGTTTATACAATGTTTATATTGTGCTTGCTGTGAATATCTATTTAAATTTACTTATTTAGAACATATTTAACATATTTAGTACGTACAACCATATAAATAAATTTGTTTTTGTATCACATTGGATGTATTGATTACATGTACCTTGATATATTTTAAATCGATTGACACGAACACAATCAAAGTTTTATACTACATAACTAACGTTTCGTTCTGCTATAGTTGTTTATCGTGTAATTTGCTTGGTAAGCTTTAATGTGATAGGCCAATTCAAATGCAGCAAGCGTAGTTATACGATGTAACTTGCGTTTGGCACATGACTTATTCTTACGCCGTAAAAATTCAAATAGTTCCATGATGTAATCGCTGTTTTTTATTGATAAAATTTTCAAGTTTTATCGTTAAAATAAATTGCATGTATAAGAAATATTTCAATTTTCTGAACAGTTTATACTCTATAACATGTTCAGAAATTTGAAACATTCCTTATACATTTCCTTGAAGAAATTAAAATCGGTAACCAATTGAATATACTATTTCCAGCTGCTAATTAATTTGATTTATTTAATGGATGTTTAATGTTGTTAAAAAAAAGAGTTCTTATCGTTTAAAGAGCGTGGCATTATCTTATATATCATCCGCTATGGACTGCGCTCCGTATTATACACTAACCCCTCAAACGAGTCCTTAATCGGAAAACTGTGTCTAAATCGATCCCATGGCAACCGTCACTGTACCCAACTGTACAGAAGTAGGTACCCCCCGCCCGACCCTTACACAATTACCCTTCTTAATTGGGAGGGTACGACCCTTTTAAGTAAACACATCGGATTCCTAAAGGTTGAGAATTTATATTACCTTTTTCGAGAATTTATATGAACTATTTCCGACGGGGACGTTTAAGTTAACACAATGTTTTTTTAAACTTCTTGTGATCAATCAATTGGACATTAGGACACTGCAATCTTAAAACAAAGATGTCTTTACTTTATCTTCAATTATTTTATCTGGTTATGTACGAGACAAGCGTCAAAATATCCTTAGATGACATTATCACCAAATATGTGTTATTTTGCATATTTTTTATTATAACACCTTTATGACAATTTTCTATATATATTTTTGTGGTAAGTACTGCCGACGCCAGTTGTTAGCGGAAATGCCCCTCAAAGCCTGATTGAGGACCATAGAGGATGCGTACCGTGTTTGGAGAGTTCTGTGCCTCTTACACGATATAGACCCCTTCTTTTGATGGCTTTAATAAATAGGCTCATTGAAGCCGTTACAAATGCAAACTCTCAATCCCTACTTAACTTTAGACACTTCCATTGGTAGTCAAAGGTTTTCATGTCCATCCCTTTTCAGCATGTTAACTTGTTCTCGTCCTAAATATAGCTGAAAAACGGCTCGCTGGGCGCTAAGCAACGATTCAAAGAATCAATATATTTTGTGACATTGACGTGTGACATTGTCGGAATTCAACATATAGAGTTAACACGCTCATTGAAATGTTTACGTAGTATGAATAGCTATAGATGCTGAAAAATACAACAAATACAACAGCTGTGATGTAAAATGTATCATCCGACACGGGCTGTAATTGTTATGAAGCTTAGATGACAAAGAATGTAAGCTTGTCATAACCACATGACTCCAAACAGTTAAACATTCTGAAGGAAAATATATGTGATTGATTGATTGATTGATTGATTGATTGATTGATTGATTGATTGATTGATTGATAACTTGATTGATTGATTGATTGATTGATTGATTGATTGATTGATTGATTGATTGATTGATTGATTGATTGATTGATTGATAACACATTTTTTAAACTACCGTATCGAACTATTTTGCAAATAAAACTCGCAGACAAAATTAATTTAGCAGTAGCTCAATTGCTTCATTTTGTTTTCGGTTAAGTTTCACACAATCTTTAGCCAATTAGTTTTATCATGGCGAACATTATTACTGCCACGGGAGGCGGGAAAAAAGGTGACAACCCCCGGCATTTGGGATTCCTTGTCAATTAAGTTTGGAATGTCTCAGATAAACACATCATGCGGTTATGTGTATTGCTGTCATAAAGATACAGTTAGTTTCTAATAAAAACAGACATTCTTTTAATGAAAAAGTAAACAAATAAAGAAACGTCGTATCCATAAGTTTATTTCTAAAAAAACAGCAACCGATTACCATACATTTACGAATTCGAGATAATTTGTCGAAAAGGATAACATATGGCTGAGGTTCTAGTGGTACTAAGCGGAAATATACATGCTATTTGGGCATTGTTGTAAGTGAAGCATCTTTAATTGACGTTTATCAACATACGCTGTAAGGTTCATTGTCATGGTTTTTTTGTTTTTTTTTTGTTTAATTGATTTTTTTAAT
Organism: Limnoperna fortunei; assembly: GCA_944474755.1. Classification (NCBI taxonomy): domain Eukaryota; kingdom Metazoa; phylum Mollusca; class Bivalvia; order Mytilida; family Modiolidae; genus Limnoperna; species Limnoperna fortunei. Next base: position 56,536,324 of record OX104122.1, on the reverse strand, counting down.
TACGGCGGTTTATTTATTCCATTGAACCCCCATCTTTCTTTTCATAAATTAATTGTACACCTTCAAAAAACAATTGACTCAATAAAATAGCGATCATCGCTGATGCGATCTATACGGTTACATACGTGTATGTAAAAGAGTCACGTGATCCGAAATAAACAAAACCATTTCAGTTTTCAAATTCAGAAGAAAATATTGTAGCAAGAGCACTAAAGTTAATTTATAAGTTGACAAAAATCATTTTGACATCGATAACATTGAAGTGTTTATGTTTAAAATAACAGCAAAAATCTTATACAATTTGTTTGCATCTCTGAAAGGTCACAATTCGAAAATATACCGACTGCGTCGGAAAAAGTCACGTCACCAATGCAATGCAGAGGCGCTGTTAAGGTGCTCGGAAGTAACGTCGTGAACCATAAAATGTTATATGCTCGCATTTAGGCTGCTCCTATTAAAACACCCGATATTTTTTCATGGCTTTTGAAAAAAAAAACTAATTATGACACGTCCGAAACCTGTTTCCCGCTACCTTCATCGTAAATACGGTGTACAGTAGAAATGAAATGGCTTGTACTCACAAAGATTGTTTTGTTTCTGAATCAAATTCGTTACAAATAATTAAGGAAAAATATGAAAAAAATATATTTTGCTATTGTTGTATATTGTTTTGCACTGACTTTAAATTCATGCAAAAAATCTTTCGTTATGTTTGTGAAATCGAGTTACGTGTGCCCGATAAAACGTGGAATGTGATTTCTAGAATTATGATTTCTAGAAAAGTAGGCTTCTACTTTGTTCCATCTAGTCTTACTTCAAAAACCAATATATATTTTATATAAATTACAACCTCGAAAATACACTTACAACAGTACATATATCAGTATATAAATTATGTTACATATAACATATAAACATTACCAAAATTATTTGTACCATTGTAAATAGAATATTTTGACTTATAAATATATTCTTGATTGCATGTAAAACAATATTAATGAGATGATAATTACTGAATAAATTTCATTCATGAGAGAAAAGTTCTATTGATATCCTTTCATAATGGTATTGCTAAAGCTACTTTATGACGCTTCAAATGATTAAGCTAGCGTTTTGATACAACAACAGTGGTTGATATAACATTGTTTTCCTATTAATTCAGCCATTTTAAAATATTTTACTTTTACTAAAACAACTTTTTTCGTTTTTTATTAACACCATTCTACCTACATGGTATATAAACTAGGGTTTTTTGTGTTAATTTTCTTAATTGTCATATTTTGCCCAACGGTAGATAAAATACAAATATGAATGGCGTCATTGTAAACAGGAACATAACATAAATAAACAAATAAATATGTTAAAGGGTGGTCATGTACCGGTATAAACGAATGAATAGAGCAAGAAGTGTTCATAAAAAATGCCGTGTTATTGAAGATTTATGCATACGGGTAAATGTATTAAGTATAATTGTTAGCATTTTCTCAAATTTACGTACAAAGTTTTCGTAATATGTAAATGCAAAAAACGAAAACAAACAAGAGGACAATTGGAAGCTGATTTCGAAATGATATAAATTAATTATTTTTCACTGGATACCTTCAGAACGTTACTTTCAGCCTTATTGTATTTCTTAGGATGTATCGTTTCAGTCAAAAAAAATACGTGTTTACTTGTAAAATCAAGTATTTTGTAGAAATGTTAATTATATGTTTTAATTGGAACAAAACGAAAACAAAATACAAACCATCTTGTAATGACAGTTTCATGTCTGTATATAATGTCCAGCTGACCAGGATGTAGTTATCCTAATGTTCCCAGAAGTCTTTAAATGACATAAAATACTGCGCATTTGACTTCCGACATTGCTCTATATTGTCTAAATATTCTAATTGCTGGCGGCATTTATGTTACAATTATATATTAATAATACCAAATACAATAATTTCACCCATTTATGTTGTTGCATTAAAGGTTAAACTATTAAAACCGTGTTTGTAAGAACGAGATCTCGTATTTTGTGATTCCCAGTACTACTTAAATACATTGCTCTACATAACTTAAAATATAGGTAGCATTTTCATTGCAATTGTACTGGTGATTGATTGATTGATTGATTGATTGATTGATTGATTGATTGATTGATTGATTGATTGATTGATTATATCAGCTATATTCAGGACGAGAACAAGTTTATAATACCATTGTCTTTAGACATTTCAACGGTGTGATTTTGTCCGCCTTGTCAATTCTACATACAAATATTTTTCTTACACTCAAAAACCAACGGGAAAGGAAATGGATCAAAAGGAACACATTTTTGAATGCAACGAAAAAAGTATTGTTACATACGGGGAGTTAAGCCTTTTGTAGCAGTGACAATGCTCCTTCTCTTTTTTTAAATATACAAACGGATTCTTTATCGTGCAAAGATTGGTGTTCTCCAAACACGTCAACCCACAGTCCGCGTCCAGGTTTTCCGTATCGTGACATTAAGACCAGTATATATTTTTATTGACTGCCAAGACATGCCATTATTGACCGGAAGTCCAAGACATTTTATTGACCCCTAGTTCTTAACATTTTCTTTACCGCTAGTCCATAATATATCCTTGATTGAGCCATTCTTTAACATGTCATTTTCCACCAGACCATGACATGTCATTGCCCACCAGTCTATGACATGTTATTGACCGCCAGTCTTTGACTTGATATTGACTGCCAGTCATTGACTTGATTTTGACCTGACATTTTATTGTGCACCAGTCCTTGACAGATAAGTGTCCGTTAGACCATGGTACGTCATTGACTTCCAGTTCTTGACATATTGACAGATAAGTGTCCGTTAGACCATGGTACGTCATTGACTTCCAGTTCTTGACATATATTGATCGCCAGCTTATTGTTCACTAGTCCGTTATATGTCATTGACCATAATATGTTTGTGAATGACAGTCCAAAACTAAAGTTACATGTAGAAAATTAGTTCTTGTCGATGTGGATTGTTGTAAACGCTTACTGATTCCGGTAAATCGTGCTCTTGTTATTATTAAACAATGGAATATTTCAATTTATGTAGCTTTTTTATTATAAAAAAACACACATGGTAGGAAATTCAAAAGAAAAAATACCTAATAAATTACATGAAAATGTCGCTTTCTTTTAAGAAAACTTAAATAGTGAGCATTACAGAATTTAAGTAGGAAGGGTTTTGTAGTTAAAAAGTTAAATATAGGAATATTAATGTTATATAAGTTATAAAAAAGTTACAAAATACTTCGCTTATTATATAAATGCTTTTAATTAGAAAAAATTAACAATAAATAAATAAATAAATAAATAAATAAATAAATAAATAAATAAATAAATAAATAAATAAATAAATAAATAAATAAATAAATAAATAAATAAATAAATAAATAAATAAATATTAACTGTATAAAGAAATTTAGCATTGTCTGTCATGAAAATATAGGGTGTCTTGATTGCCGAGTGATCACCCGGTCTGTCAACGCTGACTGAGGCTGCGGGTTTGAGTCTCACTGTGGACAGGGTGTACTGGACTCCAATGTTAGTTGACACGGGTTGCCAGTTTTACTACCGAAGGTCAGGTGTTTTCTCAGGGTACTCCACATTCCTCCCCTAATAAAAACTGGACGCCATGATATAGTTGAAAAATGGTCGAAAGTGGCGTTAAACATCAAACAAACAAACAAACAATCAAACATAAAAAATACATTTGTAAATTATTTGTGGATTATGAAACTTACAAGAAAGATAAGTTGAATGAAACAAATCTACATGTCTTTACCCATAAACCCTTAATTATCAGTTTGGAAGTAATAAAACAGTTTACCTGTGATTCATGTCACTGATACCGGTAACTCCTACCCTCTTAATCATCTGGAATCTCATCATACCCTACATAAACAACATTGCAACGTCAACAAACATCCGTTTAAAAGGTGTATACATATTTTTTCTTAATAATTGTTTAAAGTCCTCGTGTACAGCCTTTTAATATTTTAGAGCGGTCCCTACTTTTCTGCCACTTTGTCCCATAAATAATTTCCTATGATTAGAGTCCCTTGAATTTTCGATTTTGATAAATGAATATCTATATTCTATATTGTTACAGTGTTATGAGTCAGTCGTATGACAGCTGTTGCCTTTCGAACTTAGATTCATTCGCATCAAGTTTGTCGTTAGATGTCGCTGATAAGATATACTTGCCTATATTGTCATTTGTTTTTGATCCACACGTTTCTACAATTTGTAAAAAATTATACTCATAAAATATAATGCAAAATATTAATAATAAATTTAAAATTGCAAGTCTTGCAACGTTGGATTGTAAAGCATTAAAAAGTATTTTTATTTTATTTGGTTTATATCTAGTAAAGTATGGAGAGTAGTGATTGATACAAAATCACATCGCAGCCGAACCAGTTAAGTATATTGATTAGTTTTGCTTAAAAAACTGAATGAACTTTAAGACTTTAGGATTACTTAAGAAAGAAACAGACACCACATGTGAATTCATAACAAAAATCTTTTTGGTCATACATCCATCCCCGCCGCACCCCACCGCACTCCCCCCTCCAACATGCTAGCAAGCAGAAAATATTTTAATGGATTATGGGCGATATGCGGACTACTGTCACCCCTTCTTCACGCATTTCTATTAATGTTTTCTATCGTTAATTGGATGTTGTATTTCAGTAATTATAATGTAATGCAACACGTTCTTAGCATTCATGTAAATTGTTAAATGTTTTTACAATTAATTTACCCTGGATTTTGTTTGACATAACGATGACGATCATCCGATACGTGGGGTATGGGTTATTAGGGATATTTATGTTCAGAACATTTTTAACAAGTATAAATCAAGGATAAATATTTCCAAACACAGATATATCCTTTTTTTAAAGAATGAAAACAATCGAATTTTTTACACTAATCCCCCAAAAGGAATTTAGCAATTCAGAATCATGAAACAAAAAACCCAAAATGCAGGAACTGCATGAAGCAATACTATCATAGCATCATTACGGCAAAGATATATGTATTCATACAGAAATAAATGATTCTGAACTTTAATAGCAACTAACACCAGTATAAGATCCAGAAATCTCATCATACTCCGACGAGGACCGGATTAAAATTATCAGAAACTGGACTCTGTCCTACCTCGGTTGTCAACCTATGAAAGCTTCAATTTATTGTCCTTTAGCATTGTGTCTTAAATAGGACGGAAGAACGAAAGGTCGAACTATTAATTTAAAAAGTAAGATCAACCGAAAAGGTAAGAAGTACAACAATAATGAAAAAGCGAAATTATTATTTCGACTTCCTGTCATTATTTTGACTCATCGTCTTTTCGCCCTTTTTTATTACTTGGCTTACTAGCCTGAAGTAGATATATTAATGCAAATACAATACATTTTTGTGTTATAAAATAGAAAACTTTGTTTAAATAAAAGAACTACTTTCATAACGTTGTTTGAAAAAATTAAAGGTCTATCTAAATGTTTATTTTATTATTTAAAGATATGAACAAAGACAGATAATAACATATACACGAAACAATACCAAGATCTAGAGTAAGTGTCGTGCACATGTCAAAGAGACAACAGCACCAATCGTTTTCAATTTCCCCTGCATTGAGTTGATATTTAGACTTAAACACGCAGAAAAATATCGCCAAAAAACAACACAAAAACAATAAAACTTTCAACTTAAACTCGAATTGTAAACACATGTTCGCACTTGAAATCTGCAAAATTACGGTTATCTTAGGAATTTCATGAGTCGTTATATTAACTAAGGACAGTCTAAAATAACATATAGTAAATATAGATTGTCCCTGTATTAACAATCAACTTCTCCGTCCAAACTTTTTTTCTAAAGTCATCAATATCACATTGTTTAATTTTTGATTGTCGATTGTCGTCAATTTGGGAATCGGCTAACTGAACTCTGCAAAATGAGATTCGGCAATTTGGGAATCGGCAATCTGGGATGATTCCAGAGTTGGGTAAAGAATAGGAGTCTATTATATCTAATAATTTTTTTAACGTGAAGGGACTGTAGCACTCTAAAACGGCGTTAACTGTCCTACCAAGAAGACAACCCTCGGGCTCGGGCCGCGCTGAGCCACTATGTAGGTTGAGAAGGTCACCAGTACCAAGTTTATTTTAAAAACTGTTACGGTTCTAATTTTTTACAAATAATATTACATAATGACACAACAAACATGACGAAATGACAAAATATGTTATTATTTATTGCATATTATAAATTTAATTCTATTTAAAAAATGTAGTATATATGTTTCTTTTTTTCATTTCGACTTTATGTTCATTTGAGGGGTTCCTGGCTCCAATTGGAAATAATGGATAGGAGCCAATAGGTATCCCAAGCTATAGCAAATTTGCTCAATGTTAGAATTATGGGATTGTATCTTGAAAAGCCATACCACATAGTGTGTGACAAGGCTAGGATTCTTGTGAAGGGTACGTCTTTCTAATGGTATTAACAGATAGATGGTCTAAGTTGCAGTAAACTGAAAAAAATGTTGGTGTATATTTAACTTGAACGGGAGATTGGGTAGGCTCAGTAAAGCTATATCGCTATGATTTCAAAGTTGGTCAGTCGGAGAATTTTAACATTATGTAGCTAATGAGTTCTTTTAAACGACATCGTGTGTGACGGGGTTAGAGTTTCTGGCTTCAGTGTAAAAATAAACGACCAAGAAGGTATATTACCTCGGGTATGAGACTGGGGAAATGTACCGTCTGTAAACAAACTTAGCCGATGCATGCTTTGTGGAGCGAGTGTGGCAGGATAAATAAATTTATATCGTATAGTGTGCGTGCGACGGGGCTAGGATTTTTGGATCACTAAAGGTACATCACATTCTGGTATGAGCCGATAGGTGACCTAATGTTTAGTATTATAATTTGGAAGTGATTGTGATACTACGGTTTCTGGCGCCAAGATATATTGGTACACACAAACTCGGGAAGCATTCTGACATTTAGCAAAGTCGCCATAAGGATTGGAATTAGAAGGTTCTGTAAAAGATATGTCACTAAATTTGCAATGCTGTTAATATTTCTGTATAAATAGAAGGTACATTTAGGTCTAGGTAACCATTCATTTATTACCATTAGCATTTTGTACCAACCTATTCGTACCATAAATAAAACCATTTCGTACCAAAACCATTTTGTTCCATAGTCATATTGTACCATATGGGTAAGTGTATTATGTAAGTAATATTACAATGGCATTTCTTGTTTCTTGTTTTCTAATTTACTAACGACATTATTTCGTCATAATAAGATTCACAATCATAAGATATATAAACAATCATATAACAACGTAATGACGCAGATAAAAATTTATGTGAAGGTTTTCAACTATTTTAAGAAATCCATGCCAGATTGCCAAATCACAAGGCCGATCGAGCGAGAGTAAATGGATGACTTCTAAAGAAAACATTGATAGTCTTTATTCCTGTCATATCTAATTAATGAATAATTAATAAGTCTTTTTTGTTTACACAACAATTATTTCATTTCTATTCACAATGCTTAAAACTTTGGCATAATGGTTACTTTAAACGAACTTTCTTTTAAAAATGTAAAAAAAAATATCTTGTCCAAAAAAATTTTTTTAATATTGATTTTTTTATACAATAGTTGCTTATGTAGAGAAAATTTTCATATCTTGACTGCACAAGGGAGAGTGGTATTGCTCGAAACATTGATAATGCGCGAGCCAAAGTCGAGTTCATTATCAATGTTGAAGGCAATTGCCTCTGTCCCGAGTGCTGTCAAGTATAATGGCGATGCCAGCTATAAAGCAACTATTATATTTGTTTCATTTTAGAATTAAGAAACCATGTGTTTTGGCTGTATTATATTCTGTTTAGCTGCTTGCTCTATGATTTGAATGTGGGCCTCATATCATTATTTGGCATTTTCAGGCAAAACACTGTAGTTAGTTTTCTAAACTTGATATTTTTTCTTAATTTATTTTGTATATGTACATATATTTATTTATATAAATTAAAATTAAACAGTTTTATGTTGCTTGTTTATAGAGAGGGCATTACCACGACGTGATAATTATACAATAGTTGCTTATATAGAGGGCATTGTCATGATATCTTGACTGCACAAGGGAGAGTGGTATTGCCTGAAACATTGATAATGCCCGAGTCAATGGCGAGGGCATTTTCAATGTTAAAGGCAATGCCACTGTCCCGACTGCTGTCAAGTATCAAGACAATGCCAGCTATATAAGCAACTATTATATTATTATATATATTTTATTGAAGAGTTAATTAACCATGTGTTTAGACTGTTTTATGTATTTGTAGCTGCTTGCTGTATGATTTTAATGTGGGCCTCATAATATATCATTGTTTGTAATTTTTTGGCTATACACAGTTAGTTTTCTAAACTGTCATTTTTTCCTCACTTGGGTTGTACATGTACATATATTTTTTTATAAATATAAATTAAAAATAAACAGTGTTATATTGCTTGTTACTGGAGAGGGCATAACCACGACGTGATAACGCCCGTAGTCATTATCACGGCGTGATTAATGTCCACGTGTCAAATTACTGCAAATTAATTTATACCAGCTGACCTTATTTTATCCAATGGAAACAAACATAATTTTACTGATATGAAATAAACACAAATAACCTTTTTTATTAATATTATTGAATATATCTTCTTTAAATTAATTTAAAAAATTTTAATTATTACTCAGTGTAGTTGTAAAAGGTTTTCATTTAGTTTTATACATTAAAGTATGTTAATTTTACGAATGGTACGAAATTGTATACATGTGGTACGAAATGACTAATTCTAGGTCTATAGCTGGCCCATGGTAAATAAACACTGGACAAAATCGCTGTTGGTCAAGTCTAACGACAATGTTGCCAGTGAGACATTACATTTCAGCGTATTAAACAGCACGTGAAAAGACTAGGGTTTTTTACTCAAATATATAAATATAAGTATTTACGATTTTAGAAAACTTCCAGCATCTTTTCACCGCTATATTGTGGCGTCCTGTTTTTATTTGGGGAGGGAGCTGGAGTACCCCGTAAGAACCTTCGACAGAACAACTGTCAATTAAGGCTGAGGTCTTAGCACACCTTGCTCGAAGTCAGACCTGGACTCGCAACTACAAGTGAGGCCCCCATGTCTAAATTCAGAGTGCATACAGTCTTATCTCGGGCAACATAACCGGCAGATTTTTTTTAAATTGGTGTCCGTCAAGTTTACCCTTTAAAGGAGGATGAGCGTAGGTTTTACGCCCTCCTTAAGTCTCGGCGAGTGAGGGGGGCCTAGGGTTTCTGGTTTTGATACATAAATAAATCATACATGTAGGGCCACCTTACAATTAAAGAAATAAGTTATGCCTATTACATTACAAAGTTTATATATGGGTTGGACAAAGTTTCAAAAGACCACCAACCAAAATATATTTTCTATTGTTTGTGCTGTATTTTCTGGCCGTGTGACAGTTGAAGTACACACATGTACAAAAACAGAAAGACTCGCCCCATATTGTTTACCTTTCTACTTTTTATTTATTCGCATTTTGTTTTAATATCACTTTCAGCCGTTTAAATCCGATGTTAGTTTTGTGATTTGTCGGATTAACGGCAGAATTTAGTCACATTACTCGTAATGTAGCCAATAAAAAATACTAACTTCGATCTATTTAAACAAAATTCAACCATAATATGCGTCTCTCTTACGTTATTAAAGCTTCAGACGTGGCCAAACTAACGGAAAACGATCTTTATTGAAGAAATTTCTTTTTTCGTCTTTGAAAATGCACGTGAAAAATGCAATGTTGATCATTTTTCTGTATATGAATAATGTGACCTAATGTTAGTAAAATCGTGCTAATTTGCATACTGTAACAACCATTCCGTAGTAAGAATCCAATAATTTACAAACGACACCTTCCCAAGATGCAACAGGCAATTTTTCGGGGTTCTCAATGTTTTTCATGTAGTAAACGTTATTAGAGACACGAATGTCAATTAATACACAACGCACAGCAATAATACTCATTACGTATTAATAATGATCGATTTTAAATGAAACCGATAAAAAAATTGTGACACTGTCGAAAGATATCAAAATCGCAAAAGTCTGAAATAGCCGGGTTGCAAATCTAAGTGCCTTAATACATAGGGAATGGTTTACAATTTGTAGGAAGGCTGTAGGTCTGGGCAATAAAATGTAGGACGAGTTGATTACACAAAATAGACATTGTCTTATGAAAAATGGCCAAATTCCAAAGTCTGATAAATAAGAAAAAATCCCAGAACATATCCACAAAAGTAGGTGCACAACTTCATTAAATGTGTAATATTCCTGTAATAACGTTTAGAAGATTAAAAACAAGATTAATTTTATTTTATAAAGTAGTACATAATCTAGTTGCCGTCCCAACCACAGTATTAATACCAACAGACCCCAGAACCCGGAGAACACAACCATATACATGCAAACATATTTTTGCATCAAAAGATTGCTACAAATACTCATTCTTCCCCAGAACCATACCACAGTGGAATCTTGTACCAACTCATATCTTGCAAGCACCCACAATAGATGCTTTTAAAGCACAATTGACCTCATCGGTTAATTCTACAATTAGTCACACTTAGTCAAAACAAACATAATATATACATATATAAAAAAAAAAAATTTTAATCACATTGTTTCAAGTTTGTAAACACCATTTTGATTCACTTTTATTTCTGTACATAAGTTTTTGGATTACCACGCATGCGCAGCAGTTAGTAATCATCATTAGTGATGGATAACTGGATACCAAAAGAAGAAGAAGAAGAAGAAAAAAAAGAAGAAGAAGTTTCAGAAATCTGGGTTGAAAACTGCAGGAGTAGTTGATTACACAAAATATGAACAGCCTTGTGCAAATGTTAAAAAAAATGACTAAGTTCCCATGTCTGGAAAATTAGGAAAAAAACCTGGAACAATTCCATAATAGCAAGTGCACAACTTCAATAAATGTGTAATCTTTATGTAAAGTTAATGAGATCTAGGGTGAAAACTAGGAGTTGATTACACAAAATATGCACCACTTTCTGCAAATGTTCTAAAAAATGACTTAGTTCCCACGTCTGGAAAATCTGGAAAAAAATCCTAGAAAAATTCCATAATAGCAGGTGCACAAATGTGCAATGTTTCTGTGAAGTTTCAGAGATCTGGGTTGAAAACTGTAGGAGTTGATTACACAAAATATTCACAGCCTTCAACAAATGTTTTGAAAAATGACTAAGTTCCCATGCCTGGAAAAGTAGAAAAAAATCCTGGAACAATTCCATAATAGCAGTTGCACAACTTCAATACATGTGCAATCTTTGTGTGAAGTTTCACAGATCTGGGTTAAAAAGTGTAGGAGGAGTTGATTACACAAATAGGTACCAACTTCTGCAAATGTAATGACTAAGTTCCCATGCCTGGCAACTTAGGAAAAAAATCCAGGAACAATTCCATAATTGCATTTGCAATCTTTCTGTAAAGTTTCAGAGATCTGGGTTGAAAACTGTAGGAGGAGTTGATTACTGCTACATTACAAGTAATGGGACTAAATTCATACCCTGCCAAAAAAAAAAAACCCAAAAAAACCTAGAAACAAAGAAAGCAAGGGTACGATTATTTGTTCTAAGCTTTACCCAGTTTTGGTGACCTTGAGATCCACAAAATCACTATACATGTCTGTCCATGTCAATTCATCTTGGAGTAGAGAAACTCAAAACCTCAGTGTAACCATGACTGTGATCAATAATAGATTAATTACTAACTTGACCTCTCAACCAATGAGGTTTCCTGATAAAACTTGGTACATGTATGTCAATAATAAAAAAAGTATAAAAGTCATTATTTTTATTTTCTATTCCCTCCTGTATCCTTTATCTTCAGTCTCATTAACAATGTCATTTATATATAAAATACAGTTCATAGTGTAATAAATTAAACATCTGCTGACGACTTGCTTCTTTAACAGCGCAGGACAGGCTGTGTTCACACCATATCACATTTTTATCTTCTACCACATATTGCACAGTTCTTTTTTTAAACCAAGAAATATTTTCATGTACATATAAATATTTTCATGTACATATAAAGCAAAGCTCTTTTTCTCATATAATATATTCTTTAAGAATATGCAACTTGATATTAAAAACAAATATATTAAATGTTTTTAACCATCCTTTTCGATAAATTTATGGTAAGAATTAATTACTAAATACTAGATCAAGTAAAATAACTTATTTATTTTATAGATTACATGCCGCTTTAGCAATATTTCAACTATATAATGTGATCCAGTTTTTTTAAGGGATGAAGCAAGATGACCTGGTTAGAACTAGAACATTGGGTTTGCAATAATATATTTGTCTGTTTCTTGTGCTTTTTTGTATAACATGCAAGGTGTTTAACTGCAATTATTTATCAGAAATTACTAAATATAATCTTGATTTTAAGTTTCTTTACATTATTTTTTTTGTCTGAAAAAAGAATAAACTAGAGGCTCCCAGGAGCCTGTAATCGCTCACCTGGAATCCAAATGACTTAAACTATATTAAAATTTTTGAAATTAACAGTTTCAGTCTAGTTGTTATAGCTTTTAAGTTACTGTGCAAAAACTAAACATTTCTTCAAAAAATTTGTTAAATACATTAACTCCTATAAGGTGCCATCCACAATTTCTGAAAATTAAATGGTTTTTAGGCATTGTCCTTTAGGGTACTTTAGAAATTTACAGTTTTACTCTACTAATAGGTGTGTTATAGACTAATTTATAATTAAAAAACTGTTCATATGTCCAAATTCATAATGAAAGGGCAATAACTCCTATAAAGAGTCATCTTGCAATTTTTGGACTAAGCAATCATTTGTAGGGCTTCTATTGCTGATCATTTGTGCAATTTACAGTTTTAATCTAGCTACTATAGTTTTCATGTTACAGGACAAAAATGGAAAATTTCTCAACAAAATTGTCATTTAAGGGCAATAACCCCTATAAGGAGTCATCTGACAATTTCAGACCAATTAAATGAATTGTAGGGCTTTTTTGCTGATCATTTTTGCAATTTATTATTTCACTCTAGCTGCTATGGCTTTTAAGTTACAGGACAAAAACGGAAAATTTCATAAAAAATTGCAATTTAAGGGCAATAACTCCTATAAGGAGTCATCTGACAATTTCAGACCAATCAAGTGAATTGTAGGGTCTTTATTGCTGATCATTTGTGCAATTTACAGTTTCAATCTAGCTGCTATAGTTTTCAAGTTACAGGACAAAAACGGAAAATTTCATAAAAAATTGCCATTTAAGGGCAATAACTCCTATAAGGAGTCATCTGACAATTTCAGACTAATACAGTGAATTGTAGGGCTTGTATTGTTGATCATTTTTGCTATTTACAGTTTTACTCTAGCTGTTATAGTTTTAAAGTTACAGGACAAAAACGGAAAATTTCATAAAAAATTACCATTTAAGGGCAATAACTCATATAAGGAGTCATCTGACAATTTCAGACCAATCAAGTGAATTGTAGGGTCTTTATTGCTGATCATTTGTGCAATTTACAGTTTCAATCTAGCTGCTATAGTTTTCAAGTTACAGGACAAAAACGGAAAATTTCATAAAAAATTGCCATTTAAGGGCAATAACTCCTATAAGGAGTCATCTGACAATTTCAGACTAATACAGTGAATTGTAGGGCTTGTATTGTTGATCATTTTTGCTCTTTACAGTTTTACTCTAGCTGTTATAGTTTTAAAGTTACAGGACAAAAACGGAAAATTTCATAAAAAATTACAATTTAAGGGCAATAACTCATATAAGGAGTCATCTGACAATTTCAGACCAGTCAAGTGAATTGTAGGGTCTTTATTGCTGATCATTTGTGCAATTTACAGTTTCAATCTAGCTGTTATAGTTTTCAAGTTACAGGACAAAAACGGAAAATTTCATAAAAAATTGCCATTTAAGGGCAATAACTCCTATAAGGAGTCATTTGACAATTTCAGACTAATACAGTGAATTGTAGGGCTTGTATTGTTGATCATTTTTGCTATTTACAGTTTTACTCTAGCTGTTATAGTTTTAAAGTTACAGGACAAAAACGGAAAATTTCATAAAAAATTACCATTTAAGGGCAATAACTCATATAAAGAATCATCTGACAATTTCAGACCAATCAGGTGAATTGTAGGGCTGTTACTGCTGATCATTTTTGCCATTTACAGTTTCACTCTACCTCGTATATTTTTCAGGTTATATTGTAAATACCAAAAATTTTGTCAAAAATCGTCAAAAAAGGGCAATAACTCCTACAAGAAGCCAATACACAACTTCGCACTAATAGCAACTATTGTAGACCTTAATGTGCTGATCAATTTGAAGTAACGGTTTTCTCTATAGCTATTATAGTTTTTTAGATAATGATCAAAAACCTGTGTTGACCCCCATGTTCTATTTTTAGTAACAGCGGCCATATTTGTCTGTTGATCAACACCCTGGGTACAAACTTGAAACTAGGAACCCTAAGGATGATTGTGGCCAAGTTTGAAAAAAATTGGCCCAGTGGTTTCAGAGGAGAAGATTTTTGAAAAAGTTTACAACGGACGACAGACGACGGACGACAGACGACGGACGACGGACGACGGACGCCAAGTGATAGCAATAGCTCACATGGACCTTCGGTCCAGGTGAGCTAAAAATACAAGAGTATAAACAGGATGGTTATGCAGCTTTCCTCTTAAACCCCAAAAAATTTCAATAATGTTTTCAACTTCCTAAAATTGTGATAATAAATGTACAACTGAATCCATAAATGTTCGGTACAAGTAAAAATCTCAAATTTAACTTGAGAAACACTCATGTCTTAAATAAATAGAATATACAATCAATTATGTTGCAACAATGTTTGTGATTGGTGAATTAAAGATGTAACAATGTTTATGATTGGTTCTTTGCTATCACATGATAAGAGTTCAATCCTCCAATAAATCTTCATCTAAATTCACATCCTGAAAAGAAATTTTTATAGAAATAAATGATTAAAAGAATGTCAAAGATTTCACAGTGGAACCAAACAAACTTTATTTCAGCAAAGTAAACTATTGACCAAATGTATCTTAGCAGGACCACAACTCATTGTTTATTTTTTGCATGTTTTAATGTCTGCTGAATCTATTTTAATGCATTTGCATTGTTCTGTCTTGTATACTGATTTTCTGTTTATGAATACTCCTTCTGGTATGGGTCCACTACATTTTTCAGTCCACTTAAATCCAGTTATTATACAGCCTTATACATGTGTAAGGTCTATCCACTTTAGTGCTTTTAACAAAAATGTCAGAATTACCACAGGTTACCCCTTCACAAGGCCACATTTTCATTATGCTTTTGTTTGAATGGTATTTTATGCCACTTGAAGCAACTTTTCAGCTATGTCATGGTGTCCAGTTTTATTAGGGGAGGAGACCCGTGTAAGAAAAGAACCATCCATACTTTCCTGTAAGAAAACTGGCAATCATTGTCTATTTAGATTGGAGTCAACCACACTCTGGCTTTAGTGAGACTCAAACCCCACAATCTTGGTGTTGACAGTCATGTGATCAATAGAAGATGACTAATTACCTTAACCACTTGGCCCACATTTTCAGGGCAGAAAGTATGACTTTATAAATAATAATAAACAAATAACTAAATAAGCCACTAAATATTTATATGCACATCTCAAAAGAAACATTATTAAAACAAAAAGTAATAGAAAGCTAAACTATGGTAGAACAGGTAGGTTAATATAGGAGATAAATTATATTCAAAATCCACAAAATATAAAAAACACCAATACTGCCCTATTTACTAATCTATGTTATAATTTCTATGAGGTCTTGTACTGAAGCATGTAACAGAACTCAGTAATTCTATAAATTATATCTTGGCTACTGACATAAAATATGAATATACTTATAAAATATCATATCAAAACTGAGCAACCATCAATCAGTAAATTGGCTAAAGCAAAGGATCGTAGGGTACTTTTATTGCTCACCAAGACTACATTTGCTTCTACTCTGGGGTTATGGCAGACATCTTGGTTAAACAACATTTATGGTAGGGATAGGGAGTTAAAAGAACATTACATTTAAGTTTTGTTGAAAGTTGCTCTGTAGATTCTGGGGATGAATATTTATTTATTTTGTAAAATAAGTCGAGGTTTTTATAAGCAAACTTTAAGAAAAAAAAAGGAAAAGCAGAGATGACAGCTTTACAGCTGAATTTGATGGTAAATAAAGAGAAATCACCCATTTAATGGATTTTTTATTTTAAGTAAAATCTACCACCTTGGTCTAGTTTTTCAGATAAAATTTTAGGTAGGACATTCAAAGTATTATCCTTGCCTAGTGTAGTTGCCTGGTGGTTTCTGGTAGAAAATCAACAATATATAAGTGACAAAATAGAGATGTTAGAGATGGTAGAGATGGCCCCAACGTTTCTGTTATATGCTTCATGATATTGATCAGACATGCAAAAAAACACACGTGTGTTTGTGCTTACCTCAGATAAAATTTTTTGGTCATCTATTCCCTAAAAAGTGTGCAATTAAACAATTTCAATAATACATACTTGTATTTTGTGGTAGAAATATAGGTAGCTACCTTGTATCCAGAGTGGTTATCATAATGATAAAAAGGTGAACACAAAAAATGGTTTTGTTTGAATGTTGTTTAATGCCACTTTCAGCAATTTTACAGCTATAGCATGGCATCCAGTTTTATTGGGGAGGTAGTCGGAATACCTGAATAAAACCCCTGACCTTCGGTAGAAAAACTAGCAATCCTTGTCAATTAAGATTTGGAGTCGAATACACCTGCCCGCAGTGAGACTCGAACCCAAAATCTCAATGTTGACAGACCATGTGATCAATATTGGACAAAATACCTCAACTACGTCACCACGGAAACAAAAGGAAATGTACAAATATTTGAAAGTTAGAAAGCATGTGCATGTTGAAAATCTTTGATGCTCAGGAGCATAAATATTGCAATTCAGACTAAAAATATACTAAAAGCATCAATTAACCACAACTTACTGATGTATCAATATCCTCGTCTAAATTCATGTTTTCCAGATCCAATTCCAATTCCTTCTCTATTTCATCCATGCCAGCCTTAGTCAATGGTTTTCCTGTAGGTGCTGGAGGTTCTGTGGATTTTTTAGGTGGAGGAGACTATAAAGAAAATATATCTTGTTTTTATATCTGATAGTTTTTTAAACCACAGCATTCATTGCATACATCTTTTGTTCAAACTTATTTTAATAACATGACCAAATTTTAAACACTCGTGCTTCCCCATATAATTTGTTTGTTTGATTAGTGTTTGATGCCACTTTCAGCAATTTTTCAGCCCTACTTAGGCATCCAATTTTAATTGGAGGAAGAACCTGGATTACCCAGAGAAAACAAGCAATCCTTCCCATTGTCTATGAAAAAGCAATAAATAACATGAAACCTGTTAAGAAACGATTTAAGTTTGGCTATATTTAGTAACAATACCTGTGATGCCCCTTTAACAGGTTCTTCTTCTGCTTCTTTGAATTCTTCCTCCTCTTCACCGTTATCTAAAGGTGTATCTGGTTCAAATACAAATGACCCTTTCTGCTCAGCTGCCTGCATTTCTGCTACAGGGTTGCGTTCATGATTTGACTGAAGCATAACAAAAATATTACTTGTTCTGAATACAAGTTTCTATTGGAATAGCTACTATTCCAGAAGTATAGATAGGGCAGGTTCAAAATCACAGTGAGGTGTGGGAAAGTAAAAGTAACTTTATTGAATGGTATATCTCTATTATCTATTAAGTACATGTATTTTAACTGAAGTACAAAGTTAAATTTCCTTAAACAATTCAATTAGCTAGAGAAAAAATTAACATACATTTAAAGCCCCCCCACCCCCCCCCCCCCAACTTTACCTCATGTACATTTTTGAACACTAAGACAGAAAAATGAAACAAGGGTTTTAACCAATTCTGCTATGCCTGATTGGAATTACATAAATGTTTGTGGTTTTCAGAAATACTATTATTTTATTTGCTATTAAACACTTGTACAATATTTATATGACTTTATGGATATTTATTGGAGAGTATTGTTCATTTTCTCTTATGTTTTATGAACTACTCAGTAATCTTTGTGCTATAAAACTTGTCATTTAAAACTAATAAAATACTTACTGGAACTTGTGGATATTTATTGGCAGGTATTAAACTTTTTCTCTGAGGTCGTAAAAATTGTTCTGTTTTCTGAGCCTCAACAAACCCTGGGAACAAGTTTTCATATTCCTTTGGATCAGCTAATGAGCTAGCTGCTTTATTGTTGACACTACCTAAGTTCTCTCGCCACAGTTGTACGACTCTGTAATAAAAAAAAAATTTATCTAAACATTTGACATAAATATGATCACTTTTAGTGATGGTCAGTAAATATCTGTGAACTGTGTCAACAAAGTGATGCTGACAACAAACTTTTAACATAACTGGATCACTGAGTGCAGAAAACAAGTAAATAAACTTACAACACTAGCACTGAAACTTTCAACTCAGATTAGATGACAACACAATATTTATACAGGTGAGTCGAGAAAACTAGAAGCCCCAGTCCTTTAACACTAAATAAAATGATCATGTACATGGTTTCCTGATCATTCTTGATTCAGTGTTATCACACCTTACAGAGCTTTGGATTGAATTAAATGTACGGTTATTTTGGAAATTTTGCAGCTATACTGTGACATTTGCAGAAAAAAAATTGCCCCTAGGTTATCATTGATCATGTCAACCAAAAGCTTAGGAAAAAGTAGGTATTTCAGCATCAATTCATTAACAACCAATAAAAGACACAAGATTTACAAATCTTGACCGAGTGTCATAAAACAGATCTTACCTTGATACTTGACTAGGTAAATATGTTCTGGCAAAAAATGCAGCTTCAGGTAACCTTCCTGTGTTAATTAAAACTTCTAAACATTCTTCTAATCTGTAAAAGAAGAAAGTGATTACAACACAGGTAAATGTACAAGAAGAAAAGAATCTAATAAACTCCTCAATGACATTTTATTACGGCTGGTTGATTAAAAAATACATGGAATCTGTATCAAATGAACTTTTGACTAATGTTGACACATAAACACGCACACAGACAGAAATTCCACTTCAAATGTCCTCAAATATTGCTTGCTGGACATTTAAGCAAAAATCAATCAAACAATTAATAAAGGTTTGTTGTGGAGTGGAAATAAAATTTGTGTGTGTGTTTATGTGTCAACAAGTAGCCCTACTTAAGTATAAAATCAGCTCAAATACTTAGGCATAGCATCGCATTTGATATTGGTAGGGTGGAAGCTGTATCTGCCATACGGCTGCTACGCCCAAGTATTTGAGATGATGAGAGTCAAAAGACACCAATAAAAAGAGAAAATTATGAACAATTTTTTGTAATTTCTGAAAATTATTGGTACGGCATCTGATGATAAACAGTTTAACTCCTGAGCACACTTCTTACACCACGTATGTAGGAGCATAAAGTCTAGTAAATGCCTTAGTAGAAATGGTTGTCTACTACTGACCAGACATGGAGTGATGGACTCCTTAACTTAGAAGTTTTTCTGCTGAAGGTTGGGACTTACACCAGGTACCTGCCTAATAAAAACTGGATACCATGATACAGCTGAAAATTGCAAAACAACATTAAACGATTCATCAAAATAGAGAATACATTACTCTTATACAAAGGTTCACCTGAACCTGAAACCAAACAACCCTTTTTTATCCAGCTTTTCTTTGCTATAAGGAATTGCCCAACACTTCTGCAAAAATCATTAATTTTGACCTTTTAAGGGAAATAACTCCTAGGAGGATCTTTTGAAGGTTAGAGGGAGAAGGGAGGTTCACTTCAAATTTGCTGTACCTGTTATACTTTTTTAACTATCAGTCGAAAAATCTCTCAACACCACCCCCCCCCTTTTTTCATTTTTTCTATTTTAATCCAATGTAGCTATGTAGGTAGTCAGGTGTCATGATTTGCACAATTTTGGTAGAGGACATCCTAAAGATGATGTGTGCAATGTTTCAAAGCAGTCCTTTCATTGGTTTAAGAGGAGAAGATTTTTTAAAATCAGGTAAAATTGATTAAAAAAATGTTCAAGGAGAATAATTCCTAAACGGTTCATCAGACAATCTTGACCCTTAAGTCATTTTTGTAGCCCTCATAGAGCAGAACAATTAAGCAATGCTAACTTTTTCTCTAGTTCTAATAATTTTCAAAAATAATCAATTTCGACAATTAAAGGGCAATAACTCCTATAAGGAGTCATCATACAACTTCAACCCAATGGAGTGTTTCGTAGAGCTTTTGATGCAGATGAAGGCATGTCTCTTCGAATTTCCTGTATCTGTTACACTTTTTTAAATATAAGCCAAAAACTGTATTTTACCCCCCCCCCCCCCCATCCTCTTTTTAGCCATGGTGGCCATGTTGGTTAATCTGCAGTCATGGTAGGTGCAAACTTGGTTGAGGACATTTGACAGATGATGTGTACAAAGTTTCAAAGCAGTACTTTCAGTTGTTTCAGAGGAGAAGATTTTAAAAAATCAATTAAAACCGATTAAAAAAAACAGTTCAAGGGGAATAACTCTTAAACGGTTAATCAGACAATCTTGACCCTTAGTCATTTTTGTAGCCCTCATAGAGCAGAACAATTAAGCAATGCTAACTTTTTCTCTAGTTCTAATAATTTTCAAGATTTTGAGGCAAAAATGTCAAAAATAATCAATTTCGACAATTAAAGGGCAATAACTCCTATAAGGAGTCATCATACAACTTCAACCAAATGGAGTGTTTTGTAGAGCTTTTGATGCAGATGAAGGCATGTCTCTTCAGTTTTCCTGTATCTGTTACACTTTTTTAAATATAAGCCAAAAACTGTATTTTACCGCCCCCCCCCCCAATCCTATTTTTAGCCATGGTGGCCATGTTGGTTAATCTGCAGCTATGGTAGGTGCAAACTTGGTTGAGGACATTTGACAGATGATGTGTACAAAGTTTCAAAGCAGTACTTTCAGTTGTTTCAGAGGAGAAGATTTTAAAAAATCAATTAAAACCGATTAAAAAAAAACAGTTCAAGGGGAATAACTCTTAAACGGTTAATCAGACAATCTTGACCCTTAAGTCATTTTTGTAGCCCTCATAGAGCAGAACAATTAAGCAATGCTAACTTTTTCTCTAGTTCTAATAATTTTCAAGATTTTGAGGCAAAAATGGCAAAAATCATCAATTTTGACAATTAAAGGGCAATAACTCCTACAAGGAGTCATCATACAACTTTGACCCAATGGAGTGTTTTGTAGAGCTTTAGATGCTGAAGAAGGAAGGTCGTTCGGTTTTCCTGTATCTGTTATACTTTTTGAACTATAAGCAAAAAACTGTATTTTGACACCTCTGTTCTATTTTTAGCCATGGCGGCCATGTTGGTTGGTCTGAGGCCATGATTTGGGCAAACTTGGTAGAGGGCATTTTACTGATGATGTATGCAAAGTTTCAAAGCAATCCCTTCAGTGGTTTTGGAGGAGAAGATTTTTGAAGAAAAGTTAACGACGACGACGACGACGACGGACGCCAAGTGATGGCAATAGCTCACATGACCCTTCGGGTCAGGTGAGCTAAAAATGTTGTGACCTATAGTCAATATAAAACAGTAACCCAATATTATCAAACCTACCTTCCAAGGGTGAAATATGAAAGGAAAGCTACATTATTTTGTCCAGCTTTCTCTGCTGTCTGTGCCAATTTGGCCACCATGCCTACATTGCCTGCAGAGCTCGCCAGCAGCAACAGTCCTCCAAAATCTTGTGCATTGTGCAAACATTCTTGTGCTAGACCGAACTCACATTTATTGATGGCCAGTTCTGCCAGTTGTTTCCATTTTTGTTCACTCTATAAAATATGATAATTTGTAAAAATTCCTGCTACAAGCATGCAGTGTACAATTATTTTTTTAATTTTGTTGCATACTATTGGACCCCATATTTATTTTGCTCAGAAACTCATGTAGATTAAAGTTCTCATCCCATCTATTGTGTATGAATTTGCATTTTTGTGGGATTGTTCTTACAATAACATTCCCAGAAAAGAAAACAAAATCACTCACAAAGATTACCAAGTAATACCTGTCTAAACAGAACCCTCATAAGACGGAGAAATTTGTTTTGTTTGTGCATATGTTAATTATAAACAGGTTAAATTTACCTCTGTTTCTTTTGCTATTTCATATGCTGTTCTTAGGTCACCTAACTGTAAAGCCAGCTCAAATTTATGTTCTGGATCAAATGTCACAGCCATAGCTTGAGACTTAAATCCCTGAAAAATACAAACAACTTAAGTAATGTTGAAATATTCCTTGGAAACATGCAAAACTAAGTTAATTGACAATTAAACATAAATTATTTGTATGTTTTATCTGTTTCTGTAACTGTTCAGTTTTGTCATGATACTTGTGCATACAAAACCTATGATTAATCTAGAGAAACAGGCTTTCAGCATAATTTTCTAATTCTTATGTCTAAAAATTAGTTTATTTTCAGCTCCACTCATTATTTGCTTAATACATGTGGTCCGTTTTCTCTCTTATGTTCACAAGGTCAAAGGTATGAGAGCACAAAGCTTTACTAAGTGTGAAAATACTAAATCAACGCACAACTGAACTTTTATTAGCAATAAATAATTGGAAAAATAAAAAAAAATGTTTTTTTTTTTCAATTTACAATCTTATTTTATTTTTATTTAAAAAAAAACAATCTGTACCTGTTTTTCCAGGAAGTGTGCTACTCTTGTTCTATGTTCTCTAGGAACTGTGGGTAAAACTTTGTCTGCTGTCTCAAAATCTCTCCTCATTACAGCTGTTTGATACTCTAGGACAGACAGTAACAGAGAGAAACTGACAATATTTAATTCTTTGTCTCCTAAATATAATCTGTTATCTTTTGGTATGTAACCAAGGAGATACATAACCCTGAAAATTAAACCAGACAAATAAAGAGAACATTGAACTGAATGCTTTTAACTATCTTCAGCAATTGTTTAAATAATTGGATGAAAGTGGTTGTATTTGTTAAAAAAAACCAAAATACATGTATATACAGAGAGCTAACTACATTAAGCAGTAGCTGATAACATAAAGACATCAGATGCTCTAATATTTTAATTTGTTCAGAGTTGAGCAGACCTTCAAACATTAGAGGTTATAAGGGAAAGGCAGATCCAAACTATCATGAAATCAGAGGCCCACCTAATAGCAGATAAGAGTGGTCCACTAGATTTGTTTGTTTGAATAAGTGGTGTTTAATGTCACTTTCATCAAGTTTTTAGCTGTTATTTTTTCACAAAAATTCTGACCATATTTCCAACAGGATTTCTCTCAACACACCTTAAGTAATGAATAACAGTGACAATACATACCTGTCTAAATGAGCGACAGTGACAGCATACCTGTCTAAGTGAGAAACAGTGACAACATACCTGTCTAAATGAGCGACAGTGACAATTTCTCCTCCAACATAGTAATTTAATCTGTTGACACTATTTGTGTAAATGAAACAATCTCCAACCCAGATTCCTGTTTTCACAGATTCCTCTATTTCACCAATTACCTGTATGAAATATAGGCAAACCACATTAGTAAAGATTATTATTCCAGGAACAAAAATGGCTCCCAGGGCACACACACAGAGCTTAGTGTTTCCAGGGATACACTCACTTACTGTAGTTGTTGTCAGGCTATGATATGGAAACGTGGAAGCAGACATTTGGGGAATGCAACACATTTGCATCTTACAGCAATTTTGTATATTTTGAAAAAAAAGTTGGCTTATTATAACAGCCACTACAAAAAGGCTAGATTCCCTATCCATATCCAGCCCACCAACCCCCCTTTTCAGTTTCTTGTTTGCTAACTTGTTCTTGTACAGTAAAGGTTGCTTAGGAAATCTTTTATTAATCTTGTTATTTAAATGGAATATGTTTTTTCCATTAATTTTCTTGAGTAAATATACACTTTTACCCGTCCTGAAAAGTTAAATGAATTTTAGGCTTAAAAAGTCATTAATTCCACTGAAACTGAAGTTTAAAATTTAGACCTACTTTAAACATTACATTTCCATATTCTTGAGATTATACTAAACATCAATTTATACAGTTGTATCAAGCAATCAACTTGATAATTTCCTAATACAACACATGATTTCTTACACTGCTATCTTAATATGATACCTACATCAAAAGCCTCTTCAATACCATCCTCTGTGATATCGTCTTTGTTTCCGGAGGACCTAGCTTTGTCCACAGCTGCCTGGCTATACTTCAGTATGAAGAAAGATTCCTCTGTTGTGATACATACCAATTCCCCATTCTCACTCCAGAATATCTAAAACAATATCAAAGATCCATTGTTTAATGCATACGTTAGACACTGAATGTCTTTTCAGTAACACTCTAAAAGTTTTGGTAACAGACCATATACCAAACATTAACCAGAGGCTCTTAAGAGCCTGTATCGCTCACCTGATTTTATAGGCAATGAAGATGGCATTTCCCTGATGTTGAAGTAAGTCCTGTAATTTTCAATAAACTTTAAATAGGACCATCCAAACAATATTACTAGAAAGCTTTGTTTCATTGGTTAACCCGTTGTATAGAGAAGATTTTTTTTATTTGCCATTGGGTCCTATGTTAAACTAAGTCCTGCAGCGGTGGCGGCCATTTTGAATTTCCAATTGCCATAAAAAACATAAACTTTATAAAGGACAATCCAAACAATATTGCTAGTAAGTTTTTGTTTCCATTGATTAACCGGTTTCAGAGAAGAAGCCTTTAAAAGCTTTTTCCCATAGGGTCCTATGTTAAACTAAGTCCTGCGGTAGCGGCCAATTTGAATTTCCAATTGCCATAAAAAACATAAACTTTATAGAGGACCATCCAAACAATATTGCTAGTAAGTTTTTGTTTCCATTGATTAACCGGTTTAAGAGAAAAAGCCTTTAAAAGCTTTTTTCCATAGGGTCCTATGTTAAACTAAGTCCTGCGGTAGCGGCCATTTTGAATTTCCAATTGCCATAAAAAACAAAAACTTTATAGAGGACCATCCAAACAATATTGCTAGTAAGTTTTTGTTTCCATTGATTAACCGGTTTCAGAGAAAAAGCCTTTAAAAACTTTTTCCCATAGGGTCCCATGTTAAACTAAGTCCTGCGGTAGCGGCCATTTTGAATTTCCGATTGCCATAAAAAACATAAACTTTATAGAGGACCATCCAAACAATATTGCTAGTAAGTTTTTGTTTCCATTGATTAACCGGTTACACAGAAAAAGCCTTTAAAAACTTTTTCCCATAGGGTCCCATGTTAAACTAAGTCCTGCGGTAGCGGCCATTTTGAATTTCCAATTGCCATAAAAAACATAAACTTTATAGAGGACCATCCAAACAGTATTGCTAGTAAGTTATGTTTTGATTGGTTAAACGGTTTCAGAGAAGAAGCCCTTTTAAACTTTTTTCTCATAGGGTCGAATGTTAAACCAAGTCCTGCGGTGGCGGCCATTTTGAATTTCCGATTGGGATAAAAAACATTAACTTGATAGAGGACCATCCAAACAATATTGCTAGTAAGTTTTCTTTCCATTGGTTGACCGGTTTCAGAAAAGAAGCCTTTCAAACTTTTTCCCATAGGGTCCTATGTTAAATTAAGTCCTGCGGTGGCAGCCATTTTGAATTTCCAATTGCCATAAAAAACACAAACTTTATAGAGGACCGTCCAAACAATATTGCTAGTAAGTTTTTGTTTCCATTGATTAACCGGTTTCAGAGAAGAAGCCTTTTAAAACTTTTTCCCATAGGGTTCTATGTTAAACTAAGTCCTGCGGTGGCCGCCATTTTGAATTTCCAATTCCCATCAAAAACACAAACTTTATAGAGGACCATCCAAACAATATTGCTAGTAAGTTTTGTTTTGATTGGTTAAACGGTTTCAGAGAAGAAGCCCTTTTTAACTTTTTTCCCATAGGGTCCTATGTTAAACTAAGTCTTGAGGTGGCGGCCATATTGGTTTACCAATCAAAATAAAAAACACAAACTTTGTAAAGGTCCATCCAATGAACATTATGGCCAAGTTTGGTTTCAATTGGCCAAGTGGTTTCAGAGAAGAAGATTAAAATGTAAAAAGTTTACAGACGCCGACGACGACGACGACGACGACGACGCCGACGGACGCAAAGTGATAACAATAGCTCACATGACCCTTTGGGTCAGGTGAGCTAAAAACCAAAAGTCATACCAATTCCACTTAAAGGTATCTTTCCATGAAGGAGATTAACATTTATATTTCCATAAAAAAGTTTCAATAAAATTCACATCAACAAATAGTAATTTACATTTATAAACTTAGCTAATTTCAAGCCACATACTTCACTTAGCTGACACCAAATTAAATAAGTGTTTCATTTGGAAATTAATATCCTTTTCAACTGCATAGTAATGTGCTATATCAAAGCTTTGATCTTATTATTATTACATAATTTTAACTTTTTAAAATAATGGAAAATAAAGGTTAGAAAGAGCAAGTTAATGCACCAAGACGGCAAATATAAGTAAACTTTAATTGTTAAATTTGTCAAATTGTAAGAATTTCTCACACCTCTGTAATCTTAACCTTTATTTTAAAATAACAGCTATTCCAGTACCACGGTTACGGTGGGGTAGAAAATATATGTGACATGGGATGTTGACTATTCCATTACCACGGTTACGGTGGGGTAGAAAATATATGTGACATGGGATGTTGACTATTCCATTATCAAGGCTATAGTGGGGTACACAGATATGTATATTTTGGGACATGGAACAAAACAGATATGTTTACTGGTATTTTAGGATATGGGATGTGGACTATTCCACTATCAAGGCTATGGTGGGGTAGAAAAGAACAGTATTTGATTAGTAATAATCTTACATTTTTTGGTGTAATTTCGATTCTTCGTACAAGGTCCGTGGTCTCCCAATCATAAAAGGCTAGTCCACTTACAGACCTCACTCCCAACATATGTCCACCATATATACCTGTACAAATAGTATTGTCATTGTTAGAAAGTGTTTTTATTGCATTTCAGCATCCTGCAGTTTTCAATGAAAGAGAGAGCTGGAGTACTGGTGATAACCCGAACGTTAAACAGGAAAACTGACAATTCTTGTCAATTAAGGTTGGAAACAAGCACATCATGCTCAGAGTAAGGCTCGAACTTGCAAACACCAGGTTAACACACATGCGATCATCAATGACTAACTACTACTGTAGTCACCGAGACTCCAGTACAAGCAGTATTTATCAAATACATACATACATTCAAAAACAAATACAGAGAGCCTGAATGGTATACATGTCATGTCTAACAGCAAAATGTCAACAATCAGGGGCCGCGCTGGCCCCCCCCAATGTCGCCAATTGCGATTTTTTTTTTCATTTGGTGACAAAATATTGTGTCTGGCGATTTTTTTGGCGCCAAGGTTTTATAGTGTTAAACGATGCATGCACATTTTAAATTTATCGGTAATCGGCGATTGCATCATTAAAGATCCTTTGTCGGCTTCTATGGTCGTAAATACACATGTATTGTGTAGTATCCAGTGACATGTGTGTTATTTGGAGTTATTAAACGGAAATCGGCAATAAATGAATCAACAAAGTTGTCTGATGAAAAGCAGCTTTACCTGCATCACATTTGAGTAGACGTGTAATAAAACAATTGATGCTGTTAATTAATTTATAAAAATTTTTGTAGTAATATTTTTTTTATAATGTAATTAATAAAATACAGGTATGAAAACTGACGTCGTTATTGAGTGATTTCCGGACCGGATGTCCGTCTTAATTTCGTAATTAGAAAACTCTTACACATGCGTAGTTCTATTTTCAGTATTTCCGGTTTTATGTTCATTCACTGGAATAGATGTTTCTAATAAATAACTGTAAAATTTTGGTTTTCTGCCAACAAGAAATCACTCACACATCTTTTCATGATTAAAATACAATAAGTGTACGCGCTGCTCGAGACCAAACTTTTGAAAAATTGAATTAAGAGTCCAGCAAACTTGGATTTCGTCCGGCGTTACAGAATATGTCACACATTGTGACATACATGTAGTGTTAAATAATTTCGCCATGTCATATAGTGATCAAGTGATTTCTAATATGGCGACACTTTTACAAAACTGGCGATGGAAAATTGCAGTTGCCGATTTTTTTGGCGCCAGCTTTTTAGAAGCCAGAGCAGCCCCTGAACAATACTGTTATTAGATTTAATGTAATAACAAATTAAATGAATTCAATATGGGAGGCAATTTACAGGACACTTCTTTACTAATAGACCAATTCAATGGGAACTATAAAATACAGTTTCTTTAAGTTAATTTTTGAAAACATGCCTCTAAGTGCAGATTATTACTCTTAAGGCAATGTCATGAAACACTGCCTACATTTGACTCAAGCTATTTATAAGAAAAAAGTCATGAAATTTATACCTTCTGCTCCAAAGTCAGGCTTGAAAGACTTTTGCTCTTTAAAGTTTTTGTAAATCTTAAGCATATTGGAACTCTCCCTAATAGCATATACTGACGAGTCATTGCTCCAGACAAACTCCTGAGCTGATCCAAAACTCTTATTCCTTAATGCCATAGCTGTATATATAATGTATTCACCGTCTCCACACACGACCACAAATCTATAAATAAAAGACAATTATACAGTTAGAACACTCAACCTA
This sequence comes from Limnoperna fortunei, assembly GCA_944474755.1. Classification (NCBI taxonomy): domain Eukaryota; kingdom Metazoa; phylum Mollusca; class Bivalvia; order Mytilida; family Modiolidae; genus Limnoperna; species Limnoperna fortunei. Next base: position 56,507,365 of record OX104122.1, on the reverse strand, counting down.
TTAACGTAAAGATATTAATTCAAAACTGGCAACTGATGGCTAAAACCATCAAGTTCCATTATAAATACAGCGTGTACATTTTTTTTTATACAACATAACATTATATGCATAACTTGGCTAATCCATTAAAGAGTCTATGGGCAAGACAATTTTTATTTTGAGTTATTGGGCAACCATCATAAGCCCACAAGATAAAACAAAAACATTGACCAACAAGTATCAGTGTTGTAGGACTATTTTTAAACCTCCATAAATTGTTTTAAGGAATAGCCCTTACCTTCCATTAGGATTATGAGCTATTGTTTGTGGATAAATTTCACAGCTTCCCATGTCTTTGACAGCCAATGGTAATCTTTCTCCATCTTTGATTTCCTGGTCAGCTATAGCTTTGATATTTGCTTGTTGTATCTCAGAATGTTTTGCCCAGATTATTTTACCGCTGTTGTCCATAGACATAGCTGGTTCCTCTCTTCCAAGCTGCAAACATTTATATATTTCAGTATAACAAAACTAATTATGTTCAACAGCAACAGTTAACAAGAAAATTTAGGGTGAAATTAATAAGACATTTAATAGAATTTTTAAAGGTGGATTCACCAATATGGAAGTATCATGGAACAGCAAAAACACAATGTTGAGCATTTAAAAAATGAAACTGTACTGTACATTTTGTACATGTCAGTAAGGGCAAAGTTACAAGTGTATGCTATTACAGGACAGTACCATACGTGCAAATTTTTGGTTTGGTTTGTTTTCCTGACTGGCATTTTTAGCATTATGTTTCTACTAAAATCTGTCATTTTTTAGTTTCTGAAAAAAAATTTAATCACCAACAAAACCAACATACAACCAGTAGAGAAACATCAATAAACTATATTTTAAGGGAAGATATCAAAGGTTATAAGTATTTTAATGTAGATTATTATGATGGAAAAACAATTCAAAAAATGTAATGCATTAGAAAAACTAAAATTGCTATGGTGGGTGGTCACTTAATTTTAAATGTGACTCAGTTTCATTTACATTAAAATGAAGTATCCCCTAGTCAGTGTAGTCCAACAATCTTAAGTTGGACAGAATTACACTTACTGATGACAGCTTTAGCCCATGTTACCCAGAAGCAAGCTCCAATTTCATAAAACATGTCACTAACCTTGATCATGATGCTTCCCTCATCATAACCAAGAGCTACATTGTTTGTTCCTCTTTGACAAGCAATAGCCCAAACCCTTTCCAGACCATAATTTAAGGTGCTTTCTAATCTGTATGTATTGGCATGCCATACTCTCACTGTGCCTGAATACAAAATATATACATGTATTTATGTATGAACCTAGAGTAAAAAAAGTGTATTTATTTTACAAAAACAGGCCAATTAACATGCAATAAAATTTTAAGCAGCTTTGTTAAAAGAAATAAATGTATAAGTATTTTTATGCCCTGTGTTTTTACAGAATTCCATTCATAGTTTTGCAGAAATTCTGATGTATTTATGTATGTACCTTAATACAAATGCAAATGTATTTACTTCTAAATACTTCTGCAAATGTTCTGAAAAATGACCAAGTTCAAAGGGTCTAGAAAATAAGGAAAAAAAATCAATTCCATAATTACAGGTGCACAACTTCAATACAAGTGAAATCTTTAAAAATCCTCGAACAATATCACTATTGCAGGTGCACAACTTCAATTGCTGTGCAACCTTTCTGAGAAGTTTCAGCAACCTGGGTTGAAAACTGTAGGAAGTGTTGACTACACAAAATAGATACCCTATTTTTCCCACCCACTTGACTTTCATACTATAAACTGGGTTTGTGAACTTTGTGCTACCCTGCTAAAAATACCAAGTGTGAACAAGGTTTTATTTCAACCTACCGTCTTCTGACCCAGTTAAAATAATTGGTAGTTCTGGATGAAATCTGACAGCTGATATATTCTGAGCATGTCCTTCTAATGTCTGTACACAGGTCTTGTTCTGAAGTAAATAAATATCAATTTAAATTGAGCAGAACATTTCATTTAATCATGAGAAGAAAACAAATACATCTCAATTAAATAAATCACAGTTGAAATATTAATAACAACTAACTTGAAATTATAAATAAATAAACATATACAATAATTGAATGTTATACAGAGTAATCTCCCTTGCCATGACGATGAAAAACAAAGCATTGTTGCCAGGAACTATTGCCCTGTACCAATCCAGCTTGTACATTTACAGTATGAACAATGTTCCTAGTTGTTTAACAACCAATCAAATTTTCCAACAAAAATAAATTAAATAATTATGGAATTAATTTCATTAAAATACATCCTAGATGACACTCTATACCTGATAATCCCATATTTTAATCAGCCTATCATCGGCACCAGAGATTAAGTATGGTTTATCTCCCCCTGAATAATAGTCTACACAGTTCACTCCCTTTTCATGACCTTCCAAAGTAAAGTTTGGTGTGGTTGATCCAAGCTGCCATACCTGAAATTTACGTACATTAAACATAACTGTCTCTATCAAAAAAATTATGCAAGGTTGCCTCAATATATATCTATGTAAGAAACACACACTAGGGCTATGACCAAATAATTCTGCTGGACTTGAAAGCAGAAATATTTTTAAGTCTTCAAACAACCTTCAAAAATAATACTCTGTAAATGAGTTTTAAACAGACATCTTAGAATAACATTAACATTTGACTTTCTCCTCTGTTTAAAATTATTTCCCAATTCTTTTAAAACACTGACCTATAAAAATCCATCAAAAACAGAAATGGCCAGATTTAGTTAAACAGGAAGTATGTGAGCAACAGACCTGAAATCAAATCCCACATTATCCAAGGCCATGCGGATGCTGCATACCAAATTTCAAGAGGCTGTGATTTGTAGTTGCTGAGAAAACTATTACAAAAATATTTTCCCAGCCAGCCCGACATTCACCATTTTAATACCCGGATTATCCGACGTTGAAATCCAGCCAAAAAGTCCATAACTAATAAATATTTAAACTTCATTTGGATAAATTTTTTAATACTTAACGTTTTTAAAACCAGTAAGAGTCAAGAATTCCTGTCTGAAGATCTGTGTATGACATATGCATGAAATAATATATTTGCCATCTCAGTTCAATAATTTATTATAGTGACTGAAATTATTGTCAGTCAGTAACAACTTACTGGAATTTATTGGTAGGTAAAATTCAGAAAGGAATATAGGACATTTTGTTTGTGATATATCTTATTTATATTAAACATCCAACTAACAATTTACCAACTGTATCAATGACAATTTGCACGCTGTATCACTGACAATTTACCAACTGTATCAATGACAATTTACCAACTGTATCAATGACAGTTTACCAGCTGTATCAATGACAATTAACCAACTGTTTCAATGACAATTTACAAACTGAAACAGTGACAATTTACCAACTGTATCAATGACAATTTACCAACTAAATCAATGACAATTTACCAACTGAATCAATGACAATTTAACAACTGTATTAAATGACAATTTACCAACTGTATCAATGACAATTTACCAGCTGTATCAATGACAATTTACCAACTGTATCAATGACAATTTACCAACTGTATCAATGACAGTTTACCAGCTGTATCAATGACAATTTACCAACTGTATCAATGACAATTTACCAGCTGTATCAATGACAATTTACCAACTGTATCAATGACAATTTACCAGCTGTATCAATGACAATTGACTAACTTTATTCATGACAATTTACTAGCTGTATCAATGATAAAATTTGATGTTAAGTAATTAATATGGAATATTTTGCATTTTGTTTTTATACAGACTTTATCATGGCATGTTTCTGTGGGCTAACCCAATACCTTAAGTCGTGATAAAGTCTGCATCACATACTAAAAGTCCTATATTCCTTTTATCTGAATTTTACCTAACAATAAATGTCAGTAAGTTGTAATTGACTGTCAATAATTTAACTACAGAATAGATAAATTCTGTGATAAATGCCAATTTAGTTGTTACTGACTGTCAATAATTGAACTACAGAATGGATATATTATTGCCATTCAGTCATTACAGGCTTTATCAGCCATACAAATTCAAAAGGAAAATGTACAGGTAACAAGTGTATACCTTAATTGACCTATCTAATGATGCACTAGCAAAAGTATTGTTGTCTTTGGGGTTGATGACAATCTGCATAACATAGTGGGTGTGTCCCTCAAACACCTGGGTACATGTCCATTTCTTATCCCAGTCCCATAGTTTTATTAACATGTCATCTGTAAAATAAGCATAAATTGATTGATTAGTTGCTTGCTACAACCCAGCTGCATGAAAGTGCTTGAAAGTATACATGTTGAAATATCAATGATGGAAGAAGCACAGTTTTCAGTAAATAAAAAAATTAACAATACAAAATATGGATTAAAAAATTACTTAAAGCATTACCTATTTCAATAAATTTTCTTGCTAGGGTTTATAAACGATAAATGACTATTCTAATGTGTAGTTATTTTCACATTTGTTAAATACCTACAAATGTCTCTATGCATCTGTTCGGCCAATTTTAATTTTTTAAACACAATATACATATATATAATTCACACATTATTATTCCAAAACGACTAGACATTTGTTATTCTATATCACACTACTGCTTTCACATCGTCCCACGATCTTCAGGTGAATAAATGTATATAATTTAATTTGCTTTGTTAGCTGAAATCTGATGGGTAAATTCAAATCGAACAACCCATATTATAAGATATAACTTGCGTGACCTATGACCTATTCTTACGCTGTTAAATTCAAATAGTTCCATGATGTCATCGACGTTGTTGCCATAAAAATTGTTAAGATTCATATTTAAAATGAAATTATAAGGAATATTACCAATTTCTGAACAGGTTAAATGCGGTTTATTAGGCATAAACAGAACCAAAACGAAATTATATCTTATAACCTGTTCAGAAATTTGAAGTATTCCTTAAATATAGTAGCTATGTGAAGTAACATAATAATCAAACAACATAGTAATGTCATAAATAGATAATGATACTAACCTTATAAATTAAAATGAAAATGAAAATGAAGGCAATGTTATAAATAAAGAATAAAGTATAAAAGACATGTTTTAAATAAAATGCATAATTTAAACTATACTAAGCAGGGCTCACGTTGGGTCAAAATTATAGGGAGAAGTCACTTCTCTTTTGTGGGGCTGACAGGGAGAAGTGAGGATGGAACAGGGAGAAGTGGGTGGCCAACATGGATAAGTTGCATTATATGTCGCGAAAGCGTCCTATTTTGTTTGTTTTTTGAATATGTGCTAATTTGGCATTTGAATTTTTTAGTGTTACATGTTTTTTAGCAGTTCAATTTATTGAGGATAAAGTAAAAGATTTGATTAACTATTATCACACATTTTCATAAATACATGTATTAGACATAACAATAAAAAAAAGTATCAACTGCCACAAAACTGTTCATTAAAAAAATGTTTCTTTGTCATTGGTCTACAAATTGATTGAATTCTAATGAAGTACTATTAGAACTGAAGTAGAAAATTACATCATTGTGACATAACATCATTGTGACAAATCTTTTAAAAGTATTTAAACATATTTAACTTAAACTTGTTTAAAGTAAATTCCAAAAAACTATTTTTTTTACTACGTTACTATCATTGCAATACTCATTTCAACATTATTAGTATCGTTTATTTGCAATCTCCGGCATTAAATTCATATCCGCTCCGGAAACGTTCATGTATTTTTGTTATGAACTGGTTTCCGGTCGAGTTTTAAACCTACGCTTTATAGACCATATAAAGTTAAATAGGTACCAGTTGACTTTGTGGCGCGTAAACAAATAACATGACGCTGTATCAAAAAACGGAGATTTCTTAACAAAATGGGAATAAAATTTGAAAGGTGACATCAGGCGATTCTAAAAAATGAAAGGGCGACTTCACTTCGCTTTCTAAGATGATCGAGGGCGAAGTGAGACCACGTTAAGGCGACTTCTTCGCCCGAGTCGCCCTCCAACGCGAGCCCTGCTTAGTGTCCATTGAGTGCCTCTTTGAACTTTTTAATAAAGTGTCTTTCTTATATTTCTCTTCAATCTGAAGATTAAGTACAAAAGCCTTAACTTTTAACCTGAGAAATTCAAAGTGTTCAGAAGACATCAGTAAAGTTCTATCATCAAAACCCCTGACCTTCGTTAAGAAACCTGGCAATCCCTGTCAATTAACATTGAAGCACACCTTGCCCACATCGAGACTTCAACATATAACATCTGTGTAGAAAAGAACATGATCAGTAGAAGACCAACTACGGTAACCACTCAGTCACCAAGGACGCCCATTGTAATTGTTATAATACTGACCACTACTTGTAAGTACAAATGACTGTGTTGGATGCACAGCAATACATCTGATGTAGTCGGAATGAGCCTCAAATTGATGTACTCTTTCTAATGTGTTGTAGTTATAGCAACGTATGTGCATGTCATCCTGCAAAAAAATACAAGAATCAAAATAATTTGAATATTACAAAATAATTTCAACTTTTTTGAACACTTAAAACTCTATAAACAATCATGTTGACACAATATAAATGATAAGCATTAACAGACATTTTGTTCTGAACTTTACAAAAACATCCTGTTTGTTTTCACAACCTTTGTTAGTTATTACACAATGATACAATCAAATACACATAAGTTTTGTAACTTTGACAGCAGATAAAGGTTTAGTGTAGTAACATTTTATATCGGAATTTCAATTAATAAATAGTGCAAATTACTGTTACTTAATCTGAAAAAGTCTTGTAAACACAAGTTAACCTATAGAGATGGCATCCATATCTGTGAGCCTTGTTAACCTTGAGGTCAAAGTTTAAGGTCACCAACATGCATTACCTTGAAATTATCTACTAACATGTCATATGATGGAACCAATACTTAATAGTTTAATACAGATACAGTCATTGGACATAAATATTCGTCACTTTTCAGTTTTCAAATGGCCGTCATCGGCGTATCGTAATGAAAAACGTATTGATTTACTGTTTACGGTAAGTTGACATTGTACATATTTGTGTTCTATAAATAGGTAAGAATGCATAGAATCACGTGACAAACACGTGTAAACGTAAAAATCGTCTGCTATTGTGATATTTCCGGTCAAAACAAAACATGGTGAAATCTAAGGAATTGAGCAATGATGTGAAAGAATTGGTGGTAAAATCTTTTAAAGATGGAGTTAAAAAGGCTGAATTGGCAAGAAGGTTTGGCATACCCAGGACTACAATCTGTAGTATTATCAAGAAATTTACGCTAAGTGGAACCGTAGAAAACAAGCCCCGAAGCGGACGGAAGAAAAAGTTTGGTGCCAGATGTGAGACTGCTTTATCAAGGTTGGTTAAATCGGACAGAAAAGGAACTTTGACGGACATTACCAATAAATTTAATGACACATGTGACACGAGATTCTGTACAAGAACTATTCGTAGAAAATTATTTGCTCAGGATTACAAGCGGAGAGCAGTTTCCAAGAGAATGGTGGTCAAGGCTGATAACAGGAAGAAACGTATTTTGTGGTGCAGAGAAAGAAGATACTGGTCTGTCGATGACCAATGGAAAAACTGGATATTTTCTGATGAATGTCAAGTGGCAATTGGATCTAATAACCGTGTATACATCTGGCAGAAAGATCGTGAAGTTAATAACCCGCATCTCATGTGCACCCCGTCTAAGAAGAAAGTTTCAGTTATGATATGGGGCTGTTTATGTTTTCATGGTATGGGAACTTTGTCTGCTGTAAATGGTAATATAAATGCTCAGAAATATCTCGACATACTTGACGAGAACTTGTGGCCAGTTTTAGCCCGGCATTTTCCCGATGATAATTACATTTTTATGGACGACAATGCCCCTGTGCATAGAGCCAGATTGGTGAAAAACTACTTGGAAGAAAATTCTATAAAAACTACAACATGGCCTGCTCAGTCCCCTGATATGAATATAATAGAAAATATTTGGTTAATTATCAAGCGTGAGTTAGAAACTGTCAGTCATTTGATCACTACCCGTGATCAGCTGTTTTCTGAAATTCGCCGTATCTGGGAAGAAATCTCTGTATGTTTAATTCATGACTTATATGACACCATTCCAAGCCGTCTAAAGGAAGTTCTGAGAATGAAGGGGAATTTAACAAAGTATTAAGGTAAGTTTTTAATTTTTAATCAAATTATATGCTGTTGAACTTGGCATCCGTTGTCCGCATAATTGGCGGCCATTTTGAAAGTGACGAATATTTATGTCCAATGACTGTAGGTACTTACAGATCCTGTGATTATCCAGTTCTTTCTAGGAACAAAAGCTGAGGCTCTTACAGGTAGATCACAGACTTCAAATGATTTAATAAGGGTCTAAAATAGACATTTTCAAATGAATAAATTATAAAAGTTTGCTTTTACATGTACTTTTAATGGTAGGTTCTAACCTCACTTTTGTTTTCTGCTTTATTAAGGTGTCTAGTTTTTGAAGGAAGAAGCTTTTGCAGGACTACTCGTGCTGAAACCCTTGAACTCCAGGCAGGAAAACTTCTTGTTAAGTAGACTACCCTTCACCTTTAACACTGGACCATGAATATGATGTCTCAAGATCAGGAGACACTACGAGACTGTTGTGTACTATTCATCTGTAACTCAGTAACCTATATACATGTCCTAAGTATTGTCATCCTTGCATGCTTACAGAGAAACTGACCCTTATCTAAAAACATCAACATAGTCTCTAGACAATGAAAATGAGGTATAAACTTATCATTAACTACCATGGGACAAAGATTGATAAACCTTTGGCTTAATCAATTAAAAATGTTAAGACTTATCACCACTAAATGCAACATAAGCCAATAAAAATGTCTTGTTTTACTCTAAACAAAAAATTACTGAGAGATTCTTCTATGGTGGTTTCTCATTTATAGTCTATTAAACTTTTGTTGATAGGAACACAAATACAATTTTAACATAAAAAAGATGTAGATTTTGGAACTGGTCTTCTAACTGCTTACTCTTAAGATTATGGAATGAATGAACCCTCATCTGAAAAAGTAAGGAACAAAATACATGAAAATTTAGAAAGAGTCAAAGGTTACCAGTTTTTGCTGACACATTGATCCAGTAATGTACGTTGACATGTATTGGATCTTTCCACCAATTGCCAAACAATAAATAAAATATGAAATAGAATGATTCCTTAACCTGCATGATATAGATAAACTATGTCACAATCTGGTGATTTTTACCTTATATGTTTATAGTACTTACATGCAGAATTGTGAAACAATAACAATGAAAAATTTGTTAATACAAAAATAATAAATTGATTGGCTGATGTTATTTATTCATGGACTAATATTTAAAAGCTATATTCAAAACAAATCTTGAAGCTAGCATACAAATTATAGTTCAGTTTAGTATAAACATGTATAATGCATACAAGAATTTCAAATAAGGAGAAAAACATACAGTAACCTGATTAAAGTTACTTTCCAAATACTTGTACACAAAATTTATGAAATCTCTAATTATTAATGTAGTTGTTTAATTGTGTTAAAAAAGTTTACTAATGTAATATTATGATATTACATACATCTGTATTTTGACCAGTCATGCAGGACAAAAGAACTATGATTACAAACCATGTGACACTGGAATGCAAGCTAGGTGCCAGGTAAATGTATGTTAGGGAAGGAAAACACCTTTAAAGCCAATGTGTTTTAAGTCCTAACCTTTGACAGAATACTATTGAGAAAAAAATATATACCTGGGTGTTTGATGTCACGTGGTAATACACATGTATTTGTAGGTACATTTTACAACATGTAGGTGCTAAGAAAATTTAACACAATGTTTAACTTAATTTCCATAGATGGTGAGGTTAGGACATATTGGTACATTGTACATAAATTATGTAAGTGTAAAAAACTAATAGTATAGACCTGTGGTGACAAAAACTTAACATGGAGCTTAACATCCTGTCTTTTCCAGAATTATATAGATAAAACTCGATGATGTGCAAATGTACTATCCACCCCCTTATCTTTATCAGAGACATGTTTTATGTCTTGGTCTTGTTATGGAACAGCCCTTACTGTATTTTTATATTAAAATGGCATAAAATCTTAATTCACAATTATATAACAATTTATTTTATTGGTTAAGTGAGGCAAAGCAAAAGCAAATTAAAACTAGCAAAATATTACGAGTACTATGTCAATGGTCTCTGTGCCACTAAAACTCAGAAAATGTTTTTACTTTGGCACATATTTTGAAGAGATGAAAACATGTATATACAATGTAAATGTTGTGCTGAAAAAAATCTTTAAGACTAGAATGAGGAATTGCCTTAATATCTTAAAAAATCTACTATCTTAGATTCTGTAAATATATACATATATATATATAATGTACACTGGACATGCAGTATATTGCAGGATATAAATTTTGGAAGTGAATAGGGATCAGAGAACAATACAAGGCACATGCAACAAAAACCTCTCCAGGAACATGCTAGCGGAAGACTTTTCCAAGTGATACCTGTGATTCAAAATTCCATATGTGTACATTTCCATTGTAAAGACTTGCTAACATCCATGGTTCAGTTGGGTGTAAATCTACAGATTTAACACGATCAGACCGAGCTGACAACTTCCTCTTTATATCCAAACGTAGTGGCTGAAATGGAAAAATCACAAATAGTTTATTGTGTAATGTACCTGAGATTCAGTATTCCAAATAGTTACTTTTCCATCAAAGAGACTAGCCAACAACCATGGCTCTTTTAGGTGAAAACTCATGCATTTCACACGATCTGATCTTGCTGATAATAATCTCTTTACATTCAAAGGAAGTGGCTGCAAAAATAAAATAACCACTTTTATTTTTATTTTGTTGTTGTGAAAAACTTTAATATATAAAAAAGCCATCATGAAAAACAAAATAAACTAATGGTTGTCATGTCACTTCATGTACATTTAGTGCAGCAACTCAGTAGTTATAAACCACAAAGGGGGGGTCTCGGTGGCCGAGTGGTCAAGGTAGTTCGTCTACTATTGATCACGTGGTCTGTCAACACTGAGATTGCGGGTTCGATTCTCACTGCAGGCAGGGTGTACTCGACTCCAATCTTAATTGACAAGGATTGCCAGTTTTCCTACCGCAGGTCTGGGGTTTTCTCCGGGTACTCCGGCTTCCTCCCCCAATAAAAACTGGATGCCATGATATAGCTGAAAAATTGCTGAAAGTGGCGTTAAACACCATCAAACAAACAAACAAACATTAACCACAAAGAGCACATCAAGTCAATGTCACTGATACCCCAGTTTAAATTTTTTTGCAAACTTGTGACCTTAACCTTTGATGGAATTCCTCCAGAATCAAATAGGCTTCTTACCCACCTGATATTTAATAATATCCTAAAGTATCATTGAAATCAAATGCAAACAATTGAGTTATTGTACGGATACATTTTTTGTTGTATAAAAATTTCTTACATTTTGTGTCAACTGACAACCCTTGAAATTTCAAGAATTTCCCCCAAAATCAATAGGTTTCTTACCAACATGATATGAAACAATAACCCATAGTTTCATTGAATCAGATGCAAGCTTTTTTGAATAATCAAATTATCATCTGGAAACCAAATTTGGATGGAAGAACCGACAGACAGGCACGATGACCACTATATACCACCAATCCTGTTTTTTTATATGTAATGATCAATTTATGCCTTGAGATATGTTCTAATGTTATTAAACGACTATTGACCAAAATGATGATGTGAGGAATGTACGGTCAAATGCTTGCCAACTTCGATTTCTACCCAATATATAAAGTAAACAATTGTCCACATCTTCAGAATTGAGGACAAAATAACTTTCTTTATTTTTGTTCCGTATTCTGTTTAATAGTCGACTACAAAAAAATCCATTGACACCTGCATTACAATATGAATTCAGTCTTCGCGAAATTAGTTCTTGGCTTGTCGGACCTAAACACAAATACTGCCGGACCAATTTAACATTTTTGTTGTAAATTAAAAAAAATTTGCCGGACCGGAGTTAAATTTGGCTGTTTTTTGCCGGTCGGGTCCGGCGGACAGGCACATTTCAGGAAGACTGTGAATTGTCAAATGAGCCATGTATAATTATTTGAAACAAGAGAGCTTTATTTGACACGCAAGGGTGAATACATCCTCACAAATCAGGGTTTCTATGTCCACTGTAAGTGTCCATGAAACCCCGACAAACTTAGCTAAAAAATTCCCAGGCTAGAAGTCACTATTCTGATTTGCTACATCATACCTTAATGTAGCCAATCAAAAGCTCGCTTTCATTCATGATTTTGTTAGGGGATATCATGATGCCGATTGTAAATAAATTAAATGGATGTGTTACATAGACCATGTGAAAATCAGTGTATTTTGTACAGTAGTGTTAATAGTTTGTTGTTACCACGTTATTCATTAGTTCAGGGCTCGCATTGGAGGGCGACTCGGGCGGAGAAGTCGCCTTATCGTGGTCCCACTTCGCCCTCGATCATCTTAAAAGCGAAGTGAAGTCGCCCTATCATTTTGTAGAATCGCCTGATGTCACCTTTCAATTTTTTTTCCCATTTTATTAAGAAACCTTGGTTTTTTGATACAGCGTCATGTTTATTATGTTTACACCCAACAAAGTCAACTGGTACCCTTTTAACTTTTATTTCGTATATAAAGCGTAGGTTTAAAATACGACCGGAAACCAGTTCAGAGCAAAAATGTGAAAGTTTCCGGACCGGATATGAATTTAATGCAGGAGATTGCAAATATATTCGATGAAATGAGTATTGCAATGATAGAAACGTAGTAAAAAATAGTATTTTGGCATTTACTTTAAACAAATTTCAGTTAAATACATTGTATGTTTAAATACTTTTAACAGATTTGTCACAACGATGTAATTTTCTACTCCTAGTTCTAATATAGTAATTCATTATAATTCATTCGATTTGTAAACCAATGACACAGAAACATTTTTTTAATGAACAGTTTTGTGAAAGTTGATACTTTTTTTTATTGTTATGTTTAATACGTGTATTTATGAAAATGTGTGATAATAGTTAATCAAATCTTTTACTTTATCCTCAATAAATTGAACTGCTAAAAACATATAACAATAAAAAAATTCAAATGCCAAATAAACACATATTAAAAAAACAAACAAAATAGGACGCTTTCGCGACATATATTGCAACTTCTCCCTGTTGTCCACCCACTTCTCCCTATTCAATCCTCACTTCTCCCTGTCAGTCCCACAAAAGAGAAGTGACTACTCCCTATAATTTTGAGCCAGCGTGAGCCCTGTAGTTGCGTTACTAATAAACGTCAAGAATAAGTAAGAATGACTACTGCCAAACAATTGCTTCTGTCAAGCAATTTCAATAGTTGATATTTTGAAGGTTTGACGTCATATGAAAATCTTCTAGCTCGAGAATTTCCTAGCTAAGTTTGTCAGGGTTTGGTGGACACAGAAATCCTGACTTGTGAGGATAGGGTGAATAATGACCTAATTATCACAGGGTTCTCGTTAAGACGCGTATACGCGTCCTGGACGCATCAAAGTTGTGTAGGACGCGCCATTTCTAGATTCCGTGCATCCTCGGGACGCATCGCAGTCAAATCATTTGCGTCCCTAAAATCAACAGCACGTCATTTACCTAAAGCTTTACAACCGGATGTAATTCTATTTTTAGCTGTGATGCACAGCAGGTGAAATATATTTGATCTCTGACAGTGACCGATGACCGATAATAAGTGGCTGAATTAACAAAATCTAAACAATCTTAACATGATTTAAATAATTTTTTAAGAAATTTATTATGTATTTAAAAAAAACAAACAAGTTTTTATTAACCATAATGATAATATCTTTCTTGTACATCGCGTCGAAAGTAAACAAACACGTTTTCGATGTTCATGGTTTTTAAACGGTAATTAAGTGAAACACCTGGCTTGCAACTTGATTTAAAAAGTTTTCTATTTGAATAATAAATTAATTATTTCCATTAACTATTAGTGACTAGCTAGAGCTTGGAATCTTTGCGGGTTTACCTAACCTATAATTTAATACAAAATATTTGCAGCAGAAAGATCGTTGTCGATGTTTTTAAAATGTGACTATTTGCAGCAGAAAGATCGTTTTCGATGTTTTAAAATGTGACCAAGTGAAACACTTGGCTTGTGACCTGATTGCAATGATTAAAAAATATTATTGTAATGATTTAATATCGAATGAACTATTGTTATTTTGTTATGAGGTTAAGCAGAAATATTGTCAAGTTTTGGATTGGTAAATTTAAACAAAATTTATAAAATTTAGTGAAAAACTTGGTAACTACTTAGTGCTTTGAAATTTATGTATTATACAATTAGTTAAATTTTTTAAACTGAGGTGTTGCCTCTTATCACACTGAACCCATATTTTCTCCCAGATGAAGCCATGCAGACTTCAAATAACCAACAGAAATAAATGGTGTTAATTCATAATTCCCTTCCATAAACATGATAAAATGATACTAAAATCTTGGGAAACATGTAGATTAAGCTGTCATGTAGTAATGCATGGGTTTCAACAGGGATTTTAGTATGAAATAAAACATGAAGATGTTCATAATGTTACAAAACAAAACTTAATGTATTACTCATGGTAACGTCATGCAGTACCGGTAGTTTGGTTCGAGTCAACTTTAGGCCAAAAATAAAATTTCATTTGTTTGCCGTTTCCGGCCGACTCTCCCTTTTACATCCGACTAGAATAATTTTTTTTCATGCGCTGGAAAAAGATTTTTTTTATTGTCATTTTCGGCATTTTGCATGGCCGTTGTGGTGTTTCTCGTTTTTTGGTTTTTTTTTTGGTGATTCGTCGTTCCCGATTCAGTATCGGCAAAACGTTTGAAACCATACCGTTTTGCTCGCTCTCATTTCGATGTTTCAAGTGACATTGACAAATCATTACATTATCGGCAAAACGTAAGTAATTTGCTTATTTTTAGCCTTGAATCCATGATATTACATTTAGAGAAAAACTATCTTTTTCAACAAAAAAAAATAAATTCCCTCCCTACCTACCCACCTATTTCAGCCCTGAGTTGGCAACATCAAACTAACAATATTTTAATCCTGGCCTTATGGACTTACCAAGACAGATTGGGACTCATCATTCCAAAATGTGACGAGTCCCAGGACTCACTATAAAAAAATCCTAGTGAGAACCCTGTATCACTAACTGGCATGTTTGCAAATATGCAATGCTCCATATAAATATATTTATATTTCTACATAATTACGAATAAAGTCTGAATTTTTTGCAATTCAAGAAAATTCAGTCAAAAAAGCATGTGCCTATATTTGAGGATATTGTCTGCTTCTTAAATAAATGTATTTATTACTTGTACAAAAGGCATGTGCAAGTACTAGTAATGTATAAAAAGATGACCAAGGTAGTTATAATTGAAATGACCATAAAACTGAAATGACAAGAACTTTACTTAGTCCATGAGTCCATGCTGGACACCAATTGTAGATGAGAAAATTCCTGATCAACAGAAGTTCGTCATTAGCGGACACTTAAAATATGGATCCACTATCGTAAGGTAATTGTCATGGACTGAATGCACTAAATACTTTATGTGAAGACAGTGTATTGTTCTTAACATTGTATCATTCAGAAATATATAAATTATTTCCAGGTCATCAGTAAAACATGCTAAAGAAGGGTAAATCACAAATCATTTTTGCATAATATTATTTTTAACTTAATTTGTAAAAAAGTGGTAATACAAAAATTGATACAGTTAACTTTTATACACTAAAATTGTGTTTTAAACTACCTGAACCACTGTACCACCGAGGTCCCTTTCCTTATGGTGCCCAAAGGACTTAGATCACCTTTCGTCCACAGGATGTAAAATAAAATGATCCATTGATCAATGAACACCTGCCATTTTGTTTATGGAGGTCAACTTAAATACGTGTATATATAAATGTGTGTAAGAGTTGACAACAAAATACAATAAAAAATGTTCCACTGCCACGCTTCCTGTTCAGGAAACTGTTGTTAATTGATGGAGGTAACCAACACGTATACTAGTACTTTGTAATACTCATGATCACTGTTTAATTAAAATACTAAGCCAACCAGAAATTTGATCTACTCAAACATGTTGAAGCGAAGCAATATTTTTACCAACATGTTTCAAGAAGTTTTAGTGGAATAATATTAAAACACAAAATTACTTTCAAGTTTTTTTTCTCTTTTTTATAAGGAATGTGTTACAATTAGTTTTGGTGTCATCAGCATGAGATATGTGTCACTTATACTCAGGGCTCACCACACTGGGCGAAGTGGGCGACAAAGTCGCCCTACTAGTACCTGAAGTCGCCCTAAGGCGCCTCAAAAGCGAAGTCGAAGTCGCCCTGTCATTTCCCTCAAGTCGCCCGATGGTTCACATAAGATACTTGTTAATCTGGTCCAAATACTTCACCCGGACTACCAATTTATCAGTTAATGTGTAATTCCAATAAAAACGGCAAACAATATGGGTATTTAACATATTTTCAAACGATTTTCGTCTCTCAAATGTATTACGCGCCATTTGTTTATTTACCGGATGTGACTAATTACCGGAAGTGAATAACGAAGAAAAGTAATGTACAACGGCCCATAATGAAAAATCGTATTTTTTTTTTATGAACAAACACTTTTAATTGGTGTCAAACTTCAGTTATTTCAAAGAGTATTGTACTTTAACAATACCTTTTATGGCTACAAGTACTGAAGTAGATAGAAAAATAATCCCTATATCTGGTGTTTTTTCATTGATTAATGATAAAGGTTATGTACTGTTTGATAGTGCATACCATGAATAATAATGAAAAAGAAAGAAAAAAAACCTGAATTTATGTGTGTTATGGTTTTAAAACACAAAAGAAATAATCCTGGAAATTGCTGTAAATAATGAAAAATATATGTTAACTAGCGCGAAATTTATTATTTGTACGGTCCCCCTGACTTCTCCCTATTGTCTCCTGAAGTCTCCCTATCAGGGCCTGACTTCTCCCTGTTTGGCTGCCAGGGAGAAGTCACTTCTCCCTACTTTTTTAGAGTGTGGTGACCCCTGTTATACTTAACACAAAAATTCAGCTACCTCTCTAAACATAACCCATATGCATCGAGAAACGTTTTAGCTGGTAATCTTTTTATTTCAAAGGCTAAAGCTGAATTTTACAAACAGTCATTTGTGTTTTCAGGACCAACGTTATGGAATGAATTGCCACATGATTTAAAAAGCACTGAAAATACACAACTTTTTAAGTATGGTGTCAAAAAATATCTGACTCAAAGTAGAATTTATAGTGATGTGTGATTTATTTGATTTTAATTGTACTGTATACATACACTTTTTCATTTTGAATTGTAAACTTTTAAATAAGATTGCTTTGTACTTGTTTTATGCACGAGGGCCTCAGGGAAGATTAGTTATAACACTAACTGTGTAACCCTCTTTAAATAAAGACTTTATTATTATTATTATTATTATTATTATAGTAACATGCTCCTCCCATTCATTGAGTGATTCCCATCTCACCTATTGACTTTTTGGTACTATACTAAGTGTTGACATATTGTGGAGAGGGTTTTTGCGTGAAAAATGAAAACTGCTTACCGCGTATGGTTCAGCTTATGCTCCTTTTGTAGATCAAGAAAACTACTTGAAATCATTAATTATTTCCTCGAGATATTCAGCGTTTTGAAATATGACAGTTTTTAAATTTTGAAAGGGCGATTTTCCCTACTAAAAATTTGACCTTAATTAGAACGGAAGTGTACTTTAGGAACTATCGAGTGTTGTCTACTCGAAATCCTTCGGGTGATGTCATCTGCAGTTAACATGGTTAAGGCGGGAAAAGTATCGCGGTTTGTCCGAACGTCACGAAAGCAGACGAACATTTGTAAACATCGTAAGGTCCCTTTAGAAACATAAACGTCGGACTTATGATATAAAATTCCCGTAGCAAAAGTAAAGGACGATTTGTAACAACTTAACACCAGAGGCATATTATAAAACATGGACAGGTTATCATATCTACATTTTTTCTACTGACTTTTCGTAATAAAAAGGTAAATGTAGAATAATGAAAAAATGCAAGCAAACTTATTTTCCCAAGGGGGGTTGGCATTTAGTTTAGGTGTGTTGCCTTTGCCTTTCTTCAAAGACCCAGATAATAGACACTTGAATTCTGACTCTGTGCACGTCCGATTGTTAAAGAATTTATTCAACAATAGAAGAATCATTGAATTAACAATTATGTAAAACCAACATAAAATTGAGACATCAGAGTAACAAGGTTTACAAAATGTTGCTGCCTTCCTGCACACAAATACTTTCATTACGAATTTGTGCAGTTACAACATGTTTGCCTTGTACATGTACAAGTGCCGTGTTTATCATCGCAATACTGCGAAATCAATGAAAAGACGATTGTGCAGTCATTTTGGCTACGGACAGTTTGCAGACAGCTATCACTAATATATAATTGATTGCTGTGTCATGGTCAGTCGTGTTTTTTGTAGTGAATTCTTCCGGTAACTTCCACGGCCATCACAGAGGTTTCTCGGGATTCATCGTAGACTCAACACTAAGCCTCCTTTTGGAATAAAGATCTCTCTAGAGTCTACACAGCTATGACAGAATGACCCGCCAGTTCGAAGTTAGATGATAAGAGAAGACCAGACGATCAGAGGAGACGATACGAAGAGACTAGGCAGAGGTGGCGAATAATTAGTGTCAGGTATATTACAAACATTCAGGTCACGATCCCTAGAAACACAATATTTTTCACAGACTTTGCTGAATCAATTTTAGCCGCAGTGTATGTACATAAGATTTTAAGTTTAAATTCATGAATAGATCTGTATCTGTAGAATACTAGGCTGGACGTGACGAGTAAATATAGTGCCAAGGGTTGTGGTAGCGCTTGTTGGCTAAAGACTATAGTCACTCAAGGGTTGATGAATCCGGGTCCGTTCGCCCTAAAACATGTTCGCCCTAGTACTTGTTCGCCCTATTACATGTTCGCCCTAATACCTGTTCGCCCGGAGTCCGTTCGCCCATGTTTTGGTATTTTGGTATATATATTTATTTAGGATGTATGTAAATGTAATAATGATAAATTCAATTCAAAAGATATTTGAACCACTGTTTTTGTTTGTTTGTTAATTTTTTAATATTTTTTAAGGTGTATGTGTTGTCTGTCAACACATAGTATTATTGTTAAATGTTGTTTTGTTATGTTGATTTTAAAACATGCTTGCTGAGTTTGAGTTGTAGAGAATTTACAAAGTATTGTTTTTAATTGTTTTGTATTAACAGTCTGCAGGTCTGTATACGTTCGAGATCGTCTTCAAAAAGTGTGTAGTCATCTCTGAATTCATGTAGCTGTCCCAGGCGGTCTGTATCTTGGTCTCCAGTGTTGGGGTGCTGGGCTAGTATTAAACTCATTTTATTATCGATCAAAGAAACAAATTATTACCGTGATTTTATAATTAATTGAAGCCATTTTCAATCATCAAACATAACTTCATTTATAACATATATAACATTTGTTATAATAATGTATGGCGAACGGACCCATATCTAGGGCGAATGGACTCTGGGCGAATATGTAACTAGGGCGAACGGACCCGATACCAGGGTTGATCCCCTAAAGATCACAGCTAATAAAAATTAACTGTGCTCTTCGTGTACACTTGCAAATTCTTTGCTTGCATACTAAACTTAGAAGATAAGGTTATTCTTAATTAAAGAAGCCTAAATCCCTTTTTAAAGATAAGTGTTAAAGATTTGACACATATAATAAACTTTTATAGTAGTTTAAAACGAAACACAGTTACTGTAATGAATGATACTCAGTATAAACTGAAGACATAAAGTTAATGTTTGAGATGTTTTTGAATGGATGCTATTTCTTGTAAGAGTATAATATGTATGTTACCATTTTCAGCTACCACTTGTTTGTAAACAGTCAAAAATTAACCGGTATATTGTTGAGCTGGCCAAGAGACGTGTCCACAATTTTTACGCAAGTGCGACCGGATCCGGAAGTGAGATCCGATTTGTTTGAAAATGGCCGCCAAACATGCACAGGCATACCAACATTAAGACATTTCCTGTGTTTACAGTATAGAATAAACTTTGTGAAGTGTAGTAAATTGATGTACCAAAGGAAAAAGAGTTAAACTATTCAATATAAACTTGGTTTAAGAGCTGAAACAACCGTTGTTTATTATTTGACAATAGTCGTGTTGTTGCAGCGGAACTCGTTAAAATGAGAATCAGCGGTCTTGTCCCTGCTAGATTTCTTACGATTATAGCACATCTTGTTATTGTTATTATTTTATTCTGGTCAAAAGTAAGTCAATTAAACAATTTCACACATTATGACTTGTGCTAAAAACAATACAAAAGTATTATTAAGGACTTTTGTCCTGACACTTGGCCCATTTCATTTTTAGGTACTAGTAGCGGTATTTGGACTTGTCGGCCATACTTTTTTTCGTCTATAGTATATCTCGTCCACAGTAGACATCGGCCCCGGACATTTCGGCTATACTATTTATGTTGGTATATTGTTGACTTATTCAGTATGTACAAGGCTTTTAGTCGGTTCTACAAAGATTACTCAATGTGCTTGGATATTCCTTTATCTTCTCCAAGCTCGTATCTCTATTGAAGTTGGCTTGTTCTTTAGCATCGTTCATCTTTTGATATTTAAAAATGTTGTTTTTGTTAATTGCCATCCAAGATTTTTTAGCTCACCTGACCCAAAGGGTCATGTGAGCTATTGTTATCACTTTGCGTCCGTCGTCGTCGTCGTCGTCGGCGTCGGCGTCGTCGTCGTCGTCGTCGGCGGCGTCTGTAAACTTTTTACATTTTAATCTTCTTCTCTGAAACCACTTGGCCAATTGAAACCAAACTTGGCCATAATGTTCATTGGATGGACCTTTACAAAGTTTGTGTTTTTTATTTTGATTGGTAAACCAATATGGCCGCCACCTCAAGACTTAGTTTAACATAGGACCCTATGGGAAAAAAGTTAAAAAGAGCTTCTTCTCTGAAACCGTTTAACCAATCAAAACAAAACTTACTAGCAATATTGTTTAGATGGTCCTCTATAAAGTTTGTGTTTTAGATGGGAATTGGAAATTCAAAATGGCCGCCACTGCAGGACTTAGTTTAACATAGAACCCTATGGGAAAAAGTTTTAAAAGGCTTCTTCTCTGAAACCGGTTAATCAATGGAAACAAAAACTTACTAGCAATATTGTTTGGATGGTCCTCTATAAAGTTTGTGTTTTTTATGGCAATTGGAAATTCAAAATGGCTGCCAACGCAGGACTTAATTTAACATAGGACCCTATGGGAAAAAGTTTGAAAGGCTTCTTTTCTGAAACTGGCCAACCAATGCAAACAAAACTTACTAGCAATATTGTTTGGATGGTCCTCTATAAAGTTAATGTTTTTTATCCCAATCTGATATTCAAAATGGCCGCCACCGCAGGACTTAGTTTAACATTGGACCCTATGGGAAAAAGGTTAAAAAGGGCTTCTTCTCTGAAACCGGTTAACCAATCAAAACAAAACTTACTAGGAATATTGTTTGGATGGTCCTTTATAAAGTTTATGATTTTTATGCCAACTGGAAATTCAAAATGGCCGCTACCGCAAGACTTAGTTTAACATAGGACCCTATGGGAAAAAGTTTTAAAAGGCTTCTTCTCTGAAACCGGTTAATCAATGGAAACAAAAACTTACTAGCAATATTGTTTGGATGGTCCTCTATAAAGTTTATGTTTTTTATGGCAATTGGAAATTCAAAATGGCCGCTACCGCAGGACTTAGTTTAACATACGACCCTATGGGAAAAAGTTTGAAAGGCTTCTTTTCTGAAACCGGCCAACCAATGGAAACAAAACTTACTAGCAATATTGTTTGGATGGTCCTCTATAAAGTTAATGTTTTTTATCCCAATCTGATATTCAAAATGGCCGCCACCACAGGACTTAGTTTAACATTGGACCCTATAGGAAAAAGGTTTAAAAGGGCTTCTTCTCTGAAACTGGTTAACCAATCAAAACAAAACTTACTAGCAATATTGTTTGGATGGTCCTTTATAAAGTTTATGTTTTTTATGCCAACTGGAAATTCAAAATGGCCGCTACCGCAGGACTTAGTTTAACATAGGACCCTATGGGAAAAAGTTTTAAAAGGCTTCTTCTCTGAAACCGGTTAATCAATGGAAACAAAAACTTACTAGCAATATTGTTTGGATGGTCCTTTATAAAGTTTATGTTTTTTATTGCAATTGGAAATTCAAAATGGCCACCTCCCCGCAGGACTTAGTTTAACATAGGACCCTATGGGCAAATAAAAAAAATCTTCTCTATACAACTGGTTAACCAATGAAACAAAGCTTTCTAGTAATATTGTTTGGATGGTCCTATTTAAAGTTTATTGAAAATTACAGGACTTACTTTAACATCAGGGAAATGCCATCTTCATTGCCTATAAAATCAGGTGAGCGATACAGGCTCTTAAGAGCCTCTGGTTTTTTTGTCTAATTGGTGTGTAATTTCTTATACAGTCAAACCTCGATAAGTCGAAGTTTATGGGACCGTAAAAATATATCGAGTTATCCGAAGTTCGAGTCAACCGAGTTTAGGGTGTGACGTCATTATGTCATGTTTAAAAAATCTAAGGGTATTTATTTCATTTATATTGGTTTCGAACTTTGGCATCGTTTGTATTTGTAACGTGCGATTTATCAAGTATTTGTGCTATATATCCATTCAAATAAATCGACAATAATTGATAAGAATTGTAATCAAATTTATAAACTTTATTACGAAATCATGGAAAAACTTTCACGAAAACACTTATCAACTTACAGTTCGAAAGAACTAATTCAACAATGCAGAGTGTTTTTACGTAAATGAAAACAACACACAAGTCAACCAAAATAACAGAACGCCTTTAAAGAAACGAAACTTAACCTCATATATTGTTGATCAGATCAAAAGAAATTTTTCAATAGTAATCATTTTTAATAATAAATATGACAAAATAATTCGGACAGTAATGAGCGGATCAT
The DNA here is from genome assembly GCA_944474755.1 of Limnoperna fortunei. Lineage (NCBI taxonomy): Eukaryota > Metazoa > Mollusca > Bivalvia > Mytilida > Modiolidae > Limnoperna > Limnoperna fortunei. The sequence continues at coordinate 56,484,107 of OX104122.1, read as the reverse complement.
CAATTAACCTAAGTAATTATGTACCCGCGCTTGGATTATATATTCGTTTTATTAAATTACCAATTCAAATTGTAAAAGCCAATTAGTAATCCGGTTTACGGTTTTAACAGGTGTGTAAAATAAACAGACGCGAATTAAGTAACAATACAAATGAAATTGTTAGTTTTGACACATGATTCGAGAACAAAATTAACTTCGAGACAACGAGGTTAAAATTACACTAATTAATATTGTACGGACTGCGAAAATCCATCGAGTTAAGCGAAATATCGAAACAACCGAGATCGACACATCCGAGGAAGAAATTCATTGTTGATATGGGAAAAATGCCGGGACTTAAAAATGATATCGACATAACCGAGGTATCGAGTCAACCAAGTTCGAGACAACGAGGTTCGACTGTAATTATTTTGTTATCATTCATTTTATTAATTTATTAATCAATCAAAGATTGACGATCGTTTACAATTAAAATAGTAACATATTATTAATATAATGATATTATTTTAGGATTAATATCTAATGGTTCATTTGTAACAGTGATACTTGTAGGATTTTTTTATGGTGAGTCCTGGACTCATCACTTTTGAGAATGGTGAGTCCCAAAAAATTTTCATGAGTCCCACATATCACAGATGAGTCCAGCTAAGTGCATGCATACACCCGTTTTCTTTGATGACCGACCCATTAAATGTCTTTTTATAAAAAGATATAATATGGCTTACTAGTATGTTTATGTCATGCTATGTTATATTAGTAGTTAATGTAGTGGAGTTTTGCAGTCTTCTGGAGTATGATTGAACTGCATTCATTACTTGAAACATGCTGATGTTTGCCCATTAAAGAGAGACTTGTGTATTACAAGTTACCTGGCTCTTCTTAGAATTGAATTTCAGATGCTGACATTAATATTTCTTCCAAACAACTCATAACCCCTCCCCCCTTTTTCAGATCCTAGTCTATAGCAGATTATCTTCTTGATATACACAAAAATTAAAAGTTTATAAGATAACTAATCTAATGTTCATATTGAAGATATCTTTTACCGGTCAAGAATTCTTACTTTAAAAAAAGCGTAAGAATTGCAACTGCAAGGTTCCGACCGTGTATTGAAATTTGAAAACACGAGTGTATTATCAACGCTTAAATTTATCTGTAAAAACTGTCCATCAATACCGAACGTTTATTGTTTAATAAACATCTTAATTAAGGCAAATTTGCCGCCCGAGTGATTGCTACCTGCTGAGAATCAGACGAAACAGGTAAACATCGATCGCCATTTGTAAGAATATGTAATCACGCATCGGAGACGGAATTGACATGACGGAAATTCGTACGCGTCCGACAACTGACATGGACGCGTACTGGGACGCGTTAGATGTTGAAAAGGCGCGTCCAGAACTGAAAAGACGCGTACAATACGCATCTAGACGCGTTGCGAGGATCCCTGTGTAATATCATTTTTTTCAATCAACCTTTGGTTTTTTTAAATAACTCTATTTATTTTATAAAAAATTATATATATTCAATCCATGACCCATATGTCCTATTACAGTATGGCCGAGTTGTCTATGGACAAAATGTCCATGGCCAAAATCATACTACGGCCGAGGTGTCCCTAAAGCACTAGTAGCAGGTCCATTCTTCCTCGGTCGATTCGTCTCCAGACGATCTGTCCCCTAGTCCATTCGTCCACTATTTCTTGGTCAATCCGACCCCAGTTAATAATAATGCTAATTATATAACTAATTTGAATTTTGTTTTAATTGTTTTGAATTGGATAAAGTGTACAGCCGAGGAACCGGTTATTGCGCGTCAGGTGATTCCGCACATTTAACATATCTTCCAACTTAAGTATTTTTATTTAAATATAGATCAGTGTGCGAAATAAGCCACACGCCAGACGCCCGAGGCATGTAAAACCCGACTCGGGCCTCTGAACATCAACAGAAAGAACGCCCGAGTGACGTGTTATTTCTAATTACTCACTCGGACCTAACAACTTTAATATGAAGAACGCCCGAGTTGTGTTGTGCAATCGATAAACCGTTTTGCTCACTCGGCCATTCAATCGATGTTTTCTTTATATAAATTTGTGTATTTTCGTGAATAAAAGTGGAAAATCCCTTATTTATTAATTGATTTATGATGCGCGCGCATTTGGTGCAATCGGAAAATCTCTGCTGCTTAGATTGCCTCGTTTCAAGCCATCACAAGTTCCAAAGGACACTCCACGTGGAAGAAAACATACACACTTAGGTAAGGAGATAATCGTTGTTATTTTATTTCCTTCTAATTAGTAAATTAGAAATCCTCAGGCAACTTTTCTGTTCACGGTCAAGGAAATCAAGAATGTTCGGATAACCATATTTTTTAGTTTTAATTAATAGTTCACCCAACATCGCGTTTACACACCGGAAATGCACGAACAGTATTTGTAAGTTCTATTATGTTGTAAATACAGTGTTTGTACGTTTCTCATTTTTCACATTTGTATTTGTCTTTTCAGAATGACTTAACAAGGTGTTACTCTGACACTTCAGATGATGATAATGAGATGAGTGAGGACATGGTATTCAGCATGTTAAACAGTTTCAACCGGGACACAACTGGACACTGATATTAATAAAAATAAATGAATAATAACTTAATTTGCTTTTTATCAAATTTCACAATAAATTTTTTGGGCCTTCAATCTGTCTTCGGGCCTGTAAGTTCCTTCATTTTGTAGGCCCAAATGGCCTTTACTCTTAAATTCTTATTGCACAGACTGATAGATTTTATTTAACTTTCTATAGACAAATTGTTGTCTTTTTATTACATTTTTGGATGTTTAATTCTGCAGCGTAATTTTTATAAACATTTGTTTCTTAAATATCATAAAAACACTAACCTGAAACACACGATCCTTAAAACTTCAATCAATCTTTAGTATATCAATAACTGTTTGATTTCTTATATTGTAAAAATTTAACTGTTTCATTAATGTTTAACTTTAGAATTGTTACATATAAAAATATTTTCTTAATTCAATCATGTATTTATTTTTTATGCACATGCACGATATCACCGTACATACCATTGCAGTCTTCACGCTAAACTTTTTTGGTCACAGGCCAACTGGGCCTGTACCTACAAAATTGTACAGGCCCACAAGAAAATTAACAAGCCAAATTTTTCATGTAAATTTTTAGAAGGTCAATACTAAGTCTAAAAAATATTCAATAAAGTTTAAATAATTTTCAGTCATTTATTATCATTTTGAAAATGACATTAGTATTGTCTCTCGGGGAATAGAAGAAGGAGAACTTACTTTTATCATTAAGTGTTGGTATTTTCAATTTTATATTTATATGGGTTTATCATAAGCAATTTAACTTAAGTTATTCATAAGTACTACTCAATGAAAGACCCAAACACACAGTTTTATTAACTTTTTTTATCCCACATTTCCATAAATATTCAACATAAAAAGAATCAACTGCCACAAGACTGTTAAAAAAATAATAAATGTTTCTATGTTATTATTACATAAGTTATAATTGAGTAACATAAAGTAGAACTAAGAAGTAGAAAATTGATACATTGTCAGACAAATAATATTATGCATTTAATGTAAAATGCATTACTTAAAATATTTATACAGATCAAAATTAAAGTTTTTAATAGTTATTGCCAAAGTCTTGGCTGTTTAAATCTTTACAACACTCATTTCAATAGCAGCGCATCGTTATTTGCAATCTCCGGCCCTATGTTCATATCAGCTCCAGAAATTCCCATAATATACTTTTGCTTTGAACTGGTATCTGCTCTTATTTTCATGCAACCCTTTATGTTTATGGTACAAGTTATATGGGAACCAGCTTTACTAAGACTGGTTACAAAATTTATTGAACTAATGGGACCAGTTTCATTTTACCTATCTATTATGGCTTTGTTTTTGCAAGAAATTAGGCCTAAATTAAAAAGTTGTATGTTTCCCCATTCCCCGACCGACCCAGCCACAGTCTCAAAAAATTTGTTTGGTCAAAGTTTGGGATTTTTTTTCAGCAAAAAAGGAAGTGTGGATCGTGTCTCAATTTCAAACTCAAAATGGCCGAAAGAATTGGCCTGTCGGCCTCTGTCAAGTTAAAATTTCCCAATGGGCAATCAAAGAACATTGTTTTAAGTAGACTATATAGCTTTAATATAAGCACTATATGGAAAGAAGTACTAGAAGACATATCGTACTTGCAACTGAATAAAACAGATGATGTCCGCGTCCAAGTTTGTGACAAATTCTGGATGAACATCTTCGAACCGGACTTTTATGAACCAATAAGCATTGTGTATAAGTTCGATCAAACTTTAAAGTACGTGTTATTCGAAATTACCAAAAAAAAACACCTTCCTACCTACCAGTCTTGAAAAATGTGGGTAGGGGATTGGGGAAACAAACATTTTTTTAATTGTGGCCTTACGATATGGCAAGTTAAAATAAAAAAAATTATACCCATCTCTGGCGGTTTTTGATTATCAAGATGAAATAACAGCTTATTTTTTGGCACACGGGCATCCATAGTTCAGAGTTTTAGAGGCCCAAACTTAATTTCACCCGCCGCGGGCATTGGACTACCGGTTTAATTCCAAGACTGCCCTTGTTTACATAAAACCAGGTCATGCTAAACAAAATGACAAAATTAAATACTTTGCAGACGAACTTTAACAAATTGGGTTGTATGTTTTAAAAATAATATATATCCAAAATAAAAACATTCAGTTTTCAATTTCATGATTAAATATTTTTTCTGAAACTAAAAAAAATTTACAAACATTTCTTAAGTGCGCGATAACACTAGACTACTCTGTAATTCAAATTAGTTTAATTAAATAAGTTTTAACAGTTAGTAAGCTCAAAGACTTTCTCAACCGAAAATATTAATTGGGACTCTAAATCGTTGGATATATATATAATGGTTTGCAACATGTATGTTCATTTTGAAAATGGAGTATCCATGCCAGTTTTGTTCCAGCCATGGTTCTCAAGGCAAAACGAACATGTTTGACTTCCAGGGAAACTTTCGTCACAAGTTGGACAGGAAATGATATGCCTAGGTTAACAGCAATCTGACCTGTTTGGGAGTGTTACATAAAAGGATATATATGTTTGAATTTAATTGGTCATTGTTACAAACAACTAATTTCACACTTATTAAAAAATTTTAATGTGAACTGAACACTGCAATTGAGTTCATCTAATAAATAAGTTGATTTGTAGTTTTTTACAATCAGATGAACAAAGCCAAACAGTTTTCCCCCAGGAATTTTGGATACCTCAGTTATATCTTATTAAAGGGTCTCTGGAAGAGTAAGCAAAACCTGCTCCATGTGTGGCATCTGTCATATTACTCAAGTTAAAATCTTGTACAATGTAACTAGTCAAAACTGTCATGATATCTGTGTGTTGTAAAGTTCTTCAAAATTTGCTCAGAAATGCCCCAAGTAAAATGGTCAGCCACCCTACTCATATACAATGTACCTATGTTTTGCTGTAGGATTATAAATGTCCACTTTGATTTATCCCATTTTAAAGTTGAATACATTGTACCTTCTATATAGTATTAAATCTAGATTTTTTTGGCAAAAGTTTCAATTTTTGTTTCAGGATGAGAACATAAAGCAATGTCTTCCAAGTACATATACACAATCACAATATGATCAGAAAGATACAGAGTGAGTATAACTTAGAGGTCATAACAGAAGCACAATTGAATTAGCTACAATAATGTAGCTCCTTTTTATGGACATTTATTATAGCTACAATTGAATTTACTTTAGCCTTAATATGTTAAATGTACAGCCAGTGGGCAATATTTTAATTTTATTCAGTATAATATTGCATGATTTGTTAAAAGTTATCCCTAAGTACTGTATACTTATTGTGGGCATTAGTAGTGATAAATGACATTGCTAGTATATTTGTATCATTATTTTTTTATTATTAATAACTATTATCTACAAAGGTTTCGGATATTTATGATCTTTTATGTGTATCTCTTATATGTGCAAAAGAAGTTACTCGATGATTTGTACATTAGAAACTACATGTAACATGGAAAATGATTAAATTGTGTTAGTTTGAATAGGGTTAAATGTCAGGTTCAGAAATTTTTCCGATGTACTGTGTCAACCAGTTTTTATTGATTTCCCAGTGAAAATTCTAGACTTTATCATGAATTTCAAATTTGACGCTCTCCATACATGTATGACACATTAGGTTTCTATAAGCATAGATCTTAGTGTGAGGTTACAATAAGAATTCAGATGTAATTACAAAATCAACTGAAACAACACAGCTCTGTTAAGATTTTATTAATTTTTATGCCCAAGAGGTATGTATGCTCAATAAAATGACTCGTATAATTTTATGTCAATTTTATTTCTTTACATGCTGTTTTTAAATATATATCTTATTTAGTTACATAAGCATTCTCTGGCCTCTAAGAGTCATATAAAAAATTTTAAATGATAGACATATTAGAATCAAAATTGATAATTGGACTTAGGCTCTATATGAATTAGAACATTGTCAGTCTTCATATTTGTCATACTTGTCTCGCAAACCCTGGGTATAAAATATTGACAAATATGAGGCTTGACCATGACACATATAACATGAGCTTATTTCCAATACAAATTCGTATGTAAGAACGCTAAGATTACTACATGTAGTCTGAACTTGACTTTGAACAGGATGTACCAGGATCTAACTTGACAATGATTGCCAGTTTTTTGCTAAATGTTGGGAACTTCTAGTAGATACTCTGATTTTCCTGTGATTTTTCTAATTAAATCTGGATGCCATGGTATAGCTAAAAAAATGGCTAATAATGGCTTAAAACAAGAATGTTTTAAGCAGTAGAATTTACAGTGTCCCCAGCTAACCCTACTTAGTGACACCATTTATTTATATTTCAGAATGATCATTGGGTTATCAGTTGCACTAGGACTATTTGGGATTGAGCTGATAGGATTTATTGGAGGTATTTCCATGTTTTTGCCCATGCAGAGCATGTTATGTATCCTTTATTTTATGTTCAGGTAAAACAAGTGTGGACCGTGAGCACGCTCACAAAGCGATTACCCCCCCCCCCTTCTTTACTCTTTCAAGTCCAATTATCTCCCCTTAATGATAATCGAGGTCAATAAAAATCCTTCATACACATCTACATATAATGTACTTCCTTTATGCTAAGTTTCATTAAATTTCATCAAGCGGTTTTTAGGAGTTGAGTTTACAAGGGATGTGGACAGATGGATCAGACAGACAGACAGGGTGATTCCTTCTTAGTATATACCCCCCAAACAAGTTTGCGGGGGGTATAAAAATTGGAAGAATGGCAATGTCTTGTTTAGTAATGTGGGATGATATCTGATATACAAACAATGATTGGTTTTAATCCCTCTGCAAGTGTAAACTTTATACATGTATGTCCATCTCAAAATATAAAGAACAATCCTTAATACAAACAGACAGACTCTTTTTTTATTTTATTTTTATTTCATCTGTGGCTTTTGTGTATACCCTTCTATTACATTTATTAATAATATATGGTTGCTCCATCTTTTGTAAGGCCTCCCTTAGCCTGAAATGCAACATCACACATTTGTATAGCATCTTAAAAAAAATCTACCTCAAACTAAAGTTTCCTCCTTCCATAATCTCAAATTTCTGTGCATAAGTTATGACCTTTAAAAAAGTCCTTGGATTACTACATGTTACAACAAGTAAATTTAGGAGACAACTCGCAAATATGATTGGACTAGTTTATGTAGTGACAAATCTACTATTGATTTCCAGTGTGTCAAAACTGGGGTTACTATATACATTTAGCCTAAGCCTGACTTCAGACAGGTGTGCCTGGATCTTAATTAACAAGGATTGCCAGTTTTTTGCCAAATGTTGGAAATTTCTAGCAGATACTCTAATTTTCTTTGATTCCCCAATTAAATCTGGATGTACAAACTTACCAATAATGGTAAAAAACCCCAGTCAGACACAAAATTATTGAAATTTGTTTCTTTAATATTGCAATATATTTGTAAAAATAATTCCACAAATACTTTATACACCCTTTGCCTGTTTAATGTTCTCAAATATTCTTGAAACAAATTTATCCTTGACATGTTCCTAGCAATTATGGCACACACAGGAGCTGCCGTAGCATTATCTTACTTTATACTATGGTCTTGGCCTTGTTATAGATACTGGTATATCTTCAGCTTCTCGACTGCCTTGCCAGCATTTACAGAAATATGTATCATGATTTTAATTGGATGTTGTAGAAAAGGCTTATTATAGCTCAAATTCTGTATTAGATTTTGTTATCAGTTGTCTCCCCTTTTTTCTTTTTTTAAATTAAACATGATTTAGCATTCTAAAAATAGTTTCTTGTACAGAAATGAAAATCACCAAAAGGGGAGATAACTTTATTGTAGTAAACAAATGTCATGTTATCCTTGACCTACTTTAACAGCTTGTGCAGCACATGCTTCTGGTGCAGTGGCGCTGGTGTATTACCTGTTTCAGTATTGGCCATGTTATTATTACTGGTATATTTTTGGATTCTGCAGTGCCTTCCCAGGTTTTATGGAACTCTTGACCATGTTGGGTGTGGCATGTTTTCATGTAGAGTTGTGATTTTTTTGCCCAAGTAACGGTGTCAGGAAAAACTTTATTAAAAAATGTAAAATTTATGCAGCATGGTTTTTAAAGAGTTTAGTACATGAATACTTTGGAGAAGGAATATAATCTTTAAATTAAACCTTCTGTAATGTATGCTTATGTTACCACCATATCTATATAAATATATGTGAAGTCTTTTGATGACTTCAAAGTCTGTGTGAGACCGTTTTACGGTAGTCAAGGACGTAAAAAAAACCCATAAGTAAGTAAGTGATGACTTGATGCTACCAGTACATGTACTTACTGTCAAAAGAAATAATGAAATACATGTAGTAGATGGTAAAGAAATGTTAATTTTTGAGTTCAAATATTATATTTTTGCACTGAACATAAAAAATGGTTGAATATTAATGGTAATGTTGTGAATATAGTTCAACAATTGTATGATACTAGTATAATGTCCAAGAAAACCATTTGTTATATTGTGTTAAAGAAAATTTCCGTCCAATGGGTGATTTGTTTTGTAGACATATAATGTACTACATATCAGAAGTTTAGTTGATGCCAATCATATCATGTCACATGACATTAGCAGCAATATGATATGACTCTGTAGGTTTATATGACTAACGAATTTATACATAACACAAAGTTGATGTATTTTATTAACGTTTAGATCTGAATCTAGATTAATGTGTATAGAGATATGGTAGGCGCTATTTGTTATAATTGAGTGAAAAAAATGTCTAAGAATCGTTACAACTATGTATAAGTATTTTGCAGTAGAGAAGTAAAAATGTTAATTTTTTAATGAATTTGAAAGCCAGACAACATTTTCATTTCAACTGAAGCTCTATTTGCTAAAAAGCTAATACTATTAACATGTTAATGTTTGTTCAAAAAGGCAAGGATGAAAGTTGAATGATTAATTTTTATTCATGTACAAATACTTTTTATTTAAGAAAATTGTTTGTAAAAAAAAATGGTTGTTTGACTGTTCTGAATACTTAAACAGAAGATATACATAAAGTAACAGTTGTATTTATGATTGTAGATTTTTTTATAATAAATTATAATTATTTTTAGAGCATTGTTCTTTATTGTATTCAGTGTTATTGTTCCAGACTTGCTGTTTCTTTGAAACATTTTTTTATACAGTTATGCTATTTCCCTGAAAACTTGTGCATCTAGGAAGGTAATTTTGTTTTTGGAAGAAACTGATTAACTGAGGTTTTACATACAGTGTGTTGACTGTATTTCAGATTTATTCTTGACAAAAACATGATAATAAACAGTGATTGAAATTTAGATAAAATCTATTAGTTATTGGGATCACCATGTTTATATGTCTGGGTGAAAGTCATGTCCACTTCATAACTGAATTTGATGGATAGCAATGATAATTGGTTTTGATATCTCGTCTGGACCAATGGTCAATGTGAATTTTTGACATCTGACTTGGGGTTTGGTATCAGTTAACTTAAATACTTTTCCACATTTGTGTTCAAGAATGTCTTACTATACATAAAAGATGACAACAACAAAATGTTCATTTATGCTTTGGCGCTGCCATTTTAACTCGTAGCAGACAATTCCTTACACTGCCCGTCTAAGATATGTCACCAACGTCCAGCTATAAGCAGACAATTCCTTACACTGCCTGTCTAAGAAATGTCACCAACTTAAAAACTCTTAGCAGACAATTCCTTACACTGCCTGTTTAAGACATGTCACCAACTTCCAGCTATAAGCAAACAATTCCTTACACTGCTTGTTTAAGTTATTTTACTGAATTTCAACTTTTACACTGTTTCTGTTGGTAATTAATGGAAATGGCCAGGAAGAAACTTTATTCAAAATCAATTTTACAAACAACAAATCAAGGAATGAACTTATGGGAACAAAATCTGCCAATTAAAAGGTATGGATTATTCAGTAGGTGCAGAGATTTTAGCCTTTTGTTACAGCTACAATGAGCATACCCTTTTTCCAAATCTACAAAAAGGTTCTTTATCTTGCAATAATGTTTCTGTCTCTACACATGTCACCTACTGTCCATTGGCCAGCCTATCCATATCATGACCTTACAATGCTCCAACAAGAGGGAATTCCCCATTCCCACCTAGGGATAAGATGGACAGCTCCGTGAGTTGAGCACCGGGATGGACTGTTCATGAAGAAACATGCATATCCATTTAAACTGTCTGAATTTTATCAATAATACAGCTTCCAATAATGATTTATCAAGTCATCCATCCTTAAGAGACTTGCATACACCTGTAAAAGAGAGGAGCCTCCATTTTCTTTTGAATAAAAATTAATAGAAAAATACTGAGAGAATTGGACCTTAGTAGTTTGAAGAATTTACTTCTGAATCCAGGGTGGCATTCTTTTGTCATTTCACACAAAGAAAACTTAGCTGCACATATATGAAATTTATTTTAAAATGACATGATTTAGTACCGGTAATCATATGTAAACTATTTTTGAACTCTTTTAAATCCTTTGCCAATCTTATTGGAGCGATGTATGTTATAATGTTTATACAAGTAGTCCAATCGTTTTTTCAACTGATGAAATTTTGTTGGATATAAACTTCTCAGGGTATGTTGTTGAAACTGCAGTCTTCTAATGATACGTTGCATTTCATTGCCCCTAAATCCACGAAGCCAAGATGGCCCCCTCATCAGATCCACAGGTCTCAAATTTCCATCTCCCAATATATCTAAAAACAAAGAATACATACTTAATTGCTAGTGTTTCTTTTATTTCACACCTATAACTGTATGGTTTATGTACCACACAAACTTTGATACAATAACAAAAAACTCCAATGATTGATTACTTCAAGCAATGGTTACCTAAATACAACAAACAATTCTTCCACTTTCATAACATTTTTCTGCTGCATCAATGGTCTAGTTTTTATTGGGGAAAGAAGTCGGAATACCTGGTGAGAACGTCGGACCTTTTCTATCAAAGTAACAATATAGGATTAAACGCGTATTTTCGGTCATTTATTGATGTATTAATAAGGTTGACTCACTCACAAACAATTGTTTTAAAATATTTACTATCTTTTCCCTACATAAAATTCCATTACAAGTGTACATAATATACACAAAGAACTGAAGATGCAGACGTGGTTTAGAGGGAATAACTTGCATTGACACTAGATATATTTTACGATTTGCCAAGGATTATAACTGAAAACACAAGAAGAGAGAAAAACAAACAATATTTTCGTGAACTCCGTATACAAATGTTCCTCACACCACATTTTATATGCAACATAATGTGGGAGGTTATAGCATTTCAAATGCAATGTAAACCTAGCTAGACATTCTTTTTTTAATTGGAGCAGGTAAAACATAAGTTGTCATTGTTTGATAGATTTATTAGTTAATATGGAAGGAGCAGTGCTGAAACATGGAGTGGCAAAGCCGTGCATCTTTCTCATCTTGTTGATTTGTTGTGACTGAGAAAATAGAAGATAGTTTTACGGCTATTGTGTCTATTTGAAATGATTTATTTATACTATAATTTAAATTAATAGAAACATTACATTTATAAGTATTGTTTAAATATGCTCCACACTCGAATTTCGTCCATACTCAAATTAGACTATTTCCCTTCATTCAGCAATGTGAACAATGAAACAAATGATTCCATAATAATAATTTACAGCTGCTTCAACTAAAGAGCTTTCCCTTTAAGCGATACATTGCTCAAGATATTTCTATCGGCAATATTCGAGTGTACAGGCAAAATTTATTGTCTGAAGTGTACACACAACACATGGTTGCCATATTTGTTTACGTTTAGCAATAAAACAGTTGTTCCCCAACAGTCGTTTATGAAAGTATGAACAGATCTGGGAATAACTGATTAAGGCATTTTACCAATCAAAAATACATGTAAATATAAATGTAAACAAAGTAAGATTAGAATTATTACATGGAAACTGCATACTTGAACTACAAAAATATCTATCACTAACTTGTAATGAACCATAAGGAACACCACTGAACACATTTCATTGGCAGTTGACTATATACATCTGATTCATAAATTAAGATATAACTCTACTGTATTTGATGGCTTGCTGGCATCAGTTGGTGATTTGATGGTCACATATTGAGTTGACCGTTTACTTGTAAGGGAAACCAGTACTAAACAGATTATCAAGCATCAAATTCTTACATGATGCTGAAAATTTTTCAAATACCTTAAAGGTTTTCTTCATTCTAATGCAACCACAATTTAAATCTGACAAAATTTATTAGCACCTTTTTTTCACTAAAAGTTACTACAGTGTACATAAATTCTGTCGGAAACCCACAGCCAGTTACATTCTTGCTATGGTACTTTACTTAAATACATGTATACACATAAGACAAATAATAATTTACAAATATAGATAGGTTCAATCGTTCTAAAGAACGATAAATAGGCTTTCCACTTTAAGAGAAGACCTTAAATAAATGACCTTGAAAGTAAAAAGCTAAGTAACATACGTAATTTGTCTATAAGAACAAAAATTATTAAAAAAACTATTTAGATATATTTAAAAATAAGAAAGGTCATTAAATAGGACATAAGAAAACTTGAATGACCTTGACAACTGATCTTTACGTAAATATTACTTATAGACAATAGCATTAAAAGAATAAGCCATTCAAAATACATAAAGGTTTCAGTTCTGAATCTATTATAGTAAAGGAGGAGATCTGTACACAACACAATGTCAAAAATTAGAACATGACCTTGACCTTTGACCTTGTGACCTTTTTCAAGGTCACGGTCAATAATGACCAACAGTAAAATCCCAAGTCTATATCACCTCTGGTTCATGAGTTACAATGGTACAAAATATACTTGCAGTAAAAAAGAGGAAATAACTCCTATAAGGAGTCGTAAAAATGCTATAAGGAGTCGTAAGTAACAAATTGTCGCAATCAATAGCTGACCATTCTACAACAACTTTTATTGCGACATCTTTTACGGTCTCAAAGTTTATCTGTACACAAGCTTTTTTGTGACAAGTGAAATAACTCTGTAAAGAAAAGTGTTCGGTGAGCCAGGGTAAACTGCGAAAGCATAATGTCTATTACACCCATAGTACAAAATGTCTTTACGACATGTTGCGAAACAAAATTTATAATTGAAAAAGAAACTTGGAGGAAAAAAAAAGAATAAACAGACGAATAACAGGAAAGCTTTCTACTCGGAAAGGTGGAAAGCCTTAATTACAGAGTAAAGAAATAAGTCAAGGAAAACAAATGTTGCAAATAATTTTTTTTAAATGTAGTAACACACTGTGAGTTCAACTAAAAGGCACAATGAGGACTATTTTGTTTAGCATGACTTTGTGGAGATAATATAGGATTAAACACTGGGTTTTAGGAAATTATCAATGTGTAAACTCCGGCGACTCACTCACAAACTAAATAAAGTCCGAAGGACTTTATGTCAAGTTTGTGAGGGAGTCGCCGGAGTTTACACATTGATAATTTCCTAAAAACACAGTGTTTAATCCTTATAATTCTGTGAAATAACCGTTGCGATTTTTAAAACAGCAAAAACAGTTACAGAAACCCATCTAGACCTCAAAACGTATCTAGGCCGGAAATCGTAGGGATATGCAAAACAAAGTAACAAGGGATCGCGGTTCTGCAGAATATTGATAGGAAAAAAAAAACAAAATGAAACACTAAATTGTATTTATATTATATTTTATTTGAAATCTCAATTGATTTAATTAGAAATCATTGGGGCAGAGAAAACATTGTCCCCTCTCCATGACGATACGCTAGGAGGACGCCATCTTGTTTACAGTGGATACTGAAAGTAGTCCGCTCAGAGGAAATATAATATAAATAAATTACAGCATGAATAGAATTATAAGAAAAGAAACACATCCTACAAGCAATTGATAGTCATGCATATTAGGTGCATGCCTTAAGGTAAGCTTTACCTATATAATCGTTTTGTCCAAACAAAGCATGTTGCTTGTCCCACCTGTCCTTCTTCTGCTTCACGTCTTTCAATTGTGGTAAATCGTCTACCTTTGGAAGAGCCCCTGAAAAAATTTACATGATGTACATGTACAGTATTGGATTTAAAAAAAAAGAAAAAAGAAACGTGTATTAAATGAGGATTCACTTTCCATAAGACAAAATCAATGATTAAACATAACTAACAATAGTGAACTCTAATTAACCCCTAGAATGAAACCAGTTTCTCCAGAAGGGTGACCCTGCTATGTACATGCAAATAGTCAAATTGTCAAGACCTCTCTGACCAAGTATAGCAAACATTAATAATTCCTAAGCTTTGTGGTAATTGACTATATTGTGTATACCTGTACATGTTAGCTACAATAATGTAGCTCCTTTTTCTAAAAAAAAGGGGGGGGGAAAGCTACTGTACATGTATACCTACAATAACTTAAAGGAATATTGTTCTCATTAACTACCACACAGAATAATTTGTGTCTTTACTTTTACAAAGGTTTTGCAATAAAACATTTATAAGATACATGTGTTCATAAAGTACCTCCTGCAAATAATTTGTTTTCCCACCCATAATGTTTAGGCCAGGGTTCTCTGTATGGTGATTGTGGTTCATACATCTTATCTCCCTCTCCAATTACAGCGCCATCTTTTCTGTGGACAGACTGCGGCTCTTTCCTAAATTTTGATGCCATACATCTTTTCTGGATAACTGATGCACATGCTGATAAAGCAGGATATTGGATTGATGGCTGTAGTAACTTATTTAAAATTTTAGAGGAGTCTAAAGTTTGAGCTTGCAAGTTTGTTGTTCTAACCACTCTACACATCAGACAAATACCGCGGCTAATAATACTCATTTTGATCTAATACCTGTAAAATATATTATATAGTAATCAATTGGAACAGGCTTATTTTTTAACATACATGTATTAAAAATTACTTTTTTTATTGCAAATGTTTAACGAAACTTAGAAAAAACCCTTGATCAATTCCATAAAAGCAGGTGCAAAACTTTAATACATGTGCAAGCTTTCTGTGCAGTTTCAGAGATCTAGGCCAAATTTTACTGCCATTATAATCCAAAGTTATTTTTGTAAACAAAAAAAACAGAGGTTACTATTATTCATTCTATCAGAGATCAGGATTGAAAATTATTGAAAATTGAGAGTTAAGGAGTTATAAGTACACAATATAAATACCATATTTTACTATGGAAAATCACACTTTTAAGATTAAAACTAGAATTGTTTTAGGTTACTAAAACTGATTTCTCCCCTTTATATGAAAATTGTGTAATAATTTTTATCTGGAACTATGTTGTGATTGTGTTTCTATAAAAAAAATGACAATGTTGTTAAGATGACAATGGTGGGTTTTTTTGGGGTGGGGGTGGGGGGGGGGGGGGTGGGGGGTGGGGTGGGCGGAAGGGGTAGGGTAAGAGGTCTGTTATTTCTGGGTTGTTATAGGTCAAAATATGACAGAAACTCATACTTTTTGGAGGTCTAAAACAATGTTCTATATACCTACATGTGTACAAAGTTTTATTTATATAGGAAAAAGCAAAACTTTATAAAACAAATGAAACCTAAAATGGGGAAAAAACAAATGTAATTCTCAGATGGGACAAACCAACAGGGACAAATGGTTCAGGATGAATAAATTATATATGCAAAAAAATTTCTTGGTGGAACGGTTCAGACACAAACATACATGTACCTCAAAAAATAATACTTAAGAATATAAGAACATTATTCTGCACAGTTTTTTTGTTACATCAAGGTATAAAAACTATTGAGCATACTTTGACATTACTGTAGTCCATTGGGCACACCATGTAAGTTATCAGGTCCTCTGAACACACTGACACAGAATCAGAGAATATATAATTAGACACAAAAAGGTGACGTCTGGTTGTCATCAATAGAGCATAGTGTGGTGTGAATCTGGTGTGAGAAATATGTCATACAGTTGTCTTATGCAGTGACCTTTAGGGCATCCAAGGTCATACATTGAGGTATGATATACATCGTCTGGTGCTAACCTATCTACATACCAAATATCTAAGTCCTAGGTCTTAAAACAAAAAAAGTTCTTTTGAAGGTCAAAGTCAAAGGTCAACCATGTTGGTACATGACACATAGTCTTGTGGTAACCTACCTATGTATAAAAAGGCCTATGTCAAGAGACAAGAAAAGTTATTTTCTGTTTAAGACTACATGTAAGGTAAAAAAACATTAAAAAATGACCTTGAGGTCCAAGGTCAAGGTCAAACATGTTGGAATAAGACACATCGGCTTGTAGTGACCTATATGTACCTACATTCAAAATATCTTAGGCCTATGTCAAAAGACAAAAAAATTATGGCCCAGACAATAATATGGTTCAAAATATCATCAAAAATTACCTTGAGGTCAAAGGTCAATCATGTTGGTACGCAACACATTGTCTTGAAGTGATCTACCTACATACCAAATATCTAAGGCCTATGTAAAAAGACAAAAAAGTTATGGCCCGAACATGACTGGTCCAAAATATCATAAAAAAATCGATGAAAAACAGAAATGGCCAGATTTCGTTAAACGAGAAGTTGGTAAGCGACAGACCTGAAATCGAATCCCACGTTATGGGACACCATGCTGATGCTGCATACCAAATTTCAAGAGGCTGTGATTAGTAGTTGCTGAGAAAACTGTTACGAAAATATTTTCACCGCCCGCACGCTGCTCGCCTGACTTTCAATATTTTAATACCCGGATTTTCACTCAGTGAAATCCTGCCAAAAATAACCTTGAGGTCAAAGGTCAACCATGCTGGCATGCGACACATCTGCCTGTAGTGACCTGCTTACATATGAAATATAAAGGCCTACTAGCATGTCAAAAGACAAAAAAGTTTTGGCCTGGACAAGACAATGGTCCAAAATATCATCAAAAATGACCCGAGGTCAAAGTTCAAAGTCAAAGGTTAATCTCTAAGGCCTTTGTCAAAAGACAAAAAAGTTATGGCCTGGACAAGTTTCGCTGAGAAGAATAAGATGAAGAAATCATTTCAAAACACTATGTCTCCCTTCTATGAAGGGGAGACATAAAAAGGCAGCGTTTTAAAACACTCATTACACATAGAAAAAAAGTGTTGAATTCAATTTGCAACATATTGGATCTACAAAAGTAGCATAAGCAGGTTTCTAGCTATTAGTAGGATTTGAAAAAGAAGAGTGCACTTCTTTGCATATTTTCATATTTTTTGTGTGATTGGGGTGGGTGCAATTGTGTTGTTATTACTATTTAAATTATTGTTCTGTTTGTGTTATGGTCCTTTGATCTCATATTAAAGTAAATTTCAATTTTATTTTGATGGTGCATGTGTTAGCCTGTGTTCACCTGTGGCGTCATGTGGTAAGAAGTCACACAAGCCTTAAGATTTGGTCATTAGATCTGTCGTCTGTCTGAAGTTTAGTCTATTAATAATCCATCCATCTTGGTGCACATATTTAAAAACAATGCGATCCTTTCATATTTCTATGGTCAATAATAATAGTAATAATTAAAAATCTCGAGAGCTCAAGCATTTCTGCTATAATACATAGTTTCATTAATAAAACCTCCTATTCATGTTTATTTTCAACATCAGATTTTCATATTTTATTTTTTTAGCAAATTGCAAGGTTTCATCTTTAAACGCATTCTCCCGTGCACAAATTCCGCATGATAATTGTTTGGAATGTTTAAGTTACGTTTGACATGAAAAAAGTTGTACACCAATGCAAACTACAGTAAACTAAAAGAAAAATGTCTAAATTTTTGTTTTTTGGTCTTACCTTGATATATCGAGAATGTTTAAAGTTCTGTTTGAAGCTTTATTTGAAATACCCTTTCATTCCAATTTCATTGAATTGCCGACGCCATTTAAATCTATCTTATGGATTTATTTTTGGCAAAACAAATTTTCATTTGTTACAATTACGACAAAAGGTATTCATTCTGCCATTAAATGTAACTTGATTCTGTAATTTTGATTTACCATTAAATTCAAAATGTCAACTCCCAGTAAAATTTCACCTCGATATTTCAGCCATGGATTACTTCAGTGAAGCTAGTTTAATTGATTGAAAATAGGTATAGTCTTTGTGTTTATGTTAGTTTCATTATATTCCACATGTTAAAATATACAGAACTTCTGACAAAATTTTGCTCCAAGAAAATTCAACTGACAGATAAAACCTCTCATTTCAAATAATAAGAAAAAATGTAAGACAGATGAAAATGATAAATATAAACATGATAAACCAGAAATGGGAGGTTTTATGTTACAGAACTACCACAGGGGCTTGTAAAAATCGATTTACATGCGCTTTCAAATGATACTTGGTCAATTTTGTTATAGTGTGGGAGAAGGGAAGAAACAGAGTCTAAACCACCAATTTTCCAAAAAAAATTTAAAATATTACTTTACTCCTATCTACACGGGTTTGTAATTATTTCTGTTATGAATTGAATTATCTTCATAAAAAACCCTAACTTTATGTTTCTAATGTCATTTAACTCTCAAATTTTAATAATTTCTACCAGTTTAAAATGAAACGGACAATAACCCTGGACGGAAGTGGACTTTATTGTTACTGGGAAAGTGAGTACCGAAAGGCCTCAAAGATGACAAATGATAAAGTCACCACTTCTGTCCAGGGTTATTGTCCGTTTCATTTCATAGTAGGGTTTTTTATGAAGATAATTCAATTCGGAACAGAAATAATTACAAACCTGTGAAGATAGTGGTAAAGTAATATTTTAAACATTTTTTGAAAGTTGGCGGATATAGACTCTGTTTCTTCCCTTCTCCCACACTATAACAAAATCAACCCAGTATCATTCGAACACGTAAATAGATTTTGACAAACCCCTGTGGAACTACTACAATACATAGCTTACTCTTATTTCATATGTGTGTTCTTTTAGTGTTAGTTTTATATGAAACATGTATAACCCTAGTGCTTTTAAATGAATGTGTACTGTGTGCTTTTATTATTGTGAGTATGTGTTGTTTGCTTGTCTCTATGTGTCTATGCTTTGTTTGATTGCTTCTTTTATTGTTTACAACTATATATGTATTGCTGGTCTCTTAACTTAAAGCGTATGTACACTTCAACCTTGTTTCTTTAATAATACTGCTTAACATTGCTATATATATCTCTTGTTTTAATTGTGTGCTTACATATGCTTTGCCAGTCGCTTTTGATATTGTGTTTGTGTATACTTTGTATGTTTTCTGTATGAATTATGTAATTATTCGGTCAAAAGCTCATTAGAGCTTGTTTTGCTTTATTGTCTTACCATGCCGACGTAAAATAAAGCTTATTATTATTAGCTCTGCCCATTAAAGACTATTTTTAAGCAAGAATGATTGTTACCTTGTGATAGAATATATTATAATTATTATATATATTTATTTCTTCAAGGACTACCACATTTTACACAGATTACCTCCCCTAATAGCAAACTCCAGATATATCTAAATACCTGTAACAGGAGGGCCCGTAACAGGAGGACTATCTGCGTTGTAGGAGATAGTAGATATATAGCCAGTCAAAATCGACCGTGAAATCGGCTGAGCTAACGGAGTACTTCTTTAGCTCACTTGGTTAGAGGGCTGGCTGGCAATACGAGATCACGAGTTCGATTCGTCGTTATTTCAGTCATATAATATGCACTGAGCTGCTGTATGGAGCCCATACATGATAGCAGACATAGAAGTAGACAAGAAAAGATATGGGTTAAACCCACATCCAGAGATGTTCGATTTATATGTTATAGGTGTATCCCATTTGGTTTAATAGTTTTTTTTTCAATTTGTTTTATTTAAAATTTCATCATATGCTGTAAAGGGATGCAAATATAGACGATTGTGAAAGGCAAGAAATAATCATCTTGATTATAATATCTCAACTTTGACAAAAGTGCTGTAATAAAAACAAGTACTATCTTTACAAAAGATAGTCGACGCATTTAACTCTTAGAGATGTATGTAAAGTAGAACGGAAACTGAACAAACATCAACAATAAGAAAAAAAATTATCAAACGAAAGAAAGAGACAAGAAACAGTAACGTTTTCTCTCATTAATGTGTGTGTGTGGGGGGGGGGGGGGGGGGTTAAATAATCAACGTGCTGCGAACTGTATCCAATTAAAATAAGGCTAAGAAGGTTGCTGCATTGGTATTAATCATGGACTTTTAAAACATATTATTAAACAATATGGTAATTATCAAAAAGAGACTTTGCAATTAGAGCGGCTCCATCTCCTGTCTGCACGTGAATGACGACGGACGCAAAGAAAGAAGATATAGGCATTAATGGCTTTAAAAATCATAGAGCTAACAATAAACATATTAAAATATCCTCAATGAAAAGCTATTTCATAAGTTGAAGACCACAACGGTAAATAAAAGAAATATAAACCTTTCTATGTTTTTTCTTTCGATGTAGCAAAAATATTTATACTGGAAAAAAGTTAGTTAACATTTTAAAACTTCAAAACAGCACTTATTTTTTTTAAAGAAATTTCATAAGCAAATATGTACTTACATGCATCAAGTATTATTCATTACAGTTTTCTATTTTATTAATTTAACTATCTTTTAAAATGGGAACTTCAAAGTAAAACATTTTAATTAGAATTGTATTAAAAATGAACACAAAATTTCAATTCAATGCTAATTAAATATGAATTGAAATATGTCATGTGTTCGCTATTCGGCCAAAAATAGGGGGGAGATAAATAATTGCAACGGAACCATCAGCGAATTTTATCCTCAATTATATGTGTGTATAGTAAACCTGTGTTATCGAACCACTGTGTCTCATGTAAGTCATTTGGCGTTCCGATAATTACCAATGACCTAATTACCTTTGAGTAGAATTATTTGTATGACAATTATTTCCCGAGAGAGAGAATTTAAAATATAAAAAAAACAATTAGAAGAAGAGTCTTAGTTTGCAAAACAATTGATGAGATTATTAACTTCTACAATTATTTTTCAACAATATAAACTGTTGATGACCTTTATTCGAACGTAACTGAATTTTTTTATCTGTTGTATTATTATTTATATATATAAAACTTGCTTCGTTAAAATATCTTAACATCAAAATATTTAAATCTTGAATTAAATAAAAAGCTATATCTTTTGTGCTTTTTTTTTATTATTGAGAAATTTCTTTTCCCTCCTAATTTCTACCACATTTTTCACTGATTCAGACATCTTTTTTTTTAAATAACATGCCTGTTTGAAAAGTCTAATTTTGTATATATAGTTTCTTCTCACACAGCCAATAATACAATTGGTACAGAGAAAGTAACAAATAAACAAACAAAACAACAGGCTATATACAGTATATATCAAAATCATAATCTAATTTAGCAATTTTAGCGCCTTATTATGCGAGTCTGATTGGTCTTTCATTTTTACCTTTCATCAAAGTGCAGTGTCAGGTAATAAATAATCAATTAGCAAATAAACAAGGCACATCCAAATACAATTACATCTCAGAAATGTCTCTGCCCCCTCCCTTAAAACCACCACTACCACACACGAATCTTCACGAGAGTTTGAGATTTCGAAACCGTCAATAAACAAAACCCAGGGAAATTATGTTCAAGATGACAAATTTTCTGCGTAAAAGTTCCATTTTCTACCTTATAAATTATGAAATAATCCAGAAATAAGTTTTCTGGATGAGTGGTCACAAGCGCGTTAAACAAAATCTGAAAATGCAATTTTATTGTCAAATTATCTAAGTAACTAATAAAAGAAACCGAAAAATTTACACTTCATCATGTTAAAATAAGAATGCATTAAAAATTACGAAGCTTGACATATAAATCACGAAATAATCCAAGAAATACAATTGAAGCGATGAAATATAACATAACAGTTTTTAAATGCCTTTTTCTTATCAAATTAAATAACTAATTAATAAAAGAAACTCAAGTATATACATTTTATTATGTCAAGAATAGAATGCATTAATAAAAATACTAGGCTTACCCTATTGATAGTAAAATAATCCAAAAATAAAAATTGAAGCGGATCTATTCATACTGGTAAAGCGCGCATTAATATGCAATTATGTACATCTTTACTTCTTCTTAATAGACAAGGACAAAAAAAACGTATTTTAAAGCTTGAATTATTTAACAAATACGAAAAACTGTAATTGAAATATTTTCTTTAATATAAAATTTGCCATTTTATCACTTACAACATGAACTATATTGTAGAGTATGGTTTTTACCTTTTTGCTCAATTTACCCGAAAACAATTATATATCATTAAGAGATAATAAGAAGAGATCGAACATATGAAAATGTGCAGAGGAGAGCTACTAAACTTATCCCCTTACATGGAATGCCAACAAAGGAAACTTAAAATGCCAATGCTCAAGTATAGAAGACTACGTGGGGATATAATAATAATAATAATAATAATAATAATAATAATAATAATAATAATAATAATAATAATAATAATAATAATAATAATAATAATAAATAAATAAATAATAAATAAATAAATAATAATAATAATAATATTTATTGGTTCAAACATAATTACAAAAATTGGTTAAGACCTGTAGTACAATAACTGTAATACGAATTATGTTTACAAAATTACAAGACTAGTATAGAAATGTATATAGATTAAAATAGTAATTATACTAGAATACTTTGTATTTTGGAAACTACATGGTAGAACTATTGTGTTTATAGTCAAAAGGCACATAGTTTATGCACAGAAAGCATTCTTTGATAAATAAGTGTCGAATAACTCATACCCCAGACACACTTGAATTTCTTATTTCAAATAGTTTTTGAAGAAAAAACGTGGAAGAAATGAAGACAGTAAATTTAACACATCTTGGTTTTTTGTGTTCATTATTGATTTAAAGAAATTCTCTTCACGAAGGTTATCACAGTTTATATTCCAGAAATAGGACAGTTTGTTGAGAAATATTTTTCTTTCATTTGAGTATTTTGAACATTGCCAAAATACATGTTTTTCGAATGATTGAGACATTCGAAGATACTCAAGGGGATATATGATAAAGAAGTTACTGATAATCTGCTAGAAAGAGACACAAACACAAGAACAAGAGGGAACAGCATGAAATTAAAGAAAAGATTCTGCCAGTTAAATCTCCGTAAATACTCATTCACCAACAGAGTACATGTAGTTGACCCCTGAACAGCCTACCAGACTTTATAATCAAGTCCAAAACCATAAAAAGTTTTGAAATAGCCTTGGACAATTTGGAATAACCAAGAGGTTAAATATTACCATACAAAAGAACTGGACATCCAACACGATCAGGAAGTTGCAAAAAGAAGGGCAAAAAGAGGAGAATATAGAGATGGATATAGGCTCCTTGGGAGACATAACAAGTTCCTACAGATTTCATACTTTACCGTTACATACCATACACCAGATTTGTCCAAAACACAAAATTTACTATCGTTTTTAAGCGATTATGATATATTATCTCCAAATTTTCATACGGGTGTCATTTTTTAATTGCCAGCGCATAGTTTTGACCAGCTGCTTATTTTAGATGAACAACAACACAAGCTAATTTATTTATCAAGCCATTTAAATTAATAAATAATCCTGAAGAATAGTATTTCGAGCATCAATTCTGTTTTGTTTTGTTTTGTTTTGTTTTGTTTTGTTTTGTTTTGTTTTGTTTTGTTTTGTTTTGTTTGGTTTTGTTTTGTTTTGTTTTGTTTTGTTTTGTTTTGTTTTGTTTTGTTTTGTTTTGTTTTGTTTTGTTTTGTTTTGTTTTGTTTTGTTTTGTTTTGTTTTGTTTTGTTTTGTTTTGTTTTGTTTTGTTTTGTTTTGTTTTGTTTTGTTTTGTTTTGTTTTGTTTTGTTTTGTTTTGTTTTGTTTTGTTTTGTTTTGTTTTGTTTTGTTTTGTTTTGTTTTGTTTTGTTTTGTTTTGTTTTGTTTTGTTTTGTTTTGTTTTGTTTTGTTTTGTTTTGTTTTGTTTTGTTTTGTTTTGTTTTGTTTTGTTTTGTTTTGTTTTGTTTTGTTTTGTTTTGTTTTGTTTTGTTTTGTTTTGTTTTGTTTTGTTTTGTTTTGTTTTGTTTTGTTTTGTTTTGTTTGTTTGTTTTTTTCGTTTGTTTTTGTTTGTTTGTTTTTTTTTTGAATGGTTCAAGCGCCACTTTCTGAAATTTTGTAGGTATATTATGGCGTTCAGTTTTTATTGGGGAGAACCCAGAGTAAACTGGCATTACTTATTAATTAGAATTTTAATCGAGTACACCCTGCCACATTTAGACTCGACTTGACCTTGCAAACAATACGATTCGAACCGCTTGCTCAAAATTTCCACTTATTACTGTGATTGAACAATTCAAACCTTCTAAGAACAAGTTCTACGACAAAGTACACCTAAATAACAAGCTTGGTCTACCAGCCATTGTCAATCACTTGAAAACTGTCATGAATCTGTTCAAACATATACTTCTCAGAGACAAACTCAACACAACAACGGTCGTTCGCGATCTGCTGAAACACAGTCAATTATACTCCATTCATTTCAGTTCCCATCCATGTTCCCACCAAACTCGAGACGACAATACCGATATCTACACCGGTAATCCTAAGTTGGTCACAACCAAATAACATTGTGAATATGACGAGCCCGACTTGACCTAACCCGTATCATATTTCATAGCCATGGCCTCTCACTAGTCCGCCAATGCCCAGTATACCACAGTGGAATCAAACTTGGACTTTTCCACCCTTTAATCCGTGGTTGCAAGCTGGTAACAAAAAGTAATTGGGCAGAAAACTAATATCGTTGAATTATAACAAGTCATATTCTAGTCAATCTCTAACACTTATTTATATTAGATAAGTAAGCTTTAACTAACACTATTGATATTTAGTATATTTTTATTTTTATACCCCACGCAACGAAGTTGCCCGGGATATAATATTTTTGATGTTTTTGTCAGTATTTCCGTCAGTCCGTCCGTGTATCGTGCTTTTGTCCCCAAGATAGCGCTCTTATTTCTTAATGGATTTTAACGAAACTTTGGGAAATTATTACTTATAGTAGGTGCTTGGATGGAATTGATTTTCAGGGAAATTCGTTAAGGGGATCCTATTTATGGGAGGGGAGCGTAGGCAACTTTCCTGCACATGTATATTCAATGTGGATAGCACTTTCATTTCTTCATTGATTTTCATGAATCTTTGGGAAATTGAGACCGGGTTCGCACAGGCAGGACTGAAGGGCGATTGCGACCTACCGTCTTGAGCCCGGGTCGGGGGGTTCTCTCCGGGTACTCCGTCTTCCCCCCTCCCAATAAAATCTGGACGCCACGATATAGCTGAAAAATTGCTGAAAGTGGCGTTAAAACACCAAATAAAAAATAGCTACAAGGTAACACATGATCTTGTCAGAAATGCGTGGGAAGAATACTTAAGTGATTTGGCAACACCCTGCAACTTGCCCTACTTTGATGGAGAATACAATGAGTAATAATAGATTGTTTGTTTGTTTGAATGTTTAACGCCGTTTTCAGCAATTTTTCAGCTATATCATGGCGTCCAGGGGGGGGGGGGGGGAAGCCGGAGTACACGGAAAAAACCCCGACCTGCGGTAGGAAAACTGGCAATAATAGACATTGACAACTTAACTGGATTGTACTCAAATGATAGAGTAGAAAATACAAATGATAACAAACAGTGTTGTGCAAGAAACTAGATTTCATGTTAAGAATAGAGGCTCTTGACGAGAGAAATGTTGGAATAAACACTTTTAGTATCGCGTTCCATCCCTAATATCTACCCTTACCAGTACTTAGGGAAAATTTAAGAGAAGAATCATTTGGCAATCAATATTAGAATACTTGCTCAACAAAATAGAATTAAAACCGGAAAAGGACAGATGCTTAGTATACCTCCACTGATATAATAACTGAGCATAAATGAAGGTCGGCTGTGTCTATTCAAATTTATATATCGCTATTACGAATGCTACAAAGACCGTCGACGTTGTTTGGCACCGGGGGCTATTGTTTGAATTGTACACATATTTTATGGATAACTGGTTTATTTTCAAGGAGTGGTACACAGACATCACATCAAAAGTTAGCTGGAAAGGTGAGATCTTAAATCAAAAAATCGAGTCCAACAGGGGGGAACCTTGTCACCCACATATACGATCGTAGGCTGAATTTTACTGCCTGTGATGATCCGATGTAGTTTTTTTATTTGTCGGATTAACGGCAGAATTTAGCCCCATTGCTCGTAATTTAAAAAAAAAGCTATAACCGATCCTTATACAAAATTCAAGCATGATATACATATTGTTTATGTTATTTAGACATTGCCGGAAACCATCTTTTATAATTTAATTTCTTTTTCGTCTTTGAAAATACGCGATGATACGACGAGTCGTTTGTCATTGTGCCCTATATGAATACTTACTTGTAGTAAAATCCCCCCCCCCCCCGTTATTTACATATACGACAGATTCCAAAAAATGAATCGCAGCAATCGGGGTTCTCAATGTTTTTCAGGTAGCAAACGTAACTAAAGACAGCAGTCCCGAATGTCAATTAAGACTTAATTTACAGAGGTAAATAAAAAACGGCAATAGTTATCATTACGTTTGAGCACTCTTAAACACGCTACCGACAAAATAATGGTTACACTGTCCAATGATATTGAAATTGTACATAACTGCTTATATATCCAACTGCTTTTTAACATCAAAGAGCCAATCCCACTCTATTATATTCAAAATAATTGGACTAAATTCGTACCATCGCAAAAAATGGCGAGGGTACGATTTTCCGCTCTAATGAGATCTGTATTGACCCTCTCGTACGGACATTCCCACAACTACCAACTCGGTGCATATATAGGTTCATTTTTTGTGGGATACCAACTGTTGCTGATGATGTTACACTTATTTGCAGCGATCCATATGAATAAAAAGTAGTGCTAGATGTGCAAGCCAGATATGCTATATATACTGAACGATCAAACGTCTACTATTTTTGTGTGTAACGATAAAAAACTCTAAACACCGTTAAACTATAAATGGACAGCCTATAAAGTCAAATAGTTTACCTTGCTGAAGAAGGAGGGTGTACTTGGTTTTCCTGTATCTTTAATTATTCATAATAATAAAGTAATATATTAAATGATTTAAACATCATTTCAATTCATCATATTAAAGTTACAGTATTGTCAGCATTATGATCGTTACTGTGCAGGAGGTCCTTAAACCGATGCGCATTTCCTTAGTTAATGGCTGGCACTGATGGTGTTGTTCTTGTACTGCTGCCACAAACTAAAAATCATTTGCTGAACCTGACTCTCACTTATTAAACAGCTTGGGCTGCGGCCTTTTAATCTTAATTTAAAAATCATTTAGTTAACAATCATGAAACACTTTCAGAGTCATTATTACATCAACAAACCATATAATTATACAAACAAAAAATTAATTTGTTACTTTTTCAAAGGAATTTAAATGTCTAATCACCGATGTTATTATAACAGTAATATATACTATTATCAAACAAAATTACAGTTGTACATTTCAAAGAATCCCCCAATCAACATAGATAATTAGTAATAATTTTATTTTAAATTATAATTTTCAGCTTGTCATGTATTAAAATTTATTAACATTTGCCTTTTAAACAATTTCATTGTAATAAGTATAAATCATTTATCAGGTGCCGAAATTCAATGCCGATTTGACTATACATAGGTGCCGAATTAACTACTTTTCGTTGCCGATTTGACTTTTTTTGTAGGTGCCGATCTGACTTAGTGCCGATTTGATTTGCACCCGAAAATTGATACAGGACTAGACTTACTAGGAAAATTGATCCCAGGACTAGATTTATTAGACATGGACTTTTGTAACTAGGAAAATTATGAACCACGGATATATTTTCCTAGTAAAATTGGTCCATCCGGACTAATTTTATCAGGACTAATTTATCGCTCAGACATATATAGGGCAGAAATTGGTTCCCTAGTATTAGCCTACGTTTTGGCGGACTTTAATAGTATTTAACTTAACCCGTCAGCCATCTTGATGTTTTTAGTCTTTTATTTTATTTCGCACTACTGATGCAGTGGCTCTGTCCAAAGGAGAGAAGACATCTATATGCTTATCAAAATTGGAGAAAATGGATTCATTTGAACATGTTTTAAGCATACACCGTACAAAATGTTCAATATAGGATCGAAACAACATTAACTTGCCAAGCCTCCATGAAAATGAACATATACACCAATAAAAGTCTCAACAGCAACTAAATGAAGGACTAGCAGTGTGGTTGAGAACCAGTAAAAAATATCTACACAATTTTTCAACTCGAAATCAGCCCCACAAATATTGTTTGTTTTGTTTGATTGTTGTCTAGCAATATGATGGCGTCCAGTTTTAATTGGGGAGGAAGCCAGAATACCTGGAGAAAACCCCTTTCAGTAGGAAAACTGGCAATCCTTGTCAATTAAGATTAGAGTCGAGTTCACCCTGCAAGCAGTGAAACTCCAACCTGCAATCTCGGTGTTGACAGACCAATTGATCAATAGTAGACGAACTACCTTAACCACTCAGCCACCGAGGCCCCAAATAGGAAAAAAAAAATACTGTCAATATGGCAGATCAATTCAGAAGGGATGAAACTAGTTTTAAATAACAAGAAGTTATAAAACTGCTCATAGTTGTAAGAAATATAAAGCTAAACATGCAGAAAAATATCTTTATTAAACATTGAAAATCAATCCAATAACAAGATCTTCATAACATTGGTTATCAATAAATTGATTAAAACATGATATTGAAACTGATCAGAAGCAATTTACTGATGTGTTCAAAACAAATGGTTAATCTGTTCAAAAACACAAGATACTATTTTTGTAATTTAACATAACTAACATTAGAATCATTTCTTCAAAAATATTAACCACCTTATGATGAAATAACACTTGCATACAAAATGTACATGCAATGGCTTAATTTCACATACATTCAGAATTTACCACTATCATTAATTTTGCAAATCAGGGTGTGTGCTAAATGGTCATGACAAAACTTTTTTAGTTGAACGCAGGTATATTTGCATACCAATCTTTTTAAACTTATTACCACAGATCAGTGAGGAGTGTTCAATTTAATTTTTTGTTGGATGGTTAACTCCCATGTTTAAGAACCTTTTTCACTATGCCAAACATTCAGCTTTTATTGTCAAAAGACGTCAGAGAGGCATGTTTCATTTCATTACCCAATAACTCTCATAAATACAGATTTAATTACACAAAATAGTAGATAAATTTTTCACTTTTATTTATCACAAACAAATTTTATCAAAACCCAAACTGATCTCCATATTAAAAACATTAACAAGACCATAAAAGAAATCCAAGAGTATTGGAATTCTGTGAAATAACATGATTTTTATATAGAAAAAAAATCTTATAGACCCTAGAATTCAAAATTGTCATAACAATACTAAACACAAGCCCAATTTAATTACCAAATGAATACTACCAAGTGAAAGAAACAATAATAAAAATTAAAAAAATTTACAACTTTAATTTACCAAAGACTACCATTATATTGAACACGTTATTTAGCTACAGACCCACATATACTTATCTTGGAAGCTTTAAGACCTGAGCTACAACAAGTGTGGACTGTGAGCACGCTCACAAAGGGATACCCCACTTCACTTTCAAGTCCAATTATCTCCCCTTAATGATATTTGAGGTCAATAAAAATCCTTCATTCACATCTACATATAATGTACTTCCTTTATGCTAAGTTTCATTAAATTTCTTCAAGTGGTTCAGGAGGAGTTAAGATGTGGACAGACAGACAGACAGATTGGGTGATTCTTTATGAATAGTTGTTTTTGTAATATAATGAACAGGTAAAAGCCAACAAACGCTTAGATAACATGTGTAAACTGGTATGACCTAAATGAACAGGTAAAGCCAACAAATCCTTAGATAACACTTGTAAACTCCTATGACCTAAATGAACAGGTAAAGCCAATAAACGCTTAAATAACATGTGTAAACTCATACGACCTATTTAATGTTGGAAATGAGTTTAGGACTGATCAGGAGAGTAATGATAAAAAAAGGGACATATTTTATAAATAATTATTTGTACAGTTAAACAAAAATTACAATATTATTTTATTCGAGTTCCATTAGAAATAAGCTTAAGTTGTTTTATAAAAGTTAAATATTATGTTAAGCATCGGAGATTGTTTGCAGTAGATCACAAAATATACACAAATATAAAATGCAGACAAATTACTTAAACATTACTATATAAAAAAAGCCATAGCAACCATACTGTTGACTGCATGTATAATTAAATTTAACTCTTGTTAGAAATACCTTTTTAACATCTGGCAGTAAAATATATTTACATGTAATTCTAGACTTACTTCCTATTTTAAAATGCATCATTTTTATGCATATTTTTAATACATGTGTCTACCCTTGGGTTAATGAAATTATCTTTTTTGGATAATTTGCCCAAGAGATTTTAGAGCAAAAAAGAAGGTGCAGCCGAAAGTGTGCCAGTGTCTCAACAGTTTATGAGAGCAGGGATCACCACAGCTCAAAATCCAAGGGTGGTGCAAGTCGGACGATGATCCATTTCCTTACTCATAAATATTTTAGAGTGACATTTATTTATTCATAATAGTGTTATCAGTCCTTGTTTTTGTTTTCCCACTTGTGTTTTTGCTACCAGTCACAATATACAAGTATTTTTGTATTTAAAAACTTCATTGTTTTAGGAATAAAGTCAAACTTTAGTATGGAGCTCAAAATTCAAGGGTGGAGGAAACAAATTCAAGAGTGGAGGAGCACTGCCCTTGAATAGCCTGTGGTGAACCCTGGAGAGTAAGCAAAGATCTGACAGAACTAAAATCTTACGGCAGTGTTGGGTTATTTTTGGATTAATTGCCAGGGTGATTCTACAGCACAAAAGAAGGTGCAGGCAAAAGTGTGCCAGTGTCTCAACAGTTTAAGTTTGAATCCTGCTGAGGGAAAGCAAAGATCCGACAGAACTGAAATCTTACGGCAGTGTTGGGGTTAATTTGTACAAACATATGACATACATATACGATTATATAAAAAAATATTACATTATAACATCCTGGGAAATGTCACATTATGTTAGAATTCTATCCATGGTTCAAATTAAAGAAACAAAAGTCTAACATATTTTATAAATCCAATTTATGACTGGAATTTTCATTTTAAAAAATTAGTGACTGACAGTCTAAAGATATGGTAGTAATTAAAACAAAACTTGTACCTATAAACAATTAAATGGAAGTACAAAATTTTGACATCCCTGAGTATAATAAAGCATAAGATTTTGGTAAAAGATGAAGGAGATATCTGGAATTATACAGAACACGACATGAAAACAATAATCATCATAGGAGGACAAAAAACAAATATCTGGCTAGATTGTAATACAAATCATGTAATACAAATGGTTACAAATTAGAATTCAACCCAGAACAACATTTTGATATGCCTTTTCATATATTTAAATGATATTGGCGAGGTCTGATTTAAGGTATCCAACCCATAATTGACCACGTGATCATATTTGGTGTCCCGGATGTCCATTGTTTGTCAATGGAGCAGACCTTGGTAATGTTCGGCAAACATCGGATATACTATTTGAATGAGCAACTAACTTTTTTTCCTCAAAACTGTTAACATTGACTCAAAGTAAAAAAATATATTTACTTTGTATTATTAATTAGTAATATATTGAGTAAATAAAGCTGCATTTTTTGGTCTAAAAATAAAATTAAACGGTGACTTCAATTATGGGTCGGATACCTTAAAGCATACTTACCAGGTAAAAACTAAATGAAAAACAGAGGTAGTGTCACTTCTTTCATTTTCATTTGATTAAAAAATAGATTTTAATAAAAGGTTTGTGAAAAGTGGAATCTTACAAGTCAAAATGGAATAACCATAAGGAAACATGTTTATTATAAATATATGAAAATAAATACAATTTAGCACTCTTTTTAAGCATTAATTATGCAAGGCACAAATAAGAATATTTAAAGTTTATAAAAAATAAAAAAACATGAATTCTGTTTTAAATTTACAAAACATTCTGCTATGTGTTAAAAGTTTAAATTAAATACATGTACATCTATATGAAGATGTCCAATTTACAAGCCACAGATTAATTAATATTAGTAATGATTCTGTAGTTCTTTACAAGCTTATAAAAGTCTGTCTTAAAACATCTTTTCAATATGTATAACATGTTTTTAAACATTGGTTTAACACAATTTTTAATTAGATAGTAATAACAAAGTTGAATTTTCTTCAAAACATGGTGGATGTCAATGGAGGACTGTTTGTTTGTTTTCTGCAGGACTATGGTGAAAATTTGTAGTTAAAAATAAGTGGTGATTTGGTAGCACATCCACTTTAACATGGACATCAGCTATACATCAAGAATTTCTGTATTGGTCCACTATCAACTTATATAGTGGACAATAATTGGTCATTGAGGTCCATTATAGGGAAACTTGTACCTGTCCATAGACTACAAATACTTACCATCCATTACAAAGCATCAATTAGCTGTAATGTTTAACTCAACATCTCAACAACCTTAGATGCACACTTCATTTTGTGGACATTAACTGGAAACAGTGGACCTCAACTATACTGCCATAATAATTCCACTATGTTCTAAACAGTAAATTTAAAATAAATATTTGTACAAAGAACTTTATAAAATATCAAATATATACCAATACATACAGCAGTATTTCAAATAAGTATTAATTGAAATTTAAAAAAAATACTTAAATTTATACACATATCTCTTCAAAAGCACATACTAGTTTTAAGACAACATTTAAGTACTTCATCCAGAATACGGAAGCAACATGTATGGAAGTTTTATCAAGGCAACTACAAATGGCATACATAAATACAAGCTTACATGTTTAACTTATTTAAAAAAGATATTTTTTTCTATACAACTACTAATCATACTTCAGTTTTCCTTTTTTACTGCTCCTTTGTGTCTTTGCTGTAAAAAATATAATAATGCTTTTAACAATGGTTGTTCTGGGCAATCAGTATAATCCATTATTAATCCATATTTTTTCACAATTTAATTAATATATGAACAAGTGTGGACACAGAAAAATGTCTCTCCTGCATTCCCCATAAGTAAGGAACAAAATTACGTCATAAGCATTACAAAAATAGCATTATGTTGTTATCATTTAAAAAAATACAATGCATGGTTAGAGAAACGGATCTAATCCAAAAACTTTAACGTAGTAACTGGACCGTGAAATTGAGGTCATGGTCAGTTGAAACCTACAAGACACTTATGTACTACCACATAATCATTAGCAACCTAACTACCAAATACTGTCATCCTATCATGCATGGTTACAGAGGAACTGCCCTAATCCAAAAACTTGTACATAGTAGCTGGACCCTGAAACTGAGGTCAAGGTCAGGTGACACCTGCCAGACAGTCATGTACTATTCATCAGCAACCTATATACCAAATATTGTTATCCTACCATGCATGGTTACAGAGGAACTGCCCTAATACAAAAACTTGAACATAGTCACTGGACAATAAAATTGAGGTAAAGGTCATGTGACACCTACACTAGACAGTCATGTACTCTTCATTAGCAACCTATATACCAAATATTGTCGTCCTACCATGTGTGGTTACAGAGAAACTGCTATAATCCAAAAACTTTAACGTAGCCACTGGGCCGTGAAATCGAGGTCAAGGTCAGGTGACAAGTGACTGACTGGCAAGTACTCATCATAAGCTACCACTGGACCAAATTTGATGGACCTTGAGTTTAGGCTTACAAGATATGAAGCAAGATGTCCAAGTATTTACTCCACTGCTTTGGCCGGATTTCCATATATATGTCTCGCCTCCAGCAACTATCATAGCAGGCAAGACAAAAATGAGGTTACAAAATAAATTTTTATCAACAATTGTCTTAATTTTCTGAGGTATTAAACATAACAAATTAAATAATAATCTCACTAAAATGGGTGCAAGATTACACTAAATAAATGAATATAAGAAAAACATTTTAGTTAATGGAGTATTCACTTAAAATATTAGATTTAAGAAACTACCCTAACAAATCAATAAAGCAGATGATCCCAGGAGCCTGTAATCGATCACCTGGAACACAAATGACTTCAACTATATTTACATTTTTGCAATTCACAGTTTCAGTCTAGTTGTTATAGCTTTTAAGTTACTGGGCAAAAACTAAACAAAAATTTTGATTAAGTACGATAACTCCTATAAGGTGCTATCAGACAATATCTGAAAACTAAATGATTTGTAGGCCTTGTTAATTTAGTAATTTAGTTTTATTTTAGGTGTTATAGACTTTAATTTACAACACAAAAACTGATTATTTTGTCTTATTGTGTCAGTAAACGGCAATAACCCTTATAAAGTGTATCTAACAATTTTAGACCAAGCAATGATTTGTAGGCCTTGCTTTGCTGATCATTTGTACAATTTACGGTTTAAATCTAGTTGTAATGGCATTTAAATTACAGGGCAAAAACTACAAATTTTATTTAAAAAAATTATATAAGGGAAACAACTCTTGTAAGGAGTAATCTGACATTTTTCCAACAATTTAATGATTTTTAGGCCTTGTCCTTCTGATTATTTTTGCAATTTACAGATTTACTTTGGGTTTTACAGTTTTTTATTTTTAAGGCAAAAATTTAAGAGCTATTCCATCAATAAGTACCATATATTATGGACAGATATGAGTGACTTTTTTAATACCAGACCCCATGATACTTTGTCTTCTCTATAAGGCTATTGAGCATTAATACCGGCCCAAAATTGAAATAACTTTAAACCCCATCACTCTTTACAAAAAAAAAAACATAAGGGAGAAAACTCAACAATTAACATAGGCAGTGTTACAGTTCTTGTGCACTGCACCCCTACTACTCAAGATCTATCCAAGATGAGCCTAGTCTCCACATTGGGGAGCATAAAAAGTTTACTGTTTTTTTCTATGATTTTATACTTTCTTGTGTAAATATGTTCCAGTGGCATGCAGAGTTTGTGACCATGGTCAAATCTTTGACTATAAATCCCTATTACTCAGGTCAAGTGCAAGAAATGGTGAAATGTGAAAAGAACTTTTAAATATGCATCTTTGGTCTATTAAGTTGATTTGCTCTGTTTAATTAAACTATTGTGGCCTCCTTAATCGGTGGACATCCAGAATTGTCAACTTGCTTGGGTTATCTTTCCACAGGCTAAGAACAACCCACATAAGTTGACAATTCTGGATGTTCACCTCATAAGAAGGCAATAATTGTATGATAATATCTCTTCATCAGAAAATCAAATTTAAAGTAGGAAACTAACCTGGTTTTTTTTCTATGTGACTGATACACAGACATTGGAACTCTGGCAAACAGGTAAATTATCAGTGGAAACAACAGAAATATTACATGTCCTATGTAATAAATGGATCCATAAACCTACAATAACAGAAATATTACATGTCCTATGTAATAAATGGATCCATAAATCAACAATAAAGAAATTCTGAAATGGTTAATTTCAATTCTCCAATCAGCCATGTGGATGCAAAACTGCTTTCCTCTATGAGAACACCATCAGTAAAGGTACAAAATATATATCTCCAACATATTTTAGGAGTTGTTCTCTATCAGGAATGATAAAAAAAGGTAGCCTAGTGCTTATATTGCTGAAGTCGGAAACACCCTGTATATTTTAAATGACTAAACAAGTCTGGATCCACATATTTGAATGAAAAGGTAATTTCTGGAATTGCATAACCTCATTTACCCATTCCATCCTATATATAATTCCGGCAACAAAACTTGTGGTCTTTTTAAAAACATTTCGAAGGAGCATTGTCAGCTTTCTACCATTTATAAGTACTAATGAAGTGCTCTGCTCGACTACAATGATCATTAAGATAAAATTACTTTTGAAATAAATTTGACATTAAAATTTATTTCCATAAAAAATTAAGTGGTTCTGGCAAAACATTAGTAAAATGACAAAAAATGTATAAATCTGCAATTAACAGCCTCAAGATACTGATTATAACTATGATAAAATACAGAAAATAGCCTTAGTTAGTGGTAGGTACAATCATTATTACATTATAATGAAGTGCTGTAGACAAGGTTGATAAACGCTTCTGGTATGCTGGTAGTCTTCCTCATTAAATGCTGGATATCATTATCTTGCTGAAAAAGGGGCTTGGTGGCAGAATGGTTTTGGATTGATTGATTGATTGATTAATGGTGTTTAACGCCAGAGCAGCAATATTTCAGCTATATTCAGGCGATGAACATGAAATGGATGATAAAATGAACATGAAATGATGATGAATGAAAATGGGATGGGACACAAGGAAAAATAGGGGTAACGGATTTTAGATTGCCACTGGCAAATGGGAGGATGGATAGGGTCGGGCAATTTAGCCTCCTGTAGCGGGATCAAAAATCCCTTCTCATAGCGAATACTACAGCAGCGTTCTTTAACGTGTGAGGAACGTGGCATTTTTCCCAACACGGTGCACTAATATGGTTTGCCAGGGTTACCCCATTCAACCACCTGGGGCACACATCCCAGTCGGTCTTTAGGCAAACCGACCTGACATGCCGGTCAGGGTACTGGGCGCTATTTAGTCGCCTTTTACGACAAGCTAGAGCGACTGCGGTCTATTCTTTTAGCCACCCGGATCCCGCACGGGGCGAATGGTTTTGGAAGTTAGTGCTATTGATCAAGTAGCCTGTCAGCAATGTGATTGTCAGTTTAATCCTTTACTGTGTGGTCTGTGTTCTCTACTCCAACTTTAGGATTGCTAGTTTTCATCGGGTACTCTGTCATCCTCATCCAATAAATCTGGGTGCCATTATACAGTTGAAAAATTACTATTTCTAGCAAAATTTTGAGGTAATTAATTGCTCTTTGCCTATTTTTTTGTCCTAACTCATTTTAAGCTTATGGAGAAAACTCCAATTAAACATACCGGTACAGACCATAACTTACTGTCCAGAAATACACTTCTGTGAATATACAGTTTACAAAATAACTTGTTGCTTACCTTCATGTAAATTTCCCATTTCAATAACCCGAAACTGACTAGTGCATAACTTAGGGAAAATGTAATGAACGTTTTCTTAAGTATCCAGAGCAAAGGCTGTAGTCTTGGGGACGAATTCACACGTTTTAGTACATGAACTCTCTCTGAAAGGGCTGTAATCTGAAAAAAAATATATATTAAGAGTTAAATAAGAAGTTAAAGCTAGACTCTAGAGGAAAGGCTGAGACCTGCTTAATAGATGTCAGTCCAGTAAAAATTGTCCATTCTTATATTGAGACTTCATCTGGAAAGAAATGAGGAAATTTACAGATGGTCCTCAGCAAAAAATGAAGTACCTAATATACTGCTTCCTGCAAAGTCACAATCCATTTGGGCTTGTAATTTCAGAGGACAGGACACTGCAAACAGATTAAATGAAAAATCTCTGCAGAGTAACCTCACATACATTTATGTACCCAGTTAGAAAAAAATTGACTTTTTTGTGAGAAGATTGAACAAATTTTAGCCCATAAGAAACAAGGATTACCCACAGTGACCAAGTGAAACCTTTGTATAGGACATGACATAAATCATTTCTACTACATGTATGTCATGAAAAGATTTACATATTTTAAGCAAAACAGAAACATGGCACCTGTTGCAGCTATGTTTTGCACCTCTTAAAAATGATATAAATATTCTTCCGTAAATGGCTGATTTCTGGTACAGATGAGCTCACGTGCACACATCTGTACTTGCTGCGTCATCCAATCAAAACGTCAGAAACAAGAACGTTATGGAAGCATAACAACGTTTTTGTTACTGGCGTTCTGATTGGATGTCAATGGAGTCTAAAACAATGGAGAATCTATAGGATAAAGCGATGTAAAATTTGTTGGTTTACGGAAGAAATAGGTACTTTCATGCGCTTTTGGGAAAGCCTGTATGATCTTCACTCGTTCC
The DNA here is from genome assembly GCA_944474755.1 of Limnoperna fortunei. Lineage (NCBI taxonomy): Eukaryota > Metazoa > Mollusca > Bivalvia > Mytilida > Modiolidae > Limnoperna > Limnoperna fortunei. Next base: position 56,445,261 of record OX104122.1, on the reverse strand, counting down.
GCTGTGCTCCATTCGCGCAAAAACATAAAATTTCTATCACTCGTGAAAGATCAACAAGTCTTTCCCAAAAACGTATGCAAGAACCTATTAGTCTTAGTAGAGGACATGACATACATCAGTTCTACCCTTAAAAAATAATTGCACCTGTACTTTAAAAATGGCAGCCAATCCGAAACAATAGTGAGCCTTGACAGACATGTTTCTTTAGCAACCATGTACAAATGAGTAATATTTATAGATAGCTTCAAACCTCAAAATCATTTGTCCCGCAAAATTTGACTTCAACTGTACAAGTAAAATTTTTAGAAGAAGATTATAATTTGAAACCCCCCATTTGAAACTGACTACTCTTGCACTTACCTGATTTTCTGTGTTTACCATGAAAAATTCCAGGAAAAAGTTCATGTAATATCCAGACTTTATACCATGCCATAACGCCAAGTAAAATAAGGTTACACCTTGTGATAATAGCTTACTTCCCATAAAGCGTAATCTCTTAAAAATGTATCTAAAAGAAACAAATTCTTTTTAAACCATTTAATTAGAAGTAAATAGATTAATATGTCTTTCACTTGTTTCCAATTGTATAATATGTATGAAAATGTATATGTATAATTTCAAGAATAAAATATCTTTACACTTGTCTGCAATATCAAAATGTGTGTGTATCAATTATCTGAAATACCAAAAATATGTGTGTATCAATTACTTGACCTTTCAGCGAATTCAATAGTTCTCAGTTCTTGATTTTTTACCTATGTTTTTACTGAGATTTTAAAACTAACTATAGTCACCATACTATGACATGTCAGGTATTTTCTACCTATTGATCAATAAATTCCAAAAATATATATCTGCTCTTTAGAAAACTGCTTCAATCTGTTTTCTTTAAAGCTCCTAATCAGAAAGAGCTGGACATTTAAATTGCAGCTAATCATGCATGACTCAGGTAAATTTCGTACATCTTACTTGAAGATTTGCCTTAGGGTACAATGTAAGAGAACAAAGTTAAACATTTTCATTCACCTGAGTCGTGCATGAGTAGCTGCAATTTAAATGTCCAAGCTCTTTCTGACGAAGAGATTTAAAGAAAACAGATTGAAGCAGTTTTCTAAACAGCTGTTATCTGTATTTGAAATTGGTTGACCAATAGGTAAAAAATACCTGAAAGGTCATAGTATTTTAACAATGAATTACAGCTATTCATGCATGACTCAGGTAAATTTAAACTTCTATACTAATTGCTAAACCCCCATGGACAACATTTTTTTTGCTTTAATTTATTTATTATCCCATATTTTACCTTTTTATTACGAAAATCCAGTAGAAAAAATTTAGATATGAAAACCTGTCCATGTTTTATAGTATGCCTCTGTTGTTTACTTGTAACAAATCATACTTGACTTTTACTACTGGTATTTTACATAATAATAACTCAATTTTTGTTTCTAAAGGGACCTTGCCTTGTTTACAGAAGTTCATCTGCTTTTCGTTACTTTCAATGGTAATCCGACAAACGCGAGACTTTTTTACTATGGTAAAATTTTACTATGGGAAATTGCACTATCATAATAAAAAAAACCACTCATATTTCAAAATGCTGAATATCTTGATAAAAAAATTGTTGATTTCAAAAAGTACCCTTCTTGATCTACAAAAGGAGCATTAGCTGAACCATAGGTGGTGAGCAGTTTTCATTTGTCACGCAAAAAACCCCTCATCAAAATATGTTCACTTGTAGTCTAATCTGGAAGAGATTGTCATAGGGTATAATGCAAGTGGAACTTGAATTAGAAGTTTTAAAGTTACCCGAGTCACACACGAGTACCTGCAATTTAAATGTCCAAGCTATCACTGATGAAGAGCTTTAACGAACACAAAATGAAGCAGTCTTCTTAACAGCTGTTATCTGTATTAAGAATAAGATAACCAATAGGTAGAAAATACCTTTGAGGTCATTGTATTTTGACTATAAAAGACTTTACACAACAAAACCTCAAAATGTTTTTTTATCCTGATAATATTTGCTTTTCAAAAAAAGGTTTTGCACCCTTTTTAGAAAGTTTTCAACTAAATCACTGCATCAATATTTTATTTTACCAACAAATACCAATTAGGAAAAATCTACATAGTGTATACATGAATGATTGTAGGTGAATGTAATCATTTTCCGTAATACACACATGACACTTGCAAAAAGGAAGGAGGGAGAGGGTAACTCAACCTAGTATATTCTTTTTGAAACTTTCTTTTTACATAAATTAATTACTAATACTGTTTTATGATTTTACTTCTTCACAAATTATGCGCTTATCATATTAATAAAAAAAAATAACGGCCAAAGATGATATATTTTATAATTGTGAAAGATAACTACAAGTATTTGTGAATATTTTACATATTTTTCTACATGTTCTAAGCATCCATAATTGTCGGTAAAGTTTAGTGACTTAAATTAACTTGATATTTTTCTCTTTTGAAATTTATCAACTTGTCATATTGATTTAAAACAAATAACAGCAAAAGCTGATAATTTATAATTTAGAAAGTTCAGTAACAAATTAAATACTTTGTATGTTAATTTATCTAAACTATTTAATTAAAATAATTACAAAATTTTCCTTAACACACATAATTTTAAATAAAAAGTATTATATACATCTTGTTGATTGTTCTTAACTGTTGAATAATAGGCAAACTGGGAATCAGCAATGTGGACGTGAAAATTGGGAATTGGCAAACTGGGAATCAGCAATGTACACATGGAAAATAGGGAATTGGCAAACTGGGAATCAGCAATGTGGACTTGGAAAAATAGGGAATTGGCAAACTGGGAATCAGCAATGTGGACATGGAAAAATAGGGAATTGGCAAACTGGGAATCAGCAATGTGGACTTGGAAAAATAGGGAATTGGCAAACTGGGAATCAGCAATGTGGATGTGGAAAAATAGGGAATTTGCAAACTGGGAATCAGCAATGTGGACTTGGAAAAATAGGGAATTGGCAAACTGGGAATCAGCAATGTGGACTTGGAAAATAGGGAAATGGCAAACTGGGAATCGGCAATGTGGATGTGGAAAAATAGGGAATTGGCAAACTGGGAATCAGCAATGTGGACATGGAAAATAGGGAAATGGCAAACTGGGAATCAGCAATGTGGATGTGGAAAAATAGGGAATTGGCAAACTGGGAATCAGCAATGTGGACATGGAAAAGTAGGGAATTGGCAAACTGGGAATCAGCAATGTGGACTTGGAAAATAGGGAATTGGCAAACTGGGAATCAGCAATGTGGACTTGGAAAATATGGAATTGGCAAACTGGGAATCAGCAATGTGGACATGGAAAAATAGGGAATTGGCAAACTGGGAATCAGCAATGTGGACTTGGAAAATATGGAATTGGCAAACTGGGAATCAGCAATGTGGACATGGAAAAATAGGGAATTGGCAAACTGGGAATCAGCAATGTGGACTTGGAAAATAGGGAATTGGCAAACTGGGAATCAGCAATGTGGACTTGGAAAGTATGGAATTGGCAAACTGGGAATCAGCAATGTGGACGTGGAAAATATGGAATTGGCAAACTGGGAATCAGCAATGTGGACGTGGAAAATAGGGAATTGGCAAACTGGGAATCAGCAATGTGGACGTGGAAAATAGGGAATTGGCAAACTGGGAATCAGCAATGTGGACTTGGAAAATATGGAATTGGCAAACTGGGAATCATCAATGTGGACGTGGAAAATAGGGAATTGGCAAACTGGGAATCAGCAATGTGGACATGGAAAATAGGGAATTGGCAAACTGGGAATCAGCAATGTGGACTTGGAAAATATGGAATTGGCAAACTGGGAATCAGCAATGAATGTGGACTTGGAAAATAGGAATTGGCAAACTGGGAATCAGCAATGTGGACTTGGAAAATAGGGAATTGGCAAACTGGGAATCAGCAATGTGGACGTGGAAAATAGGGAATTGGCAAACTGGGAATCAGCAATGTGGACATGGAAAAATAGGGAATTGGCAAACTGGGAATCAGCAATGTGGACTTGGAAAATAGGGAATTGGCAAACTGGGAATCAGCAATGTGGACATGGAAAATAGGGAATTGGCAAACTGGGAATCAGCAATGTGGACGTGGAAAAATAGGGAATTGGCAAACTGGGAATCAGCAATGTGGACGTGGAAAATAGGGAATTGGCAAACTGGAATGCCACCAGGAAAAAAAGAACAATTTAACCTTTAGTCTATAAAGATATGTAGTCCAACAAATAAACTAGTTTAATCTAAACACAAAAGTTTTTTAAACCAAAATTTCTAATGTTATGCAAAGTATACTAACTTAGACATCCATAGGTTAGTATTGTGGTTGAAAGATGCTATCATTCCATGGAATGTTGAAGCAGTTTCTAATGAGTAAAGTTTTATATTTAGAACTCCATCCCATAATATGTTTCCATTCTCATCTTTTCCATTATAAGACAGACCATTTAAAATGCAAACTCCTTCCTGAAAGTACAAGTTAAAAACCATTAGAAAAATCTCCAGCAAAAACACTGATCGTGCACATAATAATAATATAGGGTTATTGCATGAATATTGGGAAATATTGTCCCAAGCAAATGTTATATTGCATGAGCTTAGGAGTGCAATATAGCATCTTGCGAGGGACAATATTTCCCAATATTCATGCAATAACCCTTTTATTATATATTAATAATTTTTTTTGTGCTTTTAACGGATCGTGCACAAAGTAATAAAAGTTGTTATTTCATATCAGTAAAATTATGTTTGTTTTAATTGGATAAAACAAGGTCAGCTGTTATTAATTAATTTGCAGTAATTTGACATGAGGGCATTATCACTCGGGACAGTGGTATTGCCTTTGGCTCGGGCATTATAAATGTTTCAGGCAATACCACTCTCCCTTGTGCAGTCAAGATATCATGACAATGACCTCTATATAAGCAACTATTGTATAATTATTTCACTGAGGAAATATTGGTAAATATTTTATTGATACTCTGTATTTTAATATACTGGGGTTCCATTTTCAGTCGGTAGACACAAATTTTTATGTTGTTCATGGTAAGAACGAACCATGAAATTAAGAATCCAAGAAAGAATAATCTCTTAGGAAAGGTTTAAAGTTCATGAATTAACTACGTTGATCTCTATTAATGTACTGAGTTTAGTATTTCTATAACCATATAAGCTAGGATTTATTTAAGAACAATTAATAATGTAATCAAAAATAAACAAATAAAATGTAGCTGTAGTTTTTGTCCACTGTTTATACAAACCTCCATTTGTTTATATTTAACTCAAAGTTAACTCTAAACAATTATTTACCAGAAATGTCAAAACAAATCAATGGCTTCTTAGTTACCTTCAATTGTTTTTACAAGTGCAATTAGGTCATGATCATTAAATCTTTTAATCCAAATGACCATTGGATCAAAAAAGCAGTGAACTAGATATCAGTGAGATGGTACCCAGCTCTGTGGGCCCCGCCGACCTTGAGGTCAAGGTCAAAGGTCATCAACCATGGTATGCGACACATTGCCTGGATATTATCTACCACACATTCCAAATATCAAAAGCCTACCTCAAAAGATAAAAAAAGTTACAACTCGGACATGAATTTGTCATACAGAAAGCAATAATGTGACTTTAGGTCAAAGGTTATCACCCACGGTATGCGACGCATTGCCTTGATATTATCTATCCACATAGTCCAAATATCAAAAGCCTATCTCAAAAGATAAAAAAGTTACACCCCGGACATGAATTTGTCATACAGAAAGCAATAATGTGACCTTAAGGTCAAAGTTCAAGGTCAAAGGTTATCAACCCCGGTATGCGACACATCGCCTTGATATTATCTACCTACATTCTAAATATCAAAAGCCTACCTTAAAAGATAAAAAAGTTAAAGCCAGGACAAGATTAGTTCGGACGGACGGACGGACACACGGACAGACGCAAGCATGGACGGATGGACAGACTGATTACTATAGAGCATTCGAAACAAAGTGACGCTGCCCTAATTAATATGAATCAATTGGCTGGTCATTTTAATTTTTATCTTGACATGAACGTACCTGTACTTCTTATTTTTTGTATTTTGATTCGTAATTTACATACCAAATTATTGATAAATATATATAGTACCAACCTTATTTGGAGGATTCATAATGCATGATACAAAATATAGATACAATAAACAGAATGGAAGTTTAAATTCCTTGATTTGCAAAAAGCTGTCAATACAAATATGAAATATACCTAGAGGCTCTTAAGAGCCTGTATGGCTCACCTGACTTACAAAATATATTTGAAGAGACATTACTTTTCTTACAAATTTTGATATTAAATGCTAAAGAGTTTACATAATCAGCGTTTCCGTTAACGCAAATTTGTGTGTATTTTACAGATAAAAAACATTTTGACCCCCAAAAATATTACCCAGAGGGTCATCATGACGCAGCAAATTATGTACCAAAAATGTTTTAATACTCGTCTGATCCGGCATTGAATGTTATTTACCGTACACATACTTTTTGGAAAATGTAAAAGTTGGTATCCTTTGTGTTGCAGTGTAAGGAAAACAATTATTTTCAACACTAACCAGTTCGTTACTTCCGGAAGTCCTCGGACTTTATCTTCAACTCTGACAGTTTTGTAGTCTCGTTCACCCAGACGCATATATAAATAGCACAAATGAAATTAAGGGGCTGGATGATCGAGACTAAGTTTTGTATACACGTGGAACGATACGCTTCCTAACTTTGATTACATTTTATTTGATTAAGGCAACATTTTAAACAAATAAACAGTCAACCGGCGATGATAAAATTGATTAAAGTTTATTCCAAAATGAGAATGACAAAAACGATTGTTTTTGAAGTAGGATCGTATTAGCGCACCACGTGATCAAACACTATGAAGTGCAACTATTGCAAATGTCTGTTCCAAAATCTTTCAGAAATCGCCTGAGAAAGACCTTGATTTACTGATGATCATATACTTGACAAAAATATATTATCCTTTTTGCATTCAGATATCTATTAAAGTTTCAACAGTTTTAATTATTTTCAGCTGTTCAATACCTCTACCCTCTACACTACAGACCTTGTCTGGTTTTCTTAAAGAAACTAAACAGATAAAAATTAATAAGCTTTCATCTTATCTTTGCTGTGTTTCCAGAGAAGTCACACTAAATAATTGCCGTCTTTTAAATTCTGGTTGGATACACATGTATGATACTATCAAATTCTATTTTCATAAACAATTATTGAAATTTAATTGTATTAGGATATTGACATGAAACAAAACATTTTTTTTCATACACCAGATATGTGTGTATTATTTCAGAGGTATAATTAATTCATGCAAAAACTCTGTATATGTAATTTTAGGCTGTGGTATATATTGTTTACTCTTGTTTGCAACATTGTTCGAATACAAGTTTTTTATCATCAAAACTGAATAATAAATATGACCCTTGAAAACTGTATTTGACTCCCTAAACTCAGCTGCAGAGGGTCATCATGACCCCCAGATTTGAAAAGTTTCAAAAACACTGATAATGATGCCGTTTCTATGAATGTTGTCAAATTTCAAATCAATCTGCATGCAGTTTTTAAAAAGAATATTGTTAAAATTTCAGTCAATCAGAACCCATTAGTGGCCCTGGAGGCCATGTTCAATGTCTTTTTTCCTTAAACCATAAAAATTTATAACCATGAAAAATAAATAAAACCACAGTATGTACATTTACTCATTGAAGGTTTTTCTCATATGCTTCCTTTCCAATAAAACTGGACACCATGATATAGCTGAATAATTGCTGAACTTAATAAACTACATTACAAACAAATGTGTAATAATGTAAATTGCACAAATATTGGTTGATATTGATATAAGCAGAATAATATGGTTTTGTAAACATATATGTTGAATTTATATTCTGCACTGAACAATATATAACAACATTCATGCAATAAACCTTTTACTGTATAACAGTACTCCAAAATTTATCAGTACAGAACAAAATAAAGAACTATTGCCCTGCATACAATACTGAAAATAACTGCATGCTTACTTCTGGTCAAGTCCTACAATAAATATTATACAGCATACAATAATGATACTCACTGCAATCATCCAGCATCCTATATACTGATTAAATAACATTCTTCCCCAAACTAAAACAAAGGCACACCTGGTAATGAAGTAATGACTCTGCAAATAAAAATAAATAAATAAAAAAAAAAAAAAATTTTCAATCAGCAAAAAATCTACCAGACAAATTAATTTTGCAACGAAGCTGTTCCTATAAAACTGAGGTATTCTCCTACAGAATTTATTATTTATCCCATAACAATATCTGGACAATTAATTTTTAACTACCCACCCACAGCAGCATTGTTAAATAAAGTTTTCTATACAGGTTGCCTAAGTGTGAATGCAAAAAAAACGATTTAACTTGAACTGAATGTAAAGTTTAATTAGATTTCAGGATAATATGTCAGCACTTACAATACAAATATTATACAATTACTGTCTTTTGATGAGGTAAATGTGTGGAGTTATTGACTTTTGAAAAAACTGTTATTCACCGAGCCCAGCGGGCGAGGTGAATAACAAAGAGTTTTTTCAAAAGTCAATAACTTCACACATTTACCGAATCAAAAGACAGTTATTGTTTTATTCAATAAAAAAGGATATTCACTAAAAATAAAATGGTTATTCACCGCGGGAAAATGCATGCGATTGTTATTTTAAAAAGGGAATAACCGGGATTCTATAAATAACAATCGCATGCATTTTCCCACGGTGAATAACCATTTTATTTTTATATCCTTTTTTATTCAAATTTTTCAGTCACATTATTTTTATACAAATTGTTTTATATATTATTGAATAATCATCATTTACATTTATATGTGTTATTTATTAGTAAGGCATAATCGGAAACCCACGTCCCGTCACGTTCTCACTTTGCCACCACTTACCGACCATGGGCACACTTGCAGATATTTTCTGGTTTTCATGAATATTTAATGTCCTATTTTTGATTGGTCGCTTTTACTTCCGGCGAAGCCTGACAACTAATCAAAGTAGACATAACATACATAGTTTTGGTTAATAAATGTTTTATCCAATAAATGTCGTTCCTATTGGCTAATTAAATTTAATGAATATTCGTGAAAACGAGACAATATCTGCAAGTGTGCCCACAGTGGTAGCAAAGCAAGAACCTGACCGGATGTGGGTTTACGACGATGTTAGTAAGATAATTTTAAAGACCTTGCCCAGATTCCTGCAACATTCGTCAATAAGGACACCTGCTTCATGTTAACTCCCCCATGAGTGATTTCTGGAGTGATTTTCACAAAATGTTATAAGTATTAAATCTATTGTAAGTGCTGATGTCACAATGCAAATTTTTAAAGTACAAAAGCATGCAAGTCTTATAATGAAGCAAGAGAAATAGTATTTGCACTCAAGGGTGAGCATGGTGGACAAGGTAGAAGCTAGATCTGCCCGATGCCTAACCCACTGTGGACATTCCCAAAGGGTGGACAGGGTTGACAAGGCAGACATTATGCCTGCCCTGTGCCTTCCACACTGTGGACACTCCCAAAGGGTGGGCAGGTTTGACAAGGCAGACATAATGCCTATGTGCATACCCCACTGTGGAAACTCCCAAAGGGTGGGCAGGTTTGACAAGGCAGACATTATGCCTACCCTGTGCATACCCCGCTGTGGAAACTCCCAAAGGGTGAGCAGGTTTGACAAGGCAGACATTATGCCTACCCTGTGCATACCCCAATGTGGAAAGTCCCAAAGGGTGGGCAGGTTTGACAAGGCAGACATTATGCCTACCCTGTGCATACCCCACTGTGGAAACTCCCAAAGGGTGGGCAGGTTTGACAAGGCAGACATTATGCCTACCCTGTGCATACCCCAATGTGGAAACTCCCAAAGGGTGGGCAGGTTTGACAAGGCAGACGTTATGCCTACCCTGTGCATACCCCAATGTGGAAACTCCCAAAGGGTGAGCAGGTTTGACAAGGCAGATGTTTTGCCTGCCCTGTGCCTACCCTACTGTGGACACTCCCAAAGGGTGGGCAGCGTTGACAAGGTAGAAGTTATATCTGCCCTGTGCCTACCAACTGTGGACACTACCAGACAAGCCATTAATGAGTGCACAGTATGCAAATGGAACAATACTGGGTATCCATGCTTTGGAAGATGTCTTTTATACAGTACAATTACTGGAAATCAAATTGAAAAAAAAATCATTACCATGAAGTCATCAGACAACATGTATTTCTGACTGAACACAATGCCACCAATCTGATGAAATGCTATATACAAGGTACCAAAACACATTCTTTTAAGACCTGGGCCAACGCTGAAACAAATAAATATTATAACATTATAGTCTGTTTGTTTGAATGGGATTTTTTCGCTGTTCAGCTATATAATTGCTTCGACATGGCAGTGATTAACTCTATAAATGACTAAATACCTTAACTACACTGCCACCCAGGTCGCTTATAGTCAGTGGTCCAAGAAAACAAATACTCCTTGCTTACATGGAATTAACATTTATACATGACCATTATTTACAGTTAAATAGGCAATATGTCAGCTGTGTTATAAGTACAAGCAATGCATTAATGACAACTATGATGACAATCAGTCTCCTGGATCTTGTTCGATACTAAGATACACAGTTGAAAGCATAAAGTATGGACAATTAAATTTTTTCCTGTTTAGTGAATTCATTAATTATTAAAATGAAATAATTTGTCTCCACATTAAAGTTATATAGTTTCAGAAAACAGATCAAGCAGTAAATCTGATTCCACAAAATTCTTCATTTAATAAGAATGTATATACCAGTATAATTTATACTAAATGATTGTATGTTTGTTTAGAGAAGTTATCCAGCTATATCACAGCATTCCAGTTTTCTTTTTTTTGTTTTTTTTTAATGAAAGAAGCCTCAATGAGAACTGTCAACCTTCGACAGGAAAGCTGGCAATTCTTGTCAATTAGGGTTGGAATCGAGCCGACCTTGACTAGTCATAGTGCCATTGCTGACATACCTGTGATCATTATTTGATATATATTCCTAGACTAGACAAACACAAAGGACTCTATAAAGAAGTTTAATACTATGAAGAACATGTTTTTTTAAGGGCCTGCACAACTAATGATTTAATACAGTGTTAGCACATACACTGCTGTGGTTAGTAACATGTCTACACACTTTCACATATTCTACCTCCAAGCTGACCAATCAAACAAATATATATACAAATAATACAAAAATGCTAAGCTCAGGTGAATTGTGCTTAATATCACTTGTCACCAGTGGCCGCCCGCAGTAAACAGTGAACATAAATCGTCTCTACTTTTTTCTTTACTTGCAAGACCTATGACAAATCAACCGACACAGCATATCCACTTAAAAGGATAGCAGGCACAGTAGAAGTTTAGTCCACTGTCTGCCCACTCCCACTGTGGACTTGTGGAAAAAGTCAAATCCACGGTATTGTATACGTACCTCCTTGGTGGACCTGTGGTGAGAGGATCCATAAATTCACCATTTACAAACTTTAGATAACGTGCCATACTAAACTGCAAAAAAAGTTAATTTCAATTTTTTAAATATTTGATATATATTTTTAAGGCTGATTAAAATAGAACATTAAAATCTAATGCCACAACAGAATAAAGCAGGACTTTATGTTTCTGAGTGAGTGAGTGAAAAAAAAGGATAAAAAATAACTTTATTACATGTACCAAAAATTACTATAAAATGCATTAAAAATTATGTCCATATATATAAGACATTGTATCTAACTTAACAAAACTATTTCACTTATGAAAGAATTAAATACTCTTAGCATCATGAAATTGGTTCACAGATAAAGATTATTATGAGTTGTCATTAGGACGATGTATGAACAGACATAAAAGTACTCTTAATGATTACCTGTGGTCCTGCCAAAAATGTACCAAAATAGTAACACTGCCCACTTATGGCCAGAAGTGACGGAACTTCCTTTAAGGCAGACTCTTTCTGTTCTGGAGATAGCTTTTCCTGTAAACAAAAACTATTACAGCAGTTTACAAGCATAGATAAGTATGAACATATATATATATATATATACTTAGACGTTTATATATATATATATATATGTATACAAACGTCTAAGTATTGTGACAACCATATAATATATCTATCCAGCGGATTTCTGAAACATCAGAAATACAGGGTTAATATCAAATATTTATATATACGTCTACAAATTAAGCCCAACACTGTTAGAATTGGATTTTTAACACTGTCAAATTTTTGCTTACCCTCAGCGGGATTCGAACTCACACCGTTGTGACACTGTGGCACCAATTCGCCTGCACTATGTCCAGCGGTCTTGACCCCTCGGCCAAATCCGCTATATAAAAATATAGCTTCATTAACCGGGGTGAATCGTAGACATAGACATAGTACATGTGTACTAGCGTGTGACGATGGAACTTTCGTAACCAATACGTATTAATTTGACAGTAATCCAATTCTGCATTTTTGTATTCATTAGACACTTATAAATATCATTTATCTTAACTATGTATCTTTAGTGCATTTCTAAAGATCCAATGTTGAAATACAATCAGATGTTGGGCATATATAAATAGACAATTATAAATAGAAATTCAAAACAACTATATGCACGCATCTGTATAATTGCTTACAGATCCATTCTGATTGTATGAAAATCGTTGTAATTAAAGCTCAGGAAGCTCAGGTCGCACAAAAACATTGTGTATGTAAATGACATGTTCAACCAAAAGTAACACTAGGCCAGCGAAACTCCGTTTTTTAGCGGACGGATCTGGTCTAGAGGTTACACCTCTGTCTTTACATGCTAGGCGCAGTAGCCATAGATGTTATAAACTGACACGAGTTCGATTCCCGAGGTGGGACGGCTCAAAAATCAAATCTGTGTGTATCATTTTAACTTATAACTAAATCGGGGCATCAGTGGCGAGTTCTTAAGGTTATTTGTCAACTACTGTAATAAACATCAACACTGAGGTTTGAAGGTTAGAGTTTTGTTTTCTATGTGCTGGGTATGCTCAACCATTATTGACAAGGATTGCCATTTTTCCTGCGGAAGGTTTGATGGTATTACTGGGCAGTACTCCAGCTCTGCCTATTAGTAAAAACTGGACATATGATATAGCTAAAACATTGCTGAACGTAGCTTTAAACAAAGAAACAAATATAACAAACCTCTCTCATCTTCCCATCATAGACATCAAAAACAACAGCAATCAATCGAAGACATATAACACATTGTGGAGTTGTCCATCCTAAAGGAGTATTATAGGTAAAGACGTATCCTAAGACAAGATACAGCTGAAATGTAAAACATAATTTTATAAATACCCTTTAGAAGTCATACATATGTCATTCTATGTTTCAACTAAAACTACATCCGGATTATCATTAACATTAGGTGAAGGCAATATTGATTTTATTATAAAAAAAATACTCAACCATTATTGGTAAAACCTATGTCCGACACTTCAGCGAGTATTATAAGATTTGTCATTTGAAGGGAAACAATATTGGTCAAAACAGAATGTGATGGACCTCACTGGCTGAGTGGTAAAAGTTGACAAACCTGCCAAAGTTCCTGGTTAATATCATCTGGTACTCTAGCTTCCTTCCCCAACCCCATGTATCTAAACTTGAGGCTCCCAAGAGCCTGTATCGCTCACCTGAACCTGAAACCAAACAACCCTTTTTTATCCAGCTTTTCTTTCCTATAAGGAATTGCCCAACACTTCTGCAAAAGTCATTACTTTTGACCTTTTAAGGGAAATAACTCCTATAAGGAGGAGCTTTTGATGCTTAGAGGGAGAAGGGAGGTTCACTTCAAATTTGCTGTACCTGTTATACTTTTTTTAACTATCAGCCGAAAACTCTCTTGACTCCCACCCCCCCACCCCTCCCCTTTTCTATTCTAAGCCAAGGTAGCTATGTAGGTAGTCAGCTGTCATGATTTGAACAATTTTGGTAGAGGACATCCTAAAGATGATGTGTGCAATGTTTCAAAGCACTCCTTTCATTGGTTAGAGGAGAAGATTTTTTAAAATCAATTAAAATTGATTAAAAAAATGTTCAAGGAGAATATTCCTAAACAGTTCATCAGACAATCTTGACAATCTTGACCTTTTTTGTAGCCCTCATAGAGCAGAACCAGTGTTCAATCTAGAGCGCGCCATTCCCGCATTTTTTGTTGAATTGACGTGCTTAAAAAACCTCCTGGGTCATTACTGGCGCGACATAATTTTCATTGCTTCGAGAAATTCCCCATAGTCAACAGCTTTGAAAAAGCCCCTTTAAAATATACCGGAAATTTAACTGTATTCTCGTTCCTAAGTACGCTTTTTATCGTGTACAATTACAATTTAGCAATCGTCTAAATCACGTAGACAATATATTATCAATTTTTTTATAACGTGTTGTTCATGCTTCAAGATGAAGCGTATTTCTTCATATTTTACTCCCATTGGAGATAAATGTGCACTTTTTGTCCTTTTTGTCATGTCTCTATATTGGTTTTATTGACCCCTAGCTATAAATTCTGGCCCCGTATGGTAAGTTATTTGGGCCATCATGACCCCCTTAGGCCAAATTCTAGACTGAACACTGAGAACAATTAAGCATGCTAACTTTTTCTCTAGTTCTAATAATTTTCAAGATTTTGAGGCAAAAATGTCAAAAATAATCAATTTCTAAAATTAAAGGCAATAAATCCTATCAGGAGTCAACATAAAACTTCGACCCAATGGAGTGTTTGGTAGAGCTTTCAATGCCGATAAAGGCATGTCTCTTCGGTTTTTCTGTATCTGTTATACTTTTTGAACTATAAGCCAAAAACTGTATTTTGACCCCCCCCCCCCTTCTATTTTCAGCCATGGCGCCATGTTGGTTAATCTGCGGCCATGGTTTGTGCATGGGACATTTGACAGATGATGTGTACAAAGCTTCCAAGCAGTACTTTCAGTGGTTTCAGAGAAGATTTTTAAAAATCAATTAAAACCAATTAAAAAAAAAAAACAGTTCAAGAAGAATAACCCTTATACGGTTCAGACAATATTGACTCTAAAGCTACTTTTGTAGCTCTCATAGAGCAGTGCTAACTTTTTCTCTAGTTCTAATAATTTTCAAGATTTTGAGTGTTTTGCTGAAGAAGGAAGGTCTCTTTGCTTTTCATGTATCTGTTTTACTATAAGCCAAAAACTGTATTTTGACCCCCCAGTTCTATTTTTAGCTATGGTGGCCATGTTGGTTGGTCTGAGGCCATTATTTGTGCAAACTTGGTAGAGGCCATTTTACTGATGATGTGTGCAAAGTTTCAAATCAATCCCTTCAGTGGTTTTGGAGGAGAAGATTTTTAAAGAAAATTTAATGACGACGACGGCGGACGCCAAGTGATGGCAATAGCTCACATGACCCTTCGGGTCAGGTGAGCTAAAAATTGGTTAAAGTTGCATTCACATACAAACAAAATCTGATTGAAGTCAATATTGTTTTTTGTTGATCAAACATCATATTGCACTTATAAATCAAAATTTCACCCTTGATCCCTTGATCCCCTATACTAGCATGAATCAAGTTTTCAGTTCTGTTGCATCCGCATGTACATATAACTAACATTCTTATTCATTAATTTAAGTAAATTGTACATAACATAATGTGGATTTCTGATATCATATAATAATAAAAATACAACAAAAATGTGTAGGTAAGGAAAGACTGCCAATTGTATTTGTTTGTTTGTTTGTTTGTTGTTGTGCTATCTATGTCAGTCTATTTTATCAACTTCTCTGGCTACTATTCTTTGTTTGTTTGTTTGTTTGTTGTTGTGCTATCTATGTCAGTCTGTTTTATCAACTTCTCTGGCTACTATTCTTTGTTTGTTTGTTTGTTTGTTGTTGTGCTATCTATGTCAGTCTGTTTTATCAACTTCTCTGGCTACTATTCTTTGTTTGTTTGTTTGTTTGTTGTTGTGCTATCTATGTCAGTCTGTTTTATCAACTTCTCTATTCTTTGTTTGTTTGTTTGTTGTTGTGCTATCTATGTCAGTCTGTTTTATCAACTTCTCTGGCTACTATTCTTTTAGACTAGTGAGCAGTGTCAATAAGTAAACAGATTTAGCAGCAAACAACAAGCAAGTTCTTGTCCAAAATGTGAAGTAGTCCATTCCTGCTAGTCTAAAACAAAACCCACTGGTCTCAAGCATCAGGCAGATTACCACTTGTCTTTCCATTGATTTACAATAATTTTAATCTTCCTTTGAAGAAATTAATATGCATTCACATGAATTTAGCATAAGCAAAATTTTAGTAGAAATTAACCAACACACTAATTTGATACTTACAGTATTAAAAATAAAGGCAAACACAACGGAAAACTTGGTAGCTGGACATATCAGCAGTAAAATGTATATCACAGCAATGTTTACAATGGAATGTATTGTTTCCAAACCTGCAAAGAGAGTAAATTATCTCCCTTTAATTTCGAGGAAAAGCTGGTTTTTCAACATTGTGTGATCTTCAATACTAAGTAAGAAAAAGGGAAATTCAATAATTATTCCTTTATTGTTACCCTGCAGGTATAATTTTTTTATTTTTTTTATTTACTTATTTTTTTTTGATATTATGAAATCAAATTAAAATATTTTATCCTTCAACTAAGGACTTAGCCAGAAATGATTTAATGGGTGGTGGTGGTGGTAATGGGACTTAAAATCTACTGAGCTGGTGATATAAAACTTTACAAATGATTGAAGGCCTTAATAAAGATACAAATTTCATTCATGAAGGGTATTAAATTGTATTCTAACCCCTCCTAATGGTCATATCAATTGTTGGTCATTTTAGTGTACAAATTAATGGTTTTCCACTGTGTTTCGATTTTATTTTTCACTCCTATTTTCAAAATATTCCTGGTGGACATGATTGTCATTTCCTTATTACCTCCCTTAGCACTTGTACAGAAAACAGTAGAAATGCTCTATGCCATTAAAACAATTAAAAAATAAATTTAAATATATCTTTTGCTCATTTTAACTGTACTATATTGTGCCCAACTTAGATAAGAAACCCAATTAATACTATGACTGACAAGAAAAACTTAAAAATAAAAAAGAAATAATACAGAAAATTTAGTAATGTATGAATTGGCTTTCATGTGCATTTGAAAAAAAAATAATTTGCTGGGAATTTAAATGATGTTTGTTTCCAAATCAAAAAGAATACAGAAATTATGTGTAAATTCAATTTTTTAAAATTAAAAATGCAGACAAACAATCGGTACAGATATATATAAATATGTATGTCATAGCTTCCATCTCCTAAATATCAAAATACTAAATACTTCCTGTCAAATGACACTAGTACTTCACACATGTAGTAAACAGGCCCTGTGCTTGGCACAAAATACTAAATACTTCCTGTCAAATGACACTAGTACTTCACACATGTAGTAAACAGGCCCTGTGCTTGGCACGTGGTTAATATACATGTATAATCACTATGAATAAGTTATCACACATGTAGTAAACAGGCCCTGTGCTTGGCACGTGGTTAATATACATGTATAATCACTATGAATAAGTTATCACACATGTAGTAAACAGGCCCTGTGCTTGGCACATGGTTAATATACATGTATAATCACTATGAATAAGTTATCAGATGGTAAGGAAGTAAACCTGCCTTGTTATCAGTGTTGGTTGCATATAAAACAGAATAATGTGAATTTGAATTGTGTTACCCTAGGAGTGTGACTAGAATTGATTGACAGATTGACTGATTTTATTTTAAAAGTCACTTTATTTGAGAAGAGAAAAAGTTAACAAACAATAAATAAATTCAGAGTGTCCAAGTGTGACATGATATCATATGAGTGGGTCATTTCCCCCAAGAAAAGGGGTGATACCATACGTGTATAATATTTGATGAAAAAAACTTAGCCTTCAAGAGTGTTATAAGGAGAGTTGAAGCAAAATTGGTCACTTTGTTATTTTTTACTTCCTAAATGTTATAAAATTAAGCAGAAACTGATAATAAGAAATTGGCTTAAACAGTATAGTCCACAAAAATATTTAATATGTGATTTCTACTGTACTCAAAGCAAAGGAATTATGTTTTATTGACTGCAAATGGTTTTTTTATTAGATATTTGAATTCCTAAACTTTTTAATGGAGCATAGCATCAAAATAAAATGGTTAATGGAAATGCAAGGTGTTTAAAAAGGATTGTGAATGACAGTGCTTTAAGAGATGAAAACATATACCTCTGAAAAACTATATACTGTACTTACCGTAATTAAAGAAACATATTGAAAGTCCACAGAGGGTGAAAAACAGATGCTGTATATGAGCTGATTTACCAAAAATGACACTCCTGTATAGAAATGCTAATGGGTATCCTATAAATATATTAAAATCAAATGAAATGTATAAACAACAGCACAAATTATACATGTAATACCATATAAGTAGTTTTTTTTCTGTGAGGAAAATTCAGCCTTTTTGTTTAAAACTGTGTGAGTTTATTTTGGTGTAATGTAATTTTCACTGCCCATAATTAGATGGAGTAACTCTATCATTTGTCCAAATATTTCGCACGTTTATATTTTCAGGATTCCAACTTTTCACTCAAAATATAGTGAAAATTAAATCACCGCAAAAAAAACCACTTATACGGTATCTTATACGGTATCATATATACAGGTATGTAAATGATTTATTTACTTTATCATTAGCTGTCATTAACCTTTTTCCACCAATGCAGCCAAGTTTAGAGCCAACAGTCTGGAAACAAACCAGAAGTAACACTTTGTTCAGCACACTTCTACCTGCTGTGCTGAAGCCAAGCTGCTTTATGCAACTGTTTACAGAAATTATCATGAGGTCATTTATGAATAATTATCAGTATTCTTTCAATTGCACCTTATACATTTATCAAAGAAAATAATTAAAATAAAGAACTTTAAGTTTCAAACCAATATAAAAAAGTTTGTTTATCAAAAGGTTACAATGTTCATTAATAGCAGTTGTACTCTACTTTGTTCTCATTGTTGGTTGGTAATTAGATGTATTTGGGCAATAAACAAATGATGTGTAATCCATATGAAACATGTAAAACTTTTGAAAACAAGTTCAATACAAAAATTCTTTGCTATTTGTATTGGGATTACATATTAATTCAAAAGATGAATGTCTGGGGGAATCAGTCCAACCTGATTGTACACTGGGAATTTTTTAGTGCTTGATGCTTTAGTATTTGACGAAAAAGTTTGAAAACTGACAATTGAATCCCAACAAGTATACAAATTTGATTGATAATAAAAATTAATTCTATTAAAGTGTAAACAACATATGTTTATCCCAAGCCATTTAAACAGAAACTTGGAATGATTTCTCCTTGATCCTCAATTACATCAGGTGTCAATATTTGTCATTGTAATCCGATTTTTAAAGGGGAATAAAATGTACATAAGATAGCAACTTATACATTAATCAGACTGTGTTGACATACAATTTATTGTGGTTTATCTGCAATACAAGAGAATCACATACACAAAGGATGGTTTGAACTAAAGACTTAAATTTCAGTCTTAAATGGAGGAGTCGATTAAAAGTATAAAAATAATTAGGACAAACATTTCCCAAATAAAATTCTTACATTTCAGACATAATTCACGTCTTTCCATATGTGCGCCACCTACCGGTAACATGTTCGGTAACTCTAGTTTACATGTAAGACTGTAGTTGGTATACAAGCCATAACATAAATGTGTAACACTATACCTTCAATAAACAATTAATTGGCACCTACGTAGGTGAAACCCCTGTTAAATTAAACGGTGTATTAAAATATGTATCAGATATACAAACTTTGCAAACTTTTGTCGAATAAAAGTGTGCAGTTAAAAACTTTAAAATTTATACACAATAAGTGTTAACATTGAACTGTGGTTAATAAGTTTTTAATAAATTGTTAGAAATTTATTTTCCTACTTTGTGCCCCAAGGAAATTAATTACCTGTTCAGCGGATGCAAGATACTACATACACCTTGCTGCCGGTTAGAAAAAGGTGATTTTTATTGTGGTGTCAACAAATATACATGCGATATAAATGACATAAATGTATATAATTACTAGTACATGTAATTATTATGTCTCTGATGTATGTGAGCATGGCTTTCAATACATATACCTATAATTAAAAAATGTCCCACTGAGAAGCTTCCTTTACAGGTGACTGGTGTTAATTGGGAAAGGTACATGTGCAATCTGTGTAACAATTACCATGGGAAAATGTGTTGCTTGTTTCGAATACGACTTTCCAAGGAATATTTTACCCACCTTGTTTTAGGATAAGCATTTTCCAAATTGCAGTCATGGGTTTAAGGAAAAATATCGAAAATAAAATAGCTTAAGATTATTACGTTTTTTATTTTGTTGAAGGAAATTATTGCAACCCAGAAAGGTGCATCGTTTCATTGCAGTGATGTAGAGATGTATTAACACGTGATTTCAAGTGCATGAAGAAATGCTCCTCCCATCGTGAAGTTTTTCCCGCCACACCTAATGATTGGACTGTTGCTTTTGATACACAGGACCACCCACCTGTCAATTAAGTCAATCACATCAGGTGTTCAAAAGAATGACAATTGACGCTGAATAATTGCATTGTTCATGTCCGATTGTTGTTGAATTTCCAGACAATAATATTATTTGACAAATGAACAATTCATGTGGAACAATTGTCTGAACCCAAAAATAAAACTGGAACGTCACAATAACGAGGTCAAAATATGTTGCAAAACATTGTTTTTATGGTTTCAAATGCATTGGAAATAAGTATTTTCTCACTGAAAGTAATGGTAAGCCAGTGTTCAATCTAGAATTTGGCCTAAGGGGGTCATGATGGCCCTAATAACTTACCATAGGGGGCCAGAATTTATAGCTTGGGGTCAATAAAACCAATATAGAGACATGACAACCGGACAAAAAGTGAAGGCTTATGATTCAGTTTGCTAAAACAAAATCCCTTTACTACCGGTTGCTGTAATTTTAGAACGTCCACTTTAACGATTGTTAATGTTAATTTGCCTCGTTAAAGTGGACGTTCTAAAATTGCAGCAACCGGTAGTGGAGGGATTTCTTTTATTAGTTTTTATGCAGATGGAACATGTCATGTGTTGTTTATCTTTATCAAAATGAAGCCAATCTTTATATTTAATATCAGATAACCATCGATCCTGAAATTTTCGTGTGACACTGATGTTGACTGCGAGCTTGATGCAGTCCGCAGCGCCGATTGTTCTGTTTCAGCTTCTTTGTTTGCATTCTCTGTCAGCGCGGTACCCGCTTCATTTTGATTTTCATCCGTTTTTGCACGTTTATGTCCAATGAGAGTAAAATATGAAGAAATATGCTTCATCTTGAAGCATGAACAACACGTTATAAAAAAATCAATAATATTTTGTCTACGTGATTTAGACGCTTGCTAAAATATAATTGTACATGATAAAAAGCGTACTTAGGACCGAGAATACAGTTAAATTTCCGGTATATTTTAAAGGGACTTTCTCAAAGCTGTCTCAAAGCAATGAAAAATTACGTTGCGCCAGAAGTGACCCAGGAGGTTTTTTAAGCGCGTCAATTCAACAAAAAATGCGGGAATGGCGCGCTCTAGATAGAACAGTGGGTAAGCATATACTTGCATGTGCTAGTCATACATGTAAATCGCGGTTACCCGCCCCTTTAAGGGAGGTAACACCACCTTATTCGCAATCGGCGAATTGGGGAAAGGGGGAGGGGCGGTCCCTCAAAGTTATTTAAAAATACAGGGCCCACAACCACATACAGTCAAACCTCCATAAGTCAAATTTTCTGGGACCGTAAAAATATATTGAGTTATCCTAAGTTCGAGTCAACCGAGTTTAGGGTGTGAAGTCATTTTTGATTATTTAAAAAATCTATACAATAAGGGTATTAATTTCGGCATCGTTTCATTTGTAGTGTGCCGATATATCAAGTATTTTTGCTATCCATTCAAATAAATCAACAATAATAAATAAATATTGTAATCAAATATGTAAACTTTATTACGAATTCATGGAAAAACATTTGAAGACAAACACTTATTAACATACAGTTCGAAAGAACTAATTTAACAATGCAGATTGTTTTTTTACGTAATTGAAAACAACATACGATTCAACAAAAATAACAGCATGTCTTTAAAGAAACGAAACCTAACCACATATATCATTAATCAGATCAAAAGAAATTTTCAATAATTATCATTTTTTAATTAAACATGACAAAATAAATTGCACAGTAATGAGTGGATCATTAATTAACCTTTGTAATGCATGTACTACGCTTGGATTATTAATTCGTTTCATTAAATTGTGTATTCAAATATTAATACCCAAATCAATAATTGTGTTTACTATTTGTCAGGTGTGTAAAATAAACAGAGGGGATTAAGTAACAATACAAATGAAATTTTTAGTTTCGACATATGATATTGAGAGCAAAATTAACTTTGAAACAACGAGGTTAAAATTACACAAACTTATATTGTACTGGTATGGACTACAAAAATCCATCGAGTTAAGCGAAAGATCTAAAAACCAAGATCAACACATCCGAGGAAGGAATTCATTGTTAATATGGGAAAAAAGCAGGGACTTAAAAATTATATCAACAAAAACATGGGATCGAGTCAACCAAGTTCAAGACAACTAGGTTCGACTACATAGTTCATTGCCTTGACTTGGCATGGAGCTCTTTCATTATATCTTATTTTAATACTGTATATCATGGTTGTCCAATATGAATTGGATGTCCAGAACTAAAACCTGTAATTTTGGTTAAATTAAACGCATAGATTTCTGTTGATTGCATAAAATTATCAAAAAATGGACATATTTATTTCAAAAACCGGCAAATGAGGTAATATTAACAGTGACTTCCAATACATTATTAAAAAGCATATTTTGACAACCTTCTTTTGTATTATAATTGTTGTTACAAGAATACGATAATATAATTGTCACCTAAAATTAACTTAGATTAACACAACTTTTAATTAGACAAATGACCCATTTCCAGTTTTACATGATTTATCTCCCCTTTGAGTTCCTGTTAAAAAAAACTGGGACTGTTAGTGTTATCACTAAAGGACTATGAAATTTGAAATAAAGATTTTGCATTATTTTTTATTGTTTGTCTAAGCCAATTAAATTTTCATCTAATTAACATCATGGCAGAATGTTACTATATAGCCATAAGCAACAGGTGAGTTTGAATCTTAAAAACACGGACGTTACTGGTAAATTTGTTTAATTCAGCAATAAAACAGCTGGGGTTGTACCTTTGATTAGCATCAGGTAAATGGGCAAATAAACATTGGTTAATTAATTAACGATCATGTTTACACAGCAGGGAGTTGAAATAACATCCTCACTCAGATACTGACACCTGTCATTCACCTGAAGCGTGAAAATTTATCAAAGACAATTGTCAATTTTAAAAGTTTTCAACAAGACAAATTGCGGCTATAGCCGCAGTTTTTTGTACTGGAAGTGGACAATAGGTGGCGTTTATTTAATTGGAAAGTCATCAATTCAAGTGAAAATTGTACATTTTCTGTTAAAAAAGGTCATTTCTGTTTATTGCATATTTAGGTTAGTTGCATATTTTTCTCTTATAAATTAGTTATGCAATGAAGAGGAATCCACTGTACACATGTCTTAAATGTTGTATATGACCATACTTGTTGTCAATGTTACCATGCCTGCCAACCTGTCCCATTTACAAGTTACAGATGGTTACAGTTCACGTGGAACATGGTGACCAGAACATATTATCAGGAGAGAATATATAACCTTCATTCAGGAAATTGGATGACATCTACAAAAATTAAATTGTATCTTTTAGGTCTTACCAATATATAGCGATAAAAGAAATCTTATCGCAACCTCTGATGCTCCAAGTGTATTTGCGATCGAGCGAACAAAGTTTGTGGTGATCTCCATCGTCCTATTCTGGTCTCATAATAAACCAGTTGATAGTTCAGATGACTGGGTTAGTTATCATATTACGAAATCAAGAAACCAGTCTAAAAAGTTATTTCCCGCGTAATCTTAAATTTCTGCCCATTAGTTCCTATCCCTTAAGTCTAAAAACTAAATTTGTATACGGTTGATCACGGTTGCATGCGTTTGTAAAAAAAAAAATCACGTTATTATATATACAAACCCATTACATATGGTAACATAGCTGCAAGGAGAAAATAAAAGTGATAAACATCGATAACAAAAGTGTTTATTTTTTAAATACTAACAAATGTTTTTGCATTTACTGAAACGCTGTATTTTAAATTAACATTTTATTTTTTTATTAACTTGTGTCACCAACAGATTAGAAAAAGACGACACGTCATGCAAAGGCACTGTAAATGTGCTCTGAAGTAACGCTGGGACTAGTATAACTAACTTGATTTATAGGTTCCTGAGTAACGCCATGAACCATATCATCTGGGATGCTCGCATTTAGGCTTCGTCTATATTCATATTACAGTATTTAAGCAAAGAACTACTCAATTTTAACAGGGACAGTCTATATATAGTTTAAATTTAACTATAGATTTCCCGTAAAACTTTAAAAAAGGAAAAGTCAATGTAATTTTTTGGGAGGATTAAAAACTCGTCTTTTTGAAGTTTACTTTTACTGTGTACTTGAGACAGGAACCTAAATAATCAACATGGAATAAGTATACTTGATTTAGGGTTCCATTGACAAAGGTGGCGCTGGATCAACGATATGAAACTACAACAATAATGCGTTTAATTCATACAATTACATTTTAGGTAAAATTTGACATAAAATAATGTCGTTGAAATAATAGTTCTTGAATGTAGACGTAATATATAAATACACTGATGTTAATTTGTGTCACGTTGATATGGAGGCGATTCGGCAAATTGAATCCTAGTCAACTCGTACCTCGACCAACTCGTACCCTACCAACTCGTACCTCTACCAACTCGTACCTCTACCAACTCGTACCTTTGCATTATTTGGTAGAATGAAAAAGGACAGAATGTGAAAATGGCTGAAATTATGTTAAAGTAAAAAAAATAATTATTAATATTTATTATCATATTTATTGAACATCACTAATACACTTACAATCCACGTGCTATATATTATTTGTCACTTACCAAATTGCACTCGAGATCGTAACAATTAGATTTATCATATACGTTTCAACAATTAAAAAGTATATGTTATGAAATTCTATCATTTTTTATTTTTATTTACATGAAAAAAAACCAATTTAAAGTGGTACGGTCTGTGCCGTACCAGCCGTACCGCTTGCTACGCCTGTTGTTACGGACTGTACCAGTGCATGTTCTATGAGTCAATGAAATGCGAAAGTCACAGTAGATTGTGTTGATGATTAATGGATATTGTCGCAAATACGAACTGCACGCGAACATATTTATTACACACGAAGAGTCCATGACAAATTAAAATTCATCATAAATTTCGCTTTGATTGTATATTGTCATCGCATTCAATTTCAAGCTGTGATTGGTTTATGGAAAATAGTTGTTGTCTTAGCTTTTAACTTTATCAGTTTTTGCAGTCTTGCGGCAATCGATATTTTTAGTTGAAATTTGAAATCATTAGGTATACATTAGTTGCTGTTTTAGTCAAAGTGACAATGTTGGAGAAACGCGAATAAACCGAGAAATAAGCGGTTGTTATTAAAGGACAATTGGATTCCTTTCTTTGTATTTATTGTTTAAATAGCATAATCTGTTCGTGTACCATTGCAAAGCCTCAAGATAGTTGTTCATAACGGTTGTTGACACTTGAAATACAAATAAATGTATTGACTTTGTATTTTTAAAAAACCTGCAAAATAATTGAAAAGGTTCGAATATTTTAATATATTTTTTATCTAATATACAATATATATTTTTATTTAGAACTAATTTAGAACATTCTAAATTTACTATATTAAAATGCAAAGGTACGAGTTGGTAGAGGTACGAGTTGGTTGGGTACGAGTTGGTCGAGGTACGAGTTGACCTGCCCCGGCAAATTGATGCTTGCGCTGATAACTTTGAGATAGAAAGAACGGGTCTTCGAACGTTATACATGATCAGAATTGTCAAGAGCCAATTATTAAAAGTTATATAATGTAATTCCTGACTACCAAATAAGGGCCACTCGATCCAGCGTGGACAAGTGTTGTTTGATTAAGTAATATATAAACCAAGTCTTTACGAGTTAACATATTTTAACAAACTAGTCCGTCAGGACAAATTTGTTTAAGAAAATAATTATGGCTGCCCCAATTTTATGGATTATTTAAATATATGGGTAGGCATTATATTCGTTAATATTTTGCCTCGAACGTTAGCGAGTGGTAATATATCATGAATACAATGCTTACACATATTTAAATAATCCATAAAATTGGGGCAGCCATGAACTATTTCGATTCTAATATGAAAATATAGAAATTTTACAAAGGTAAAGGGGTTTTTTTATGTTCCAATTTCCGAGATTCTACATTGTTACGAAATTATTATTCTTCTCGTGTAAAACTTGGTAGAAAACGGAAAAAAATATAAATTAAAAACAAACTAAAATATTTTTCATATGTTCGATCTCTTCTTATTATCTCTTAATGATATATAATTGTTTTCGGGTAAATTGAGCAAAAAGGTAAAAACCATACTCTACAATATAGTAAGTGATAAAATGGCAAATTTAATATTAAAGAAAATATTTCAATTACAGTTTTTAGTATTTGTTAAATCCTTCAAGCTTTAAAGTACGTTTTTTTTTGTCCTGATCTAATAAGAAGAAGTAAAGATGTACATAATTGCATATTAATGCGCGCTTTACCAGTATCTCGGTAGCATGAATAGATCCGCTTCAATTTTTATTTTTGGATTATTTTACTATCTATAGGGTAAGCCTAGTATTTTTATTAATGCATTCTATTCTTGACATAATAAAATGTATATACTTGAGTTTCTTTTATTAATTAGTTATTTAATTTGATAAGGAAAAGGCATTTAAAAATTTGTTATGTTATATTACGTAATGTATTTCATCGCTTCAATTGTATTTCTTGGATTATTTCGTGATTTATATGTCAAGCTTCGTTATTTTTTATGCATTCTTATTTTAACATGATAAAGTGTAAATTTTTCGGTTTCTTTTATTAGTTACTTAGATAATTTGACAATAAAAGTGCATTTTTAGATTTTGTTTAACGCGCTTGTGACCACTCATCCAGAAAACTTATTTCTGGATTATTTCATAATTTATAAGGTAGAAAATGGAACTTTTACGCAGAAAATTAGTCATCTTGAACATTAAATTTTATTTCCCTGGGTTTTGTTTATTGACGGTTTCGAAATCCCAAACACTCGTGAACGATTCGTGTGTGGTAGTGGTGGTTTGATGTTAAGATATTTTAACGAAGCAAGTTATATATATAATAATACAACAGAAAAAAATTCAGTTACGTTCGAATAAAGGTCATCAACAGTTTATATTGTTGAAAATAATTATAGAAGTTAATAATCTCATCAATTGTTTTGCAAAATAAGACTCTTCTTCTAATGTTTTTTTTTATATTTTAAATTCTGAAAAATTTATAAAGTTCTTAGCAATGTTTATGCACATGAATGCTAGTTTGACGTTTGAAATACATTTAATTGCAAATCTTTTGAATCAATTTTAATTACAGTAAAATTAAATTAATAAAAATTGTAACTTGTCGGATTTTTTTCTTAGATTTTCCGAGGACGCGATAACTGTCGATCTTACATTCACATTTTCCCCCACAGAACCACTTGACTATGGTCAATGTATTTTATTGGTAAACATATATTTGTCCTTCCAAAACTTTGCTTTTTTTATTACAGTACTCTTCTCAAAGTTGAGATATTATAATCAAGATGATTATTTCTTGCCTTTCACAATCGTCTATATTTGCACCCCTTTACAGCATATGATGAAATTTTAAATAAAACAAATTGAAAAAAAAACTATTAAACCAAATTACACCTATAACATATAAATCGAACATCTCTGGATATGGGTTTAACCCATATCTTTCCTTGTTAACATTACCAATATATAGTAACAGTCAAAGCAAAGAACTACAAGGTGATTGCAATATATCCCCCTCTCTTACGAGTAGGGGTATAATTATTTTTAACATTAACTAACATTTTCAAATTCGGTTGTGTTTTCATGATACAATAACACTATTCATGCTGTAAATATTATAATAGAGTGCTTTGATTGGATAAAAACGCTTAAAGGGAAACTTCGCGAAACAAAATAAAAATTTGGTATGTTATTCTTCAAATAAAAAGAAATAATTCGTGATGTTTTATTCTATTTTCATTGGTTAAGCTTCTACATTGAATTTATCGTGTAAAAAATTCACTTATGGAGGTCCGCCATCTTGTCACTATCTCGTCAATAGCAGAAGGTTGTACTATCAGACGAAGTTCTGGCAAGATTAGGTTTCGTATTCCTGATCTAAGCAAAAAACCCTACTTGTGTAACAAGTAGTTTACCAGTTTAAAGACTTCTACTTTAGACTATGTAAACAGCAACAACAACTTCGTATTCATTTTGCAGAATTTTGCATGGAGGATAGTTTAATGGAAAGGTGACCTCATCTTTCATTTTTCCTCGAATATTAGTTTAAATTTTGTCCATAAATATGAACCAAATTGAAAATTATTCATATTATTTCCAACTTGTATTGTATCGTGTAATCAGATTATGTAACTTATAGGAAGGAAACTTTTTTAAACATAACAAATTTTGTTAATTTTTTTCTATTAATGTCTATAGAAGCGAGATTCCTTCGGTACTATGGTTTGTATATTCTTACGCTTTCCGGCTTTGGTACATTTTAAGGTTTAGATGGGTTTCTGCGATCATTTTTTTCAGCTTTAAAGATCGCCATAACTATTTATTAGAATTATAAGAATTAAACACTGTGTTTTAGGAAATTATCAATGTGTAAACTCTGCCGACTCCATCACAAACTTGACATAAAACCCTTCGGACTTTATTTAGTTTGTGAGTGAGTCGACGGACTTTACACATTGATAATTTCATAAATTAAACTATATAGTAGATTCGTTTGCGATGGGTGCGATAAAAGTCTCACGGTTTGCATTAAACTTCAATAAATAAGTTTTGCAAGAATACTGACTTTTGATTGGCTGGAAAATATTTTCTATCATAGGATGGAAAAAAATTGATCGTCATGGAGACACGCACCCCTTGACGTCGTATATTACTCCGCGGGAAACTAACAGTTTTTGTGTTGATCTCTTTTTTCAAAAATGCCCAGTCACCAAAAAAACAAAAAACAAAAAACAATTCTTTGCGTTTATTCTATTGTTTGAATTTATTTATAAGTATTAACAAAATTTCCGTTGTGCACATTTAATATAATCCGCAAAACGGAAATTTTGTTATCTCTTAATTGTAAACAACGCAATTTCCATTGAATAGAATGTGGCGTCGACATTATTTTTTTTCTATTGGATTTTCGTAACAAGGCAAGCAAAAACATCAGCACACAGGGGTATGATTTTTTAAATGGCTTGAACAGCCATATTTTATTTAATATTTAAATAGAGGTTTGTTTCCAAAGAGTTTAAATTACAATTAAATATGTTAATGAGTAAGGCGTTGTTTGTAACAAAATTTAATCTATAGAATGTGAAATTGGCCTGACATTGATGTCAGAGGATCGCGTGTTGGACTGTCAGTCTATAGACGATCTATATATGCGAACATATATGTTCCGCAACAATATTCTGTGAATGATTGCACGATGTGTGGATAACACCTGTAGAATAACTTACAAGTTGGTTGAGTAAACCATAGTCAAGCCCTTCTTACGTCAATGTATTTGAATTGGGATTTTTATCACGTGACGTGAGACCGTTGTCACGTTAGCAATGATTTTGCAAAACGCACATGCAGATTAAGTATAATTATTCCAAAAAAAGAAGAAATTGCCGTATTGTGTTACAGAGATGATACGACTGTTTCCTACAACAATCTTCCCATTTGTATTGTCTTCTTTCCATGTTTGTCATACATTTTTGACAGAATCCGAAAATGTACAAGAATTCCATCAAATATCTTATTAAAATGATTGTTTGATTGGCATTTAAACGTTACTTTCAAACATATTGTACAGTGTGGCGTCCAGTATTAAAGTCCATGGTGAATGGTAACATGAGAAAACACGAATTTTGACACGGCTTTGTTTACATAGCTAAAGCAGAACGTCATATTAGAATGACAATTATTCCACCCCCCCTTTCTTTTATTGTTTGCAACCAACCCTTTTCATTGTCATACAAAACATACACATTTGAATAATGTATGACATGACATTGCTGTTAAGTTGCACAAAACATAAATACCTTAACTCTGCGTATTAATGTATTTCTCCAAATACGAACTTTAGCTTAAGATTAAGCCTTTTTCTTGAAAAATATTAAAAATTAAATACAAGAACGATAACTCGAATGTAATATAAAAAGTAGGTCACTAAAAGATGGCGTTAGTGTCGCTAAATTTGTCAACAGAAGACGCCATCTTGGTACGCCGCGAACTTCAGTTCGACAGCAAGTGGGATATCCCAAAATTAGAGACATTTTTGACTCTCGATGCTACGAAAGTGTGTCTAATTTAAAAGGGAAATGAGTCAGTATATCCAAGTTGCAGAAGAAGAGGGCGAAGAGCCCATGGAAGTGCCGAGCGAAGACGACGGAACGCTCTTGCTGTCGACTCTTTCAGCACAGTTTCCTGGTGCCTGTGGTCTGAAGTATAGAAATCCAGATACTGGGGCTATGAGAGGCATTAGGCTTTCAGATGGGAGATTATACCCTCCAGACACTGAATGGGCAAACCGGATATATGTTGCAGTTTTTCCAAAAAGTGAGTTTCGTTCAAATATTTATGGTAAACTAGAACCCAGTTGGCCTCCGAACTGCAAGCAGACGCTTTGACAAAGTCTTTAATTTATTTAATTTATATCTGAAATTTGTACCTTTATATAATTGCAGTATGATGCGAATATCAGTTGTGCATAAGTTTGCATAAGTGGACAGAGTTGAAATAAATTTGTGTATTTTCGTTTGATTCGATATTGGAGGTCGTTCAAAATTGTAAATTTGACAGGTAAGGGAGACAACTCCATTGTTGATGTTGGCAAGTTTTACTTAAAATTTTTTCGTTTAGTCCTTTTGACGTGGGTTTTCTGTATTTAGTGAATTGAAACCATGTTTCATTAATTATGACAGATTCTATACTAGTTGATTTTCTCAAATGAAAGTTATACTATGAAAAGCTGTACAATACAGAGTTGCGTTAGAAGTATTTTATTTAATACTGTATATCTTACATAAAATTTAACTAATGTTTTTGCTCATAAATAACTTTGATAAATCGTTTTTCTGTATATATTGGTCATTATTCTCATTGGAATAGTTGCTGTAGTTGTTGCTATGAAAATAAATGAAAAAAAGCTGCATCATACCATTATATTATAATAAGCTTAGTATATTTTTGAGGAGTTAAATTCACATACATTCTATAAATAATAATGACTGGCATTAAACACCAAACACCAGACATGCTAATTCCTACAATAGACAGGGAAAGAATTGACTGTCAAAACACTGAAACAAAATTTTACAACAGTTACCTGTTCAAAAAGAATGATATTTAATGTTGAAATAAAAATAAATCTACATAAATTTGGGAAACCTTTAATTTCTCTTCCTAATCTGCATGATTATTAAAGATTATATTGTACTTCAATGCTTAGTGATTGTCAACTGTCCGACAGATATTGAAGGAATTTGGTTTCAATTGTTGGTTAATAAAATTAAAATATTGGGTTTTTTTATCTATAATTTACTGAATGTGAATGAAGGAGAATGTTTAATCACTTTTGGGGGTAATTGTCAATTTTGTGGTTATTGTATGGAAGTACATAAAGTCTTTCAATAACATTTTGTATACAATGCATTTTGCAGCTGAGAACAAAAAGAAACCACATGCTGCGTCCAATGACCAAGAGCCTGTTATCATAGATAATGCTGTTGTTTCTAAAAGAAAGCTCTATGACAAGAAAAAATGCAGTGACCTTATTGTGCTTGGTTTGCCATGGAAGAGCACAGAAGAAGATTTGCGGAAATATTTTTCAAATTTTGGAGAACTGTTAATGGTTCAGGTTTGTGATAGATCATTGTTGTTTGTTTACAAACTTGTACAATTTCTATTACTAAAGAAAATTATAGTTAACTCATATTTTGTGGGGTAATATTTGTGTATTTCATCACCATCATGTTTTTATTCGGAGCTGTTTACTAGCAATTTAGCATGTTGTTATTTAAAAGCAGATATACAAAATAGTCTTACACTTGTCAATTAATATATCTTTTGACATTTCTTACAGGTGAAAAAAGATCCAAAGAGTGGACTTTCAAAAGGTTTTGGATTCATACGGTTTGGGGATTATGATTCACAAGTAAAATGTATGACACAAAGACATATGATTGATGGACGTTGGTGTGATGTCAGAATACCAAATTCAAAGGTAAAAAATATATTAATCAAGACTGGGTCTTGAAATTGCTTTAAGGGCAAATAAAGAGTCTTTATTCCATCAGTAAACGTTGAAATGTATTGGGGTTGTAACACTATTATTATTATTCATTAGACATAGAATTTTAAATAAATATGTCCTAGGTGTCCTAATGCAGATTTCAAAGAAACAATCACCCATTAGATTTTATTATATGCGACTCTATACAGCATATAAACATTTTCTTAAAAAGCTTTTCTCCAATAGAAGTGTATTACAGGAAATATGTTGTACTGAAACTAGGTCGACTTGATTGCTTGTTCTCATTTTTCTAAAAGTTGCTAAAAAATTAACAACCAATGAATAATATGCAATTACCACACAGAAGGGATATTTCTTTTGGTTTGTTTTTTAATTACCATCTTAAAAGATGCAATTACTTTCATTTTTTGTAAGGGAGGTAATATCCACTGTGATAAAGGCCCTTTAAAAGGGGAGACAATAAATTTTTGAATTTTGTACTATCTTGTAAGAGATTACTTGCTGATATGTTCCTTTATTTATATTATTCCAGGCCTTGCTCTAAGCTCTTAAAAGTTGGTGCCAAAAATATTGCCAACTGCAATTTTCTGTCACCAATTTTCAAAATTTTGTGACAAAGTTAATACATGTAACATTTTTTCTTCATGTATGTTTAGTTAGAAAATATAATTTGTAGGCACAAATATACAGGTACTACTATTGCTATTTACAATTAGTTTAGTTTTCTTTACAATAAAATTTCATGGCATGGCAGATTCTTTTAATGGCATTATGGTATCAAGATTAGACATGCACAGCAGAATATTATTTTTATAATTAAAACCAGGGATGGCATTAGAAGCTGGCAACCTACAGAAATTACAGGCTGATCTGTTGCCAGCTACTTGCAAATAAAAAATCAAGTGAACTTGTCGTAAATTTCCATTAGAAGTACATATGCATTCTCAATAAATTCTAAAAATGAGTCAAATGTTCTTCATAAGCAAGTGTATCAGACAGCTGATTTTTCATTGTATTTAAATAGAGACTGATTTATTGTAATTGGCAAATCAGACTGCAAATTTCTAAAATAAGAAACAGTTTTCGATTTCTTGTCAACCAATTCCCGCAATCTTGCATATTTTGAGGCTTATGTCATTGAAAGACCTTTACAGTTCATTGACATAACCCCCAGATTGCAGGAAATTGCATCTTAGATTTCAAATTATATGTGTACAGGTATATGTTAAAAAACTGGACCAATCTACAGTTAATTTTCTTGAATAAACATCATATGACTGTTCAACATGATTTCTTACTGATTCCTGTCAAAATTTTAATGGATTTTAATTTCATAGAAATAAAATTGTAGTGCACAGGAATGAACATTACATGTAACAAAATATCAACAAGTTACACATTTATTTGACATTATCAGGGAGTAATATTCTGTTACAGCTGATATTTGTCCACAATAAATTCTTTCCATTGCCATATGTACCAGCTAGTGTCAACATAATATCATCCTCACAGGTCAAGCTTTCTGAGTCCACATTTGTCCCCACAAAACCCTGACAACCATAGCTAGGAAATTCCCGGGCTAAAAGTCACTATTTTTATTGGCTACATCATACCTTGATGTAGCCAATCAAAAGCTCACTTTCATTCATGACTTGGTTAGGGGTGTATCCAGATGTCGATTGTAAATAAACCAAACGGATGTGTTGCATAGACCATGTGCAAATCAGTTTATTTTGTACAGTAGTGTTAATAGTTTGTTATTACCGCGTCAATTATTAGTTTCGTTTGCGTTTTCTTCACACTCAAGAATGAGTAAAAATGAATACTGCCAAACACTTGCTTCTCTCAAGCAATTTCATAAGTTGATATTTTGAAGGATTGAAGTAATACGAAAATCTTCTAGCCCGGGAATTTCCTACAGTAGCTAAGTTTGTCAGGGTTTCGGGGACACATATGGACACAGAAACCCGACTTGTGAGGATGACATAATATATAAGCTGTGATATTTCAGGTGTACATTGAATTAACAATAACATTAACAAGAACAATCCTAAAATACTAGTTTATATTTACAGGAGAATGCCCAACAAATGATGAACAGAAAAGTCTTTGTAGGAAGATGCACAGATGATATGACAGCTGAAGATTTGCGTCACTATTTCTCAAAATATGGAGAAGTTGTAGATGTATTTATACCGAAGCCATTTAGAGCATTTGCCTTTGTAACTTTTGCAGACCCAGAAGTCTCTCAAAGTCTTTGTGGGGAGGACCACATCATTAAAGGGGCGAGTGTACACATCAGCAGTGCTGCCCCTAAAAACTATGATCGACAAAATGACAAGAAAGCAATTGCCCAACCAGCATATAGTCATGGCTACAACCCAAATCACTGGAGTCAAGGGGGACGGGGAGCAACCCAGACTATTGCTACACAGCCAAGTCCCATACCAACAGGAAATATTCCAAACAACCTTGGACTAAGTAATCTAAGTTTAGGAGCTTTTCAACTGAATCCTGCAATGCTTGCCGCTGCACAAGCCATGCTTAGTGGGCAGGGTGGCTGGGGACCAGTTGGACTGGTTAGTCAGACTGGTGCTACTCCTGCAGTTGGAGGTACACCAGTTGGTACAACACAACCAGGTGGCGGGGATTCCTCTAGCCAAACAAGTGTACAGAGTTTCGGTAGTATAGGTAGTAACAGTCAAGGGACAACAACAACCGGTGTTCCTGTCAGTGCAAACAGCTTTTTGGGTTGGGGCAGCTCTCAGGGGAGTGAACCAGGCAGCAGTCCAGGAGTGGGAGGGTGGGGCACACCCCAGAGTAAACCTGGTGGAGCATGGAATTGATTGTGTGTACATGTACAACATGTGAAAGTATGAAAGAAATTTTTTAATCATGAAAGTTGATTTAAAAATGTAGTTATTCCAGAATTATTGACAAGAATTTTGACAATACATTCAAACACTGCCAGAAACAGAAAGAACTCATCTTCTAATGCATAGTTCTGATTTCTTTATTGTATACAAGTGTAAAACAAAAGATTTGGACTGTTCAAGAAAAGCAGTGAAAAGCCTTTCCAATAAATTAAGTGGTTGCCGACATTGTTGTTTATGAAAAAAGCGAAGACGTTTAAATTAGCAATTTTGCTTATTGCCCTTTGTTCTAATAGAAAAATATTTGAAAAAAAGAAATTGGTCTAGTCGAGCATGCTCCATGCATATGTAATGGATGGGTTGTAATTTTAATGCTTTGGAGTACAATTTATGAAAAAAAAATGAATTGCATTTCTTCAATGAATCTGAATATTTAGCATTTAAGTATTAAATATAAAAATGTATGTTAATTTTCTTGTCAATTTTTTCTAGAGTATTGTGGAAGATGTAAGAATTTTATTACAAATTATGTATATTTTTAAGAGTGATTTTGATTGATGGCCACATGATCAACACATGACTGGGTGATGTAAACTGATACCATCAAATGCCAGTATTAAATCTGCTTACCACAACATAGTGCTCTAATTGGGGGGGATTTATCTCCCCTTTTCTGTAAGAAATAAATCATCCCATGTTTATGCATGATAAGAAAAGTGAAATACACTTTTGCCATGTGAAATACTCCGCTTCTTTGATAATAGTCAGTTATAGTTTATGGAAAAGTTGTCAAAACCAGTTGGATGATACCCAAAACTTATTGTAAATTTTGTAACACAGTAAATAAAAATCCAAAAGGTTTTTTTATTTGTTTTTACTTTATGGGTGAAAGTTAATGAAATAAGACATTAACAAATGAAATGCAT
The DNA here is from genome assembly GCA_944474755.1 of Limnoperna fortunei. Lineage (NCBI taxonomy): Eukaryota > Metazoa > Mollusca > Bivalvia > Mytilida > Modiolidae > Limnoperna > Limnoperna fortunei. Next base: position 56,408,613 of record OX104122.1, on the reverse strand, counting down.
GAATTCAATAATTACTCGTGTAAGACATGTAGATGATTTATTTCTTCAGAATGTATTCAAAATTTATGATTGGTTTTTTTTTTTGAGTGATTGTATAAAAGATATTTTACTTCTTTTTGCATACTTATTTTCTTCGGGACAATTATTTTTGTTTATATTTTTATAACCCTATGACCTTATTTTATTTGCCTTTTATTCTTTAAAATAAATGTAAACATTTGGCTTTGTAAACGGGCATAATTTGATACTGTGGGAGTATTTGTCTTTTGTTGTATAAACTTGTAAACTTTAATTAAAGTTAATTATAAAACATTGACAGAAATTTAATTTTTTCATTGAAATATTATTTTTCACTTGACCACATTCTTCAGGGTTTTGTGCACACGTTTAACATTTTTGTTGTTTTAGGTTTTTTTTAATTATTATTTCAGTAAAAATTATTTTTTTCCCCAACTGCTTGTACAGGTTTTTTAAATAAGTTATTTGTTAAGCCTTTTTATCACTTTCATAATATCATCAAAATCACTCAAGAATTATGTATCTAAAAGTATAAATTAATTATACTATATATATTTTTGGTGTTGATTATAGATGTGTATTATTGAGTATTTGTATAAAAACATATATAGATGTGGTGTTTGCAATTAGAATTATTGAGGAATATATCTAGAATTAGAGTGTTTGTGCATTTTCATTGTAAAAAAATTGTAACAGGATTCATGATAAATGTGTATTATTGAGACTTAACCAACAGAACTGATCATATTTAAATATTATTTAACAATCAAGGAAGCATTTTTTGTCATAAATTGTATATTTTGAAACATAATGGGGTTTATTCAATATTTGTTAATGCTAATGAGTAAATCTGAATTATATTTGATTAAAAGTGTGCCTGTTAAATTGAAGGAAAGATTGTGATTATTAACATTTAAATATTTTTTTCACATGTAAGTAAAACCCAAAAATTTTTAAAATTTATTGTTTATATAATACCTTTAGGAGATGTGCGTGTTTTTTGTTTGAGTGGCACGAAACATTGATACATTTTTGTTTGGAGACAAGGAACAACATATTGAAATTTACAAGAAAACAGAAAGTCGACATAAATGCCTGTATGTAATTTTTGTAGGTTGTTTTTAGGGATTCATGTTTAAGTTTTTGAAAAAGAAAGTGAAATCTACTTTTGAGGAATTGTGTTAGTAATTCATGGAACTGTTAAACTGTGTGTATGAAATCAGTGTTGTAACTAAAGCAAGGTTATATAGATACATGTATGTTAATGTATGAAAATGTGTTTATTTATAGATTATGAATGTGAACATCATGTGATCTGTTGTAAATTTGATTTCAATTTTCCATTTAAATAAAAAAATTAATTAATTACATGTATTGTAGGATTTATAGAGAAGTACACAAGAAGTAAAGAACCAGACATTTTTTTTCCCTTTTTTGCAAGACAGCCTTTTGATTTCTTTCTGGTAAAATGAATTATTTATTTTTTATTTTTAATACTTTGGGTCTATATTAGTAATTGCTATAGCAGTACACAAATCTAACTATAATAATTTTAGAACATTTAATTAAATAATGTGGTTGTTTTTTTTTCATATTATTAAATAACATAAAATGTCTTCAAAATACAATTGTTTACAGCTAAAAAACAAATATTTTTGTTAGAATTTAACACAAATGTTTTATCTAGTTCTGCACACTATATGGTACATGTTAAATTGTGTCCTTCCTGTTAAAGAAGAGAGCAATCTGATATACTTTCTCTTTTAATAGTTATTTATAAGGATCTGCCATTAAAAATGTATCTATTTGAGTCGGGCAGAATTTAAAGTGGTGTTCAATTTCCATAAAATTTAACATGTGGATAGCAAAAATATTTCCTAAAAAAACATTCATATTTGGAATGGAATAATTCAGTTGGAATGAGATTTAAAACTGATCACATGTACAAGATTACCAATTATTTTTTTTAAAAGGTGATTTCTGTTATGCAAGGAAACTAAGGTGAAAACTAATGTACCAAGTTATAGAAGAATTGTTGACATATATAAATATAAGAATCATAGAGTGAACTTGCATGTTACCAATTGTTAAACTAAGTTTAGGTTATTCCATTTAAAACTATATGACAGGGTAGGATAATAGTTTAAAAATATAAACTCAACTAAGATCTTTTTTCATCTTTTTAACTGTCAATTTGGCTTATGACCCACAATCCCTGTCCCAAAAATGAAAAATCCCTCTCAACCATAACATTGACTTTTTAATGAAATAGCCTTTATGTATATTTATAAAAGATAATTATGAGTTTCTTAAACAAGCTACACATTGTTTTATATATTTGTTGACAGTTAAAAATATTGTTTTGTAAAAATGAAATGAGTAGCATTTACAGTTATATTTAATCTTAAATATAGTTGCCATAAAGATTCCTTCTGTCCTCTTAAAAGAAATATTTTATCACAAACCAAATTCTAAATAGAAATTAAAAAACAAAGTTTTAGGATGACCACAATGCTTTGTCTATGAATGATGCAAGTTGGAGGTGAAAGTGATGGATTAGAATAGTAGAAATATGTGCCATCTACATGTATATAAGACAAACCCTTGCAAAATGTGTTTAAGTATGAAGTAAATGTTAACATCTGATTCCATTTGTATGATGTGATCACAAGTCCAATTGAAAATGTAAAATATTGTAAAATATTCATCAATGAATTACCTCGTGTCATTGAAATTCATCAAAAATTATATTTTATATGAAGACATAGGGCTGTTGTTTTTAGTGTGTCTGCTAGTGTTAAAGACCTATTTTAAGAATGATTGTGAAAAGTGTATTAATAGATTTTTCAGCACTTTGCTAATAAAATAAACAAAACTTCATTGTTAGGCAGACTTAACATCACACTCCACAGGGACTAACGAAGAATAAAGCTTTTGTCTCAAGTGACTTCTAATTCTTGTTTGTGACACAGATCACATGACATTAGAAATAATAGGATCGTGGAATTTGTTTTACTCTGAACTATTTTTGAGTATAATGTTGCTTGAATTATTTGTTGAAGCCAGTGCAAATAAACATTTAGTTGTTTAGAATTATTTAATGGCAAATATAGGTAAATGGCTATACACATAAATGGTAACATAAAGTCAATGTATACAAATAAAAGTAAAAAGAACATTTTTGAATAGATATTTTTTATATATATGTGTTGTGACAAGATAAAATAAGTTGCTAAACAGACAAATATGTATGGGGGTAAATAAGATGATATTGGTTGAAATCTGAAAAGAAGTAATGGAAGAATTATTTGACACAATAATCAACAATTCCAGTATCTTTAAAAAAAAATTAAACTTACATTTTTAATTTGCTTTTTGACCACATGTTATTTAAAAAAAAAATGAAATTAGTGAAAATAACTGGTAATGATATTAACAAGGGTTGTTTTTACTCTGTTGTGAGAGCCTTTTTTTCAAATTTCTAGATGACATATTGAAATAAAATGAGGCCATTTAATTAAAAAAGGAAGTGGAAGTATTTGTAATTTACAGAGAAGGAAATGGTAAAAAAGAAAATGCAAACGAATATATGTTTATTTTAACTGTACAACTTTATTGATGTAAAAAAATATTTTTGGTGTTTTTTTTATCTCTGTTTACTTATGATGCAGGACAAATTCCATAAATGAAAAAATTGTATCAACAATGTATATTAAGCCTGGCTACAAAATTTTAAGGTTTTATATATATCACATTTCAAACTTTATCATTATTACAACGTAATTTAACCATTGAAGGCAAGTAAAAATCAGTGAGAAGAGCATTACAAAAAAAAGAAAGAAACTAGACCAAGCAGAAAGTTGTATGCTTGTTAATTTGTTGTTATTTGTGTGTATGCTTTTTAACGGAGTGAATGAATTGTTAACTTTATGTAACATAGAGTAAAATCAGATTATTTATAATTGTATCATTGTCTTCTCTTTGTTTTTTACATAATTGAATTTGTTTTTATAGATATAAACATAGCTGCTGGATGAAGATAAAGAAGTGTGAATTTATGTATGTGACTATTTGTTAACAATGCTTGTAAGCATATTTTTGTTTGTTTTTGAATGAATTTTGTTATTAACTTTATTTCAGTGGTTGCAAGTTGATTTAAAATTTGAAGAACAGAGATGTTATTGTATTTTTGGTTTATGGTAGAACAATGGTACACATTTAATGCTTAACCCATGTTAAATTTAAATTAAAGATTTAAATTTGTGAACAGCCATCATTATTAAATATTTGTCGAATTTAAACAACAAATAAAAACATTATGAACCACATAAATGATTTTAAGCTCAATGGCAATTTTCATTTTTTAAGTGATACATTTGTCAAATTTAATTGAACTACAGTTAATTTTTTTATGCAAGATAATGTGATCACAGTTTGTTGTTATTTGAGTAAAATTTTATGTTGAAATAATTCAAAGTGCAAATTAACCTTGTCTAGTATGTTACTGGGCATTGGCAGAAAACACTTGACCACCATGTTAAAAGGATACATTTGTTTAATTTACAACTGTGTGAAAAGTGTGTTGTCAGAAAGCAGCTATGTTATTTTAAACAAAACAAAAATAAATGAAGCTTGTGCTAATGTCTGCTTAGTTGTTACTATGTATTCCAATTTACTTACTTAATCCCTTCTTGCTGTGAAGCACATTAGGCCATCACCAGAGGCTTCATGTCTGTTGTGGGACAAATGGTGTACCTGTCCACATGTCCAGTCCTTTTCCTTCATGTTCGTCTCCAACGATTTTCTTTATGTCACGTATCCTAATTTACGTGAGGAATATTTAATCATATGTGGGGTCTTTTTTCTGGCTAAAATTGGGTCAAGTATTTGTTTAATTTTGACGTGCTTATAAATGTGTGTTTTGCCCCTTCTGAGAAGAAGCCAAAACTTAATCGGAGAATAGCCAATATTCTTGCCGAAGAGATAAAGGGGTCTCAATGGTTACTCAGAATTTCTGCTGAAATAAAAACTGATAATCAGGTTCCTATTTTAATATATATGATAATTTCGTAATATAGCTTTTGCAGAAAATCTATTTAGACAGTTTCGGAACTCTATTACAAAAATTTGTGGTAAAAGCCGTAGAGTATGAGCTGAAATAATAGAGTGTGAACCAAAGTAGGCAGAAGTTGATGTCTCTAAGCTCTGGCTATAATATATCCGAAATATTTTAATGTGAAACGTCAAACAAAGCCATCAGAAGTCTTAAGGCATATTTTGTATAAAACTCTTCAAGTGAAATGTGTTGTCACTTCGAGTAAAACACCATTCAAGGTTAAACAGATTCGTCTGCAACAGTTAATGAAAGTATGCAAGTATAAGTATACCAGCCATAAACATATTTAATATTATGTGTACATAAATCAAGAAAAGCAAAAGCTGTTGGTATCGCGGCTGACACATTTTTAATGTACATTATCCTAGCTGTATACTGTTCAAGTATGGTATACCGTTTTGGTCCGTTCAATCAACTTATAAATAAACAAGATTATTTTATTAACATAATGATTTTTTATTGTTGAAAAAATGATCATGACTAGTCAATATTTTGATTCATTAAAGTGACTCGATTTCTATTATAACATGGAAAACAATAGTAGAAGTCCGTATGAAATCTTTTCTGAACAGTGGGATTTAACCATTGAAAAACTTTATAAAATCATTATGCAAAAATAATTATTTCATGATGATACTAACACAGCACAAGAAAATAGGTGAACGTCTGAGCAGAATAATGACTTAAGAGAACTTTTTTGCGTCCCTAAAAATGATATAAGCCATAGAACATTGAGTAATTGAAAAATAAAAAAAACATGGCATGCAAGACACTATACGTCTTTAGTTTGAAGATTGGAAAAATGTCAGACGTTTAAATTATACCATTATTGATAGAATTTATGAACCAAACAACCACACTTGAAAAAATGCAAGCTCAGTTTTTTGTTACATATGTATATTAAAATTCAAATCTGTGTGCAGCGTCTAACGCTTTCAAATGAATTGGTTGCATGTCTATGCATAAAATTAGTTTATTCTTTTTGAATTAACACGACGTCCTTTAGCTTGACGTGCCACCACGCAGGCTAGTTTTGCCCCTTGTGGAACATTTTTGGAATGAGCTAGACAGGACAGTCATAAAACGCGCGCATCATCATACAAAATTGATCAGCCACATGCCCTTCTTGAAGAGCAGAATAACATCCCCACTAAGAACCATAAACCATTGAATGGCTCAATTTTAAGGCATTAGTTGCTACACAGATATCAAAGCTGGCGGTGGACGAATATGATGCTGAAAATAAATACGGATAAGGTATTCTTGCTTCAGGATTGCTTACAGAAACGCACTTTTACTTTGGATCACTATTTTCAACCAATTTGACCAGAAATGAAAACACAATTTTATACTATAAACAATTTAATAATCATTGGTAAAATGCCAACAATATTAGAGCTATCACCAGAACAATTTGACAGAATGGAACAAGTTATCTAATTATCAAAAACATTGAATTCTACAGGCGTTTAATGTTCCTTTTGAATGACAAACTAAATATTTTATCTCCTACGAAAAATATGAAGTGGACATCCACATCAAACTAAAAGGAATTACTTAAAATTTGGATAGTCAAGAGAACAATGTCAAGTTCAAATACTAAAGCTTATCAGAAATTTTATAACTGCGTTTATATATAGTCACGTATTCACCGAGACCTAGTTATTGTCCGCAATGCACAGTCCTGTCTTCTTCCTTTTAACAACTATTGCTGTTGCTGCAGGTAAGTCATCCATCGAGGTTTTCCTACTGTCTTGCAATAGGCCAAGTGGTCTGTATATTTCTTTATTTTGTTTAATAATGCTGTTTAAAATAAACTATCAGAGACTGGAAATTGCAATCAGAATTCGAAAGAACCAATTACTTTTTTCAAATGTCCACTGTTTGTGAAATTCGACTATGATTAAACGATTGTTAATTTTAAAGGAGCTATATTCGTGACATAAAAATGATTCTCGAAAAATATTATTATTTTATTTGACGAAAGCTTGTAAGTATCAACAAATTAAAACGTGCTTTATTAACGGGATGTTAATATATGAATATCTTGTAACTTATTATTGTAGCTGTGGATGAGGCATGTACCAGCATCGGCGGTACTTGTCAGGATGACAGCAAAGCATGCCATGGGTCATACTTTTCTGGGAAATGCTCTGGTGCTGGACACATACGTTGTTGTACGAAGACACCAGAAGGTGAGTACTGAACTAAACTCTGTATGTAAGTGGAGAAATATGTTTGATAAATACCAATTTGTTTGGCTAGTGTCTAATAGCGCGATTTTTGCAACTCGATGGCTACTATTGTGGTAAATGAGATCAATCTAGTGGAATGGTAAAATTAATTTGAACGCCTCTTTCTGAAAACTTTCAACATCATAACGACGTCCATTTTTATTGGGGGAAAAGCCGAAATACACCGCAAAATACCCCGGACCTTCGCCAGAAAAACTGCCAATAATCTTCAAAAAAGGTCATTACAAGTTTTGAATTTTTAAGTAGAAATGCGGTTCACGCGGTCTGCACTTAAATTATTGGAAAAATGTTGTAAGAGTTTTATATGTAATAAGCTCTTCAATGGCTTAATTACTTGGCCTTCAAGTATTTTATTTGATTGGTTTCAGCAGTTTTGCAGCTATGTAATGGCGTCCAGTTTTAATTGGGAATGGAAACAGAAGTACGCGGTAATACCTCCGACTTTCAGTAAGATTGTTTGAAAGCGCGCGCGTTTGGCGTAGTGCATTTGTAGCATCTATGCTAAATTTTTTAGAACATCATACCAGCGATTGTTCTGATGTTACCATAGTATCACGTGATAGCTGGGGCGCCAGACGACCAAGATCTGTATCTCCTTTACACGTTCCCGTAAAAGATTTTTTTATTCACCATACTGAAAGTGGTAGCTGCAATTCATTTTCTACATGTGCTGCCGTGATGAAATCGATACAGTCTTTCCACATGGATGATGCTGCTCATCGTAAGTATTATCAAGATTGCAAAATGTGTAATAGTTACGTAGTAACTCGTTTCAAATAAAACAAATTATTGCTAGGTCTATGGCCTACAAAACGTATCAATATCTGAAGCACAGACAAAATAATGAATGAACAACATTGTGAATAAAAAACCCACTTAAATTAATATAACAGAAAAACCTGGTGGCACTTTAATCACATAAATATATGATCCCTATTTCGGAAGTGTGGGGCATACTCCGGTGTTTTCCAGTGCTCAACACTCAGAGCTTATTACCGAGACCCAATTAGCGGATGGGGGAGGGGCTACCGGCTGAGGTGTTATCAAATTATAATACAATAAGAAAAGGCTTACTGCTGACCGTTTGGTTTGGAGAGTGTGAAGCTCTTCGTACATTGAAAACCAATTGAATAGATTTTAAAAAAGGTAGGCCCCATGTAGCATGTACGTTTCCGCCCCTACCCATCACTTCATAATTTTTTTCCGATGTCTCATTCTTTTTCCGGTAAATTTATTGTTAGTTAAACTTTCTCTCACACTTAGTATACCTGAGGTATTGCTCACTGAACGTTAAACAAACCTTAAATCAAACAATTGATTTAGAAAAAATAGAAAGAAAATATTTATTGCAACTAAAGTTTTATAGAGATTAACTTTCTGAAACTTACCTCTTGTCTTTCACAAGCTCCTCCAATAATGTCAACAATAAAAAACAACTTTATGGTAGATTTAAGTGAATGATATTCACTATACACTATACACCTGGAAAAATAGTTAAGCACCCCTAATTTTTTCACGTCAGACATATTCGAACATCTTTGGACTAATATTGGACCGCCATATTTAATTTTTAATTTGTATAGAAAAAGAAAAATATGTTTTGTTGGGCATAATGAAACATTATTTTAACCAAAACCTCATTATTTATTAACATATCATTTCTTCAAAATATTGACGGTCTTTGCTCTTTAACGAGTTTAAAAAGTATTGTCACCGAAAACTCCAAACTGTTATTTAATTGTCCAATCACACTTGAAAACTTCAATCATAAACATCTGTAAAGTTCTGTAGAGGAGGTTCCGAAGCTTGTAATCCTCTACCCAATTGATCCCATACATGCTCCTGGGTTGAGATCTGGGATTCTTGCAGGTCACGGAAAAGGCTTCCATATATGCCCTTACTGCCCTGAAACTATGAGGTCTAGCGTTGTCATCCGTGAAAACAGGTCTTAAGGGGTGGTTTTCAAACAACAGGTGTAAGCATGCTCTGGGTGTACTTTTCGCCATTAAGGTTGCCATTAGAACAATCGTTCTTGGAGTGTAAGCTGTGTTTTGATGCCTCCAAACACGGATTGGCATATGAGTTACATTGAGAAAAAATCAGCTCTCATCCGACCTGTGTATTCGTCGCAAGGTTCTAAGGTTTAAATTTTGTCTTGCTTTGCACCAGGCCAACCTGCCCCTGCGATGGCGATGATCAAGCATTGGGCGTTTAATGACTCTCCTTGACCTCAATCTTGCAGCTTTAAGACGATTTCGTACTGCTGTGGATGTCAAATTAAGACCAGGTAACCATTGTTGCTTGAGACAGGTGATTGCTCATTGCTGCAACCGGATTTCGCCTAACCAATCTACTAAAACTCCTACCAAACCGGGAACGGTGTTTAACATCTTGCGCGGAGGCGTGTTTTCTGACCAAATGACTAATGAGTGTATAATGATAGCAAAGCTGACGTCCTATTGCCTTGTGAGACATACCAGTGGAATGCATTCCGATGATTTGCCGTCTCTGTCCTTCTGATATCCGCCTACTTGCCATGCTTACCGTAAATAATTTGACAATTAGAAATTCGGAATTTAAATACCGATATGTTCCGCAAAAAAATAGTGCACTTTGGACGTGATGACGGGAGCAAGCATCACGTGGACAGAAAGCCGCGCTTGATTTAAATTTTACTCCGGAACGGTCACATCCTATTTAATTATGTACAGTAAAGAATTAATACTGACAAAATCATCAAAATTAAACTTTATATACAATAAACGAAAAACAAAACTTTAACTTTTTTCCAGTTGTATATATGATAAATTAACAGTTAGAACATACATTAAAACATTTCAATATCTTTTAATTTGACTAAATCAGTCGTTTTCTAAGATTTTAAGTACTTTAAACAGCAAGTTACTGAAACGCACAGTTATACAATTGTAATGCTTAAACTGATTAAACTATATGCAAAATTTTTGGATGAGTGAATTTCTCGATAAGACGACAATGATTTAAGGCATCGAATATCTAGATAGACGTTTGTCAGCTTTAATGTATATGAAACGTCAATGTAATTTTTTTCAAAATTGAAGACCAGTATATACCGGTATCTAAAATATGATATGCAAAATATTTTGTAGACTGGTCGGATATTGGATATAGTTTTCTGGTGGGTGGTGATGGAAAGATTTATGAAGGCAGAGGTTGGGACACACTTGGAGCGCATACTCAGGGGTATAACAGTGTTGGTCTTGCCGCATCGTTTATTGGTAATTTTATGACAAGCGCTCCAAACGATGCTTCATTGAATGCAGTCAAAGCGTTGATGCAATGCGCTGTAACTAAAGGAAAGCTTCAAAGTAATTATGCATTGTTTGGACACCGTGATGTTGGATCAACAGACTGTCCTGGTACAGCTTTATATAATATCATCAAAACTTGGCCAAAATTCCATGCACATCCAGCAAAATAAATAAAAAATATTTTAGTTTAATTTACTTCAATTGTTAGACGATTTTATGAGCATATACTTGTATGAAATGCATTCTATCGTTTATAAAATATAGTATCCTTATACTAAAATACAAAACATTAATGAAAAAAACTCATTATTTTCACAAGCAGAAACATGTCCTTAGTCAAAAATATTTAATGCCCATAGTTAAGGTAAAAGCATTATGGAAAATACCTTAAAAAGCCATCAACTTACAATGTTTTGTTTATAAGATATTATTCATCAGATATGATTGTAGAATTGCGTTGGGGTACCAACACAAATGTCTCCTAAACGAAGCTCCAGTTTAGATAATTCCGTTCATATTAAAATCTATCTTCACATATTAACTGTCGATGAAATATGATAGTTGACGTTTTGAAAAAAAGGGGGGGGGAGGAGGAAGTGTGTCAATTTGTCATTTAGATCGCTGTAGCCATTCCAGATATATTAGAAATGTACTGTTATTTTTAATAGCGGACATTTAAAGATTGTAAAAGTTGATTGCACAACTTTAGGTCAGCTCCCACAACATATTAATAAAGTTTCATATCAGACATCATATCTCTTTTAGAAAACGAGCAGACTAGATTGAAGGGGATGGAGAAAGAAGAATAATGACTAGCAATAACTGGGTTGGGATGCCAACACGCCAACACAAATGTCTCCCATTTTAATTGACTTTATTCAAATCAGTACATTTAAATCTAGCTACATATCACATTTCGTTGTAATTGGTCAAAGTTGACGTTTTCAAAACAGTGCGAGCAGGGTTTTAAAATGACCACATTTACAACATGGCGGCGTTTGCGTCAATTGTTTTCTTTAACAATGCTAAGGATAGTCAACTGCAACTGAATTTTTGAAGTTTATTTCACAACTTTTCGACAGCTCAACATACTCATAGTTTCGTGTCGAACTAAATCACATCTCCAAAGAGCAGACAAGATTGAACGGAAGAAAATAAAAGAATAATAAAAAAGGAAACGGACACAAAATATGTCTCCCAAACGAATTATGAATAAAAAAACAATTTATATAAACATAACACACTAAAATTTCAAATTTCATATCCTTAATGTTGGTGACTAGATTTGATTTCAAATGTTTGTTTTGAGTAATTATCTTTTAATTACTTAACGTTAATTAGCTGTTTTGAGATCACCATCGTTTATTGACAAGATATTCTTAAGATGGCGGACATCAGTGTATTTTTCCACAATTTTTCCAGTTTAGATAGGTAAGTGTAAAAGATGTAATATCGTATACGAGTATTGTTGTCGCCAAGTTCAGGTGATCCGATGTAATAAATATATTAAATGTAACATTTGTGTATTTTGCAACATGTCAAATTTCTAAAGTTTTCCTTTATTTATCTCTTTTTAAGTTTTTAAATTAATGATCTTAAGATATCAGCCTGATTAAAATCTTATTTAAAAAAGACTAACGTCTTTAACAAATGTGTCAAATTGTATCCGGGATGCCTTACAAATATCCATATTAAACATTTCCAACGTACCATGCCCCCTTAAACACATAGACGGACAACAACTTGTTAAGTTTCAGTTATGAGGAGTAGGGATTTTTTAATTTTAATATTATGTATGTACACTTATATTCTCAAAGTAACAAATTGACAACTTGTAAAATTTTGAACAATAGTGTTATTGTATCCGAATAAATTAACCCTGAACTATTTGATACTTGTAATGCAACTTATAGAAACAATTTCCGCCTAATTTACTGATACCTTTTTAGCATGATTTTGTTGTTTTATACATCCGTTTTAAGAAATTTTAAATTTAACAAGAATTATTTAGTGCGTATTTATATCAAATATTTTTAATTAAACTTTTACACTAATTTCAAGCCTATATCCTATATCAATTTGCACATATGTATATCAATATCTTTGGTTAACAACTCGTTAACTGTTGAACAATAGCACGGAATTATTTTAGGCAATAACCTACCCATGATATATATGACAGTAAACAACATATTTAAATAATTTCTTCATTTTTAATTTTATAAATTTGCAAAAATGTAATATTGCTTTTAAAAAAATTGCTGACGTAAATATGCACATGGTTCAATAGTTAATATTTAAAAAAAACACGGATATAGATTCAAATATTGCATCTGTCATCTTTTATATTGTTTATCAATTTTATAATTCAGAAATATCCATATTTACTACAGTCGAACCTCGTTGTCTCGAACTTGGTTGACTCACTACCTCGGTTATTTCGATATAATTTGTATGTCCCGGCATTTTTCCCATATCAACAATGCATTTCTTCCTCGGATGTGTTGTTCTCGGTTGTTTCGATATTTCGCTTAACTCGATGGATTTTTGCAGTCCGGACAATATTTATTAGTGTTATTTTAACATCGTTGTCTCAAAGTTGATTTTGCTCTCCGTATCATTCGTATTTTGTATCGTTACTTAACACGCGTCTGTTTATTTTAAACACCTGTCATTGAGTAAACAGGTTTTTTGATTGGCTATTACAATTTGAATTGGCAATTTAATAAAACGAATTGGTAATCCAAGCACAAGACATGAATTATTAAGGTTAATTGATGATCCGCTAATTACTGTCCGAATTATTTTGTCATGTTTAATTAAAAATGATAATAATTGAAAATTTCTTTTGATCTGATCAATTATGTATGTGGTCGAGTTTCGTTTCTTTAAAGACATTTTGTTATGTTTGTTGACTTATGTGTTGTCAATTACGTAAAAAACAATATGTAGTGTTTCATTAGTTCTTTCGAACTGTAAGTTGATAAGTGTTTTCTTGAAATGTTTTTCCATGATTTTGTAATAAAGTTTATAAAATATTATTACACTATTTATTAATTATTGTCGATTTATTTGAATGGATAAAATACTTCATATATCGCACGTTACAAATACCGTGACAAAACAAGCGATGCCGAGGTTCAAAACCAATATACATAAAATAAATACCGTTAGATTGTTTAAAAATCATATAATAAAAATGATCTTACACCCCAAACTCAGTTGACTCGAACTTCGGATAACTCGATATATTTTTTACGGTCCCGCAAACTTTGACTTATCGAGGTTTGACTGTATAATTTGTATATCCTCTTATTTAGAACTATGAAATAAATAATGTATATTATTTAAACTTGGTCATCTGACAATTGCAGACTAACGTGTTATTTGTATTTTTCAGTTTCTATCTTGCTTACTAGTCTGAATGCACAACGTATGGTTTTGAATTCAGTCGAGCACTAAATTATTGGGGCTAGTGTTTTGTCAAAAATATGCGTTTATTTTACTTAGCATTGCAATCAAACTTAAACTAGAAGCTCCACGAGTTTTGTAATCGCTTACCAGGAAGACAGACAACTTTCAGCTATTGAGCTATCATCACAAGATATGATTGTCAGATAAAACACTCCATGAGTAATATATAAAGCCTTTTTTGATTCATTCATGTTAACAAACTAAAAAAAAACACACAGGTCAATAACTCATTAAAAGTTAAAGAAAACAGACACTGATAACTTCATCAAAACTATCCATTAAAGGCAAGGTCATTACTTCTATAAGAATGCAATTTTTAACTAACGTGCTATTTGTAGGCCTTGTCGTGATGATCATTTCTTCTTTTTTACATTTTCTCTCTAGCTGTTAAAGCTTTGGATTTACAGAGTAAAAACCAAACTTGTCAGGGGCCTCGGTGGCCGAGTGGTTAAGGTAGTTCGTCTACTATTAATCAAGGGGTCTGTCAACACTGAGATTGTGGGTTCGATTCTCACTGCAGGCAGGGTGTACTTGACTCAAATTTTAATTGACAAGGATCGCCAGTTTTCCTACCGCAGGTCGGGGGTTCTCTCCGGGTACTCCGGCTTCCTCCCCCAATAAAAACTGGACGCCACGATATAGCTGAAAAATTTCTGAAAGTGGCGTTAAAACACCATTTAAACAAAAAAAAAACAAAAAAAAAACAAAACCAAACTGGTCATTTAATAAAGAGCAATAACTCTTAAAATAGTGGCCAGGCAATTTTGGACTCATTAAGTGATTTGTAAGCTTTTTGCAATTTACATTGTTTATAAGGCTCTTCAAGTTTTTAAGTTATATTAACATGTCGGAGATTACTAAGGAAGCAGGACGTGTTATTGTTGCTGCATTGTTTGGTGTAAGTTTGTAAGTGTTTGTTATCTGATTTTTCTTGAAATCATGGCTTCGACATTCCATGCTTAGATTTTGTAAATATATTTTGATAATTTTGCCTCTGCTGAATTGTGTCGTTTTTTTTCCAAAAGAACAGAGGCATGCAAAATATTATAATGTTATACCTTAAAAGCTTTTTAGTGGCTGTGACCTATGAATCCAATTTGTTTCGAATTGTAGCTTGAATTTTGTCCATAAATATGATTTAAACTGAAAACTATTCATATATAACTATTGTAAACGTGTGTTGTGTAATCAGATTTTGCAAATTATATATAGAACGAAACTTTTACAAACTATTTGCTTAGATTACTATTTGAGAAATAATAGTCAGTTGGTGCAATACATGTAAAAACTTTACTGTGTGCAAAAAAAAAACCCCATTAACACAGTTTCCACAATTTTACGTTCATAAGTCTTCGTTTCTTTTAATATGTCGTCAGGTTGAAAATATTTTTCAAATAGTGTTTAATTTAATGGCCGCACAAACACTCATCAGTCATACTAACTCACAAGAAAACCACGAAGTGCGTGAATTTTAATTAATTTCTTTCTGTCTTGAGAAAAGAGTAAAAGCTCTTTTTTCTGTGTACTCTTGCTCATATTGGTATGTTTCAAGTACAAGTACAAGGAAAGTCTCTTTCACTGATTGACGAATTATCGTCGATGACGGTTTCAGAACTGTGTTCTTATTTGGAACAGTGCAATAAATAACTAAAAAAACCAGTGACATTTCTAACTTTTTAATCCTGGTCGTCCTGACCAATTCTGCTTTTTTTAAAAAAATTAACAGAAAGTGTCATTCAAGGGCAATACATCTTAAAAGAAGTGGTAAGGCAATTTTGAACTAATAAAGTGATTTGTAAGCTTTGTCGAATCACTTTTGCAATTTACAATGTTGATATTACTTTTATAGGTATAACATGTTTACTATGGAAGCAAGACATGTTTATATTGCTGTATTGTTTTTGTATGTTTGTTTGTGTTTGTAATGTAATTTTTCAGTAAGTCATGACTTCGACATTTCATGCTTAGATTGTGTAAAATTTATTTTGGTATTTTTGCAGTATTGTCTGCTGATTCGCTTTCCTTTCTGCACAATATATTATTGTAAAAACCTTAAAAGCTTGTTGCATGTTGCGTATAAATTCAATTTGAAATAAAATTCAACTTTCATAAGGAGTGGCGTATTGACATTAATTTGGTTTTATAGGAGGATATAAAATAATTTTCCTTTCCGTGATCTTTAAACAATAAGAAGACTAATGTAAACCCTAGCACAACACAAAGAAGCAAAGCAGTTCTCAGACAGAATGTTTCAATCCTTCGGTGTATACTCAGTTTTCTTGTGTGACACAAATTGCATCTGTTGATCATCTTACTCACTTCTTCGAGGAACCGTGCCGATTTGTTGTAAGCTTATGCTATTTAGATACCTATTAAATACATTTCATATAAGTAAAAAGCGTTTAATAGATACAATGAAAACTTAAGACAATCTTCATGTATGTTAATAAGAATATCTTGAACTTGTTTACTATCAAAATATTTATTTTTCAATAACACTTGTTGCACATACCTTTCACGGAAAACACACGCATGCTGTGAAATAAAGGATTTGAATTAAACATGATCACAATTGGAAAACGTATTCTGAAACTGCTTCCTGAATGTTAAAATAAATTTCACGCATTAAAAACTGAATATTAATATACATTTGGTCGACCACTAAACGTTTATATATGAACTACGAGCACTGCAGATTTGTTAAGATTACTTGCTATGATAATATCTGGGTGTTGTCAGTTTATAAAGATTATTTCAATTGCAACTGGGGATATACTTCTTGAAGTATAATAGAATCTTATATAATAAAATGAACAAATGGAAAAGATGCTTTTTTATTAGCAACAGATGCTATAAATATGCTTTTCAGGAGTAACATAAAAAGAAAAGTAAATCATAAGTAAAGAAAAGCAAAAAAAACAAAACAAAAACAAACAAACAAAACAAACCAAAAACAAACAAAAAAAGGACAAACACACTCACAAAAATCCAGTACGATATTACAAGGCCTTGGCTAATAGTCAACTCACGATAACTAGTAACAACACTGAAAATATTTTAACAAACAAATAAGTAACATTACCTCTCCGAACACATGCTTCAGAAAGATGAGCATAATCCTGTTCATTAGCGACAGCCGTAGTGTCATAAATGGTCATATTCGATGCGAGGTCAATAACAAAGACGACATCAGTAAGTTACCCTATATTATCAACGGGGTCTTGTTCATTTTATCTTTAGTCTGCTGAAATTTGTCAAATGTGTGTAAGTGAGAATGCAATCTGGATCAAGATTATAGACTTAATTCAGAATCATAATTGGTATGCTAATATTGAACTAGGAATTGAACAATCATACGTTGGAGACGGAATTGTAAACTTTGAAGAACAAATTATCGATGTTTATCATTCATTAGCTAAACAAGGAACTAATATTCAAATGTTAAATTAGAAACATTAAAGTACTATATTAAACTTGAGCTGCCAGTGCTGCACTTATAATTTAAAATTCTTCGATATTAAATTCAATGACTGTTTCTTCCTTCGTAACATTCTTTAATTTCTTTAATAACGAGCAGAAAAATTATGTCAATGTGAAAAAAGATATGCATATACATATCGTAATTAAAAACAATTTGTAATGTCCTTCGTGTAAATAATTGCCTAATGTACCATGAACATGTGTTTTAACTACCACGTGACAACATACTATTTATTTGCTCTCCCGCCATTCAGTAATTCCAGCTACCAGCGTATTTAAAAGCTGCAATAGAAGGACTTTAAGGTAAAGAAAGTATTTGATTGAAAAGCAAAACATTGTAATTAACAATTCACAATCAACAAATATCGCAGCCATTGAGTATGCTACAAATTCTGTTAAAAAAATTTAAATGCCTTAATTTTTGGGCATTTTACAATTTGATTTTTTCGGAAATTATATTTTATTAGATATAATAAACATCCTGACTATCTTCAGATATCACAACTGTAATCTTTGATAATATGGAGAGTGTCTACAGATTTAAGTCATTTTTCTATAATGCGCCAATAAATTTATGTCAAAGTATGTGATATTTGAACGGTGGCTGTTGTAAGATTGTGAAATTCAGCTATAACTCGTTGGCGTGAGTTTGGGAGTTAGATGCTACTTTGTGTGAGACCTGCTCGTCGCCAAACATAAAGACTATGAATTATGTTAAGAGAGAACTTATAGATATTATTACAAGAAATATTGTCATTTTCTTATTTACTAAGATCATTGTCTATTCCGTGTCCAAATAAAATTACCCTTCTCTTATTAATAACATATCTCTTATTTGTTTGTAGAAATTTGAAATGATCTGAAATTATCTTAAATTATTCACAAAAATGTTCTTTTTATTACAAGACACTATAGTTAATTGCAGAACTAGGTTGTTGACATAATCTTTCGTATTGACGTCTTGTATGAGAGAAAATCGGCATCTGAAAAAATGGGGAATCTCATTTTGCTTGCAGCTTTACTTTTTGCTGTTGCGTTCGGTGAGTGTATCTAGTTTTAAATTTGATAATTAAGAAATAATTCAAGGAGGCTGTGGCTGATCATTGTTTTAACACAGACTGGCCAATTATCCCGAGCGATAGCGAGGTATAAAATAACGACATAAATGGCCAATACCATTTATCAGACAAAATATTGCAACATATTATGGCATGCACAAGCGCTTTTCGGTGAGAGTGGTGCAGTGTGTTATATGAAGAGCTCTTCAAGTCAAGCACCTTTCGTCGCGTGCTTTTCACTTATAAATCATTTTTATTACGCTTTCAATGCAAAGTGATTAAAGCACATCATATTAGAATAAATCAAAATATAGATAAATAGGTTCTTTCCTACGTTTTTGGGAAAGACCGGTTGATCTTTCACGAGTGATATAAATTTTATGTCTTTTCGCGAGTGGAGCGCAGCGGAACGAGCTAAAAAACATAAAAATTTCTATCACGAGTGAAAGATCACACGGACTTTCCCAAAAACGTATAACAGTACCTATTTCTTCCGTAAACCAACAACTTTCACATCGCTATAACCTATAGACTCTCCATTGTTTCACACTCAATTGTCTCTGACGTCCAATCAGAACGCCGGAAACAAGTACGTCAAACAAGAACGTTGCTATGCTTCCATGACAACGTTCTTATTTCTGTCGTTTTGATTGAATGACGCAGCAAGTACAGATGTGTGCGCGTGAGCTGTACTAGGTCATCTGTACTTAGAAATCGGCCATTTACGGAAGAATTCATTTATATTTGTTTGTTGCCTATTTTGATGATATTTGATTTTATTTTTAAATAAACACTTATGGAAAAATCAGACAATTCAAAAGTACTACTGACAAGCAAGAAAACAAGGAACAATCAAGAAGTTTAATAGAAAAAACATATAGTTTGTAACGTGTAAATCACAGTTGACAATATTACCTTGTATATCATACGATCGACGAAGCATGTACCCAGATCGGAAGGACTTGTCGATATGTCTATAATAAATGTAGTCGATCTTACATTACCGCTTAATGTTCCGGTCCAGAAAAATAGAAGATGTTGTACAAAGCTGATTGTTGTGTTTCTTCTTTTTATTCACTGCGGTGTGTGTTTTTCATACAGATTTGATATTTTTGAGAGTTTGAGAGCTCGAAAGAATATTAAGCATTCCGATGGAACGATTTATCTGTGGCTATATTTAAAAAACGGTTGCAAATTTAAAGCAAATTTAAACACTGTAGGACATTAAAGTAAAATGTATTGTATCGTTAGAAGGCTACCTAGTACATACGGTCATGTTTATTAGAAGAAAACCATATTTAATTTATTTTGTTAGTGGTTTATTTTAATTCTGCAAAACAATAAAATGTTATACATATTGAAATTACCACAATATGTCTATGGTGTAAAAGGGTGCTCTTAGACATATTCTTTATATTTAAATGTTACATTTAATTATATTATAGCTCACATAAAAACCTTGCATTCTGATTGGTTAGAAAGCCGTATACATCAGGCTATGTATACGTCTACAGCCGTATACATAACGCTTATTTTTATCCCGTATGGGGCCCCTGGGAAAACAAATCATCATGGCCGCCTTCATTCCGCACCTACGCATGTCCCGGTATTACAATTATGTCCCGAGATATGGGGTGCCAGACGACCAAAGTCTCATCTACACTGCGTCTTCCAGTAAAGGATTTTTTCATCCACCACGGAGACTCTGGTACATGTAGCTCCATTTTATCCTGCGTATCCAAGTTGAAATCATGTTTAAGAATCATCACATGGATACCAAAGGTAAGTAGTCCTTTATTTTTTTAAATGATTTTTTTAAGTATACTAAATTAAAAGGAAATGCAACATACAAAAATGGGAATTTTACTTCATATATTATTGTAACAATTTA
Organism: Limnoperna fortunei; assembly: GCA_944474755.1. Lineage (NCBI taxonomy): Eukaryota > Metazoa > Mollusca > Bivalvia > Mytilida > Modiolidae > Limnoperna > Limnoperna fortunei. Next base: position 56,388,031 of record OX104122.1, on the reverse strand, counting down.
TCATATAAATAATTGATAAAGAAATGTAAAAAATGCCTCACTTCTTGTTCATGAGTTCTTTTATCATGGAATATAACATTTTGTCGCATATTGTCAATAAATCACGCCAAAAATGTCAGTATCTGTTGCGCAAGCATTTGCTAGTAGTACAGCCCTCGCTCTTCTTGGCATGGAATCAATTAAACGTTGAATAAAACGTCGTGTTGAAAAATTTCTTTGATTGTCAATTACGGGCAATAAATGCGGTCGTATAATTTCGTCTCTATACCTAACAGCGTTAAGATTGCTTGGATATAAATCAGCGAAAGAGATAACAGCCCACATCATAACACCACCACCGCCAAAATTGTCTCTTTCTACAACACAGTTTTGCGCAAAACGTTCATTTCGGCGCCTGTACACTCGTATGCGACCATACGAAGCATTTCAAGCTGAAAACGTGACTCATCGCTGAACAACACTCTTCTTCAGTTCTTTAAATTCAATACACGAACGGTAGTACACCATCTAACCGTTGCTCGGCGGTGTTGGCGTCTCACTGTTGCTCCGACGTGAGGTCTTTTTGCCGCAATCCATGAGAGCGTAACCGATTGCGTATAGTCTGTGGTGATATACGGCGCAACCCAGAGACGTTTACAGCTGTTTTTGTTGCAGCAATAGTCCTGTTCCGTAGATGAAATGATCTAAAGTAACGATCCTGCACCGAGTTGTAACACGCGGACACCCTAAACGTAGTCGGTCTGTCGTAGTACCAAGCTGCTGGTAGCGTCTCCAAAGGCGTGAAATTGTGCTATGATGAACATTGTACGTTCAGGCAACAGCATTCTCTGATTCCCCGGCCTCGATTCGACCCATAGCGATATTTCGGGTAGCAGCATCTAACCTTGGCATAGCGTCACCTCGTCAGAATTATATTTACTAATGCAGTCAAGAAAAGAAATAGCGGGGTTTTATACAGATTGTCTGAGTTAAAAAAAAACACCATGATTTGCACGTGAAAGTCGACCCTGATTTTAGCAATGGGTAACTCATAGTGTGTTCCAGATTTCGAGCACAGTCGTTCACAGGTGGATGAACTTAAATGCTTTCACCTGGAAACCTTTCATTAAAGTGTAATTATGATGTTGTGCATATATATTTAAATATTATAGGTTATTTGTGTGCAAAATAATGATTTGAAAAAATGTTATCCAATGTTACGGTTTTTTTAGTGAGTATATAACTTTATCAAGTATTGTAAAATTAGAAAATCATTACATTAACCATTTTTATTTAGGGACACTACATACATGACACAACTGTTGAAGTATAGTTAATAGGCGCTTAAACATTTGTACGACACACGGGTATATATCGCTAATTTTTTTTAGTCTATACACCAAGCAGTTATTTGAAAGTTTTGTTAATTATATCTGTTATTTTTAATCAAGATACCATTAATAGTAATATTACAACAATGTCAATTGTATATACATTGATACTTTAGTATAATTTATAGTTTTTATTAAACACAAATTATAGGGGCGACGTCAAGCTAATGACCAAATGTTCTTTGACAACACGTCATAAACAAAAGCTGCAATTTTGAGTGATGGACGCCAATAAATAAATTAAATAGTGTTTATTGTTATGTACGTTTTAAGTTCAAGTCATTCCAAACTTTGTGCGGTTTTTATTGTGTATTTTTCTAATCAGCAATGTCATGGAAAGCATATGCTGACATATATCATAATTCATAGGACTTGATTTACTAAACGTAAATTTATAATTTGTAGAAGAGTCCTGTTTAATTTAATATGCTTATCATTAGTTTAATTCAATGATAAGTTGATGTAAAATAATAATATTGTTTGGAGTTTAAAATAAAGCATATGTTTGTTTGTTTGTTTGATGGTGTTTAACGCCACTTTCAGCAATTTTTCAGCTATATCGTGGCGTCCAGTTTTTATTGGGGGAGGAAGCCGGAGTACCCGGAGAAAACCCCCGACCTGCGGTAGGAAAACTGGCAATCCTTGTCAATTAAGATTGGAGTCGAGTACACCCTGCCAGCAGTGAGAATCGAACCCGCAATCTCAGTGTTGGCAGACCACGTGATCAATAGTAGACGAACTACCTTGACCACTCGGCCACCGAGGCCCCAAAATAAAGAATATGAGCTAAAATGTTGTATGTTGTATGTTTTTCCAAAAATCAAGATAAATGCCTTTAAGTCATTACAATACGTCATACAATTTACGCCTATGTATAATAATGTAGCCATCTAATAGTGTTGAATGCTGTTATTTTGAAAATTACTGTTAAAAAATTAAAGATTTTCATGCAATATATAAACTATTAACATGTAATTTAAGATGTGAATTGTAATACAAAAACCGCAAACGAAGCTTCCTGTAAATAATAAGATTTATCAAGGCACTCCTGATTTCACATAACACATATCTACCAAATATGGACCCTCCATTAAATATGATTAACCAGTACAATTTCATTTTACGTAGGGCATAAAGGAGTTTAAAACCATTTACTTTTCGGATGTAAGCATAGAAGGAAGGCATTGATAATACCCTAGCTAGATCTTTGTAAATCATTTAAAGATATGCTTTCAACACAACTATTGTATTTGCGTCTTAGAAAGGCATGCGAAGGGACCCGATCGCATTTTAAATTTCGTCGCTGCTTAATTTTCCTCAGAAAGGATGTTTACTTTCAGCCATAAGTGACATTCTTGAAGAATTAATCTGTGTATAAAAATTGAAATATTATCATCTGTCCGATGTGAAAAATAAAGTTTCACACGCTCCATGTTTTCGTATCCCACTATAACTTACTGCATAACTAATAAAGTTTAACAGACTTCAACGTTTTCTAATAGAGACAAAACGTTAAAACGGGAAAAATCGATACAGTTATGTGAACAGTTATATTTTATTTGAATATAATTTAATTTGAATAAATTTGTTTTCAGGTAGGTCGGATATAGGTACAGTTTTCTAGTTGGCGGAGAAGGATTTATAAAGGTAGATGGTCGAACAGAGTTGGTGCTCATACACCAAACTACATCACTGTAAGTCTAGCTGCATCGTTTATTGGTTCTTTCACGTCAAGCACACCAACCTCTTCAGCTTAAAACGCAGTCAAATCTCTGATTCCTTCCGGAAAAAATAAAGGCAAAATATCAAGTAGTTACGCCCTGTTTGGACACCGTGATGCCTCGGTACAACGTTGTACAGTATCATAAAAACCTGGCCGAGTTTCAATGCGCACCCAGCCAAGTAGTTTTAAATAAAGCCAGGATTCATTGCGGACAGCGTCAAGTAGTTTTAAAATAAAGCAGTTTAAAAGTTATTTAATTCAGTAGTTAGAATTGAATGTTTTGATATTTGTTGAGTGGGCGATGGGTAACCAGGTGTATAAAATCTTTCTTTTTTACAATATAACTTACGCAAAAACTTATGCGTACGTTTGGACATATGGTTTCGTATGGTACAACTCTTCTACATGGGCCTTCGGGTAGTTTAACAGGATGTTAAAAAGCATTTTCAAGAGAAGGAAAACTGGGAATCGTAGAAGTTTATCACACCCTGCCAGAAATTAGACTTGAACTGACAAACTCGGTGTTTGAAAGTCATTAAAATCAATAGATGCGACTATCTTAACCAAAACAACTACCGAGGTTCCGCCACTAATGAGTCTAGATAAGACGACACTCGCGTATTACATTGTAAATTTGTTTGGTATTTTTGATTACATTTTATCATTATGATAATCTATTTACTTCATAAGCGCAGCTGCAGGAATATTGCTTCACATATGTATAAAATTTATTATCATGAATTGAAGTTGTAGTGATTGTCGTATAATTTAGAGTTTAATTGGCGTTTCGATATCAAAACAAAGAGGACTAAAGTAATTGTTGTGTCTATATTCTGAAACTTACCAGCGAGTGTAAAGTATTTACACAGTTACGAAACGAGATTTAACTGTACTAAAAGAATTTTTGAACTTGTCATTATACATATCTTATACTATTGTAGCTAGTTTCAAAGAATGTCACTTGCGCATTTGTGACAGCTATTAAAGATGTAAAGGTTTAGAAATAAGCTGTGTTACATGTAACACTCAACTTGCAAGATAAGACGTTCCATTATATTGCAATGCCAAAGTTTTAGTATTACCTAGTATCCAGATATACTTTCATTGTAAAGTGTAAACACTATACAGGATATGATGTAATATCTAATGTAATATATAATTTAGTTAGTCTATTCTTAGAATAAGATGTAGGTAAGAGGTCGACTTGATTACATCGATAGTGGTTTTTTTTTTATTTCACCCTCCTTTAACATATAAAATTTTAGAAGTCACAAAACTTTGTTATTCAGTAACAAGACATATGTATAGCAAAGAAATTAAACAACAGGGCAAAGTCTTTTTAAAATAAACCTTCTAGAAAATTTGTCCTCATACAAGTACAAAAACAAGTCCACGATACTAGATAAGGTCTCGTGATAAGTCCGCTCTCCAAACATACAAATGTTAACATTATACGGTAATTTATTATCAATCTAAGATGTTTGGTTAAAATTGACACTACCCATGTTCTTTTCATTTCAGATTTTATTCTGAACTTTTTAAAGGCCAATATTAAAACAGGTGCATGTCTGACCATGGCAGGAAGTCAAAATTAACATTTATAATGTTTTGTTGGAAATGAGGTTTTGAACAAACTGCGTAAAGAGATTTTAGGCCAAATTCGAGTGCATAGAGGAGGAGACTAGTAGAAGTAGTTCTCTTATTGCGTAGTCTTGTTTGTAATTTCATATCAAATACGCAAACACTGCTCCTTTAAATGTAGTTCTACAACAATTTAATTTATAACAATTTTCATGTGTTTGCTAAAATAACTATGATCAGAAACACTTCTTAGTTGACACATGTATGCTGGAAAAATAAAGGATTTTGATTGGCCATGAACACCTATAAAAATGTATTTGAAAAGTGCTTCCGCTTCCGGAATGTAAATACATTTTGCAGCTAAATATACATTTGTATAAAATTAAGCACTGTTGGGTTTTGCAAGATAAAATTATTATGTTATAATGTTAGGACAAATAAACTTTTAGCTGTGTCTTTCCAGTTAATAAACATCATTTTAACTGCAAATTAACAAGAGAGTAAGTATTAAGAATTACAAATTAAAAATGACAACAATATTTGGCTTTATTTTATATGTCATTTAACAGGTCATAAGTATTTTGAGTCTAGGAAATAAGAAGGATTCTCTTGCTACTAACATCTCTTTTAAAAACAAGATAATGAAAATCAGAGCGTATGCCATAAACCAGTAACAAAACTAAATTAAATTATCGAGAAGTAATAAAAAATAAAATCTATGTACGAAATTCCTCTTCACACTGATCTTTGTTGTTCCATGTCAAACGTTACTGTGTCGCATGTCATGCAATGTCGAAATATACGACACAACTTGAGCAATCTATGCCTAAAATACCAACTGACATTGTTAGCTTTACATTGAGATTAAAATCTCAATCGTGAAACATAGATTCTTGATTAGAAACATGAAATCTTTTGCAATATATTAAATGGAAATTGTTTTTAATGACGAAAGATACTGTAAATATAAGACTCCGAATAGAACAGAATGTTAAAGTAGAAACTTTTGAACAAAAAATATTGTGAAGAATAATTCATTAGTGTTAATCCTAGAACTAAGACTAGTAAACTAAAAGGTTAAGCTACACATTTTAATGTTTAGCTAGAAACTATGAATGGTGGGAATGGAACGACCAATTTGGAAAAATAAACTAGGAACTACAAATATTAAACCTTTTCTGCAAATATTTCACTTAAGACTGAAAAATGGAATTTTCATCAAATAACTGCTAAATCTATATATATATATATATAAATTTAGGAGGGAAAGCCGGCAAAACTGCGTTAGATAATTATATGTTTGGCTAAAGATTAGACTTGAGCATTTGGACATTTTTGAACTTTAATAGGTTACGATGTTTTACATAGTGGACATATGAAGTTGATTTCTTAATGGGCCTAGGAACAAAAGTCTGGACAATAAGAGTATGATAGGCGGACACAGCGCAACCATATTTTCGTTAGATATAATCGACCGCAACAGTATATTGATATAACAAACATTTAAAGGGGTCTTTTTCAAATTTGCAAAATAAGTGTAAAAACTAATATTAAAATTCACGTGTTAATTGACAGGGATTTCCAGATTTTCTACAAAAGGAAAGGGATATTCTCTTAGTACTATCCTTTTTTTTAAAACTGTTCGCCACAATATAGCTAACAAGTGCTAAAAGTGGCGTTTAACATCATTCAAACAAACACCTTTATTGTGTCTGTAGCAATATTTTTTATTCCAAATTCCGACAAATAAATGGACCTTTAAAATTGAGAAATACATCAAAATAAAATCATAACAAAATAATTTAAAACTTCCCTGATAAATCGTGTCTATACACTGTTTAATTTTTTAATCCGGCTTAAAAGTATTTAAATGTACTTTAAATTTTGTCAGTGGGAAGGAAATGCATATTCAATCGTTACATTTGAACTGAGTTTTTTTTTCACTTTTTAAATCGTTATCTGTACGTGATTACATAAATGTACCATGAAATATGTTTACGCTACCACGTGACTTACAATACAGTATTATACCTACTTTACAGTCATTAAGTCATTCAAGCTATCATCGTCTTAGGTTCTAACAGCTGAAAGAAAACAACTTATTAAGGTAAGGAAACTATTTCATGGATAACGAAATACGACAAATCAAATTAAAAATTCAAAGCATAAATATTGTAATCAGCGAGAATGTTGAAAAGACAATGTCTACAATTTACAACACTTCAATAAACTTTATTTTGTTTAGAAATAAATACATTTTTATAAATAACATATTTAACAGTCTGATTGTAACTGTAATAATGTTTAAAAAATAATAGTACAACATACTTTGTTATCGTCAGCATCGGAAGTAATGCTTTTTTTTACATATAGTATTTTTATGTCGTTTTGGTAGACTGCTAAATTAATAAAATGTTACTATGTAATTTGTTTCTGTCACAAAATATCAAAAATAGTAACACTTGGAACTACTAATATTTCAATACTTCTTATAACTTTGTCAATCTTGCAAAATATGGCATAAATCGAATTAATTAATAATTTAAAATAAATATTAAAATCGTTGTAATAATAATATAAGTTTACTCTTTTTATGAGAATTATTTTTGTCAGCCGAGATCGTTCTAACCACCAAAGAACAGACAACATGAACGTGAAATGTAAGGTGTCCGAGTTCTGTTTGCATAATAATACAGACGCAATATTTTGAAGAAATGTCATTTTTTTCATTTCAGGAACATAAAAGTTATATAAAAATACATAATGATACGAAATAAATGTTGAATAAACGACGATAAAATGAAAAGGTGGGATAAAAAACAGTCACACATCCCTGCAAGGGATACCCATCCGAGGACACCAAGAAATATCATGATACATTAAAAATTTTCAGATCAGTCATGTTGATCGAGTATAAAATTTAAAATTTGCGAGCGCAAAAAACCCCAAAACAATGTAAAAATATGAAATCATATAAAATATATCAGAACTAACCATGTTGACCCCCAAATGCTATGTCAATAACAACATTTAATATATTCCGCACTAACAAAAAATGATAATAAAATACACAAATTGTATCATATACTTCAGGCAAGCAATGTTGACACTCAAGCTTAAGATGGTTGATAGGATACTAATGTCCTTACTACATATGTAATTAATGAATTTAGGTCAAGCCATGTTGAACCCCACAGCCATTATCCGTAACCAACAGGTATTGTCACATTGACCTATAATATGCCAACCATATAGATCCCCATATAATAGTAAAAGCAAACAAGAAATTAAAATCAAAATAATTGCAGCATAATTTTTTTTATCAAAATTCTCATTAGGCAAGCCATGTTGACCCGCAAGTCAACGTAAGAATGAGACAGAATAAGGCTGCGATTTTTTCGCTTACATTAATGCCTAATGGTATAGAATTTTTTAATAAACGAGTGCTAACTGACAACGGAGATAAAATTAGTATTACATAAGTACGTTTTTGACTTATAGTACCAACAATTTGGGATCATTGGTTAAAGGCGGTTGTAATGTCACATATCTAAATTATGCTCAGATGCCAAGAAAGAAGATTGCACTTGAGTTTTAGGATAAGGAATACGTCTGATCCCATTCGACTGGTCGTTTGTGAAGATTGCTTGTACGATTAGATGAATTGTTTATTTCAACCCCAGATTCCTTTATTTGTTTCGTGGTTGCAGTTTTTTGTAAACGTTTTGCTGTTATGAGTTTTGAGGTGATAGATTCAATGTCTGCTTGTCGTGAAGTGATACTATTTTCTAAATGTACCAGTGGCATCTGCCGTTTAGTAACTTCGCGCCACTTGCATTTCGAAGCCTCATATAAAAAGAATAAATGCAAAGCATACCGTAAATTCATTAACCCTGTTACACTATATATAGCAGTTTGTCAGGAAAAAACATGAAACCAAAAAAAAAATAAATAACAATAATAGCAAAAATTAATAAAAAGACAATATGTGTAAATATATTGAGCATCATTCTCACAAGTCAGGATTTCTGTGTCCACATGTGTCCACGAACCCCTGACAAACTTAGCTAGGAAATTCCCGGGCTAGAAGTCACTAGTTTGATTGGCTACATTGTACATTAATGTAGCCAATCGAAAGCTCGCTTTCATTCACGACTTGGTAAGGGGATATCCCGATGTCGATTGTAAATAAACTAAACGGATATGTTGCGTAGACCATGTGAAAATCAGTGTATTTTGTACTGTAGTGTTAATAGTTTGTTATTACCGCGTATTATTTAGTTGCGTTACGTTTTCTTCACACTCAATAATGAGTAAGAATGACTACTGCCAAACACTTGCTTCTTTCAAGCAATTTCATTAGTTGATATTTTGAAGGATTGACGTCATACGAAGATCTTCTAGCCCAGGAATTTCCTAGCTAAGTTTGTCAGGGTTTCGTGGACACAGAAACCCTGACTTGTGAGGATGATTAAGCATATCATAACCATGAAATAATAGTGTAGAATAAGAGCGTTCAGTTACTCACATTTTCTACTATAATAAACCATAAAAGTATTATCATATAAATGTCAACCATAAACCATGTTGTGAAAAGCGTACCAATGCTTTTAATTCACCGGAATAAATCTGTAACAAAGGAGGCTATTTTGCCCCTGTGAAATACTATCGTCATATAAATAACAACCATTAATCTTATGGTGATAAGCATATGTCACCAAAATAAATGTGTAACACTGGGGGCACCATTGTCCCCGTGAAACACTAGTCATATGAATGACTACCATAAACAATATAGATAAGCGTACCATTGCGCTTATATTTCACCAAAAGCTCAATATAATAACCCGAAATTGTCCGAATGCACATAAACTAATTAAATTGAGAGCCTGCAAAAAGATAATTCTTATCGAATAATAAACCACTTTAATTTAAAAACCATATCTGCTTATAAACATAGGTGCATATTATGGTAATCTATATCTATATGTGTGTGTCTATCAAACACGTTTTGTACTAGCTACAGCAGCTTGAATACTTTTAGCATATATTAGCATACCTTTATCATAAAGATGCACCATATCGTCCTTTAAAAACGACTTTGTTAAGATAATAAACCTCTATAGTTCCAAAATGAAACATTAACTAACCAGTTCACCATTTTTTTTTGTTAACTTGTATCACTTTATTATTACGAATATTTCGGCAATAGTTGGCCGATGATGACATGACCTATTCCATAACAGGTAGTAATATATTTAACTTACTACATCACGTGCTAGATTATCAGCATTTTGTTCAAAAAGTCAATCATTACCAGCGATCTAAAGGAAAACCGAAGACGGCTTATATAAATTTAAAACAGACATGTTTCCCTTTTCGAATGCATTTTTTTCCAGGAGGTATTGTGCCCCGCCAATCCCGAAAAATTCTACCTAAACGGCAGTGCGTCAAGCGCAAGATTATACCATTCCCGATTATCATTTAGAAAAGATTCTTATTTATGTACAAAGAAATGCCCAAATATAAGTATACTAACCATGATTCAAAAATAAAGAAACAATTAATATTACAATAAAATTAAATATATGGTTCGCCTTAACCTTGTGTAAGAGTTTATAGTTCTGTTTTTTCCACACCAAGCACTTTTTTCACACCGATACAGAGGCGCCCAATACCCGAAATCAAAATAAATCATTAAAAATGTTTTGTTTGTGTACTTTACGGCTAATATTTCAAATTGCAACAATACTATAATATATATATATATATATATATAGTCCTCCAGTCGCCGACGTGTGTATGCTCGTAACAGTATTATCAACAATGATTTTCAACATACTTATAATGAACGCGACCAAAATGAAAGGTCTCAGTGGCAAAATAACCTTTGATAATTAACCCGTCGTTGACCTCGGGTTTAGTAATAAAAAAGTAATTAACTTCAGAACATCCAGCCAAAAATTCGTTTATATATGATAAATCTATTTTCCTTTTTCATGATGCTATACCATATTGCATAACAAAGTGTTTGCCACGTATTGACGTCTTGCACGAGCAAAAATATAAAGATAAATAGAAAATGAGAATTCCAATGTTGTTTGGACTTTCAATCTTGGCAGTAGCATCTGGTAAGCCTAAATAGTTTTGAAATGTAGTATCAATGGTTGGTATAGATTTCAGTCATACATCATTGTTGCCAAATATGCTATTAGCTGATTTATTTTTAATTAATATTAACAGAATCAACTGTGGCACATGCATTTTCTCATCAGACCTGTTGTGTTTTCTTATTATAAATAAACATTTAGGAAACATCTGACTAACAGAACAAATTGTGTTACGTATGAATCATAGATGGTATTAGCTGACAATTATTTGTGCAAAATTATAAAATATGTAATAAAAAATCTGAAGAATTTGTAAATTGTGTATTGTAGCAATAGACGAGGCATGTACCATTATTGGAGGGACTTGTCAATCTGACAACAATAAATGTAGTGGATCGTACTATACTGGCAAATGTTCCGGTCCAACAAATAGGCGATGTTGTACACCTACTGCTGTTGGTAAATACAGTATCAATTATTTATCTCCTCTTTAAATATGTTATTTCAGGCGTTTTCAACCAAGAAGGTCTTATATTAAAAAGAATTTCGTTAACAACTTGTAGAAAGTTTATGTTATGTTGTTAGATTTCTTCAATGAAATTTTACAAAATAAGCAGTAAAGTACTGACTTCCATAGAATTTTCATTAATTCAGTAAAAACCATATAAATAAACTAGATTTTGATATTGCACTATTTTGGATTGGATAAGAGAGAATTTTTAGGATTTATGAGATTGAAAGTAAATTTTTTACAGTAAAGAAACCGACAAAATGACAAGAGCAACAACACACAAGACGAAACGCGCAATAAAGAGTGAGCAGTCAAAACCCAATAAAAACACATTGACATTACAATGGAATAGTCATATTTTTCCAGATGAATGGCTGCATAATATTTCTAAAAAGTCTCATCGTGATTGTGGGATGGATTTCTGTATCGGTTATTCAAGGCATCCAACTTCCAAAAGTAAAGCATAAGTTACTGTTAAAAACTATATTTGAGTATCTGTCAACAGCAGCGACCGGTCTTGGCTCACAGTGGAGAGTTTGTCTCACAAATAACTCATCATCTGTTTGTTCAATTGCTTTCTGTTCTTTTATCTCTTTGACACTCTCTGGACAATAATAACTACCTTGAGTAACACAATGCTTACGCATCAGAAAGTTTACCCCTAGTTTTCAGTGAGGTTCAGTGAGGTTAATATTGCCCCTATATAGTTTGTAAATACTGCTAAACAATTGTATACGTATAGCAGTGGATACACGGGTGTATAATATAAATAAGAAAATTTGAAAACATTTCAGTTTTTTAAATGTTACACATAATATTTTCAGCACAAAACACAAACTTTTGTCCTAGTATTACAATTATATCCCGAGATAGCTGGGGTGCTAGACGACCAACTTCTGTATCAACGCTTTCAACACCAGTGAAGGATTTTTTCATTCATCACACAGAAAGTGGTACTTGTAGTGCATTTTTATCATGCGTATCTGCGGTGAAGGCAATACAGAATTACCATATGGATAGTAAAGGTAAGTAATTTACCATTTATAAATATATTTCACTTAAACAAAAGATAGGTCACAGAGTGCTTTCGTTTAAACATTTTTCTATCTTTGTAAACTCCGGAAACAAACCTCAACCCATCTGGTATGTATATAATGAAAATGGATTATCAATCAATTGTCAGGTTCTTTGCTTTTTTAGTTGACACTAAAAGTACATGAGTTGAAGTTCATACCTTACCAGTTCTGTTAACTGTTTTTTTTGGATTATTTTACCACGTTATTTATCTGTCTAAGGAATATTTCAAATTTTCAATATGTCATACTGTATAACCCCGTTCTGTGTCTTTACGTCTACTAAAAGACGACGCGTTTTATGAATGATGTAAACAGGCTCAAACCAGGCTATAGATAAAGCTGATGAACATAGTATAACATAGATACACCACTTTTACCAACGTTTTAGATATATCATGTCTTCCATTGTTTACTAGTGGAAGATGTCGGACATTTGAGGAGAAGCCCTGCATCTTTGGGTCAGAATTTTGGAATGTTAAGAGGACATTGTCAACGCAGATTTCTGAGGGATATTATGACTTATTTAAAGAATTAAAGCCCGGGCTGGTGGTGATTTCAAACTATAAACCCACGTATAGCACCGCTCATTTTTATATATATACCCTTAGCATGACAAAGACAATCATTTAGTTATAATCAACTAATGTTTATAACAAAGACAAATCTTTAGCAGAAAGTTTTTTAGAAGAAATGTTTTAATATTGGAGCTTCTTTGAATGAATGTGTAACAAGGTTGATATCAATTGCATTTTATAGGTTGGTCGGACATAGGATATAGTTTCCTAGTTGGTGGAGATGGGAGGATTTATGAAGGTAGAGGATGGAACACAGTTGGTGCTCATACACTAAACTACAACAGTATTAGTCTGGCTGCATCGTTTATTGGTTCATTTATGTCAAGCACACCAACCGCGTCAGCCTTAACTGCAGTCAAATCTCTGATACAGTGCGGAATAAACAATGGTAAAATTTCAACAAATTATGCCTTGTTTGGACACCGTGATGTTGGATCAACAGATTGCCCTGGTACAGCGCTGTACAACATTATTAAAACGTGGCCGAGATTCCATGCACATCCAGCAAAGTAGTTGTAAATAAGCCATTTTAACGCACACCGAGCCAAGTAGTTTGAAAATAAAGCAGTGTAAATGTTATTAAGTTGATCGCCATTAATATATTTTTCATTTCATTAGGCAAAAGTTAGCCATGTTTTTGTTTTGGGTTTCTGATTCGTGTTATTTATGGTTTTTTGGAATCCGGAGTGGTAATCATACCTTACTTTGTCTTTTGTTGTTCTGTTGGTTTCCTCGATCTTAAATATCACACCTTACATTCAGTAAAAAATCATAAACTAAAACGAAAATCATTACATTTTAATATAAATTAATGAATTGAAGTGATATTGACTTTAACTAAATTACATTAACAAAACATTCAAACCACAGGCCAAAAACGCGCATCAAAATGGGTCCATCGTTGTAAAGCCCAATTCGTTTTAATTTTAAGTGTCAAATACAGTTTAAACTTGTTTCATTGGCTATGCTCATTTAGGAACCAAACACATTCAAGTTTTTTTTTAATACAACAGTTAAGTTTCAGTTAAAAAAGCTTTTTATTTGTTCATAGTAATGACACTTCCTACTTTTATTGTCGTTAATTACATGTATTGTAACGACACATTTTAGAATGTATCCAATTCAATGCTTATTTGAAAAACAATCTCTGGTACCTGAAAATGTAATATCTGTGTGTTCTGGAAATTAGTAAACAGAACATTAGATACACTTTATCCTTTCCATAGTATACGTTGTATAGGAATAATTGTAATTTCCAATATTATGTTTGTATGTTGATTTAAATGATGTTTAATGCCACTTTCGGCAATTTTAGCCATATCATGGCGTCTACTTTTAACTTGGGGAAAAGACCGGAATATCCGTAAAAGACCCCGACCTTCGATAAAAAAACCGGAATTCCTGGTCAATTCAGATTGGAGTCGAGGGCACTATGCACGCAGCGAGACTTTAACCTTCAACCTCAGTAATGGCAGGCACGTGATAAATAGTAGATTAACTACCGAAACCACTCTTCCACCGCCTCCCCGACAATAATATATAAAACATAATATGAAAGAAGGCCGATCGTTTGCCAGTTTAATGTCACAATACTGAAGTAGATTCAAACTGTCAAGTTAACTGGTAAAATTAACTATAGTATAGGAATTAAAAACTTAAATTAACGAAAATGAATTGCACTTAAGAGATAATATGATCTTGATAGCCACATCAATGTACAAATTAAGTACAAAATAAACATACATTAACATAATTCTTCTTCTCCCTATGGTATAGCTGGTCATACACACAGTCACTCACTTATTCAGTCAACCAATCACAGCACTCAAATTGTTTATAATTAATACTACTACCCGAATCTTCTATAGTGAAGTTCTGAATTCCTTTCGCTTGAGTTACCGTTTATGAAATGACAACTATGACTTGAGTATTCAGTAAAAGATTGGCCGTTTTCTTTTAGTTTTTAATGTAGTACTCTATTTCTTTTAAAATGTGTTACCAGTTTTGTTTTTTTCATATGCATTAATTTAGGATAAGCTGGTCACTTCGATCTTTCTTCTGTAGTCCTTAGAACTGAACTATAAGACAGTACTGACATCCCGGATGTTACGATAACCTTATATATAGTAGAGCAATATTCAACATCATATTACAAACAAATTGTACATTTTAGAGATCAACTTTAACACTTTGCCAATTTAAAGTTTTAACAATTATTAGTTGTTTTCGAAATTAAAAGGTGCACGTTTGAATATCAATTTATTTCAATTTATATTTTAAAAGCTTTGTGTTGTTTATATGTTGTTTATATTCACTATTTATCGAATATTTGAGAATGCAAGCTCCATACTAACTTGGCAGACTGATTTTTTTACGATATCTAACATATATGGACATACGGGATATTTTTGAAAAATAAACTGTACCTTTCATATGCAAGGATCTGCTATCTACAATGCAGGTTTATCTTCCGGTTTGTGACCTGTATGTCTTCTTGCATGGCCTTATTAGTCGCTTTGCACACTAATAATTTTCCGGACTTTTTTTTTCTAAACGCTTGCAGATATTGAGCTAATAATTGGTATCTGCGTCAACCATGATGAGTTACAGATCAAGTTCTAATATTTGATGAATTTATGGCCCTTTTACTATGAAAATTGTATTTGCCTGTAGGGACGTGTTTAAATATACAGTGTAGAGAAGCAGTCCAGTCAATATTTTGTAGCGAACTAGCTTATACTCAATCAACCTATCAAATTTGTATCTTCTGTTATTCCAGTCTTTGTCGTCTTTACAAATAAAGTTAATCTTTAGACTAGTTATAGAAATTAAACTGTATAAATTTATTCTCTATTGATAAATAACTAATCACTCTGAATCTATAGAATCAAACATATTTAGAAAAGGTTTTGAACAGGTACAAGCAGAAGTAACTTATAGTATTCAAACATACCGAAGAGATCATTGGTTATAAATATTAACCTGTCTTATGGGGCTATTGTTTAACTAATTTTCTCTAATTTTGACGTTATATTTCAACCGCTTGAACGGTGTGGAAAAAATATTCTCGTCACTAGTGAATTTGTTGTTCCCAGCAGTTGATTGGTTAAAAATAATAACGTCACAATAAGTACTCATGACGTCATAAACAAAACACTTGCCATTTACCGCGTATTCAAGTCATGAACGTAAAATTGGGGTTGGGAGAATTTGTACTTCATTTCGCAAATTTTACTACTTTTTAAAATTAGAGAAACAGAATCTTACATTAGTACTCTTGGATTATCGGATATCTCCAATCTCGATAGTTAAATTATGGAAATTTAAGTCCTCGCCAAGTCTCGGACATAAAATTCCATAATTTAACTATCTCGATTGGAGAAATCCGATAATCAACTCGTACCAATGTAAGATGCTATATTTCTCTAATTTTGAGGTAATATTTCAACCGCTTGACCGGTGTGGAAAAAATATTTCTTGTCACTAGTGAATTTGAAGTTCTCAGTAGTTGATTGGTTGAATATAATCTCGTCACAATAAGAATTCATGACGTCATACACAAAACACCTTCCATTTACCGCGTATTCAAGTCATGAACGTAAAATTAGGGTTGAGAGAATTTGTACTTCGTTTCGCAAATTTACTACGTTTTAAAATTAGAGAAACAGAATCTTACATTAGTACTCTTGGATTATCGGATGTCTCCAATCTCGATAGTTAAATTTTGGTTCGGACTTAAAATTTCATAATTTAACTATTTCGCTTGGAGAAATCCGATAATCCACTCATACCAATGTAAGATACTATATATAATGATAATATTATTTAAACCATCGTAAAAAAATGCCATATAGAATAGAATAGAATAGAATAGAATGGAATAGAATAGAATATTTTATTTACCCAATCAAGGGGCCCAATAAGAGCATACAAATTAAAACACAGAGACAGAAACATTAACAATGATTATGATGATTGTTGAATACACATAAACATTTAGGCAAAAAAAAATGACAATACTAATAAAAATCAGCCTTGGTGGCAGTAGAAGGAGAGTGGCGAGACAATTATTTTACTTTAAAATTGTACATGTATAATTCTATACATAAAGGTACATTATACATATATATTATATTTAATATTCTTATCCGTTTTTAAAATTTCTTCTAAATTCATACAGGAGCAATAAATATTGGCTTAATTGCTTTATAAATTGGGGGTCTTCATTAGACATAACCCATATAAACAACTGGTCATAATTCAGAAAGGTAAGATTTGGATATAACTGGAATATATTTTTCATAAAAAAATTGTCCCTTAATTCTTTTAATGATTTGCATTCAAACATAGAATGAATTTCATCTACTAGATCTGAATTGCACAAAAGGCAAAATCTCTCATTTCTTGGTAGCATTATAAGTCTACCCAAATTGTTTCTAACTCTTTCATATCGACCACTTTCTATACGAAGGCAGTGGTTACTTAATCTAAACTTGGTTAAATTTCGCCGTTTCTCATCTTTGATTATTAGTAAATATTTTTCAAATTCAAATAGATTTTTGTATTTAAAGTATGAACAGAGTTTTCCATTTTGGTCTTTTGAGTATGTGTCTTTTATTAAACTCCACTGCTTCAAAAAACATTTCCTTATATGTTTTTTTCAAAAGAGATTTGAATTTTCCTTTGGTCAGATTTTTGCATATATCCAAATTTAACTCTAGCTTGCCACCAAAGAAAATTATGTTGGCATACCATGAACTATCTGTAGTTCCCATCTTTTTGTATTCACTATAAGCATTTGTTAATAAATCAGATGGTGAGTTTTCAAGTCTATGCCAATACATAAATAATTGAGTTAGAATATCCACATATAGTGGGAAACGACCCAATTCAGACAAGACTCCTATATTTGAACAATATTTTGATACACCCAAGATGTACTTGCAAAATTTATAGTTCAGTTTTTCTTGATCCCAATCTTTAAAAATATCAAATAGACACATATTTCTTCTCTTTAGTGTTATATTAACAATTTCCCAATTTTCACAACCATATAAAATCAGGGGTTTAATAGTATGATCAAATATATGTAAAATAGTTTTTATTGGTGGTGAGGCACAATTCAGATCTTTATACAGTTTGAAACATGCCTTTAGCCCTTTATCATAAAGTGTTTTTTTAGTTTTATCAAATTTTCCTGTATTACACAATACAATTCCTAAGTATTTATAGTATTTAACACACTCAATTTTGTCATTTCCCACAGAGAAGTTATCAGAAAGGAGACGACCATGCTTATTGAAAATAATAACTTTTGTCTTGCTTGGATTAATTTCTAGACACCATTCACTGCAATAGTTATAAAGTATGTCCAATTTTTTCTGAAGTCCCACACTAGAATCTGAGAAAATAACTAAGTCATCAGCATATAGTAAACAAGGGACTTTTTTTCCATTTAAAGTAAGACATTCACTTTCGTTTTCCAATTTTGTTGGAAGATCATTAATAAAAATTTTAAAAAGATTAGGACTCAAGACGTCTCCTTGCCGAACACCAACCTCTGATGAAAACAATTCTGTGACCTTTGATCCAACTCGGACACATAGTTTGTCATTATAATACATATTTTTCAATATTCTATAAAATAAACTATTAATATTACTTTGCAATAATTTTACCATTAAAGCTGCATGCACAATTCTGTCAAATGCTTTTCTAAAATCAATAAAACATGTATACAATTTCCTGCAACCAATGTTTAAGTATTTGTTTATAATACTATTCATAACAAATATGTGATCTGAGGTCCTAGCTCTCCTGGAAAATCCTATTTGTGTTTCATGAATAATGTTATTATCTAAAAGAAATTTGTCAAATCTGTTGTTAAGAATCGTGTTGAATAATTTACCTATACTATTGTTAATGGCTATACCTCTGTAGTTATCTGGTATTTTAGGGTCATCAGACTTAAATATAGGACAGATAAAACTTTTGGACCAATTTAGGGGGTAGCACCCTGATCTAAATACAGCATTGAATAACTTAAGGAGACAAGGATTCATGTGTGATTGGGATGCTTTCAGTACCTCATTACTGATGTTGTCTAAACCAGTACTTTTACCATTTTTAAGTTTACCCATTGCCTTTTGTACTTCAGCCAAAGTGATTTCAAAATCTAATGGAGTAAAAGATTGAATATTACCCTCTAATTTATTCAATTCATTTTCCAAACTATTA
Source organism: Limnoperna fortunei (assembly GCA_944474755.1). NCBI lineage: Eukaryota > Metazoa > Mollusca > Bivalvia > Mytilida > Modiolidae > Limnoperna > Limnoperna fortunei. The sequence continues at coordinate 56,368,848 of OX104122.1, read as the reverse complement.
TCTTGAAACGCTTTTATTCTTTCTTGTAGAAATCTATGTAAACATGTTGAAGATTCTGCGCGAGTTATCTTCCTTAGTATACTGTATTTACATCAATCAACGTAACGGGCTATATAAACTTATTTTTGCCTTTATCCTGGGACTAGTATAACTAACTATTTTTGATTTATAGGTTACTTCTTTACCTGAATATGTTTTCTGATTTGAAAACAACAGAATCATATTATAAACACAACTCTAATCTTTTTTCTCACCATACTTGGAACGATTAAGAGGTTTCAGGACAATTACACCGACAATAATTTGAATATCTAAAAACTTATAATTAGTAGTTCTTATGCCAGCAATCATTATTGAATTATAATCAAGATGGGTTTCAGAGCTTATTTTCGAGGGGCTGACACAGAATTTTCAAGTTTTCTAATAGATTCTACAGATAAGAGAATAAAAACATTACAATAATATATTTGTAAAATTCTGCCCATGGATATTTACTGATTTTTTAAATAATGTCAAGCAATTGGTATACGTTTTAGTCTATGGGTAAATAACTGGTCAAAAATACTAAAAATTATTTTGCCTGTAAGGAATTCGTTTATGTGAAAGCTTTATATTGCAACCATTAATATATTAAAGTAATAATTTAGGCATATTACTTTAATTAATAATTTTAATTTTAGGGAACTTAAGAGAGGTAATGAAAGAAATTATTGTTAATTTACCAAAAATGTGATATTTAGTTTGAGATTTCCAGAAAAAATGGCGGATGGTGTCTTGCAACCCCTCAAAATATTATGCTTCCATCCATTAATTAGCTTTATTAAGGCAAATATTTGTTTTCAAAACATATTGTTAATATATGTACAATTTGTCAAATATAACTGACAATGCACGTGATAAACGTTATATTCTCAAAGTGACTCGAAGGTACAAGGAGCCGGTTGCAATTATATGTTGTTTCTGTTACATTTACACATGTAACAGTAATAAACAATTTACTTACTTATTACTTCTCACGTTAACTAGTTTCTTTGAATTGTGAATTGTCCTTTTTTGACAGTTTCCTTCGGTGTTCGGTATTTTGTTTTATCATCATTTACTTAAATGCTAATCTGAAACTGTACTGTTCAATACCAATACCCATGCATTATGTCACACCCGATTAGTCAGAAAAATAATAAGAGTAGTCACTGGTGAAACAAATATCTTCAATTACCTATAGAATTTTTTTTTCAGTGCTCCAACACCGCCCCCGATTTTGGAATAGCCTACACATTTCAATTTTCACATTGAATTAGCAAGTGACATTTTTTCGTTATTGTTCCTTAGAGACAGTTGTTGAATGTACGAACAAGTCAAATTGTACACAGTATTCAAATGTTTCTCTTGTTTGCTTACCCTGACATGCATAGAAGTTAATCACTGTACATAAAATCTTCTATAGTTAACAGGAAAGAAATATGGTTTTTATCTTACAATTAAAAGTATAAAGGACCACGGTGACCGAGTTCTTAGGTAGCTAGTCATCTACTATTGATCTTATCATTAACAAGGATTACTCCAGTTTAATCCCGTTAAATACTGGATGCCACAATACAACCGCAGAATTCCTTAAAAGTGGCGTAGCTCCAGTCAAACAAGTCATGAACATGGAGAAGTAGTGCAGGTAATTAGTCTGCTATTGATTACTGTTGAGGGTTCGAGTCTCAAAGCGGCAGCGAGTACTGACCCCCTCATTAAAAATTGGACACCATGATATAACTGAAAACATGCTGAAAGTGGTGTTTAACATCAATTAAACGCACATCTGATCTTATATCTGTAACTTTTTTAAAAATAAATAAATAACCTATACCTTTTAAGTTGGGTATGAAAGGTCTTTATCTTAACATTTCCTTTTAAGTAATTTGTTTTAAATCTTTTTTTTTTGGGGGGGGGGGGGGCAAAAAGGGTTCTTCTCCTTCCATGCATTTCCTTTAATTCATTCCTTCAAAGAGACACAGAATAAAAAAATTCTTTTTAGTTTTTTCTTTGTGGACTTGAAAGTTAGGGAAAAAAAACAGTAGCACCAATAAAACTTACAAAACGACTTTGCTTGTTAACATGCTGTACTTGTGATTTACAGTAATTACCTCCCCTGCATTCTGGCTTCATCCCCAATAAATAAGTATCTTCTTGACACAGCTGAAAAATTGCTGAAAGTGGCGTTAAACGTTTAAGCAAAACAAATCCATATGTTTGAGGTTGATTTGCACATTTCCTCATATTAAATCTTTTATGTAAGCAGACTCGGAACACATAAATTTAATGACATTGACAATAAAATTGTGTTACACATAGCATATGGTGGATTTTTAACCAAGTTTTAAACGAAAATTAGATTGGGCTATGACGAGCGGCGTCAACCAAAATGTCAATAACTTTGGATATACCAAGCTTGTATAAAGACCCCTAGCTTGGGATTGTATTTGGGACCAGTCGTATCAAGGTCAAGATCACTGTTACTAAAAAAAATGTTTCCGGTTAATAACTTCAATTCTTCTTACTTATGAATCTTCTTTTTCCTCATGTGAGCACATGGCCTCAGCAACACTCCTCCGGCGGACACTATTTGGGCCAATTCTCTTCAGCTGAGCCTTTTTGTGCATCTTCTCAAGGTTTGATTTGGTCGTCCAACTCTCCTCTTGCCATGCGGGTTCCATTGCAAGGCTTATCTTGTGACGTTTTGTGGATCTTTCCGGGGGGGGGGGGGGTGGTGTATCCTACCTAATCGCATTTGTTTTCCCGAATTTCTTGGTTAGTGCGGGTCTCCTTCGTTCTTTTCCACATTCTGACATTGGAGATCTTTTCAGGCCATCTGATGTGGAATATGTTCCGCAGACATCTGTTGACAAAGGTCTGGAGCTTGTTATTACCGTCTTCAATGACTTCAGTTCAGATAAACAATCTTGCGGAAATTATTTGGATGTATCAACCTTGCAAGAAAAGGGATTCTTTATTGTACTATTTTAAAGTCATTCCTTAAAAAAAATAGTGAATAAAAATGTCTTAAGATCATTTTTGTAATTTCTTTAAATTATATTTTGGGGGAGGGCAAAAAGGATTCTTAACCCAACCCAGAGGTAATTGTTTTGCCATAATAAATGCATTCCGCAGAATATCTTTTGTTAAGGAATATGGAAGGGCAAACTACCTTATCATTTCATTTAACCTTTTCCGTGTATATATATATTTCACTGTACATTTTCCTTCAATTTAAATCGGATTCTTGATTATTTTATAATTTAACTCGATCTTTTATTAGACATTTTTTTTTGTTCTTTGTATGGAGGAGGGGTGGAGGTTCTCGACTTTCCCTTTAAGTCATTCTATTTACAAAATATGTAATTGAAGGGCCCCTGATCTTGCCAATTCCAATTAGTATTCATATTTTGGAGTAATAGACCAGGGGTGGCAAACAGTGGTCCTTACCTTACTCTTTATTTTATTTAATTGCATAAATGGCTTTAAAACTTGTTCTCGTCCTGAATATAGCTCAAATAATACAGTATCATATACGCTGTTTCCTTATCATTATTATTTTGAGCAAGACATGTGTCACCTTAAAGGGGAAGGAAACCACAAAATAAATTTAAGCTCAATTGAAAGAAAAAATGTTAGAAATAAGATTTACTATTTAAAGTTGTTAAAAATTTTACAAGGTAAATTAATGTTTCAATGCTTTTCTCATAAGAAATTAATGGAACACGAAAAAAACATAATAATGCAAGTGGAAAAATATATTCAAATTTATAATATTTTGCATAACAATATATTCAGAAGTTCGAATTAAAAAAGTTATAAATTAACAAAGTTAACATTTATACAAAGGTTCAAAGTTTTTTTTATATTTTTGTTCTTTACCGGACAGTTGTATACTTAAGGAATTATACAACACTTTTATTTATGGTTGATATAAATCACAAAAACGAATAACTTATATGCACAGTCTAAAAGAACAATTGGATTACTTGACAAATAGACATTCCTTAGTTATTTTCTGTGCGTGTTTCTTATTTTCATTTTTAGCCAGTACTCGTCAATTAATAACGATTTTAAATATAAACAATTATATAAACAAAACAGATATATTACAATATATATACTGATTTATTTACCATTAAATAAAATTGTTCAGAAATAATAAATCATAATGAACATTAAGCTATTATTAATGTTAATTTGTAATAATTAATATTAATTTAAATAATCTACTTATATAAATGCATTACTAATAATCCACAAAAATCTTTATCGTTACTAATCTATTTTTAGATAGTAGCTGAATAACACTGCGCATATAATATCGCACAGGTATAGTGATGGATGTCCGGTACATACGATACCGTCACAGCCGTTACTGTAGTTTATAGATCCTGATGACATATTGTGGCGCTCTTTTGCATTGAAGAGTGCAAACAGTGCAATTGTCTACGTCATTCCTACTATTCCGGTTAAAGATAGGCAGTGCGATGTATATTCATATTATTTTGCTTTCATCTGCACTAAATTATGCCATCTTCCTAAACTATTAATTGCTTAAATTTAAGTAATAAAATACGTGGAAGTAGACCACGAAAAATAATTGTTCAAATCTTCTGGCACTCGTAGTATTTCATTAAACATCAATGAATCCGACTGTATAAATGTAACATCAAGATTTTAGAATTTGAGTGCATCGCAGTTGTGATCTTCAAGTTCTTTTGCACCAAGTCGAATTTTATAAAACAAAAATATTTTCTTCTGCGGTCGGCATTTCGTGCTAATTTCCAAACTCCGCTATGTCCGAAATGCAACCAGTTCTGAGACACCCCCCCCCCTTTCTGAATATGCTAAATGCTTCTCGAATTCAATATCTTCAGAAATAAGATCTTTTTTAATATTATGAAGAAGACTCATCTGGTTTTAGCTGTTTTTGTTTACCATATCAATTTTATCAGTTATAAATATTTTGGAAAGTTAATCATAATTAGCAGATGCTGAGACAGGTAAACCGGAATAGTAGGTGTGACGTCAGAGATCACACATTAATGGCTGCCTACATGGAGGCGGGAATTTCAAAATTTATTATCACAAAATATTGATTTATTTCTTTATGGTGCCATTTTGTAACACGAACATAGTTAGAAATACATTTATATAAGAATCTTCTGCAAAATTATGCAAAGATGTTTGGAGGGTTTCCTTCCCCTTTAAGCTAGAATACCTAACAAAACAAAAGTAATAAAGAGGATGTCTATAGAGACGAGTTCAACCAAGTATAAAGAGTTCAAACATCCGGGCAGGTAAAGTGTTCAACTTGGTGTATAAAAAGAGTGTTAACATGCTGCAGATAAAGTGTTCAACCTGGTGTATATAAAGAGTTCAAACATCCGGGCAGGTAAAATGTTCAACCTGGTATATATATAAAGAGTTCAAACATCCGGGCAGGCAAAGTGTTTAACCTGATGTATAACCTGGTCTCCTGGTGCAATATTTTTCATTGACGCAAGCTTCACTTCAAATATAACACCAGGTCAGGACCTCCGATATCAGCATTTTAATTGGTTGATATGACGCCATTTTATTTGATATGCACATGTCAATCAGCAGCTGAAAAGTAAAATGTCAATTGTATGAAGTTAAAAGACAAAAATGTCCTTTACGGCTTACATAAAGTGTCAGAAGTCAAGAGTCAAAAGACAAAAATCAATAGTCAAAAGGTTTAAAGTCAAAAGTAAAAAGTGAAAATGTCCCCAGTCGGCTTGTATAACAAGTCAATAGTCAAAACTCAAAACAAAATAGCCAGAAGTAGTATGTTAAAAGTTAAAAGTCAAAATGGCCCTCCAAGGCTTCCGTATAAAACAGACCTATATTCTTATTCCGTATATTGCAATTTATCAGAGATTAGTACAAGTTATTATCCATCATACAAACAACGGTTTTAATGCAAACGACCGGGGGTTTTCAAAACATAATCACTCTTCATCCCCCATTAAAACAATATTCACTTATAAGCTGAAAATTTGCTAAAAGTGGTGTTAAACTCTAGTCAATACAACACAACAAACATATACTTAGTTTCGTGACTGTTAAAACATTACTCTCCGGGCTAAAATGGTTTAAACAAAAATATTCATCATAAAAGCCTATCATATTTTTAGAATATTTTCATCTCCGGTTCATTAATCATTGAAGTTTAATGTTTGTAACCATTATTAAAATAAAATATTAAATACAATATCGTGAAGTGCTGACACCAGCATATACCAGGTACAACCCTGGAGTGTACAATGAAATACACGTGATGCATTTAAAATATACTAACTAAACACTAAGTACAATATTTATCTATCACAATTTCAAGTACTATTTGTTTACGACAAAAGTTACAATACATGTAGTTACGCAGGAACAGATTCCTTCTTGAAGTAAAATAACATTATAAGCTTATTGTATGTTTCTTATATAGTTCTTTAGAACGTCGTAAGGATTGAATTAAAGTTGTTTAATACATGCCACTGTATTCAAATGTACGGAAGCCTTGGAGGGCCATTTTGACTTTTAACTTTTAACTTACTAATTCTGACTTTTTTGTTTTGAGTTTTGACTATTGACTTATGATTAAAGCCGACTGGGGACATTTTCACTTTTAACTTTTGACTTTCAACCTTTTGACTATTGACTTTTGCCTTTTGACTTCAGACTTTTTGCGTAAGCCGTGAAGGGACATTTTTTTCTTTCAAATGTCTTTCAACTTCTTACAATTGACTTTTTACTTTTCAACTTATGACTTTCAAGGCGGAAAACAATGTTCAAAGACAATCTCACCTTAGTTAGATTTACTAAAACCTTTTATTTATAAAAAAAGTGAGCTCACTGACAAAAATATCTTCAGGAAAAGAGCAAATTCCACAACCTCCTTTGTATTTTTGTACGAGTTAATCAATTTTATACAGAAAATTTACTTCTTTATGCTATTGTATACGTCTATAAACCAATCGTAATATGAAATTTCAATAATGGCATTATTTCTGTAACACACTTCATTCTGACTTTTTATTTTGTGTAACGTGCTCGGTGTTAAAAGTCAACAAATTGGATTTCTGGAGAAAGAGAAAGTTGTTTTTTTTTTTTTTACAAAAGTCAATAAATCGCATCGGACAGCGAGACATAGATTTACTATTCATATAATGGAAAATTTTGGGGTTTGTGCAGCTGTACAATCTTTAAATTTTTCCAGCCTAAAAAGTCATAAATTGAAAAGTAAAAAGTCAAGTGTAAGAAGTTGAAAGACAAAAATGTCCTTTCAAGGCTTACGTAAAAAGTAAGAAGTCAAAAGTCAAAAGACAAAAGTCGATAGTCAAAAGGTTGAAAGTCATAAGATAAAAGTGAAAATGTCCCCAGTCGGCTTGTATAACAAGTCAATAGTCAAATCTCAAAACAAAAAAGTCAGAATTAGTAAGTTAAAAGATAAAAGTCAAAATGGCCCTCCAAGGCTTCCGTACAAATGATATGTTGAGTACGTTTTTATCTGTTTGTTTTGAAAAGATGTCGAAAAGGAAAAAAAAAACGAAAATACGTGATTAATGGTAAAAGTTAATTCTTTACATATATCAAAAATAGAAATGTACATTAATTGCACTAAATTTCAGTTGACAATGTCAAAAGACAACATCTTATATTCCATTGTTTCATTTGAATTGGATGCAAGCTTTCTGAATTATCATCCTGAATCCAAATATGGGGACACATATATATATATCTATGACTCTGTCGAGTGGTGGTATAAAAAGTCCTTAATCGGTAGGAATAACATATTCACAAATATAATGTCTGACCAGGTTCTCATTCGTCCATTTTACATATATTACATTTTACTTTAATTACATAGCTCCTACTACGGATGTATCGTTTGCAGAGATACAAGCGTTGATGAATTCGTTTGAATATTTAAAAACTGGACAGTTTTATTACGGAAGCCCTGGAGGGCCATTTTGACTTTTAACTATTAAATGACTACTTCTGACTTTTGTCTTTGGACTGTTGCCTTCTGAATGTTTACGTAAGCCGTAAAGTACGGAAGCCTTGGAGGGCCATTGTGACTTTTAACTTTTAACTTACTAATTCTGGCTTTTTTGTTTTGAGTTTTGACTATTGACTTGTTATACAAGCCGACTGGGGACATTTTCACTTTTATCTTATGACTTTCAACCTTTTGACTATCGACTTTTGTCTTTTGACTTTTGACTTCTTACTTTTCACGTAAGCCTTGAAGGGACATTTTTGTAACAAAAATCAATATCAGCATTAAGGAGCTTTTGATCACGTGATTTCATTTTGACCACGTGACACGTAATTGCCGTTGAGCTCACGGCTCTTCGCGGACAGCTTCGCTGCCCGCTGCGAGCTGTGCTTGCTATAAGGAAACCTGTCCATGTAATAAAGGCTGGAAGTCGGTGCCAGCTTATTGGCCTCAGGGCGAATATCGATATTAGCCCTGGAGACATATATTTAAATATGTCATAAATAGATTACTACATGGCCATTTCCCTCGCAGCTGATATGGGAGTCTCGGGGCTAATACCACTACCAATATGGTAATATAGTAATGTAATAATCTATAAGTATTGACTGACTAGTACGTTGAAACAAAGAAAGCCAAAACAAAAAACCAAAAAAAAACAAACCCAAAACACACTATTTTTAGTTGAGTTGCAATATTTATATTTGTTTTGTGACAACAGACCACAGCGGGTAACGTGTTTAAAGATTTGCATTGTAGTTTTTGAAAACAGCAGATGCAATACAGCTACAAAGGGCTCAATTTTCCATCCCTACTAAATAAATTATACTTTTCCACTGTCATTTAAAATTTTCTAAACTTTAGTCCAAAAATTTCACGACTGATTGATTATTAACATGTTCTTGTGCTGAGTACTACTTAAAATACTGTTAAAAATACATTAATACACACTTTTTGTATTCAGTTATAATTTTCTTTCCTTTCTTGAAGAATTGTCTTCATTTAATTAGAAAGTTTTAATCTATATCATTGTCTGTTTTATAGCCAGCAACTGTTAAACATTCTTACAAAAGTGCAAGTACAAACTATAATAAAGTAATAAGGTTCATGTAAAATATTTAAAAAGCAAAACATACAACTAGTTTTAACTTGTATTTAATTCACATAGCATTGTTAATTCTGTTTATAGTATCAGCCGTAAAATCTATCACTCAACTTAAAATAATTTAAACTTCAATTTGCTACCAGTATTTATTATATTCACTATCAGCCAACAACTCGTAAATTTTCTTAAAATGACATGACCTTCAATTGGTTAAAATGTATGAAGCAACTTAGTAAAATAAATTTCTCTTCATCTACTGATGTTTATGATTAATTTATTTTATGTTTCACTTTATCACTTGATCAGTGACTAACTTTGTCTGTTCGTGATAAAAAAAATGGACGAAATACAAACAGAGCAAAACTTTCTTTAATGAAATATTTAATCTTTAACACCACATTTATTTGTTCGAAATACTGATAATAGAGTAAATGGATATGAAAAACGTGAGTCAATGTTTCTGTTAAAAAACGAATGAATTTGCATTAACTTAAGCTAAAGTTTCAACATTCAATTAAGTAATTTTGACGGGTCATTGAGATAAATACATACAGATGTAGTGCGCGGGGATACCATTTCGTTGAATGTGATTGTCAGCAGTGCTTTTCACAAAAAGTCGTAAGTGTAAAATACATCGTAAATACTGACAATGGATATTCTTTTGATTTTTCAAAACTTACGATGGATTTTACACTTACGAATTTTTGTGAAATCTACTCCTGGTCGTAATTCGAAATCTCGTCAATTTTACCTTCTTTCATAAAACGAGTATATATCTTCATTGTTGCACTGATGATGTTCTAATTATTCTTTTATACCCTATTCTCCAGTAGCAGTCAGAATTTCGTTTATATTTGTCTATAAGTTCTACCCTATTTATTGTTTTCTAAAGGTCAGTGTAGATTATTTACTGCTGAATTCGTTTCGTTGGAAAAAATTTAAACCGTAGAAGTTGACTGTTTATTGGTAAGACGATTCGTCTTTTCTCCAAAGATTTCTTTATTCCAAAGTTTCAGATAAAATGTCATCAAAGATACCAATGTTATAAAATTTACATAATACTTTGCCTGACGCGTGTTTCGTCTACTCCAAACAAATATCTAAAATGTTGAAAAGCTTTTACTAACAAGATATCAAACGATTATACGAGTCTCTCTGCAGGTAGGTTGCGCTCGACTCCAATCTTTGACAAGGATTGCCAGTTTTCCTACCGAAAGTCGGAGTTTTCTCCAAGTACTTCAACTCCCCCCAACCCCAGTACAACCTGGACGCCATATGATATCACTGAAAATGGCGTTAAATAACATTATAAAAAACAAACATCAAACGATTATACCAACTATATATTACTTGGCTATGGTTCTGTCCAGGTTTTCCTTCTGCGTTCATCTAGTGCCGCATGATGACATCAGGTCGATTTTCTTTTTTTCCCCAGTAATTCCCAGTTTAGTTTCACAGTTTGAACAACTGTTGAGGAACTACTTCTTGTTGCTAAACGTAAACCTATATGGCGGCCTTTTTTTGTGTACCTTGCAGACAATACATTAAGCTATTACACTCGAAATTTTGGCGATAAAAATATCATGAGCGATGCATTGCTTAAATGATAAGCTATTTATAGTAAATGTTAAAGTGTCTGTCCGACGGGTTTTTGACTGACAAAATGGAAACTGCTTACCGCGTTTGTTCAAGTTTATGGTCCTTTTGGAGATCTCAGATTACAGGTTTTGAAATCAACAATTATTTTCAATAGTTAAACCGCGTTTTGAAATGCAGCTAAATTTTCTTTTTGACAAAGCGATTGTCCATACTAAATTTTGACCTTGTTTTGAATGCAAGTGAACGTTAGGAAAATTCCATTGGTGTCTATTCGAAATCCTTCAGGTACTGTCGTCTGCAGTTGAGGCGGGAAAAGTCTCGCGGTTTGTCCGAATACCATTGTACATTACGAAATCAGACGAAAGTTTGTAAACAACATTAGACCCCTTTAGAAACAAAAATGGCTGACTTCCTATGTAAATTCGATCTATCAAAATAAAAAATTAAGTCGCATTTCAAACGCCGTTTTACTTTGGAAAATAATTGTTGATTTCAAGATCTACAGCGACTATAAGCCCGGCCAACGCGATTTAGACAACAGAGGACTGCAGAAACTGGTGAATTGGAGACCATATTTTAAACAAATAGTTCTCGTACATTTGTTGTGAAACGGAGTCTAGAAGACCTCATATGATGTTGACCGGGATCAATGTCGTGTCAGTGCTTGAGGATATACCTTGGAAACTCAATTGAAATCTTGTTGCCAGAATTGCCGAATTGTAACAAATTTGTAAATAATTATGAATGATTACTGATATACTGAATGCCCTTGACTATCATTATTTTGACAATCCTGGAAAACAGGCGATGATTTAATTTGCCTCGTGAACTAGTTGCAATTTTAAAAATAAATAACCAAAATCAACCATTGTGACTCAGAATATAGGTTAGCCCACTTAGGGCCCCTTAAGTCTGTCCTAAACTTGTCGTAAGCACTACATAGTTTTTTGGGCGCACGAATTAGGATTTATTGTGCATAATTTTGTTTTGTTTGGTGTGCGCGAGTAATTTTTTGGCGCTCACGACTTATTATTTCGTGCACACAATTTATTTAATATGTAGAAGTAGAACACACCTTGTCCATGGTCAGGCTCGAACACACAACATCTACATAAATACCTCAGCTAACATGGAATCCTGTAATTCGATTGTTTCATTTGGTTTGAAGTAAATAAAAAGTCATCAGGGGTATTGGTGGCCGAGTGGTTAAGGTAGTTCGTTTACCATTGATCAGGTGGTGTATCAATACTGAGGTTGCCGGTTCGAGCGTAACTGCGGGCAAGGTGCACTCCACTCCAATCTTAATTGACAAGAATTGCCAGTTTTCCACCAAAGATCTGGGTTTTCTTCGGGTACTCCGACTTTGTCGCCAATAAAAACTGGACACCATGATATAGCTGAATATTGGCGTTAAACAACATACAAACAAACAATAATTAGTCATCAAATATACAGATTATAAAATTTACTACGTGAGACTCCCAATTATATTGTTTATTTAATGTTTATTTATGTGTCCAAGGTAAGTGATGGATCCTTAACAGTTCTGATCCATTTAACGTCTTTTAAGCAAATGCAAACTTAAAACATCAATAACAATATTTTTATAACACTTTTAACACTACTCGCTACCCATGAGATGTTTTTATTTTAACTGGAGGAAAATGCCTACGTTTCATTATGCTGTTGAAAAAGTTGCTTTTAAAATGCTCCGTTTCTCTATGTTTTTATAGCTATATTTTTTCTTAGGCTAGTCGTTTTAATTACTTTTTTTAAATTTGATTTGTATACGAAACGTCCAATGGTTGAGTGTATTTTTTTTTTGTAAGACGTTAATGAGAGTAGACAATGTCAACGTTTACTTAACTTTGACTATTCGTGTGTTTTGTTTATTTTTGGGTTTGTTTAAAAAAGGTTAAATACCAATTGATGCAAAAAGTAGAAAAAGTTGGAGTACCTTATAATAGCCCCCAATCTTCGACCCTACTACCTTATGTGTTGACAGGCATGTGATAATCAGTAACTACAAACAACGATTAAACCTTCTTTAATGAACTTCTCCTTCTCCAATGTGGACACAAATGGCAAGGAAACCGAGCATTTTCAGCCGTATATTATTGCATTGACATGAAAGGTTAATATTTTAGTAGTGATCAGCCAAAGTGAGAGACAATTGGAATCGTACGTATCCGATATAAGATCAAAAATGGTTTTTAATTTCAAAGAAACAATCAATCTTAAAGACTCTTTTCGCTCTTTGAGTTTTAACCAACTTGTCTCAATATTTAGCTTTTATCGGTTTAAAAAAAGCTTTTAATGAATTGTGACCTGTTATTACATAGTAGTTTAATTTCAAGTAACCAAGAGCTGTAGTATATAAGGTTTGCTCAGAAATGAAATAAACCTATTTCATGTTGTATTTCATTTAAATCTTGTCTGATATAATATTTCCAGCTCTTTGCTTAATGCTTTAAACATGAAATATGTATATGTATAGTACAAACTTTTCATGGCTTCAACCACTTATACAGGATGGTACAATTTTATTTCGAATAACAAGACGTTTCGTGTTCCAATGACACGAATTGAAACAATAAATGTGCAAAAGAAAAATGGCACATTTGTATAATCAAGTTATGAAATGAGTAGTTGGGAGTATATTTTAAATGTGAAAATAACTATGGTACATTTTTTGTATTCTAGTAACAAAATAGAAACGAACATGATTGGGCTGAGTAGTATGATGTGTTGATTAAACTACAAACGACAAATAATATCTAAAAGGGCAATGGTACCTAATGTAGCATAAAGTTTTCATTACCACGTGATCTCTATATAACATTTAGTCTCCAGTCATTCAGACATTGACTTCAAGTTTGTTAGAAGCTACAAGAACGATAAGGCTAATAAGGTAAGCATATATTTTGATTGACTGCAAGACAAATACAGAGGTCCGTGTTGTTAAAGTTGTTACATTTACTATAGATCATTTGCCGTCAAAACTGAGCTTTCTCGTTCGAGTGTCACTGCGGTTAGGGTGTGCTCGATTCCAATATAATACACACATAGCCTACGCTCATTGACTGGGATTTTTCGCCCGGTACTCCGGCTTATTTTCCCAATAAAAACTAAATTACATATAAATTGTTCAAGTGGCATTCAACCCCAATCTAACAAATCTGGTTAATAATTTAAAAATCTTAAAAATATGAGACCAGCAGTGTTTAGATTTATATTTTGTAAAGGTATTTCTGCATTTTCCTACAAGACGTTGTAATTATTCTCTCCAGTGAAGTTGTAAAATTTCCGTCTTTAAATATAACATTAAAATTATAACTCTATTTAAACTCTATTTTAACTCTATTTATATGTTAATCTTGCTGGTACATTGGGTTTTATATAACGAGTTGTCTGGTCATGTTAAATCATATTACCTTCTCGTATATTGCAGAATTATTTGCCACAAGTCATACATCGGCGCCATTTGTCGACAGTAGTCATGAAGAATCTGGTTTTGCTCGCAGTATCAATTATCGGTGTTGTATCTGGTACGTTTACCTTATTCTAAAATATTTGCAAATATTTGTCTAGAAGTTAAGTTATATCTCATGATCACCAAACAGTTTAGTTTTTATAACTTGTAACCGCCTTATTAAGGTAGGACACAATTTGTATCATCAAACTATTATGGTTTTTTTTTAAATTAAATGCACGTTGATAAATACATATAAATATAAAACCATACTTAAAAAATACAATACACAGCGAGGGAATGCTGTAAAATGTCGTAATTTTCGAAGGCATGTGCTAATTGTGTATCTAAACCAAGATACGGTAAGCAGTTATAAAAATATTGTGTGCAATTTTTATTTAAAATGTATATGAAAGTTATCATAATTTTTTTGTATTGTGTACCATAGCAATAGACGAAGCATGCACCAGCATTGGAGGGATTTGTCAGTATGACAACAACATGTGTCTTGGATCGTACTATTCTGGCAAATGTTCCGGCCCTTATAATAGACGATGCTGTACACCTTTTGCAGTTGGTAAGTAAAAACAATCATAATATTCAAACCTACTACAGTAATGTCTGATAAAAATACTCTAGTTATTAGTTATGAAACAGAATAATACAAATGCAGTTATTTGACACTATTCTGGCAGTAATAGTATTATATTCTTACGAGTGCTTACAACAGATAAGGGGTGGTCTTCCCATTGTAGCAGTTGATAACAACAAGTTAGTAGTAGTCATTTTATTAATAAAGATGTTGCACTGTTCGAAGACAAGAAAGTTAATAAAAGATTCCGGCAATCTAACAATTTAAGTTTATATTTGACAGACGCCTGCATAGTTCCATTCAAATTAAATTAAAACAATATAAATGTTTATCAAACCAGAATGTCTCTATCAATTATCACAGATGAAAAATCATCATTTTGTTCTGGCGTAATCCGTAATCTCTTTCGCTCCTTTAATACACTCTACAATTTCTGGACCTTGTCTGTGTGAACATGTCTGCAGTCGTTACTACTTAATTCTAAGAAGCCAACCCTTAATTTTAGCTTTTAGAGGTTAATGTTACCGATATTTTTGTTCTCGTTTATTTATATTTGTCACGTATTTATTTTTGATTTGTGTTTGTTTGTTTCTTGGAGGATGCATGTGCTCTTAATTGCATACGTAATTATATATGTACACATATGTGTATTGTAATCGCTTACAGACCATTGTATTTTATAATTATTTATTAAATTTTATACTTTTTTATGCTTACAGAAGTGAACACAAACTTTTGTGCGGGTATTACAATTGTATCACGGGATAGCTGGGGTGCTAGACGATCCGGGGCTGTATCCAGTCTTACCCTCCCAGTGCAAGATTTCTTCATTCATCACACAGACACTACTTCTTGTAATTCGTTTTTATCATGCGTATCTGTGATGAAATCGATACAAAATTACCATATGGATTTTAATGGTAAGTAGTTATACATATTAATTTCTCTTTAGCAACAGCCGCATATCTTCCTGCTTGGTTTATTTTTCATTTATCAAATAAATTTACGATTTTATTTTTCTATTACACTTTACAAATACAACCGTTAAACCTCCGCCGATTTTTTCAATAGATGGTGTATTTTTAGTTTAACTTTTACGTGCTTGCACACCGAACCGTCGCTTGTTTTTAATAACTGTTGTAACAAATGTAGGTATTTAATGTAAATCACATGTAATGATCTGTAATATTATCATATAAGACTCTTTGTAACAACATGTTTGTCAATACATTGGGGCATACAAAATTGCACAACTAACTTTGATTTACAATGCTTCAAAATAAGGATGTGTTTCTAACGATATTTTGTTATTACCTTTTACAAACGTGTACGAGTGGAACCATCTGGTTTTTTCCCTTGTAAGAATATCACTTTGGGTGTGTCACCTGCATTGGTAACGCGTATTTTGGAGACTGTTAAACAATTGATTTAAAGGATTTTCCGGAACATATGTTGCGGTGGTGTAATCATTATATAACGTCTTATATTGGTAAAACAAAGCCAAACATTATACGATCATTACATATTTAACAAAATTTTAAATTCTGTATCAAAAACAAATCAGGGGGAATTTGGTAGCAGAAATTCGTTGTTTAATATAAAAGATGTTTTCTTTTGAGTAAACAGAAACGGCAACGTAGGTTGATATCAATAGTATTTATGTTATTTGTCTGCAGGTTGGTCGGATATTGGATATAGCTTTCTAGTGGGTGGAGATGGGAAGATTTATGAGGGTAGAGGATGGAACACAGTTGGTGCGCATACACAGGGATACAATAGTGTTGGTCTGGCTGCTTCTTTCATTGGTACATTCACGACAACCGCCCCCACTTTGGCAGCATTAAATGCAGCCCAATCTCTAATTCAGTGCGGTCAACTAAAAGGAAAGATTTCAACTTCTTATGCGCTGTTTGGACACCGCGATGTTGGAGCAACAGCTTGCCCCGGTACAGCGCTGTACAATATCATTTCATTGTGGCCGAGATTCCATGCGCACCCAGCAAAGTAGTTTAAAACCAAATAAAGCTGCCAAACTCAATTTTATTTCCTATTTGTTCTTATCTTTCACATAATTGGAGCTATGTAATAATAAACGTTTACATCTTAAACAGCTGTTTGGTTTTCTCGTCATTTTTACATAAAAAATACAGTTAAATCCTTGGTATTACAATGCTAGCTACCAAAACAGGATTATAATCAAATTCTTTAGTTAAAATCGATAATTAATACTTCAAGAAAAATACTAAGTTAAAACAAGTCTGGTCTTCGGTGCTCGAAATACAGACCATCATCAAAATAAAATATGCTTTAAAACGGTGAGCGTTTACTCTATTACAAAACTATGCTCTACGCTACTGACTTAAGGGAGAATAAACTTACTTTGAAAATCACTTTACTTAGCATTTTGCGGAGGAATACTCCTACCGCGACACTTCACTCAAAATACTCCTACAGCGAAGCCGTGTTATTATTAGGACCTCATCAATAAACAAATAAATAAATATATATATATATAAATATATTGAATACTACAATCATCCCCCTGTCATATATTTAATTTTCCACATTTCAGTAGATACATGATGATCGAAGTAATAAGCTGACATTACTGTCGGTAGGATCTTAAATGATCTGCTGGGAAGGGTAACGACCTGTAATAATGCTAAACTACTATTATTATGAGAAATGTTATTGTTATTGAAGGTTATCTCTCTTGCGATTACGTTAAATCGCTAAAAGGTGATAAAAGAAAGTAGATTTAATATCAAAAATATAGTCATCCTTCGTCTCTTTTTTTCTGTTACATGTTTTGGATTGTAATAGATAGAAAAAATCGCACTATGACAGAGTTTCGTACATTTATTATAACATTTTTTTAAACAAAAGAGACACACAGAGAAGCAAAGAAACAAAAATAAAGATACACATTTTAAGTACTCTACTGACACAAACTGTTACTTGACATTATTAGCAATGACAAAGCTGTCATACTGAAATTGATTCTTGCAATTTTAGAGACTCGAGTTAGCTTAGCTTCAGATATTTTATTGTCTAATAGAACAACATAATTGTACATAAGATAAAACAACTTTCTTTCCTCTCGAAACAAAACACATATACAAGACGACAACAAACTAAAACAGTAATTTACCACAGGGCCAAAGGTTATACAATTATTTGTTGATATAAAAATATATATTAACTTCATATGCAATTCCTACGACACCTTTCAATCACAACTCACCTGGAATACCACATGGTAATTTATCATCAATTTAGGGATTTTTATGGTACATAATCGAACGTATGAGCATCTCTGCTGTTGGTAACTCGTTTTCTAATTCACAAATTTATGCCCCATTGATAAGATGTCTTTCAGACAATCTCTGCAAGTCATTATACGAACAATTAATTTCTAAAGTGCATGATGTTTTCGTTTCACTTCAGTTCAGACTAAAATAAATTGACAGTTCTCTACAAGTTTTAGTTTGCATTTTATTCTTAGCTTTAAACACTTATTGACTAGGTACATGCAGTATAAACTTCAACTTCACATAACGATTACAACTGTCATCAACAACCTATCTTATGTAACAAGTTTTAAATGCCATTACAAAAATAATACAAATTGAACTTGAGTCTCACAGCGGGCAAGGTTTTCCTACTGCAGGTTGTGAAGTTTTTGCCAGATAATCCGGCTTCTTCGCGCAATAAAAACTGGACGCCGCGATATAGCTGAAAAATTGCTGAAACTAAACGAACTTCAAAAAAACAAACAACCAAAATGAACTGTCGTATAAATACTCTACTGCAGTCATGACCTGTTTATCTACTCAGGGGCCTCGGTGGCCGAGTGGTAAATGTAGTTCGTCTACTATTAGAAACATGGTCTTTCAACACTGAGGTTGCGGGTTAGAGTCTCACAGTGGCAGGTGCACTCTACTCCAATCTAAATTGACAAGGATTTCCAGTTTTCCTATCGAAGGTCGGCGTTTTCTTCTGTTACTCCGGTTTCCTCCTTACTAAAAACTGAACGCCATGAAACAGATGAAGAATGGCGTTAAACATCGTTTAAAAACAATCAGAAACAATCTTATCTTAGCTGAAAGAGACCTTCTCATCAGCGTGGAACTGTACAAACTAACTCTAACTATTTTTAGGAAATGGAATTTTAGCACGCGTTATACACAGTTTATACTAGTTTCTGGTAAAACAAACAATATTAAACGTTAAAATATTTATCTCTTGTCAACAGTCAATAGAAGAGTAATGTTTCTTGCCATCTTTATAAATAAAACAAATAAATTATCATAAATTATTGACATACATGCAGAAAAGATTTGACGGCATAATATCAAAATAATATATGCAAAGCACGTACTGAAAAAACGCCGGGAACAACGAACAAGATCTATACCATTTTATTCAATACTACATTTCACTACCTATAGGGTACTTCTATTTCGTCTGCATTATTTATCCATTTAAACACTTGTCCGCAGGTCGAGGGTTCTCTCCGGGTACTCCGGCTTCCTCCCCAAATAAAAACTGCTGAAAATTTGCTGAAAGTGGCGTTAAAACACCATTCAAAAAAAATAATAAACACTTGTCTTTTGGAAATGAAGTTTTGTATCAGTTTGCAGTTATTCTCTGTGTCGTAGCCTTCTTTAGCCAACAACTTATAACTTATAAACTTTCTCAAAAAGTTAGATAATATGTGATAACGTACATGTACTTTTAAATGTTTAGATATTGTGAACAATCATTTGTATGCCCAACTTTTTAATTTAACCCAATCGTTTTAGTGCTTAAATTGATCTTATTATGATTATGAAATCAAAACCTTCATATAATCTACATGTTTATTTACTAGCAGTATTATTTATATCCATCTATCATCAGATTCAGGGTAAGAATTCGTAAACATTTTAATATGACTTCAGAGGTAAGTCAAATAAACAACACATCAGCGAAAACAATTCTAATGATGCGTTTTATCGCTATTTTAATTTCAACTATGTTTTAAAATATTTAAGTTATCTTAGCCTACTTATTTAAAACACTTGCCAAATGAAGTTATTTTTAAAGCAGTTTCTTTCTTTTGTTGGCAATTTAGTTTTTGTATCGACATATTATATTCAATTTTATTATTTTTGATACAATATTTTCCTTTAAATTTTAAGTTTTCAATTGTATTATATGGTACAGTTTGTTAAGTTTGTTAAGCGTTCACGTGGGCTAACATAAATGACCAGTGTTACCAAAAAACATCATACTGTGACCAGACTGGAAGGAATCCGGTGCTTCTTGTCGCGAACTGTAGTAGGTGAAGTGTTTTAAGATCCCTTGTTTCCTTAAACGATAAACAATCCTTTGATTGATTTCAATGAAAAGTGGGTCATTGTTGCCGCTACAAAATTAACCAATGATTCATATTTTTCCAGTGCAAATTTTGCAGATCTTCCTCCATTCCTTTCCCCGTTGATTTATTGTTTGCTAATTAGTGCTAGTCCTGAATATAGCTGAAATATTTCCCGCTTAAAGCTAAGCAAACTTTAAATCCATTAGAAACTTCATATGGTACAAACAGGTCAGTAAGTTAATTTGCACTTTATACTATCATCGTTAAAGGACTTTTTTTTTAATTTAAAGTTTTTAAAATTGTAAATAGGGGTTATTTACAGAAATAACCAGGAGTAAAACTACTATCTGCAGATTCACGTCTATGATTTTATTACGCTGTTTACAAAATCCATTTAAAATGTTTTAAGTTTGAATTAAAATTATTTAAGGTTAGAGTACATATTACACTCGTTAACTTTATATTAGTTGTATAAACATAAATATTTCACAAAACTAACTTCAAATTTCATCGAAGTGTGATCCAGTTTGTTATTTGTACTTACTTTGACTAAGAATGGCTATTGCATACTTTTCACACCTGTAAAAGGAGTGTCTGAACAATTGTTGACCGAAAACCCCATTTTATCTACTCTTTCGCATTGCAAAAACAATGTGTCACAAAGATATTTAAAGATATTTTTGGTACAATTTTCTTTAAAGTTATACACCAATGTTTTACTCATCTGTGGGTTAATAATTCTCAACAAATCTTTGCTTTAATGAATATTCAACAGATCTGGCTGAATTTATAAGAACAATCTTAAGTCAAATATCATTTCATTTGGAGATTTTTCTCAACTAATGTACAGATTATATCTGGTTCCATAAAAAAAGAACCTATAAAAACGGGAAGTCCTATAAAACGCAATGCAAATATATGCTTAATGAAATACAGAAATATTAATAGAAACAATACATCATACTTATACCTTAAAGTCCTAGTTGTGGTATTTATATAAGATAATAAAGCAAAACGGCATTGAACGGATGGTTCGGTATTAATACCAATAATTTTTGTATTTCTGCAAAAATCTGTAGATTTCTTTCCAGTTCAGTTCTGGTAAGTTTTACATAAATATTTTGGTAGACGGTGAACGGAATTCATATTGTAAACCGCACCTTATTAAAATGATGTAAACTCATAATATACCTCATTATAATAAAAAATCAACAGCATGTAATTCACTACATCCAATGATGGAACACCAATGTGTAATTACGAAGTCACAGCATCCAATGATGGAACACCAATGTGTAATTACGAAGTCACAGCATCCAATGATGGAACACCAATGTGTAATTACGAAGTCACAGCATCCAATGATGGAACACCAATGTGTAATTACGAAGTCACAGCATCCAATGATGGAACACCAATGTGTAATTACGAAGTCACAGCATCCAATGATGGAACACCAATGTGTAATTACGAAGTCACAGCATCCAATGATGGAACACCAATGTGTAATTACGAAGTCACAGCATCCAATGATGGAACACCAATGTGTAATTACGAAGTCACAGCATCCAATGATGGAACACCAATGTGTAATTACGAAGTCACAGCATCCAATGATGGAACACCAATGTGTAATTACGAAGTCACAGCATCCAATGATGGAACACCAATGTGTAATTACGAAGTCACAGCATCCAATGATGGAACACCAATGTGTAATTACGAAGTCACAGCATCCAATGATGGAACACCAATGTGTAATTACGAAGTCACAGCATCCAATGATGGAACACCAATGTGTAATTACGAAGTCACAGCATCCAATGATGGAACACCAATGTGTAATTACGAAGTCACAGCATCCAATGATGGAACACCAATGTGTAATTACGAAGTCACAGCATCCAATGATGGAACACCAATGTGTAATTACGAAGGCACAACATTTAATTACTTAAAAATCGCAAAATATCATATAATTACAACACCACAGCATTTGATTGAACGCCATCATATATCTAACTATTAGCACATAAGGCGTTCAATAAAACTGTCAATACATGTATAGCTTATATGCAAGCATTAAGGACGACAAGAATTTGTTATTAAACTTCGTTTTTTCTAAGCGCATACTTGGTGCCAATAACATGCAAAGTAAATTAATTGGGAGATAACTTCAAGAAACATTATTAATGGACAACAATCATTGTTCGACAGTCATACTTACTGTGGGACTGTGATAAAAATAGAATTTGTTATTGAAATGGTCCACATACCTTTCGTTCCCGTAGATCTATCCCATTTACCTGCTGATTTATTATTAAATTCAATTCCTTAAACAGTTAGACAATATATCATCATGACTTTAATGCTAATTACTATCTAAGGAGTAAAATTTTATAACAAATGCACAAATAAATTCATTTCAAGTGTTGATATTTATCTATACTATGCAATTTTGTCTCAGTAAATGTGCCCTGTAGACAAAGTATTTCTTTTGTTTCAATAGACCACAAATACACAAATCCTGCAGATGTTTAAAAATGTCATGTTTGACAAGTCTGGACATTTAAATGATTACAGCATCTTGACCAAGAAAGTACTAGCCTATCGAGACAAAGTTTATGTTAAACATATATTGCACTGTGTTTTAGTTAAACAAATTATTAATTTTGGGTGTACAATATTTATGTGACAGAAACGTGATAACTCAATAATAAATCAAACTTATCTAATGAACTAATGTATCATTCTGAACAGTATGTTTTACAAATATTTTTGGTAACTAAACATCAATTTGAACATTATACATTGTTAAGTTGATATTAGCAATTAAGCAATTAAGGAATGCGTGGCTGTTTCTATATATGTTTGTGTACATCAAAACTACATTATCTTATTCCATTTTGAAACTTAAGTTGAATCTATTGATCAAATTTTGAATTTATTTTCAAATTTTACATCATCGATGACAAAGTAAGTTGCGTGTAACTAATTATCAAGTATTTTTCCATTTTGTCTACTGCGGTCATAATAGGTTCCTACTGCTCGACCCACAGTGATGCCCTTCTCATACTCAGATGAGGGATAGAGGAAAGCTCTCGTTAGTTTATAGTAAGCTATATGTCAGTTTATATAATACGTAAGAGCCTAACGCAGACCATAGTTGGTAACGTGTTTAAAGTGTAATTCGTTCCTTGTCACATTTTATAGATTTTAAAAAGAGTAGTACCATAAGATTAAGTTATCCGTTCCTAACTATGTTTTCCAGTCGCAGTGAAAATTTCGTTCCCGTAGATCTATCCCATTTACCTGCTGATTTATTATTTGTAAACTTGTTCTAAATATAGCTCAAACATTGCTTGCTGGACTTAAAGCAATCATCTAGTCAATATATCCGACTTTCTTAAATAGGAAGTCTGCCAAGATCTTTAATTCTGGTTAAAAGAAATATTGATTGGATGGTATAAGATATAAAATATCAACAGTTTTGTCAAATTGTTTGTGGAAAAAATTTATTATCGCTATTTTGCAGTATTTTCCTTTGATCTTTATGTGCGATATTATTCCATCTCACTCTACTAGCGTGAGATGGGCCCATCTCAGCTCGTTGTCAAGACGTCGTTAAATAACACTGTGACGTCACAATGTTACTAGACAGCGATAATCAGATTATTTACGTTTTTTGAAACTCGATGCACTTTCTTGCCATCTCATCTCAGGGCTGTAGCCCTTCGATGAGACGAGAAAATGCATCTCGTTTCAAAAAACGTAAATAATCTATAAGTATACACATTTGATTTATGCCTGTTTTATAGTTAAATTTGACGTCATTGGTTTACAAAGTGGTTTTGCAGAATACTTGGAAGATCCTGCTATGTAACGTTGTTTGTAACGGGTTGCTGCGAGATTTAGTTATCTAGTACGAGAAAGGGGGATCAAAATCGTAGACTCGAATATAAAGTCAAAATAAAGCATATTTATAATTGTGATGAATCACTTCATTCGAAAATATAATGGGTGTGTAAGTACTATTACCTAATTTTTTATTTAACAATAATATCTCTAATATGTTGCATGCATGCAAAAATGAGATTTGCATGGTTTTGCTGGAGAAATATATATTTATCATGAATGTAAATAGATTTAGTCACTTTAGGATATTTAAAACATTACGATACTTTTGTGCTGTCACCAGTCGTAATCTACTGTGTCTCATTTGCGTCAAACACTTTTTAAACCATTTGCCAATTTTGACATCGACCTCTTATGCTCTTGTTTCACCTCAATCTCCACGCAAAGGATTCTGGATATCCTGGGAGCAGAACAACTGCCCCCCAGACAACTACTCCCTGGACAATTACCCCCCCGGACAATTGCCCCCCCCCTAGGACAACTGGCCCCTAGGACTATTGTCCCCATATATTTATCATGTTTGTTTAGTATATTTTTAAGATTAAAGGGATAAAATAAGATGAAATTTTGTTTTTATTAATGACACACAGAAGTCAAACAAAACATTTATAGAGATAACAATGATTCATATATATATATATGTTCAGCACTAATGTCACTTGAGCACTAAAAGTCCTAAAAGTGAATGTTGTATGCAATACCCTGCAATAAGTCGATTGACATAGTTTTGTACCAGGATGAGTATGCGGCTTGCATGTTTCTTGGTACTTCACATAGATGCAATCCTCAAAGCTGAGCTTTTGATGACCTCTCTTTGACTTGTAAACAGTTTTAAAATAAATTGTTATAATAATTATAATAAGCTGTAAAAAAGTAATTAATTTCAAATAAAACTTATTTAATGGTAATCAAAATTTGTTGATTATACTTTGTCCAAGCTGTTTAATTCTTAATTAAATAGTTAATTATCATCAAAGAAAATTAAAGTGATATCAACTAATTTATGTTTTTTTTAATTATCCAAGAAAATTCCATATTCCTAATTTTTTATTATTTTTTATTACATATTTCTATGGGACAATAAATGGGGGCAATTGTCCAGGGGGCAGTTCTCGGGGGGGGGG
Organism: Limnoperna fortunei; assembly: GCA_944474755.1. Classification (NCBI taxonomy): domain Eukaryota; kingdom Metazoa; phylum Mollusca; class Bivalvia; order Mytilida; family Modiolidae; genus Limnoperna; species Limnoperna fortunei. The sequence continues at coordinate 56,343,635 of OX104122.1, read as the reverse complement.
GGCAGTTGTCCTATAGACACTGGGTATCCTACGTCAACCAAAATATCCTCTGCCATACCATTGGTTGACATTGATGTCATGGCGGATACGCTTCGCGTACAAATGCAGTAATTGCAATGTAAAACTGTATCAAACGTGTATAAATAGACTATATTAAAATAAAAAAAGATCTCGTGTATTATTTTACAAACATCATTCTTTCTTTACAAACGTTACACGCAGACCACAAATGTTGTCGCGCAGTAAATTGGGAATGACGTGTGGCAGACGTTATATCTGGGGACCAGTTATGTTCTCTGTGCTGGAGAGAGAGTGATTTCACCTATGAACGGCAGTCAATCATAGCCATTTGCAGAGTCTATCGATCATCTATAATTTGCAGTTATAGTTTAAATTGATTAATCTGGTTATTATAATGTTTAAATCCCGGGTTACGTGATGTAAAGAAGTGTATATCAATGAAATATTGTTACAAGAGGTTTTTTGCTAAATAAAAAAAATATGCCAAACACGTTTGATGTTAAAGACCATGGGCGAAACAGGTGAGGTATATATGTATTCAAAAAGTCGCAACTAATTTGTTTTATAAATATGATTGAATTTTGGACATTAAAATTCTATGTTGTAAGATTAGTCCAAGATTTGTGGCATCTAAGCCTATGTTGGGGAAAGGATAGGACATGAAAAGATTGAAATCAAAAGAACTAATCTCCTCTACTTCTTTATATATCTTCTGTCACAGAAAACACTGTTGTAATTTCAGGCACTGAAACATATTATAAGCCATCATAAATACTTTTTTGTGCGTGCGCTGAAGAAATGACTTAAAGTTGTCTCGCATATCACATAATTTATGGTTAAACCGACCATCGTAAGAAGATGATAGAAATGTAAAAATGAAACTTTAACTGTATGCCCTATATTTAATTTCAAGCTCATTAGGATGCTAACGAAATGTAAAATAAATGGATGTAATATTTAAAGGAATATAATGTACATCCGTAATGTACAATCGGAAATAACCCATTTTCATATCGAAAGAGAACAAAACTTTTTTGAATTCATTGTAGGCGATACAGACAGAAAAATGAAAGATTATTCATTTTTGTATTTAACAAAATATTTTACAAGGTAAAAAGCTAGTGTTTTTCGCATGTGAATCCTATTTAATATTTCTGTGACAGATGTAATCTGGCAATTATGTACATTTTACATATTGTCTCTTCTCTATAAAATATTTTATAAAGGCAAGTTCCTTATTCTGAATAAAGCTATGCATCAATGTAATGTTTCACAAACGCTTTGCATATTAGTCTTTTTAACGTTGTGTTACACAACGTCCTTGTAAAATGCAAAAATGAAGTTTCTGCAATGAAAAATATAAACTTTGACAAATTTTTACAACACTGAAAAAAATTAATGATGTGAGCGAAATCCACACAATCATGTTACAGTCATAACAGTGGAAGTTTTAAATAATGGATTTAAATCTTCACTAAGACCGTTATGATTAAGCCATTATGACCATTGCGAATTAGTTATTTATTATGGGAGTGGTTGTCTCACAATGACACGGCATCTATTTTGTATGAGTCCAAGAAAGATATAAATATAGAATAATAATAAAAATTTATGAATCTTTGTATTTTGGATACATTTTAAATCTTTTTAACACGGTCTAATTCATCTCAGACTTTAATGAAGTTATTGTTTTCATTTGTAGATGCTTTGTGTTAATCCTGGTTTGTTTGCTACTTGTCCTTGTTTCTTGTCGTTTGCCATGTTTAATTTTTTTTGTATGATTGCCTTTCTTTATTGATTTACGATTTTTGGATCGTGCTTTATAATCTTCGTCTGTATATAGTTAAAACATATTTACTGTTCGGTGCGTACGATGGCTGTGAGAAATAACGCCATAGAGTAGAATTTGAAGGGAACAAGCGAACTTGGGATAGGACATGACTAAAAAGCTGTTTTTCACAAAATTCCAGTCTGATGAACTATTTTATAATCGTACGGATCACTGGGAAAGTCGGCTACAATTTGTGGCATATCCACTGTTAATAATGATAATATGGAGTAGGTATTGCCAAAATGCGAGCACAGATAATATAGTCCTTGTTTATGATTTTTCTTTTTTTTCACACAATTCCTTGTTTTACTTTGTTCATTAATTTTGCAATTACATTATTTCACTATCATGTATACATGTAGTTAAAGCGTCAACAAGAAGTAACTAAGTCAAATAATTACTCTATTTATACAAGAATGACCTAAGATGCATGTGCCAGTAGGTCATTCAGAACTTATATTTTGAGGGCAAACTGTCTCCGCCCCTTCCCTTTTCTGTTGACAAATGCAACTCGTTTTGTTTAGAGTTATCCCTCTGTGGTCAGTGTTACTATCGTAATCCACAATGCCCCTATTTGGAACCCCCTTTTTTAGTTTATAACAATTTTTATTTCCTCAAAGGACAAATAGGGATAGGACACAAGTTTTACAAACTTACGAGGTCTTCTCCCATACAATACAATATTAAACAAAGTACATGTACATAAGAGCACGCATTATAGATAAGCACATATGTATGTATATATACAGTATGGTCTAGAAAATATTGTTTTTATCCCGTATTGTTGTTGTCGACCCGACTTCGGTGTTATCTTGCCAAAGTACTAGTATTTATAATTTATGATACGAGGAAACGTTTAGAGCTTTTTATAAATTTAAATACCTCATTACAAATTGCCGTATTAGTTTCTTCGGATAGGCGCTTGTCTCCGCATGTCAGCAGACGTACATCAGTTTGTATTGGTAACTTTAGTTTCCATAAACTTTGCAGAAGGGTTATTCTAATCGCAGTATATTTTGGACATTCCTTAAAAAAATGGTTAATATTTTCGACAGGAGCACCGCAGCTGCATTCTCGTTATTATATTTACTTTAAAGAGATCCGCGTTACGGTATGAGGCTGAGCATCGAAGTTGGGTAAGAATGATATTAAGTTTAGTTACGGGTTCCCTATGAATAATATGCGGGAGCTGTATCATAGGGATTTGGTAATTGTCGTCTCAGTTCTGATTTAAATTTGGATGCAGATTTTGATTCGCGGATAGGCTTATCTAATTTGCTCCATTCACGAACTGTTGATGAAAAAGGATTTGGCAGTAATTGTTAAACGGCAAAAGGGCACTATTATATCCGTGCCGTGTCGTAATGGATAAGTAGTAGTACACTGAGTAATTGACAAGGATTGCCATTTTTCCTACCGCAGGTCGGGGGTTGTCTCCGGGTACTCCGGCTTGGCTTCCTCCCCCAATAAAAACTGGACGCCACGATAAAGCTGAAAAATTGCTGAAAAAATAAATCTTTTGTAAAAATAAATCTTTTGTTTTTGTAGTCAATCACGTCTTGTTCGTGATTGCGTTTCAAAACTTGTTTACGGAGTCGTTCTCATTTACGAATTTACCTTCGAATGGTGTTGTTAAACCATGGTTTATCGTACGCGCGTACTGTTATGATTTTTTTCGGTATTGCGGTTCTGGCTATATTAAAAAAGCAATGTTCAATTCTATGCACATCTCGTCAATATTATTTTTTGACAATAATAGATTTTCCCAATTTATTTCAGACATTCGATTATTAAGAATATCAATATCAATGTTGTCAGATAGCCAAACCTCGCGAAGGAAAAATTTGATACTAAAATTGGGGCATCGAGAAATGCGCGTCGTGGTCGCTTATTTCCCAAGGTTCACTCAAAACGTCCGAATATTGTTCGTGTAATGAACTACTTATTATAATGCAGCCCAATCTCTAATTCAGTGTGGTCAACTTAAAGGAAAGATTTCAACTTCTTATGCGCTGTTTGGACACCGCGATGTTGGAGCAACAGCTTGCCCCGGTGCAGCGCTGTACAATATCATTTCATTGTGGCCGAGATTCCATGCGCACCCAGCAAAGTAGTTTAAAAGCAAATCAAGCTGCCAAACTCAATTTTATTTCCTATTTGTTCTTACCTTTCACATAATTGGAGCTATGTAATAATAAACGTTGACGTCTTAAACAGCTGTTTTGTTTTCTCGTCATTTTTACATAACAAATACAGTTAAATCCTTGGTATTACAATGCTAGCTAACACAACAGGATTACAATCCAATCTAGTTAAAATCGATAATTTATACTTAAAGAAAAATACTAAGTTAAAACAAGGCTGGTCTTCGGTGCTCGAAATGCAGACATCAAAATAAAATATGCTTTAAAACGGTGAGCGTTTCCTGTATTATAAAGCTATGCATTAAACTACTGACTTAAGGGACAATAAACTTACTTTGAGACTCACTTTACTCTGTATTTTGCGGAGGAATACTCCTACAGCGAAGCCGTGTTATTATTGATGCCGCATCAATAAATATATTGAATACTACAATCATCCCCCTGTCATATATTTAATTTTCCACATTTCAGTAGATACATGCTGATCGGAGTAATAAGCTGACATTTATTGTCGGTAGGATCTTGAATGTTCTGCTGTGAAGGGCAACGTCCTGTAATAATGCTAACCTACTATTATTAGGAGAAATGTTATTGTTATTGAAGGTTATCTCTCTTGCGGTTACGTTTAATCGCTAAAAGGTGATAACAGAAAGTAGATTTAATATCAAAAATATAGTCATCTTTCGTCTCTCTTTTTCTGTTACATGTTTGGATTGTAATAGATAGAAAAAATCGCACTATGACAGAGTTTCGTACATTTATTATAACAATTTTTTAAACATAAGAGACACACAGAGAAGCAAAGAAACAAAAATAAAGATACACATTTTAAGTACTCTACTGACACAAACTGTTACTTGACATTATTAGCAATTACAAAGCTGTCATACTGAAATTGATTCTTGCAATTTTAGAGACTCGAGTTAGCTTAGCTTCAGATATTTTATTGTCTAATTGAACAACATAATTGTACATAAGATAAAACAACTTTCTTTCCTCTCGAAACAAAACACATATAGACGACAACAAACTAAAACAGTAATTTACCACAGGGCCAAAGGTTATACAATTATTTGTTGATATAAAAAATATATATTAACTTCATATGCAATTCCTACGACACCTTTTAATCACAACTCACCTGGAATACCACATGGTAATTGATTAGCAATTTAGGGATTTTTGTGGTACATAATCGAACGTATGAGCATCTCTGCTGTTGGTAACTCGTTTTTATTCTGGTATGTCCTAATTCACAAATTTATGCCCCTTTGATAAGATGTCTTTCAGCCAATCGCTGCAAGTCATTATACGAACAATTAATTTCTAAAGTGCTGATGTTTTCTTTTCACTTCAGTTAAGACTAAAATAAATTGACAGTTCTCTACAAGTTTTAGTTTGCATTTTATTCTTAGCTATAAACACTTTTTGACTAGGTACATGCAGTATAAACTTCAAACTTCACATAACGATTACAACTGTCATCAACAACCTATCTTATCTAACAAGTTTTAAATGCCATACAAAAACAATACAAATTGAACTTGAGTCTCATAGCGGGCAAGGTTTTCCTACTGCAGGTTGCGGAGTTTTTGCCAGATAATCCGGCTTCTTCGCGCAATAAAAACTTGACGTCGCGATATTATAGGATTAAACACTGGGTTTTAGGAAATTATCAATGTGTAAACTCCGGCGACTCACTAACAAACTAAATAAAATCAAAAGGACTTTATGTCAAGTTTGTGAGGGAGTCGCCGGAGTTTACACATTGATAATTTCCTGAAACACAGTGTTTAATCCTTATAATTCTGTGAAATAATCGTTGCGAATTTTAAAACAGCAAAAACAGTTACAGAAACCCATCTAGACCTCAAAACGTACTTATGGCCGGAAGGCGTAGGGATATGAAAAACATAGTACCAAAGGAATCGCGGTTTTGTAGATATTGATAGGAAAAAAAACCAAAATGAAACACTAAATTGTATTTATATTATATTTTATTTGAAATCTCAATAGATTTAATTGGAAATCATTTGGGCAGAGAAAACATTGTCCCCCTCTCCCTGAAGATACGCTAGGAGGACGCCATCTTGTTTACATTGGATACTGGAAATAGTCCGCTCAGATGAAATATTGATATATAAATTATCTGAGAAGACGCCATTTAAGTGGTTTTATCCAATCAAAGCACTTAATTTATATAAATTACAGCATGAATAGAATTATAGCTGAAAAATTGCTGCAACTAAACGAACTTCAAAAAACAAACAACCAAAATGAACTGTCGTATAAATACTCCACTGCAATCATGATCTGTTTATCTACTAAGGGGCCTCGGTGGCCGCGTGGTAAATGAAGTTCGTCTACTATTAAAAACGAGGTTGCGGGTTCGAGTCTCACTGTGGCAGGTGCACTCTACTCCAATCTTAATTGACAAGGATTTCCAGTTTTCCTACTGAAGGTCGGCGTTTTCTTCTGGTACTCCGGTTTCCTCCTTAATAAAAACTAAACGCCATGAAATAGATGAAGAATGGCGTTAAACATCATTTAATAAACAATAAGAAACAATCTTATCTTAGCTGAAAGAGACCTTCTCATCAGTGTGGAACTGTACAAACTAACTCTAACTATTTTTAGGAAAAGGAATTTAAGCACGCGTTATACACAGTTTATACTAGTTTCTTGTAAAACACAATATTAAACGTTAAAATATTTATCTCTTGTCAACAATCAATAGAAGAGTCATGTTTCTTGCAACCTTTATAAATAAAACAAATAAATTATCATAAGTTATTGACATACATGCAGAAAAGATTTGACGGCAAAATATCAACATAATATATGCAAAGCACGTACTGAACAAACGCCAGGAACAACGAACAACATGTATACCATTTTATTCATTACTACATTTCACTACCTATAGGTACTTCTATTTCGTCTGCATTATTTATCCATTTAAACACTTGTCCGCAGGTCGGGGGTTCTCTCCGGGTACTCCGGCTTCCTCCCCAAATAAACTGGACGGCATGATATAGCTGAAAAATTGCTGAAAGTGGCGTTAAAACACCATTCAAAAAACAAAAAAAAACCAAATAAACACTTGTCTTTTTGGAAATGAAGTTTTGCATCAGTTTGCAGTTGTCCTCTATGTCATATCCTTTTTTAGCCAACAACTTATAAACTTTCTCACAAGGTTAGATAATATGTTATAACGTGCATGTACTTTTAAATGTTTAGATATTGTGAACAATCATGTGTATGCCCAACTTTTAACTTTAACCCAATCGTTTTAGTACGGAAGTGTATATTGGTCGCCTCTTAGATGCTTATTAACTACTATTATAATTAAAATAAGACACATTGTTTTCTTAAATGGCAACATCCTGTCTTATTTAAGACATTTTATCGTTTTTCGTGACATTAAAATGTGCATATTAACGGTGTTTAATGTTTACTAAAATTAAAAGCTCTTATTTAAAACACTTTAATTTAAATAATATAAATGTAGGCGCAGCCTTAATGCGAGCATCGCACATTGTTCATGTCGTTACTTCAGAGCCCCCTAACAGTGCCTCTACATTCCATTGATGACGTGACGTCGTATCTAATGTGTTGGTGACGTCACAAAACTCAATTTTAAATACAGCGTTTCAGATTGAAAAAAAATTGTCTGGCATTTTTGTAGTAATTTAAAAAATAAACACTTTAATTTTATCGATGTCAAAATTATTTTCGTCTACTTTTAAATTATATATTTTTCGTTCGTCTACAATATTTTCTTCGGATAGCTCAGCTACCATCTGAAATGGATTTGTTCATATGGATCACGTGACTTTTTTACACACACGCATGTAACCGTATAGCTCGCATCTGCGATGCTCGCTAATATTTAATAAATTGTAATTTAGACTCTCATATCTCATTTTTAACAATAAAACAAGTTAATTTTGACAAATAACTTCCATAATACGGCAACATGGCGTCTTATTCAAAGCATATTATCGTTTTTATCACATTAAAATGTGCTAATTAACGGCGTATAATTTTACAGTGGTGATAGAGTCATCTAGCCTAAGCATAAAAAATACGCAGAAGCCGCCGTTTTAAAATGGCGGCCATTTTACTACACCTGCCCCCGCCTAAAATATAACTGTATTTTATTACTGCTTTTATAATATTTTATTGTACTTTTATCAATGCTACGCTATTGAGGTTGGAAACCATATTTTTAAGCTCGTTCTTAAGCAGGAGGTTCCAAGGCCATCATTTGGGAGTCTATTTCTTAGCTTGAAGTTTGTACGGGTTTACTTAAGTAGAACGGGTTCAAGGATCCTTATGAAAATTTAAACATACATAGTATGCCATCTCTAAAATTTTCAAGATGGCTGCCAGTTGAAAATGGCCGCCTTCGGAAAACTTGGGTCGAAAATGAGTTATCTTGTTAAAATGGGTATGCTGAACATCATGGCTCAAACAATTTTTCTACGACTTGAATTGGCCGCCAAATTCACAAAACTGCTACTTAAGTCTGCTTGAAAATTGGTTATCTGGATAAAATTGGTACGCTGAACATCATGACACGTGCAAAATTTTTCTACGACAAACCAATTTTTGGCAAATGGTATAACAAAAGTCTACGAATTGCAAAAAAATCAACTTTGTCAAATCTGCTTGAAAATTAATTATTTGGATTAAAGGGGTAAGTAAAAGATGATAGCAAAAAAGAAAAAAAGACAATGTTCTACCATCTGAAAATTATAGGACAGGAGGGAACTTCCTTGTGACTTGCTTGCAATCACAATTATAGCTAGTTATTGTTGCGTTTATTTTTTTTTGTCATTATTATTCCGCATGAATTTTGTCTAAGCCGCTTTTTATGGAACACATTGAGATAGTGAAATGAAACATGTTAGGATGATATACTTTTGGAATCCAAGATGGCTGCCGTTTCCATGGAAACAGCAAAAGGTCATTATATAGAACATTGCAATAGGTGCTGAGGAGCCCGAAACTTGGTATGATCGTAAAGCCTGGTGAGTACTACAAAAATATCCCCAAAAATATCTAAGGCGATATTTACGTTTTTTCAGGAAAATGCGTAAATGTGGAATTTTTAGGATTTTTTGTCAACATTAAGCACGTTAATTAGTCCATTTTAATGTGATAAAAAACGATAACATGTCTTAAATAAGACGCCATGTTGCCATATTACAGAAGCTATTTGTCATAATTTGTTTTGTTGTTTAAAAAGAGTTATGAGCGTCTAAGTTACAATTACTTAAATATTTTTTAAATTAAAGTGTTTTAATAAGAGCTATTATTTTTAGTAAAATTAAACACCGTTAAATAGCACATTTTAATGTGACGAAAAATGATAAAATGTCTTAAATAAGACAGGATGTTGCCATTTAAGAAAACAATGTGTCTTATTTTAATTATTATAGTAGTTAATAAGCAACTAAGAGGAGATCAATATACACTTCCGTATTTTAGTGCTTCAATTGATCTTATTTTGATTATAAAATCAAAACCTTCATATAATCGTCATGTTTATTTACTAGCAGTATTTATTTAAATTCATCTATCATCTTATGGTAAGAATTCGTAAACATTTTAATAAGACTTCAGAGGTAAGTCAGATAAACAACACATCAGCGAAAACAATTCTACTGATGCGTTTTATCGATATTTTAATTTCAACTATGTTTTAAATTATTTAAGTGATCTTTATAGCCTACTCATTTAAAACACTTGCCAAATGAAATTGTTTTTAAAGCAGTTTCTTTCTTTTAGTTTTTGTATCGACATATTATATTCAATTTTATTATTTTTGATACAATGTTTTCCTTTAAGTTTTCGGTTGCATTATATTTGTACACAAGTTTGTCAAGTGTTCACGTGGGCTAACATAAAATGACCAGAGTTACCAAAAACATCATACTGTGACCAGACTGGAAGGAATCCGGTGCTTCTTGTTGCGAACTGTAGTAAGTGAAGTGTTTTAAGATCTCTTGTTTCCTTAAACGATAAACTCTCCTTTGATTGATTTCAATGAAGAGTAAGTCATTGTAGCCGCTTCAAAATTAACCAATGATTCATATTTTTCAATTGCAAATTTTTCCGATCTTGCTCCATCCCTTTCCCCGTTGATTTATTGTTTGCTTATTAGTGCTAGTCCTGAATATAGCTGAAATATTTCCCGCTTAAAGCTAAGCAAACTTTAAATCCATTAAAGACATCATATGGTACAAACAGGTCAGTAAGTTAATTTGCACTATATACTATCATCGTTAAAGGACTTTTTTTAATTTAAAGTTTTTAAAATTGTAAATAGGGGTTATTTACAGAAATAACCAGGAGTAAAACTACTATCTGTAGATTCACATCTATGATTTTATTACGCTGTTTACAAAATCCATTTAAAATGTTTTAAGTTTGAATTAAAATTATTTAAGGTTAGAGTACATATTACACTCGTTAACTTTATATTAGTTGTATAAACATAAATATTTCACAAAACTAACTTTAAATTTCATCGAACTGTAATCCAGTTTGTTATTTGTACTTACTTTGACTAAGAATGGCTATTGCATACTTTCCAAACATGTAAAAGGTGTGTCTGAACAATTGTTGACCGAAAACCCCATTTTATCTACTCTTTCGCCATTTCAAAAACAATGTGTCACAAAGATATTTAAAGATATTTTTGGTACAAGTTTCTTTAAAATTATACACCAATGTTTTACTCATCTGTGGGTTAATAATTCACAACAAATCTTTGCTTTAATGAATATTCAACAGATCTGCCTGAATTTATAAGAACAATCTTAAGTCAAATATCATTTCATTTGGAGATTTTTCTCAACTAAGGTACAGATTATATCTGGTTCCATAAAAAAGAACCTATAAAAACGGGAAGTCCTATAAAACGCAATGCAAATATATGCTTAATGAAATACAGAAATATTAATAGAAACAATACATCATACTTATACCTTAAAGTCCTAGTTGTGGTATTTATATAAGATAATAAAGCAAAACGGCATTGAACGGATGGTTCGGTATTAATACCAATAATTTTTGTATTTCTGCAAAAATCTGTAGATTTCTTTCCAGTTCAGGTCTGGTAAGTTTTAGATAAATATTTTGGTAGACGGTGAATGGAATTCATATTGTAAACCGCACCTTAATAAAATGATGTAAACTCATAATATACCTCATTATAATAAAAAATCAACAGCATGTAATTCACTACATCCAATGATGGAACACCAATGTGTAATTACGAAGTCACAGCATCCAATGATGGAACACCAATGTGTAATTACGAAGTCACAGCATCCAATGATGGAACACCAATGTGTAATTACGAAGTCACAGCATCCAATGATGGAACACCAATGTGTAATTACGAAGTCACAGCATCCAATGATGGAACACCAATGTGTAATTACGAAGTCACAGCATCCAATGATGGAACACCAATGTGTAATTACGAAGTCACAGCATCCAATGATGGAACACCAATGTGTAATTACGAAGTCACAGCATCCAATGATGGAACACCAATGTGTAATTACGAAGTCACAGCATCCAATGATGGAACACCAATGTGTAATTACGAAGTCACAGCATCCAATGATGGAACACCAATGTGTAATTACGAAGTCACAGCATCCAATGATGGAACACCAATGTGTAATTACGAAGTCACAGCATCCAATGATGGAACACCAATGTGTAATTACGAAGTCACAGCATCCAATGATGGAACACCAATGTGTAATTACGAAGTCACAGCATCCAATGATGGAACACCAATGTGTAATTACGAAGTCACAGCATCCAATGATGGAACACCAATGTGTAATTACGAAGTCACAGCATCCAATGATGGAACACCAATGTGTAATTACGAAGTCACAGCATCCAATGATGGAACACCAATGTGTAATTACGAAGTCACAGCATCCAATGATGGAACACCAATGTGTAATTACGAAGGCACAACATTTAATTACTTAAAAATCGCAAAATATCATATAATTACAACACCACAGCATTTGATTGAACGCCATCATATATCTAACTATTACCACATAAGGCGTTCAATAAAACTGTCAATACATGTATAGCTTATATGCAAGCATTAAGGACGACAAGAATTTCGTTTTCTTCGTTTTCTTTCGTTTTTTCTAAGCGCATATACTTGGTGCCAATAACATGCAAAGTAAATTAATTGGGAGATAACTTCAAGAAACATTATTAATGGACAACAACCATTGTTCGACAGTCATACTTACTGTGGGACTGTGATAAAAATAGAATTTGTTATTGAAATGGTCCACATACCTTTCGTTCCCGTAGATCTATCCCATTTACCTGCTGATTTATTATTAAATTCAATTCCTTAAACAGTTAGACAATATATCATCATGACTTTAATGCTAATTACTATCTAAGGAGTAAATTTTTATAACAAATGCACCAATAAATTCATTTCATGTGTTGATATTTATCTATACTATGCAATTTTGTCTCAGTAAATGTGCCCTGTAGACAAAGTATTTCTTTTGTTTCAATAGACCACAAATACACAAATCCTGCAGATGTTTAAAAATGTCATGTTTGACAAGTCTGGACATTTAAATGATTACAGCATCTTGACCAAGAAAGTACGAGCCTATCGAGACAAAGTTTATGTTAAACATATATTGCACTGTGTTTTAGTTAAAAAAATTATTAATTTTGGGTGTACAATATTTATGTGACAGAAACGTGATAACTCAATAATAAATCAAACTTATCTAATGAACTAATGTATCATTCTGAACAGTATGTTTTACAAATATTTTTGCTACTAAAAATCAATTTGAACATTATACATTGTTAAGTTGATATTAGCAATTAAGCAATTAAGGAATGCGTGGCTGTTTCTATATATGTTTGTGTACATCAAAACTACATTATCTTATTCCATTTTGAAACTTAAGTTGAATCTATTGATCAAATTTTGAATTTATTTTCAAATTTTACATCATCGATGACAAAGTAAGTTGCGTATAACTAATTATCAAGTATTTTTCCATTTTGTCTACTGCGGTCATAATAGGTTCCTACTGCTCGACCCACAGTGATGCCCCTCTCGTACTCAGATGAGGGATAGAGGAAAGCTCTCGATCGTTAGTTTATAGTAAGCTATATATCAGTTTATATAATACGTAAGAGCCTAACGCAGACCATAGTTGGGAACGTGTAATTGTAATTCGTTCCTTGTCACATTTTATAGATTTTAAAAAGAGTAGTATCATAATAGCCTCTACTAAAGATTAAGTTATCCGTTCCTAACTATGTTTTCCAGTCGCAGTGAAAATTTCGTTCCCGTAGATCTATCCCATTTACCTGCTGATTTATTATTTGTAAACTTGTTCTAAATATAGCTCAAACATTGCTTGCTGGACTTAAAGCAATCATCTAGTCAATATATCCGACTTTCCTAAAAAGGAAGTCTGACAAGATCTTTAATTCTGGTTAAAAGAAATATTGATTGGATGGTATAAGATATAAAATATCGACAGTTTTGTCAAATTGTTTGTGGAAAAAATTTATTATCGCTATTTTGCAGTATTTTCCTTTGATCTTTATGTGCGATATTATTCCATCTCACTCTACTAGCGTGAGATGGGCCTATCTCAGCTCGTTGTCAAGACGTCGTTAAGTAACACTGTGACGTCACAATGTTACTAAACAGCGATAATCAGATTATTTACGTTTTTTGAAACTCGATGCACTTTCTCGCCATCTCATCTCAGGGCTGTAGCCCTTCGATGAGATACGACGAGAAAATGCATCTCGTTTCAAAAAACGTAAATAATCTATAAGTATACACATTTGACTTATGCCTGTTTTATAGTTAAATTTGACGTCATTGGTTTACAAAGTGGTTTTGCAGAATACTTGGAAGATCCTGCTATGTAACGTTGTTTGTACGGGTTGCTGCGAGATTTAGTTATCTAGTACGAGAAAGGGGGATCAAAATCATAGACTCGAATATAAAGTCAAAATAAAGCATATTTATAATTGTGATGAATCACTTCATTCGAAAATATAATGGGTGTGTAAGTACTATTACCTAATTTTTTATTTAACAATTAATATCTCTAATATGTTGCATGCATGCAAAAATGAGATTTGCATGGTTTTGCTGGAGAAATATATATTTATCATGAATGTAAATAGTTTTAGTCACTTTAGGATATTTAAAACATGACGATATTTTTGTGCTGTCACCAGTCGTAATCTACTGTGTCTCATTTGCGTCAAACACTTTTTAAACCATTTGCCAATTTGGACATCGACCTCTTATGCTCTTGTTTCACCTCAATCTCCACGCAAAGGATTCTGGATATCCTGGGAGCAGAACAACTGCCCCCCAGACAACTACTCCCTGGACAATTGCCCCCCCCCCCCCCGGACAATTGCCCCCCCCCCTAGTACAACTGGCCCATAGGACTATTGTCGATAGACATAGTTTTGTACCAGGATGAGTATGCGGCTTGCATGTTTCTTGGTACTTCACATAGATGCAATCCTCAAAGCTGACCTCTCTTTGACTTGTAAACAGTTTTAAAATAAATTGTTATAATAATTATAATAAGCTGTAAAAAAGTAATTAATTTCAAATAAAACTTATTTAATGGTAATCAAAATTTGTTGATTATACTTTGTCCAAGCTGTTTAATTCTTAATTAAATAGTTAATTATCATCAAAGAAAATTAAAGTGATATCAACTAATTTATGTTTTTTTAATTATCCAAGAAAATTCCATATTCCTAATTTTTTATTATTTTTTATTACATATTTCTATGGGACAATAAATGGGGGCAATTGTCCAGGGGGCAGTTCTCGGGGGGGGGGGGGGCAGTTGTCCTATAGACACTGGGTATCCTACGTCAACCAAAATATCCTCTGCCATACCATTGGTTGACATTGTGAGAGATATCTCTCATGGCGGATACGCTTCGCGTACAAATGCAGTAATTGCAATGTAAAACTGTATCAAACGTGTATAAATAGACTATATTAAAATAAAAAAAGATCTCGTGTATTATTTTACAAACATCATTCTTTCTTTACAAACGTTACACGCAGACCACAAATGTTGTCGCGCAGTAAATTGGGAATGACGTGTGGCAGACGTTATATCTGGGGACCAGTTATGTTCTCTGTGCTGGAGAGAGAGTGATTTCACCTATGAACGGCAGTCAATCATAGCCATTTGCAGAGTCTATCGATCATCTATAATTTGCAGTTATAGTTTAAATTGATTAATCTGGTTATTATAATGTTTAAATCCCGGGTTACGTGATGTAAAGAAGTGTATATCAATGAAATATTGTTACAAGAGGTTTTTGCTAAATAAAAAAATATGCCAAACACGTTTGATGTTAAAGACCATGGGCGAAACAGGTGAGGTATATATGTATTAAAAAGTCGCAACTAATTTGTTTTATAAATATGATTGAATTTTGGACATTACAATTCTATGTTGTAAGATTAGTTCAAGATTTGTGGCATCTAAGCCTATGTTGGGGAAAGGATAGGACATGAAAAGATTGAAATCAAAAAAACTAATCTCCTCTACTTCTTTATATATCTTCTGTCACAGAAAACACTGTTGTAATTTCAGGCACTGAAACATATTATAAGCCATCATAAATACTTTATGATTAAGCCATTATGATCATTGCGAATTAGTTATTTATTATGGGAGTGGTTGTCTCACAATGACACGGCATCTATTTTGTATGAGTCCAAGAAAGATATAAATATAGAATAATAATAAAAATTTATGAATCTTTGTATTTTGGATACATTTTAAATCTTTTTAACGCGGTCTAATTCATCTCAGACTTTAATGAAGTTATTGTTTTCATTTGTAGATGCTTTGTGTTAGTCATGGTTTGATTGCTACTTGTCCTTGTTTCTTGTTGTTTGCCATGTTTAATTTTTTTTTTGTCTGATTGCCTTTCTTTATTGATTTACGATTTTTGGATCGTGCTTAATGATCTTCGTCTGTATATAGTTAAAAAAATTACTGTTCGGTGCGTACGGTGTATGTGAGAAATAACGCCATAGAGTAGAATTTGAAGGAAACCAGCGAACTTGGGATATGACAGGACTAAAAAGCTGTTTTTCACAAAAATCCAGTCTGATGAACTATTTTATAATCGTACGGATCATTGGGAAAGTCGGGTACAATTTGTGGCATATCCACTGTTAATAATGACAATATGGAGTAGGTATTGCCAAATTGCGAGCACAGATAATATAGTCCTTGTTTATGATTTTTTCTTTTTTTTCACACAATTCGCCGATTGCGAATTAAGTGGTGTTACCTCCCTTAAAGGGGCGGGTAACCGCGATTTACATGTATGACTCGCACATGCAGTATATGCCTTGTTTTACTTTGTTCATTAATTTTGCAATTACACTATTTCACTATCATGTATACATGTAGTTAAAGCGTCAACAAGAAGTAACTAAGTCAAATAATTACTCTATTTACACAAGAATGACCTAAGATGCATGTGCCAGTAGGTCATTCAGAACTTATATTTTGAGGGCAAACTGTCTCCGCCCCTTCCCTTTTCTGTTGACAAATGCAACTCGTTTTGCCTAGAGTTATCCCTATGTGGTCAGTGTTACTATCCACACTACCCCTGTTTGGAACCTCCTTTTCAAACGACCAATGAAAATAAAGGATCATGACCGAAAATACTTTGACATAGTTTGCATTGGCGGAAAATATCAAAGCGTGTTATAGATGTTTCAGAATTTTATCAGTCACAATGTTCATAAGTAATTAAGTGCCTGATTAGAATGTGTTCTATGGATAAATAAAACATTAGTAAGGATTCGTTTGTTTTATGTTGGCGGGATTATCGCCTCATTTGGTGATATGTGCAAGTGCTACATTTTTAGTTTACTTGTTCTATTTCGTTTGTTGTCTTGTGTTTTTAAATAACGCATATATTGGTATATATTAAGTTGTATTGAACACGGGACCTGTCGCTGTGTAGGGTTACTGTGGAGTTGCGGAACACTTAATTGCTGTAGAGCTGTGCTCGCTATAATTAAATCATGAGTCTCACAGCAAACACTGTTCAACCGTATTCACAACTTTACGTATATTTGAAGTTTTACAAATGATCAAACACGTTTTAAACATATTATGAAAGCACTACATTTACATAACCTTATAGACTTGTGTTTCGATTAAGATATTGACTTTATGAAAGGGAAATGTTTAAATACGGTCGGTATTGTTGTTTGAAAGTTGATTAACGCCAGTTACAGCAATTTTTCAGCTATGACAAAGGAAGCTGTAGTAACCAGAGAAAACCCTTAGGCTTTAGTAGGAAAACTTGCAATCTTTGTCAACTGGGGTAGATCACATCCTAATCGAAGTTAGACCCGAACCTACAACCTCGGTGTTGACAGTTACGTGATCAATAGAAAATGACTTACTACCTTAACCACTCGGTCACTTGGGCGACCTTAGATTAATCAAGTGAAGATATTTTTTTAAGATAATGGATTTATTGAATGTAAATCTTAGTGTTTCAAAACAATCAATTGAAAAAAAAACTATAAAAAAGGAATCATCAGCCAACAGACACTTTAAAAAAAATATATTTTGCGAATCAATTGTGTCTTATGCCATAATTGTATATTCGGTTGTAAATATTCTTTAATCAAAAATGTGCACACTATTGCATGGATAAGTTTCTATTTAAAGAGTCCAAATGTATTATATTGACGTACATTGTACATGTATATACATTTTTATCCCCAGTTGTCATTACTTGGTGCATCGAACCAGTGTTTCATAAGACAACAACGATGGTTAGTATTTGAGCATGCCTGCTGAGCCCATGTATCAGGTCCTTCTTCTTCGTTTTCCTGGCATTCAAAGTCACAGCGGCAGTCATCCGGTTCCTGTCCTTGGGTTTGACTTCTGACTAAACCTGAAATAGAAATATTGTGATTCAACACAACTCACACAACATTGGCCGGTTTACTGACACGTGGTTTCAGAGAAATTCAACTATTGTTGATTCGTTGAACTAATTGTTTTGGCTATTGAATAGGCTGTTTTTCGATAATACTTTAAAATGAGTTTCATTTATTTGCTCCCATTAGGTCAGCGTTTATGGATGATCACTAAATTCTTGGCACAACACAATCAAAGAAAATGAGTAACTATGAATAACAATTACTGTACTGTAGCTGGTAATTTGTAAATTGTTTACAAAATGTATCCTGTGTCTATACTAACATTTATTTCATGTAAAAAGCGAAAAACAACCCGTGGCAATTAAAACTCGACGTCCAAAAACATTAATACAGAACCACAAGACAAACTATAACAAATAGCAAACAAACAGAATTTTATGGCACGAACTCACAAAAATGAGAATGAACTATAAGGTTTTGCGGGCAGTTCTCAGTCTGCTGCAACACACCCGTCATGTCCTGAGTTCTGTGGAGATTAATAGGTTCTTCCATACGTTTTTGGGAAAGACCGGTTGATCTGTCACGAGTGATAAAAATTTGATGTCTTTTTCGCTCGTGGAGCTCATCTGTACTGGGTCATCTGTACCAGAAATCGGCCATTTACGGAAGAATAATCAGTCCCTGCCTGCTGCAACACACCAGTCATGTCTTATATCAGTCTTACATCATTATAGGGACAGTGTCAAAACAAAATGACAAACTTAACGCACATATGATGCTGTGAATAAGACTTCTGAATGACTTTTTATTTCTGCGTGGTTTTAGACAAAAGAACGGTTACTGACATGCATTTATCAACTATGGTATTTCTTGCTCTTAGATATGCCAATACCCTTCACAAATTAGTTGAATGATCGCTCTCTTATTTTGATACATCGCTAAAATGATTGAAAATTGTGCCAAGAACAGTCACATAAAACATGGCACGGTAGGCTGGTTACGAGAATACCAAATCCCAACTTAAATATACCCTAACCATACAAACAAGTCAAAACACCAACAACTTAATGGACGAACATGTAAACAACTTCACAAAACAATGTTCTTAAATATCTGGCTAGGAATAGGCAACGAAATTATCGGAATGGAATCGGGATTATACACTCTTTTCTATTCTGGGATGTGCAGAAACGTATTACAAAACCTGCACTACAGACCCAACAGCGACCCTTAACCTTTGTTACTATTAAGCGTAAAACTAATATCGGCATGTCGAAGCGTAATTTAAACAGTATTTGATATTAAATTAATAAAAAAAATATCTTCGTGAATGATCCCTAACTCTTCTGCACTGTGCGCTATTAATCAGGTCGTTAAGACGACATAAATTAAGATTTTCCGGTAAAGAATTTAAATAATTAGATTGTAACTGTCATGTACCGAAAGCCAAAAGAATTGTAGTGCTTAACCGCTAATTAAGTAAACGTGTCAGTTTTGTCATTAATTGTCTGAAGCACGTTTAATTTCGTTTTAAATTTTAACCGACAGATGTTAACATTTTTTTGTAAAATCTTGTCGTCGTATGCACATTTTCCAATTGAAATTACACAAAACAAGGAAATCAAGATTTCTATGAAAGTTGATCAGACTGAATATCAATATCAAAGTGTGTAAGGCATGCACTTCTCCATAGAAATATCCACCACTGTGACAATTAACCCCTAATCCTCTTCTATTCGCGAATTATCATTTACAACGCTTTAATACCATGCGAACGAAAGTATGCAAATAAAAAAAAAGACGAACCCCATTTAAAAATTATATTGTAATTTTTATCCTCGTAAAACTGAAATACCAGACACTAGGTACATTAGGTACACGAATTACGTGCACCTTTTACTTTTGTCTTTAGGACCTACAATTCACGATCACTAATTTTTAATTCTTTATAACGGATTCAATAATTGATTATCATGGATTTTGATATGGCTAAAAAGACTTTAAGGACAAAAAGGGACAGTAAAAACATGCTTACGTTCGACCACCACGAATCAAAATTCGTTATAACGGATTCCATAATTGATGATCATGGATGTTTATATGACTAACCTGATTTTAATGACAAAAAGGGACGGTAAAAACATGCTAACGTTCGACCACGAATTAAAAAATATATTTGGAGGTCCTAAGAAGGTTTCGTAGTCTTTTTAGTGATGTCATACATATATCGCTTAACATATTACCATTTGAAATTCTAAGTGGGAAAATGGGGAGGGGTGCATAATTTTTTTGATTTCAAGCAAAAGAATATCACATTTTCTCTAATTTTTGAGTTCTATTCAAACCACTTGACCGGTGTGGAAAAAAAATAGTTCTCGTCACTTGTGAAAATCCTGTCCTCAGCAGTTGATTGGTTTAAAATAATAACGTCATAATAAGAACTTATGACGTCATAAAAAACACCTATTTACCGCGTATTCAGGTCATGAACGTAAATATGGGGTACATGTAGGGAGAATTTGTACTTCAGTTTGCAAATTTATTACTTTTTAAAATAAGAGAAACAGAATCTTACATTAGTTTTTTTGGATTATCGGATTTCTCCAATCTCGATAGTTAAATTATGAAACTTAAAAAAACCCAACAAAATGGTATAATTCAATAATTTAACAATCTCAAATGGAGAATCTGATAATCCACTCGTACCAATGTAAGATCCTATATATAATACTATTCAAGCTGTAATTTTTTTAATTTTAAGTGCTTTGATTGCATAAAAACACTAAAATTACGTCGTCTAGAATAATTAATAAATCCGGATGTTTCCTCTTAACAGACTACTTTTGGTATCCAATGTAAACAAAGATGGCGTCCCCCTGGCGTGTCGTAAAGGAGAGAGAACAATTTTTTGTCTGATGCAATGATTCTTATTAAATCGATTGAGATTTCAAATAAAGTATGATATACATATATAATTGGGTTTCATTTTGTTGGTTTTTTATTAATATATAAAGAACCGAGATTCCTTTTGTACTATGTTTTGTATATTCCTATGCTTTCCGGCTTTGATGCATTTTGAGATTAAGATAGGTTTCTGTAAATAGTTTTGCAGCTTTAAAATCTCAGTGTTGATAGAACACGTGATCAATAGTAGACGAACTACCTTAACCACTCTGCCACCGAGGCCCCATAATTAAATGTAGACCTGCTACATATTTATTACATTCACTTACTGACTGTTGTTATTATGATACCTTATACTCCGCCGTTCTCCCTAATAACAGCTGATAGAATGTTAGAGCTGAAAAACCTTTCTAAACAAAGTGATTATCTACATTAGACAAAAGACACTAAAGCCAAATATTTCCTTTATAAAAAAGTGTTTCTCGTTACAATCAGAATTTTCAGAGTTGCTTATTCTATTCCCTGTATTATAAATGACGTTTTTTTGTTAGGATCTTGTATCCATTACTACGGAAGCCTATTAGTACCATCTGTGGTATTTTTTTTAACTTGTTATAACAACTTAGCTAACTTGTAATTACAACTTAGCTAACTTGTAATTACAACTTAGGTTACTTGTTATACAACTTTATAACTTGTAATTACAACTTAGCTAACTTGTAATAACAACTTAGATAACTTGTAATTACAACTTAGCTAACTTGTTATTACAAGTTAGCTAAGTTGTAATTACAAGTTAGCTAAGTTGTAATTACAAGTTAGCTAAGTTGTTATTACAAGTTAGCTAAGTTGTAATTACAAGTTATTAAGTTGTTATTACAAGTTAGCTAAGTTGTAATTACAAGTTAGCTAAGTTGTAATTACAAGTTAGCTAAGTTGTTATAACAAGATAAAAAATACCACATATGGTACTAATAGGCTACCGTACATTACTTCAATAATACTAATATAAAATTTATACAACGTGTTAAAACTTTAACGATTGTATTAATTGTCGCAACTGACATTGATGTGTTTATATAACTTGTTTTTTTCTATATTGCATAAGAATTTTCCTATTGAAAACTACCATTGAACACATACTAGACATTGAGCTTGTTAATATGTGAAGGATATAAAAGTGCATGAAACTTGACAAGTTACAATGTCTTTGTCACCTCATTTCCTTTGTGTGTCTTTACTAATATAAATATGTAGTTAATGAAGCGAAAATTGCACATGTACCGATTTATAACGCTTTTCTGATGATTAATTACAAAAAACCTGCTATTTTTAATGCATAGAGAATTTCACTTTAAATAATTTTATATGTTCTAATATTCATATAATTATCTTTTTGGGCGTTTTTAAATTAAAAATGCAAGTTATTACGTAGAAACTTTTAATTACGGTGACAGGTAGGATCAAAGGTCATGTCGTACGGCACATAAATACAGTCTCGTGATAGTTACTTAAATTTTTTCACTAACTAGTAAAGCTTCATTTGTTTATTTGTCACCAAAAATGTAAAATATTTCTATTCAGATGAGAACTTCAGTACTGAAACAAATATGATATTTCTATCCACCTAACCTTGTGGTAATATTGTGTTAGACTTGTTTTAAAATATTGTGTACGTAATTGATATGATAATAGCTTTAATTCATGCTTATAGCTGTACTCCATTATGTGGGATCTTTATGTTATACAAATGTAACACCGTCAGCCTGCTTACTGACCACAATGTATGGCGTGTCGAGAGAGTGCAACGTTTCTATAACTTTAAATGTCCCTTTGCAGTAGTCGAAAAATAGTGGGCACTTCGTTCAGAACGGAAAAGTCACAAATTCCTGTCAAACTCTCAATAATTATAATAACAGTCTATAGTTAATTTCTTATCAATTAGTGCATCACTGGCAATTAAAAAATTAAAAGGACCTATTGCTTCAAACCTTGTTCTTGTCCTGAATATAGCCTAGAAGTTAATTGATAAAACTGGTGGATTTAATGTTTGGTTAGCGTCCAGCGAGCAGTACTTCCGCTATGTTCTTGACAAGAACATGTTAACAAATAATAAATCAACGGGTTAAGATGATGGATCATCGCGAAAAGTTTAGTCTGCCACTGGAAAAGGATCAAAACCTTGGTAAGGACGGAGACTTTAACTTTTGTTGCGGATAGAATGAGCCTTAAAAAAGGTCTTTAATGTGTAAGGAGCGTGGCACTTTCTAAGCACGTTAATCAATGTGGTCGGTGGCCAGGCTTTCGGTATTATGACCTGACAACTCTCCAACGAAAAAACCTCTCGTGTACGCAACCTGGAGATGCGATGGACAGCTCTGTGCGCGGAGCACTCGGAACACTCCTATTATTGTCATGGGAACAATAAATCAATCTATGAAACAGTATACCCTTATTATACAGCATTAAACATTTTATTTTCAAACATTTAATCCGTATGATAATCAGACGTTAAACTTTACGAAATTAAATTTAAGTAGCAGGTTGCAAAAAGGAAATGTTGATATTTCAAACAGAAGAATTGAGAACGACTTATCAAGAAAATTTGAAAAATTTAGACAAAATTTTCAAATTCGGATAAAGTCGCGTATCGTACAACAAAAACACGAATAAAAAAACAAGAATAAAATTAAAACAAAACAAACTACCCGACAAACGACAACCAAGAGTTAGAATCCAGAACAGAACTGATTTTTTTTTAAACGTCTGTATATTGAATGAAGCAAATATTCACTATATGTAATAAATATTTTGTTATAATCAAAGCGTGTTATTTTATATCAGTTTTTGAATTAATATTTATATTAATAATACAAAATATAATCATTAACTTCTGTAGGCAAATTTTGACTTACACATGTATGATATACGTTAGGTTTGGAGTCGTATTACTGATTTTCTTGTACCATGTTGTGTGCATCCCCTTAATAATATTTAATGAGTTGTAAGGCACTAAAGATTTATACTTGGTCCCTTTTAAAATGTGCTACACATGGCATAAATATACATATTCTATGCATATTTAAAAATGCACATTATAAAACGGTTAAAGGTTTAAACTACGTTTTTTTAATCTACTAAATATAATATGATAGTACTTACATGCATAAACGAAAATCAGAGCCAGTATTAATAGGTATATTTTCAGGTAGCTCCTCATGTTGTTCTAGATCTTTTCTACAATGAACTGAACAAAGGGAATACGTGCTTATTATAATCCGGTCTAAACAGTCACAGGTTGTAAAACAATAGTTAATGGACGGTCTTATGAATAATTAATATTTATATTAGCGTACAGATGACTCTCTACCAATTAACATTATCTAGCGATTGTGGTTTATGTCGTGATCGTTACCTATGTGGTTTTTATTGACAAACAAATGTTTCTAAACCTTTAATGTAAATTATGTTCTTTGTGTAGGATAAATATAACTGACAGTGACAAATAAACATATCATATATTTTTTTTAGAAATGTTAGTTATATTTTTCGTTCCTTTCACTTATTTTTATCCAGTTGGCTCTAAGTATTATAAATTTATGTGTGGATACGTCAAGGATATCAAATCCGACAGTCTCAATTTGTGTGGAAATAAATAGTTTTATTTTAAAATGATTCTTCAAGTGTTTAGATAAATACATCAAAGGAAAACCAAAAAGTATTTTTTGTACAAATATTCGGCTGAATACTGTCTAAAAACGTTGTTCTGTCTTTTTTCAAGTTCAAGAGTGTAAATTTTATTGTTCATTGTAAAAAATAGTAAAGTATTTTTTAATTTCTACCTTAAACCGTTTGATTTGCATTATTTTATTCTGTTTATAACTATATGTTCTATTGTATTATTTTATTAAATGTTAGGTAACGTGTTATAACAAAGCCAATGTTAGAATAAAGAATAACAACTCCTAAGTACAGTATAAAGCATCTAGTCATAATGCATCAGATACAAACAACGCCTCAGAAAAAATAGTCGAAAATTCGTAGATGTAATGCGTTTAACGTGTTTTAACCTAGATAATGACAGTTTAAAATATAACACTAAAATAATATATATATAGACAGTAAACACACGTAATAAAATGTGTATGGAAATTGATGATTGCTTCATTTGCATACAAAGAAAATAAAATGCTTATGCAATGTTAATAACTAATAATTTATTGCTACACGATAGGTGTCACAAAGTTAATCTTCGCCACACTTTATGTGCACCAATTTCGTCGTTCAGACTAAAAGACACGATGTGTGTGCTAATAATTTATTGACTAGAAATGCAAAATAAAACCCCTATGAGGTTAAAAGCAACACAAATCATATTAACAAAACATAACATTTGTAGAATCATAGAGAATTAAAGTTCACATTTCATAGTATGAAAGACTTTTTTATGAATAGTGCAACAAACTGCCAAAGAATCGATTTGTATGTTAATTTAATATACATTTCTATATCATTTAAATGTTAGTAATTATTTTAAAACAATTAAATTGGAAACCTATATGTACATCTTTATATTTTGGACAAAAAAAAAGAAGTGAATTTCATGTAATATAAATCTATTTTTCTCTAATTCTGACATGATATTTCAACCGCTTGACCAGTGTGGGAAAAATAGTTCTCGTCACCAGTGAATTTGTTGTTCTCAGCACTTGATTGGTTAAAAATAATAACGTCATAATAAGAACTCATAACGTCATAAACAAAACACCTTCCATTTACCACGTATTCAAGTCATGAACGTAAAATTTTGGTTGGGAGAATGTGTACTTCATTTCGCAAATTTACTACTTTTTAAAATTAAAGAAACAAAATCTTACATAAGTACTCCTGGATTATCGGATTTCTCCAATCTCGATAGTTAAATTATGGAAATTTAAGTCCTCGCCAAGGCTCGGATTTAAAATTTCTTTATGATAATTATCCACTCGTACGAATGTAAGGTCCTATATTTATTTGTCGAAACTGGACACTTATTCATATTTTCATACATTTTTTATACTCGTCATTATTTGTTAATTTTGTAATCAGATTTAAATTAGATGTAGAAATAAATTTTATGCTTTAATACATTCATCTTTTTCATATAATTTAATTTCTTTTACTCTGTTGTCAAAAGAAGTTTTCTTTTTCTTATAATAATTTTTTTCCAATGTAATGACGCTTACCCTTCTGGAACACCATCATTCGCGCTTGATTTTTTACAGGAGTGGTATTAATTTTAAATTATTTGTTTTTTATGTTCCTCGAATTAGGCGTCAAATTTAATCCATAGGTTAAATTGTTAGTCATAGAACAAATTGCATACAGTAATAACACTCTACGAAAACAATTTTATTTTTGTACATTCAAAATCTATGTATATTCAAACGCATGTAGAGCACCCACAGGAGAGCTAGTAATCAAAAGCAAGAACTCATTATACGAGGCAAAAACAATAAATATACAAGAATAAAAAAACAAAAATTAACTTCAGCATAAAACAGGGGTGGGATCAGGTACTCCAGAGGGATAAGCACATCATGTCCAATATACCACGTGTGTTTTTGCATTCAGCTTCTTTGTATTTATTGGTCTGGTAACCATGAGAAATGAATTGTCTGTAGTCATTAATGTATTGTTTTATTAATCAAGCCGTGGCAATAAACAACCCAGTACATGACCATAATTAATCTTACTATTAGTTGTAAACAAACAACAATATATACTTGCAGGTATATTATTATATAGACATGAATGTCAAAGTTATTATCCTGGCCAATTTCGGAAATGGCCCGTACAACACATGTAAAAAACCTGGCATTACTTCCGGGTATATAAATTGTTATTTTAGACAGTTAACGTGTACTGTTGTTATTCTTTTTGCCACCTAGATATATTTCGACAGTAATAAATATACATGCTATGTGCACATATTGAAAAAAAATTATATATATAAACAAGAACTATCTTTTAAAAAAAAGAGAGCCGACGCCCTTAACTCAGAGGGTGTGTTCACTTCGGTTCCTTGAGTTACTCTAGAGCGATTACAATGTTTCCAAAAATAGATATCATTGAGTGCGTGCGCAGATACTCAAATAAACGACAATTATTTACTAGAGTAAAACTCGAGTAAATCAAATATGGCCGATCAATTGTTTATATTTAACATTCTTAACATTTTTGATGAGGATTATTGCATCCCAGCCTTACTGTTACATAATACTTAGCTTCTGTCTGTATTGCTCACTCAACTTCTGCCGAGCCGACGTCCGATGCTCCCGCGAATACAGAATTACGCTGAAAATGTTATATTATATTGCATGATATGCATTTGTTGTCGAATTCTGTGGTTTGTTGGGTACATTACTGTGGTTTTACTGTAATCTTAGACGTTTGATTCATTAAATATTTTGCATTCGATGTCATTCTTAACAGTTGCACCTCTTATTATTCAAATTCAACTGATAAACACGTTAAAATAATTTCAACACTTAAAATTTCTCTCCACCCGTCGCCATCTTGATTTCAATACGTGCTCGACTTACCCTGGTCTTGAGGTGGGTAGGACTCGGGTAAGGGTCATAGGTCATATGACGTAACTAGGGCGACACTCTTGTCCGTTCAGTTTTCGCTCGAGTCACTCGGGTAAACCAAGTAAACACACCCAGAGATGCATGTCAAGTAGAACGGAAACTAAACAAAGAACAATAAGAAGAACTTTTTAAAATGTGTGAAACGAAGAGACAAGAAACATTAATGTAGGGGGAAAGTAAATAATTAAAGTGCTGCGTTTAACTGTCTCCATTCAAGCTATAATATAAAGAGGTTGCTGCATTGTTGTATTCATCATTGATTTTGCATACATGTTTTTAAACAATCAGAGATTTTGCAATCAGAGCTTTATCTACTGTCTGCACGTGAATGACGACTGACGCAAGAAAAGAAGATAGGCATTTATTGCTTTAAAAATCATAGAGCTAACGATAACCATATTTAAAAATCTCCCAATGAAAGCTAGGTCGCACTGGTAAGTTAAAAAAAACCAAACTTTTCGATGTATATCTCGGAGTTTTTTTTTTAATTTTCTTGCGATGTATCGTATATATTAACTCGAAAACAAAGATAGTTTACGTTTGAAAATTTCAAAACAGCACCTTTTAAAAATTTCTTCTGTACATATGTTACATATATCAAGTTTTATTTTGCTTTTTATTAATTTGACTACTTTTTAAGATGGTATCTTCTAAGTAAAATATTTTAATTAAAATTGTATTGTCCTCACAGGAACAAACTTAAATGTGAATTGAAATTGTAGCATATTCCAAAATTTATGGGGGTGGGGGCATGCAGCACCGAATGTAATTGTGTGCCCAATAAGTAAATGTAACAGAACCAAAATTGAATTTTACTCTTAATTCTATGGGCTTTGCGTCTACAGTTAAAAAGTGTTTTATCTAAACACAAAGTCATTATGGTGTACTGACAATTAACAATGACCTAAATACATATTGTGTACTCCAGTTGTACGGCAATAATTTCACGATAAAGATAGAGTGTTTGTGTGTTTGTGTGTCAGACAGTCAAATCAAGAAAATATGCCATAATAACATCACCGGCATGAGAGCTGTTTACAAATAAAATGGTCAACAACATGAACAAATCAAATATACTTCTAAAAAAATAATAAAATAAAATATAAACAAAATCAACAATACGTCTACCCCAGAAGACATGCGCGAAAATTTTCACTACTTATGGCTTTATCGTGTTAGTATTGTATATGTTTTAATGACATTCATTCACATAAATAATTTTTTATACTTTATTCTAATATGACGTGCTTTAAAGGCTTTGAGACCACAACTGTGGTAAAAAAATGATTTATATATGAGCAACACGCGCTGAGAAGGGCGTGTTCTAAATGGCTGTTCCAATTACAAAACTGTAACTCCCACCGGAAAGCTATTGAATATGACGTATAAATCTTATAAATTATAGCGACACGCGCTATAATTATCCGTTGCAATATCTTGTGTGTTACATTGACGGAAGACCAGTTTATGGCGGAAATGATGTTTTCTATATAGGTACGAAAATATTATAAATGTACTCTAATTGTCTTATTAGAATAGAAATAATTCACGGAGGCTGTGATTTATCATTGTTTTACCACGGAATGACCATTTATGTCGTTATTTTATCCCTCGCTATCGCTCGGGATAAAATATTACGACATAAATGGTCACCCGTGGTAAAACAATGATAAACCACAGTCTCCGTGAATTATTTCTTAAATTACGACCACCAGTTGTTTTAAAACACCAATCTGGAGAATATAATTAAGAAAGGCAAGTATGCTTTTCGTAATACAACATAGTAAATTGTTCAAACGCAGAAATGTTTACTTTTTTTGTCCAATAAGAATACAAGTTGGCCTTCAATAATCATTCGTTACAATGATTTGGCGTCTTTTAGTTCAAGGTCACGATTCGAAAATATACCGACTGCGAATTTATGTCTATCTTCGTTTATTGAACTGGTACTAAATAAGTTGTTCGATTGATTGATTGATTAATGGTGTTTAACGCCCGAGCAGCAATATTTCAGCTATATTCAGGCGATGAACATGAAATGGATGATAAAATGAACATGAAATAATGATGAATGAAAATGGGAAGGGACACAAGGAAAAATAGGGGTAACGGATTTTAGATTGCCACTGGCAAATGGGAGGATGGATAGGGTCGGGCAATTTAGCCTCCTGTAGCGGGATCGAAATCCCTACTCATAGCGAATACTACAGCAGCGTTCTTTAACGTGCGAGGAACGTGGCATTTTTCCCAACACGGTGCACTAATATGGTTTGCGGTCAGGTTTTCCGTACTATGGCCTGACAACCCCAGCTTGCCAGGGGTACCCCATTCAACCACCTGGGGCACACATCCCAGTCGGTCTTTAGGCAAACCGACCTGACACGCCGGTCAGGGTACTGGGCGCTATTTAGTCGCCTTTTACGACAAGCTAGCGCGACTGCGGTCTATTCTTTTAGCCACCCGGATCCCGCACGGGGCTAAGTTGTTCGATAACAAGGCGAAAAAAAAAAGAAAATTTATGTTTATTAAACGTTTGATATAAAAGAAAAAGTATATATATTTATATAACTGATAAAAAGACACATTTTCATCGTTTCGTTTTTAGAATTTAATAATTGATTAATTTGTACCGGTTTAAGCTTTTAAATCAAATTCATCCCAAGAACAGTACGTCAATTCAAGTAATCATTTAGCAATGATAATGGTACCGTTGACTTGGGGGAGTTGATAACGTCCTTCGCTGACAACCTAATGCCCTAGTTCAGACGGCCGACATCATTCCTATAAATATGACATTTGACTTCCGTAATGAAGTTAGTCCCCACTGTAATTAATGCACACATTTCATTTCCCAAGTACTGCTAATATATTAAAAATTAGTTTGGAGTTGTACAGCATATTTTTTGTTTTTTTTTTTTATTTAAAATGTACGAAAAAGTTCAACGGATGGAGTCGTTTTTTGACAATGTCTAAATAATATTTTATCGGAACTCAGTGACAGTTTATCGAAAGAAACTAATTATTATATCATTATTGACATTCAAAAGGAACTAAATATCAAATTATCATACTATTTTACGACAGACTGTGAATACCTATTTTTATCAGTCACGTTTCACACCTTTGAATATGACATATTTTTTTATCCAATAAATGAAATTATATTTCTAATTGTTTTCTTGGTGTACCTAGCATGCGCAGTATTGTTTTATGTTCCGGTTTTGTAATTGATTCTGGAATAGTGCGATTTGTTGGAGAGAGCAAAGCTCTTGGGAGGTTAAAGAAACAATTTGTAGATGCCGACAAAAAATGTGCATTATAACTGCTTTCAGATGGAGAAATCGCCTGGCATGCTCACATTATAACTGCTTTCAGATGGAGAAATCGCATGGCCTGCTCACATTATAACTGCTTTCAGATGGAGAAATCGCCTGGCCTGCTCACATTATAGCTGCTTTCAGATGGAGAAATCGCCTGGCCTGCTCACATTATAGCTGCTTTCAGATGGAGAAATCGCCTGGCCTGCTCACATTATAGCTGCTTTCAGATGGAGAAATCGCATGGCCTGCTCACATTATAGCTGCTTTCAGATGGAGAAATCGCATGGCATGCTCACATTATAGCTGCTTTCAGATGGAGAAATCGCCTGGCATGCTCACATTATAACTGCTTTCAGATGGAGAAATCGCCTGGCATGCTCACATTATAGCTGCTTTCAGATGGAGAAATCGCCTGGCATGCTCACATTATAACTGCTTTCAGATGGAGAAATCGCATGGCCTGCTCACATTATAGCTGCTTTCAGATGGAGAAATCGCATGGCCTGCTCACATTATAGCTGCTTTCAGATGGAGAAATCGCATGGCATGCTCACATTATAACTGCTTTCAGATGGAGAAATCGCATGGCATGCTCACATTATAGCTGCTTTCAGATGGAGAAATCGCCTGGCATGCTCACATTATAACTGCTTTCAGATGGAGAAATCGCATGGCCTGCTCACATTATAGCTGCTTTCAGATGGAGAAATCGCCTGGCATGCTCACATTATAACTGCTTTCAGATGGAGAAATCGCCTGGCATGCTCACATTATAGCTGCTTTCAGAGAAATCGCCTGGCATGCTCACATTATAGCTGCTTTCAGATGGAGAAATCGCCTGGCATGCTCACATTATAACTGCTTTCAGATGGAGAAATCGCATGGCCTGCTCACATTATAGCTGCTTTCAGATGGAGAAATCGCCTGGCATGCTCACATTATAACTGCTTTCAGATGGAGAAATCGCATGGCCTGCTCACATTATAGCTGCTTTCAGATGGAGAAATCGCATGGCATGCTCACATTATAGCTGCTTTCAGATGGAGAAATCGCCTGGCATGCTCACATTATAACTGCTTTCAGATGGAGAAATCGCCTGGCATGCTCACATTATAGCTGCTTTCAGATGGAGAAATCGCCTGGCATGCTCACATTATAACTGCTTTCAGATGGAGAAATCGCATGGCCTGCTCACATTATAGCTGCTTTCAGATGGAGAAATCGCATGGCCTGCTCACATTATAGCTGCTTTCAGATGGAGAAATCGCATGGCATGCTCACATTATAACTGCTTTCAGATGGAGAAATCGCATGGCATGCTCACATTATAGCTGCTTTCAGATGGAGAAATCGCCTGGCATGCTCACATTATAACTGCTTTCAGATGGAGAAATCGCATGGCCTGCTCACATTATAGCTGCTTTCAGATGGAGAAATCGCCTGGCATGCTCACATTATAACTGCTTTCAGATGGAGAAATCGCCTGGCATGCTCACATTATAGCTGCTTTCAGAGAAATCGCCTGGCATGCTCACATTATAACTGCTTTCAGATGGAGAAATCGCATGGCATGCTCACATTATAGCTGCTTTCAGATGGAGAAATCGCCTGGCATGCTCACATTATAACTGCTTTCAGATGGAGAAATCGCATGGCCTGCTCACATTATAGCTGCTTTCAGATGGAGAAATCGCCTGGCATGCTCACATTATAACTGCTTTCAGATGGAGAAATCGCCTGGCATGCTCACATTATAGCTGCTTTCAGAGAAATCGCCTGGCATGCTCACATTATAACTGCTTTCAGATGGAGAAATCGCATGGCCTGCTCACATTATAGCTGCTTTCAGATGGAGAAATCGCATGGCATGCTCACATTATAACTGCTTTCAGATGGAGAAATCGCATGGCATGCTCACATTATAGCTGCTTTCAGATGGAGAAATCGCCTGGCATGCTCACATTATAACTGCTTTCAGATGGAGAAATCGCATGGCCTGCTCACATTATAGCTGCTTTCAGATGGAGAAATCGCCTGGCATGCTCACATTATAACTGCTTTCAGATGGAGAAATCGCCTGGCATGCTCACATTATAGCTGCTTTCAGAGAAATCGCCTGGCATGCTCACATTATAACTGCTTTCAGATGGAGAAATCGCATGGCCTGCTCACATTATAGCTGCTTTCAGATGGAGAAATCGCCTGGCATGCTCACATTATAGCTGCTTTCAGAGAAATCGCATGGCCTGCTCACATTATAACTGCTTTCAGATGGAGAAATCGCCTGGCATGCTCACATTATAGCTGCTTTCAGAGAAATCGCATGGCCTGCTCACATTATAGCTGCTTTCAGATGGAGAAATCGCCTGGCATGCTCACATTATAACTGCTTTCAGATGGAGAAATCGCCTGGCATGCTCACATTATAGCTGCTTTCAGAGAAATCGCATGGCCTGCTCACATTATAACTGCTTTCAGATGGAGAAATCGCATGGCCTGCTCACATTATAGCTGCTTTCAGAGAAATCGCATGGCATGCTCACATTATAGCTGCTTTCAGAGAAATCGCATGGCCTGCTCACATTATAGCTGCTTTCAGAGAAATCGCATGGCCTGCTCACATTATAGCTGCTTTCAGAGAAATCGCATGGCCTGCTCACATTATAGCTGCTTTCAGAGAAATCGCATGGTCTGCTCACATTATAGCTGCTTTCAGAGAAATCGCCTGGCATGCTCAACTCTGTATTCCTTTCTAGTGACAATCGAAATTTCAAACTTGAGTTATTTTTGCTGTTAATTCATTTCATCAATAAATTAGTCGTAAAGGAGTTAACCACGGCTTACTTTGGAGTTCTCTTGTGACATCCCAATGTTAGGGATCAACTGATCTCTGTCATAATGAGAAATCAACGATCATTTTTGTAATGAACAATATAAATTTTACTTTTTTCACAAAACACTCAAGTCTGGCGAAAATTGTTACAATGAACATGGTTTAGCTTGACGTATTTTTGACTAATGTACAGAGAGAGTAGTTGTTGTGGACAATATTTATTTATAAGTGACTGGAACGCGGAAATGGAGTAAACAAACCTGTAAATTATTTGTCATGCGCATAGATCGTAAGGGGTCAAAAGTTCAACCATGATCACACTCGAAAACGATCAGGAAATACTTTCATATGAACATCGCAGTTATTTTTGATCGGTAACTGGCAATTGGTTATTCCGACGCAGTCGGTATTATATTCACTTTTTACCCTTTGACCTCATGACACTTCACCTCTCGAAAAGCAAGTCACGTGATCGTTATTCTGTTTCTTGATAAGTCAAAAACTAATTGGACGGGGGTTCGGAACAGGCGGTAAATTGGACAGGGGTTTGGAACAGGTTTGTAAATTGGCACTTCACCTTTCAAATTGTGTACAATTATTAATAGGTTTTCCCGTCTGTTTGTTTATAAAATTATTTCATAGTGGAATTTAAGTATTAAGACCGATAGAGATGAGCTGCAATTTGTAAAATTTTATATCAAACAACTTATACAAAAATGTTAAATATTTTTTATTTGAAGAACAGTGCAAATTAAAACGC
Source organism: Limnoperna fortunei (assembly GCA_944474755.1). Lineage (NCBI taxonomy): Eukaryota > Metazoa > Mollusca > Bivalvia > Mytilida > Modiolidae > Limnoperna > Limnoperna fortunei. Next base: position 56,309,167 of record OX104122.1, on the reverse strand, counting down.
ATATTAACACGCTGAATTTTGGCGGGCTTTTATAAAGTGTAAAAATATCGAAGAGAAGAAATTTTAATTAATTTCTTTAATAAATACAAATTAACAATATTTTATATACATGTTGATATTAAATCAAATGCATTATTATTGTTCTTGTGCGTCCGTCGTAGTACACACATAGATTTGTGAGAGTTGTGGCTCTAATTGTAAAGTATACTTTGCTTATTCAGTAAATTTTAAACTATAAACATTTAATTAAAAAATTTCTAATATTCAATTTGTTTACATTATTGTATAACTGCTTTGGTGCTCGCAGAAAAACTTCATTTCTATATCTTAGGCAGTGTGTTTCAATACATAATAGCAATAAACGTTCTGGAATACATGTACATGTACAACAAAGTACATGTAGTTGTATGTAAATTATCAATTTTAGGTTAACTGTATGCTTGGTAAATCTGTTAATATCGAAAAAACGTAAAAAAAAATAATCTGTTGAAATATAAAAATACATTAGGAGGGGGGGGGGGCACATGTATAAATTAAGCATTTCAAACTCGTTTCACGTGGGACTAGTGTAAATTTATAGGTTCATGATTTCTTTCACGTAGTAATAGTTGTCCTTCAGTACGTCCCCAAAAATTTCCATCAAACATTTCTGGTCTATTGAAACGGGGAATTTATATGACAATAATGGAAATTCGTAGTTCAATGCATAACTCAATTTATACCTTTACTGCGTCGGTTATCTTTTTTAAAGATAGTACTTGTTAATATCATGTAACGTTACATGAAAATATTCGACAACTTAAAGCTGTATTGCGACGAGACGCGAGTATATGACGTCTTCACTACTGCAGACTTTTATCTTTGTTCTATCTGTCTTAAGCGGAAAATTTAACCATTGAAGGTAAAGGTATTCCTGCTTTCCAGACGCCCTAAACATAAACTCTGTCTAAGGATATTTAGCCATCTTTTCCTTCGTAGAATTCATTGCTTTTTGTACATAAAAGACCTTTGTCGAAAGATTAGCACCAATGGTCCTCGATCAGCTGGATAACCGCAATTCTATATTTTCCTATTTTGCAGTCTGAAGTATGTTTTACGCTGTGGTTCTACTGTTGACGTTCGGTTCTGCCTTTCTGTCTTACTGATGATTCAGGATTTGTTTGCCCTGTATTCTCTTTCTATCCCTTTACATATGTCATGTGTACAGGACATTGCGCTTGACCATGATGGATGTCACGTATTTTGCAGGAATTTCTTACCCTTTCGGAGAACTAGTGTCATGTATAATCTCTTATTTTAAATTTTTTGGTATATATTTGTGATGTTTTAACTAGGTATCTTTTACTTTTCTCAGACAGGCCTTAATAGCGGAGTGATGTAGACAGTTAGTGTCATCTACTTTAATTACCGGCGTGTCAAAACTGGTGTTATGAGTTCCAGTCTGCCTTTAGGTATATAGTTTAAATCATACTATATTGGACAAGGCTTGCCAGTTTTCCTGCGTAAAAAATGTGTTTTGACAAGATTAATATGTCAAAAACAATTAACTCTCGAAAAGCTACATCGGAGTTATTTGTGAAATTAGTAAGCTTACGTTAAAAAATCAGTACAATGATTATAAAGAAATTTCAATATGGTCCTTCATATCGGAATCCAGAATAAGTTTATGTTTATAAAGGGAGATAACTCAATATTTCAACAGAGTTTTGAACATTTTGAAAAAGTTAGAAAAAGTACGAAAAAAATACAGTTCATCTATGTAAATCATGCAATTAAGAAGACAAATGAAGAAAATGTAGTCTTTGGGGGGGGGGGGCGAAAGTGATTTAAGCAAAATACTTTCTAATAATTATGCAGTTTTGTAAATAAGTGATACATCATATAAATATAAAATAATCTTTCAGATCTTGTCCAATATAATGTATAAATAAATCGTCCTTATAAAGAGTCCTTATTAAGTATTTGTAGAGGTATCTTACAGGGACTTCCGGTTCCGATTTAGTTGTCACTGGCGGTTTATTTTCTCATTGACGACGGCTTAAGGAGGTCAATATTTTTACTTGAGACAAAAAATATCTGTAATTCTTGATTTATTAATATTTTAATTTATAAGTTGTTTGCCTAGTATTCAGTAAGCAGTATTTCAGCTATAATAATAAATCTTGAGACGTGTAACAGCAAACACTTGGATAATGGCAAACGTCTATTTGGTTTTTATTAGTATTTCTTTAATAAATTGATTGATTGGAAAACATCAATAAAATCTAAAAGATGTTTCAAAAGTTTATCAATAGCGGACAAGTACATTTATTAAACTGTTACAAGCTTTGTTAAAAATAATTTATTTGAGCAATAAGTTATATATACATATATGGATTACGTATGTTAATAAACAAACACAAATTTATCATCAAGTGATCTATATCACGCTCAGGACGTACAAATATATACTTAATCAACTGTCAAATGTATTGTATAACTATGTATTGCAATTATTTACTCTAAGTAATGTAATGATTATTATGTAAGTCATATACATGTGTCACGTGACATTTGTATACATGCATAGTAGTATACACGTAACGAAACCCAAATACTATTTTTAAATAAGGGTCACATTTAAAACGACAATAAATATCAGGACAGATTATTGTACACTGGGTTAATAACACGGGCTTTACTGTTTCTCAGCAGCATTTAGTCAGATCTTTCAAAAAATAGTGTTGTTGTCAAGAGGGAGTTGTCCCAAACCAATGTCATAGAGATATGTTGTACCGACTTCTTGTTGCCTTTAATGATACTGTAGTAATTGATTTCCAGCTGATTCAAAAAACATAAAGTCCTGTAAAGAAATAATAATTCAGTGAGAAAATGAACATCATAGCATATTTAAGTTAAAAAAAATTACATTTGGAAAAGACAAGCCGATTTTTGAGAAATTTCTGAATGATCAAAGAACACTAACCTTTACACAATTGTTTACTAAATTTCTTTCTTATTTAGAAATAGCTAGCCTTATTATGAGTATTTACACTGTTAATGTTGTTAATAGCTGTTTTTTCTCGGCAGAAGGGGGGGGGGGGGGCGGGCAATTGGTGGCAGTGTGGCAATTGATAGAGTGCCTTTCAACGCTAAGGTTGTGGGTTCCAGCCTCACTGCAGACAGGGTGCGCTCGACTTCAACATTAACTGACAAGGATTGCCATTTCTCCTACAAAAGGTCGAGGGTTTACGGCGGTTATTTCGGCTTCCTTCGCCAATGAAACTGTTCGCCATGATAATGCTGAAATTGCTGAAATTATTGTTGAAACCTCACTTTAAAAAAATCATTGCTTTTACAATAAATTTGAAGAATCTGTGTTTAATTTTTGTATACAAATTAACCGTATATGGTTCCGCTGTTAGAAAAGCGCTCGTATAGGGTATAACAGATCGTGAACTGGTCCCGGTTCACACAAGGAACAAACTAAGGGTTCATCCTAAGGTGCACTTGATACGACATTAGAAAGGGGAGATATTATAGTCACTGCAAGTCAAAGTAATCTGACTTTTACATATGGATTGGCCGTGTATTTGAGTGTGCACTGTAAAAGTGCTTCAAATATAAGGAGTCTAATAAAAGAAAAGAGTTTTGAAACTTAAATATTCACAAAAATGATGAAAACAAAAATTTCACACATCCTGCCTTGTATCCACATAAATAAAATATTTGTGCTTCTCTCCTTACAGCTCCAACAACTTGACTAATCTGTGGAAATCGTTTGAAAATTCTTACGAAGTCAACATAATTCTGGATCTAATATATGTCTTGTCACTATAATCAGGTGTACACAACAAATCATAAAAGACATGGATCTGATATATATAAATGTCTTGTAGCTATAATCAAGTGTAAACAACCTAACCGATTCCAATCTATAGCCTATATTGAAAGAGAAAAAATCTTCTAAAAACTAAAATAGTCACAAAAATATAAAAAACAAAAACTTTGACATTCCTTGCTATAACACTACATAAATATACATAATTATTTTTGCTTCTTTCCTTATGTCTCGAAAAAAGATTATTTTCTGGAATTCGATTGGTTAATAAGTTTGCAAATTGAATAATAGTTGAAAAACATAGCTTACAGCAAGAAAAACGGCCCCAAGTACTGCAGCCTTCATCTTTACATCCAGATTCATAGGAACTGTAATAAACATTCAAAACTACTGTTAAATATTGACTTTAAAACTCTCCGGTACAGAAATCGATTAGATTACTCCAAATTTCTGTTTTAATCCTAGGTGGGTTGTAACTAAATAAACACATAAATTTGACACTTTATGATATAAGTATTTCAAACTTAGTTCAATCAATTGTGTCGATCGATAAATAAGATAACTATAATTGCATCACATTTAGTCATTGTTTTCTAGCTCTTTAATATGCCGAAAAATAACTTACTCCGTATGGTCTGCAATCACGCTTTAATAACCTGCACAACTCGTAACGAGAGGGCCATTAATGTCTGGCAGCTTTGTTATGGTTCATTATTAGGTGTAGTAAATCAGTTGGATAAATTCATGTTATGTAAGGGGATATTGTAAATATTGAAACGTGTGGTCGTGGCAATTGTTTCTGAAGATGATCTCACTGGCTGAGTGGTCTGAGTAGTTAGTCATCGATTATTAATCACTGGCGTGTTAATGCTCGGTTCTGCGTTTAAACCTGAAATGTGCAGAGGTTTGCACAACTCCAATCCTGACAGGGAGGTTCTTTCTGGACATTGCGGCTTAATCTCCCAATGAAAACTAAACGTCATGATATAGCCGGGAAATGCTTAAAGTGGCCTTAAAACTCATTTATCTATGAGATGATTGTTTTTGGTTGTTTGAATATTGTTAAACGCCATTTTCAGCAATTTTTCAGCTATATCATGGCGTCCAGTTTTTATTGGGGGAGGAAGCCAGAGTACCCGGAGAGAACCCCCGACCTGAGGTAGGAAAACTGGCAATCCTTGTCAATTCTATAAGATAAAGATTCAGCCATAAAACTGGATCTCGTAACCAACTGTATTATTAATCGTAAGATGTACGTAATTATTCGTTGTAATTTATGCATCTTTCAAAAAACTGTACCGGTGTTTTTACAATTTAAAAATTTTGCCTGAAATTGGAGTTGAACTTACAATTAGCTCCGAATGTGTTGGCATCTGTGAAAATTTCATTTAGACCTGGCTTCTTACAGATAGTTCCGAGTTCTTGAGTATCATCCGCCGAATAAAGCTAAATAAATAAAAAAAAATGTTCAAAGAAAAAAAAAAGAAAACCGACTGGTCATCAAAATCTATAATCATAGTACAGTGAATAAATCCAGATTGAGAGAAAGACGCACGAAACAAAGAAGAAACCAAACAAAACAACAACAATTGTAAAAAACCAAGTTAATAACCTGCAACCACCAACAGATACATAAGTGCATTCTGGTGTTCCGAGTAAGCATTCATCGCCGTATCAGGGAAAAAACTTTAAACAAATGGCAAATACGCATGTTTTGGGTGTTTTAGTGAAATTATCGGATTTCTTGGGTTTTATTCATTTCAAATCATTACTTGTCTGCCTTTTGACCCCAACGTTCCTTACATAATTTCTATACAGATAATTCCGTTGGGCCGATGAGTCCAGTTACTAGTTCGGTTCTAACTGTTTCTGCGTGCTAAGCAAAATAAGTAAATCGTAATGATTAGAGAAATTTCAAATATATCCTACAATTTTTCTTGAAATGAATAAACATCTATACTGGTAGCTTCAACATGTCTGGCAGTTTCGATTCATAAACATTAAAAAGACTTAACAAAATTCATTTGATATCTCTTAGATGTTTAACACAATGTATACCAAAACTCTTATTGCGATCTGCCTGCTTGAATATGTAGCAAAAACAAAACCAAAACTGTTATTGATGTAAAATAGTTCAAACGTGTTAATTGTTATATAAAACAATATATGATTTGTGGTGAAATGTACAAAATAATTTAGTTAAACATATACTTATTGATAATAATTGTTTATATTGCAAATTAAGAGACCCATAACCCATTTAAATAGTGCCCTGTTCTTGCAACTAGTCTTGTGTTGATAGACCGAATATATACTGTTTTTTTCAGTTATACTAAAGGGGCTGTGTTATCAAAATATCCTAAAATAAGTCTTATGACATGTCTTAGAAATAGTTTAGGACCGACTTAGGTCAGTTTAAGGACGTGTCTTAGACCTAACACCGAAGGTATTGTAAGACCATCCTGGCAAAGATGTCATAACTCACAACCGACATTTTCAGTGAACAAAGATGTGTCCTATTTCGATGACACTGGCTTAGTCATTTTAGTATGTTATATGTATTCGTATCAATATACATGACCCAGTTTGTAATGTTGCACATCTTCTAAGCGGCAGGCATCAAAAAAGTTAGAAGTGAATGATATTACAAAGAGACTTACACGGAATTTGTCTTCACAGCATGGCATAGCGCAAACACAACACGGACCATGAAGTCTCATAACTATATTCTTGCTGGCGTCTCTTATGGAAAAATTTGGAGACCAGCAACTATATCTGTAACCAATCCAAACAATACACGAAATTAGTTCTCATTGGAATGATTGTATCAAAATCTCTGTAGTCTATAATATTTTGATTTAGCTAAACTATAAATATTTTACTCCAGCATTAAAGTCTTGAGCCATTTAGCAACTATTAAATGATAATCGGCCAAACGAACAAACTCCATATAGACCTCATTTAACTTATTTTTAATGTCGACTATTAAGCTGAACGATTTTCGGAAGAAAAAGTATCATAATTTTCGCGGGAAGGATCTTTTCTGTTAATGCGTTTTGTGCATTTTTGCACTTCTGTTAACTTGAAAATAAATAATTAACTGTTAACTATTTGTCAATCATTTTATGTTATCTGTTTTCTTAAACATTTATCTTGTTCGTAACTGTTAATTACGAAAAACATCTTTATAGTCACGATAGTCAGAACACTTGAACGGTTTACTCTGTTAATTTATTCACACCTTTTTAAATGCCTCAACTGAGTTACTATGAAAGAAGGAATATTGTATTTACTACGATTCTCTCGCCATACCTGTAAAGGTAAATTGCTGGTACATTATCTGTTCTCATTATTTTAAATTTATTTATATATTTCTGGGAAGCATAAACAATTGTTTAACTGTTAATGAACCCACTCATGCCCCTCCCCCTCCTTTTCACAATCAGTGTCATTCAAGAATGTATGATCTTGTCTTTTGAACAGTGTTAAATCAGTCAAACCTGCTCAGGTGATCAGTTGTATTAAGTCTTATGAGACTCTTCGTTATGGCTCTGTTCTGATATTTAGGAGTTATTTTTTCAAGAACAGGATCTTTTTCTAAGGCAAAAAAGGCGCAAGCAGAAAAGGCTACTATTGCAATGTATGATATTATCAGAAAAGGTAAATTACACAATTTACCAATAAACTGTTTGATTGACCTTTTTGAAAAAGTTGTCAAACCGATTCTTCTGTATGGTTGCGAGATATGGGGACATGGTGATAATAAAATCATAGAACGTGTTCATATAAAATTTTGTAAACTTATTTTAAATATGAAAAAATCTACACCTGACTTTATGGTATACGGAGAGCTGGGAAGATACCCACTTGATGTATCTATAAAGCTTCGTATTGTAAATTACTGGGCAAAACTGGTTACAGGAAAACCAGAAAAACTTCCTGTTCTATTACATTTTTTCAGTAGAATTAAGCATAATTGTGTTATTCCTTGGATTAGAAGCGTAAAAGCTATCCTAGAGCACTCTGGATTGTCCTACATTTGGATTAACCATACTCTTGATAGCAATGCATTTCTGCATAATACTTTGAAGCAAAACCTCATTGATCAGTTTAGACAGTCTTGGTATGAATCTTTACAGATATCCCCAAAAGCTATTAACTATAGATTATATAAAGAAAACCTAGAATTCGAACAATATTTGAATATTCTAAATGATAAAAATGCTAAAATTTTGTGCCAGTTTAGAACACTGAATTTGAAACTGCCTATAGAGACAGGTAGATGGGCAAATATTGATAGGGAAAAAAGGGTATGTCCTCTGTGTAACTCCGGTGATATTGGAGATGAGTTTCATTTTATTATGATTTGTAAGAGTATCGAAAACGAAAGAAAACAATATATTAATTCAAGTATCACTTATAGACCTAATATTATAAAATTTAGCAAACTTATGAATAGTACAAAAGTTAACGTAATCGTAAATCTTTGTAAATTTATCAAATTTATAAATGTAAAGTTGAATCCTCCTGGGTAACCTCAATTTTCATCATACTTTACTAATGTCCAGATCTGTTCTTTTATGAATCATGAATAATTTGTATTAATCCGCCCACCTTTTGTACATTTGTAATATTTATTGATTGATATTTTATTGTATTATTATGTTTTTCTCTGTACCATGTATTTGGTTTGTGAGAATAAAGAAAAAAAAAAAAAAAAAAAAAAAAAAAAAAAAAAAAAAAAAAAAAAAAAAAAAAAAAAAAAAAAAAAAAAAAAAAAATGGTCTAACACGGGGCAAGAAATCTTTGCACCCATCCCAAAATGAATAAATGCAACAACAATTTTGGCCCTATACTGAAAAACACCTTTGTTGTGTTATTCTGGTAGAATAAGCTTTAATTTAGTGTAAAATGCAGTTTTTATTGTTTTTCTTATGTTTTTGCTAATTTTGGGGTCAAAACTGCTAAAATGAACGGAAAATAACAAATTTCTGGAAAAAGACAGTAAAACTTGAAAAATAAAACATATAATTGTAATATTTTGCATAAAACATTTATTTCAATCATAATTTTCATTTAAACAGATTTATAATCGCTCTCAACAACATATATTAGTATTTTGCGGGGAAAAGAAGATTTTTTAGCAGAAATTCACAGATTTCTGGAAATTAATAATAAAAAGTGAAAGTAACATTATGTAATTGTCATAAAAAGGCACATAATGCATTTTTTGCCCTTAGTTTTCATTTAAATAGTATTGTAAATAGCAGCATCAAAATATAAGTGATTTTTTTTGGTAAAAAGTTGCATTTTAATTAAATATGTTCGATTTCTTAAAATAATAAATACAAATTAAGAGCTACAGTGAACAATTGTAATCAGTGACAAATAGCAATAAATTCAGTTGCAGTTTTCATAAGAATACTATTTCTTGATATCATTTATATATTAATATTACATATAGACATATTAGAAAAAAAGAAATATGTCCGATTTTGGGGAATATAAAAAAGTTGAAAAGCACAATTAAATTCATTGTAAAAATGGCGTGTTATGTTATTTTTAGATACTACAGTTTTCTAATACGTTTTTAATACTATTAACAAAAAAATCACAGATTTGTCAATGAAGTATGAAAAAAAAAATAATTTGACTGTAATCCTTAGTAACTGTGCGTCTCTCATTAGTCTTTGTTCTTTTAGAGCATAATATACATTCAAAGTAGTTGGTTTTATTTTTTGGCATTGTAGGAGTTTCTGAAAAAAAAAATTCAACATGCATTTACTTAATTAGCCTACAATTGACTAATCTAGATTATAACAGGCAAATAGCTGAATTTGAATAATACACATTTCTGAGATTTCTCAACTTTTGAAAATATCATGGTATATTTAGCATATTTATTTCAATGACTGAAGGTTGAAAAGTAACACAGTTATTTAATTTATTAATAATTGATTTTTAAGATAATTGTTAATAAACTCTTTTTATTATGGATTTATTTACTGGAATAATTTATTTCCATGTATTTACATGTACTGTGGTATTTGTAGAATCATCTCCCCTGTTTTAGTTCTATTTTTTATTTTATTTTTTAAAATTGAATATCTATAATAATTATCAATTTTCGAAAATGTAAAATATTTTGTGTTGGTTTTTGTAAGGTTTTAATGATTAGATTTCGTTCGCAACAATACTTGTCAAATACAATACAAATGTTATATTGGAAAATACCTTGATAGAGTAAAAAAAAAATTTTCACTGGGTAAACACTTCCCTTACGGGAGATCTCAACAGGCTATCTTCATTTCAGTTTGGAATTACGCATGTTAATCATTTCTCTTAAAGATAAACATTAGACTTTAACTTAGGCGAACGGAACTTGAATAAAATATCAACCGGAAAGGAGAATATTTCATTTGATTCACCAAGTCGGGTTACTAATTGCAGATACAAAATTGACGGAAAAATAGACCAAAAGATGGAGGAACGTATCTACATACAGTTCCGTGCACAAATACATCATTTATTAGTTAGAAATGCTCACGGACGGACAGATATTCCGTCTTGTATTAGTTTTCATTGTCCGACTCGGCTAGCTTTTATAACTATATTTTATAATTATCTCCCCTGAATATAACTGATAGATTAATTAATTACATTATTTCTATACAATCAACAAAAGTTCCTCTTTTTTGTCGAAAATTTTTAAGTAATTATTTGAATACATGCCATTTTGTATTATTCATAATGTACATATTTCAAAATCTCTCTTCTTTTGTTATTTTTATTGCTGAAAATACCATGTGCGACATTCATAAAAAAATCAATTACTCCATTTATTTCTGAAATAATTCTAATATGATTTGCATATTTAGAAATACGTTTATTTGATTGGTCTAGATTACTTCCGGTTGAGGTTTTTAACGAAATATATTTTTTGATAAATGAAGTTAACTCCATTTATTTTAGGATAAACGACGTTGACCGAACTATTTTTAGCGTAACCAATGTAAACAAAGATGGCGGCTTTCAATATCGAAAGTAGCGATCAACTTACAAATTATTTGTTTGATGAATTATCATTTATAATTTGTTCAATTTAAAACTTTCCTTGTGTTCGATACAGAAAATAAGGTTACAGATTGATGTAAAATTAAAAATTGTGTTTATTAAAATCAGAAAATGGTTTATGGAAATAATCGTACGTTTAAAAATAAACAAAATATTCATACGTTCAGTCAATCCCGCTTCCAAATACACAAGAAATATGAAGTTGAGAAACACGTAAGATAAATTAATTTCTTAATGCAATTTTAAAGAATTATAAGGATTAAACACCGTTTTCAAATGGATTTATCGGTATATCAACAAGACCAACTCACTCACAAACATATCATAAAAGTCCTTCGGACTTTTATTTGTTTGTGAGTGAGTTGGTATATCAACAAGACCAACTCACTCACAAACATATCATAAAAGTCCTTCGGACTTTTATTTGTTTGTGAGTGAGTTGGTCTTGTTGATATACCGATAAATCCATTGAAAACGGTGTTTAATCCTATAAAGTGTCGCTTGGTTCCTCAAAAACCTTCCAGAATACTACCTGGCGGTTGCCTGTCGGTTGTGATACTGATTAAATCTTAATTTTTGAAAACAAAGCACAAGTCAATCTATGATATAACTAAAACGAAAGCAGAATTATCGCGAGTCCAGTTACATTTGGTGTATGATCATTGTATTATCAGAAATGTATATGGAAATTCCGATTATTACAAATATATTGCACTGATTAGACTCATATCTGAACAAAATAAAAATGTTAATTTTGTCATGTGTTGAGAAAATACTGTATGGTACCATACTTCACTCGTTGTTATGGGAGTTCGGCTTGCTGATTTTAACATTCCTGACATTTTATAAAAAAATAATTATATATACAGTAGTGTGTCATCTCCGACATCGGATTCTTAAAAATACCAGAAAGTAGTACAAGATAATCTGTTTACAATATTCTATAGCTACTTCAGCTGCCACTGTTTACGGAGTTTTCATCTCGATCATTTCATCTCTGAATTAAAGTTTTCTTGTCCGACCGAACCCGACTTTAAAATTACGCGATGTGTCTCCTTGGAAACAATAAAACGAAATGTGCAAAATATACGATTTTGACACCTTTCACCATTGTTTCAATAAAACTTTTATTTAAAAATTAATAAACTTGAACTAAATTTAATTTAATTGGTTATAATATAACTCTATTTGTTTGCGGGAACATTTTGGGGCATGAAATAGGTAAAATACTGTATGTAAAACTTACGAATACTTTTTAAGTATTTCGATACATTTTAGTGCATTATTGGACAATTAAACATTAGTATTGTTTTTAACGAATTATCTACTCAAAATTTCGGCACTATAACCGGTTGAAAATGTTAGTTTTAATTAAAATGGTCAAAATTACGTCAAATGAAGATGCGTATTTATACCCGATTATGTGGTATAGCGTTACTATTTTTTTAAATTACGGTAGGGCGCCACACCTCGCCCACCATTTTTTTTACACAGTTCCGTTCTGAACAACTTTTTCTTTCATCTCATGTTAAAATAATGGTGGGCGAGGGCTGGCGCCACTATGTTTAACAATGAAATATGGTGAAATTTTCATAAAAATGAACAAATTAAAGGATTATGTCATTTTTATTTGTCCTGTTTGTACATACCAGTTTAGTATTTGTTTGTGATATGTTATATCTGCTATCAGGGACACATAAGCTGTTCACTGCACAATTTATTATATATCTACATTCTATTTAAAAAAATGCTGAACAACAGGGCAATTTTGATGGGTACTTGGCCCTGATCCTTTGTGTTGTTTGTTATTTTATGTACAAACTATTATAAACGGGGACTGAACGCTAAATTTCACGATTAAATACTATTACCATAAAATTAAAATTAACAAACTTCGGGAACTGGTTGACGATAACAATTCCTCTCAAATTCATCAGTAAAATTAATCAGTAAATTGTCAAACTTTTGACGACATTGCCCAGACTTAAACCATAAAATTCTTATAATCTGACATTTGTAAAACCTCCGTTTTATCAAAAACAGTGCCCATAAATGTCACAGAAAACCGGTTCGACAGAGTCAATGGTATTACGATGTCGTACGTACCACGTTTTTTCGGAAAGACTTCCATTTGACCCCCCAACTAAAAAATGCACTATTTCGGACGTAAAAAAAAGAATTTGGCACTGGGTGGCAGCCACTGGTGAACCCTACATTGGACACAGTCATGCATTGTCAATTAGCAAGTGCGAGCCGTGTGAACTCCATGTATCTTGTGATAGTCTAATGCATTGCGTATTTTTATTGGGGATTCAATTGGAAGTCTTACAGGACCAGTATTCATGCTCATTCACAAGATGTTTTACGATGTTCTAAAAAAAACCTATCAAAGTAAAAATCATTCAAAATTTTAATGCTTGTCTTGGTAGAAATAAAGATAAATTGTGTGTCAAAAAGGGGAGATAATTCAAGATAACTCAACGAAACTACAACATAGTCCGATTGTAAATCCAGGAATATTTTTAGAGCATAACATGCCTAATTTACAAAACTTTTTTCTGTATCTTAAAAAGATGATAATTGTTCTTTCTGACCATTGTAGTGTTTATGTTCAATCACCATTATTATAGCTTGTATTATATGATTGAAAAGACTACAACATGTAGTTTTTTTGTTCAAATAACACATACTGCCAATTTTACCATCATGGCGTCCATGCAGTTTTCTGTAAGACGAAGCCTCATTACCCGGTAAAAACCTTTGACCATTGACACTAACTTATTCTTAAGGTTACGTACTCTTGTCGGACATAGCCTATTACTTGGCCTATAGGTGCTTCTATAGATACTTCATGCGCGCATCCGTCGGAATTAGCACACCAACAGCATCCGGCAAAGCATTTGAATTCTCTTCTGAGTTTCATAACTACCTGTCAATACGAAAAATCGATAATTATGATTATGAAAAAAATATTTTCCAGTAATTTGCCAATCCAGTTTGGTTTGAGTGCACTAAACGCTTCATAAAAAAAATCAATTGCGCAAAATGTGGCATATATTTGAAGTTTTCTTATTGTAATTGATTTAAACTACAAAATGTGTTTTTTTTATTATAAGATGAAACACCGTGTTTAGGAAATTATCAATGTGTAAACTCCAGCGACTCACTCTGAAACTAAATAAAGTCCGAAGAAATGTATGTCAAGTTTGTGAGGGAGTCGACGGAGTTTACACATTGATAAATTCCTAAAACACGGGGTTTGATCCTTATAATTCTCATAAATAACTATTGCAATTTTAATGCTGTAAAACCAGTTACAGGAACCTATCTAGATCTTAAAATGTACCATGGCCGGAAAGCGTAAGAATATACAAAACATAGTACAAAAGGAATCTTGTTTCTGTATATATTAATAGAAAACACAACAAAACTAAACCCGATTTTATGCATTAAATATTTTATTTGAAATCTCAATAGATTTAAATAGAAATCATTGTGACAGACAAAACATTGTTCCCTCTCTCTTACGATACGCCACGAGGACGCCATCTTTGTTTACATTGGATACCGAAAGTAGTCCGGTCAGCGGAAATATCGATTTATAAATTATCTGAGATGACGTAATTTAAGTGTCAACGCACTAAATATTCATAAATTACAGCATGAATTCATGCCTAACTGTTGTAGTATCACCGACATTATCTTATTTCTGTCCACAATAAGTGAAAGGCGAAAGAAAGGCCTACATACTTTATTTTTTGAATTTAAGTTTAAAATGCCAACGTATATAGATGTATCAGTATTATTTTTATCTAGACCAAGATCATTCGAGATACAAAGTATGCGGTATTATGGAGAGAGAGAGAGAGAGAGAGAGAGAGAGAGAGAGAGAGAGAGAGAGAGAGAGAGACTTTTGCTACAACCGTTTATTTAATGCACGTACCTGGTTCATATTGTCAGTTATGTGTATTTCAAACCCTCTCGCAGACCCACAGAACTGTCGTTGGCACATTGATGATTCTACAAATTTATTCACAAATGACTAACACTCAAGTGTGGTAGCTTTCACTAACATTTGTGTGGTATGGTTCTAGTCATGTCAGTTTTTTTAGGTAAAAGAGTTGGTAAAATTCTAGAAATTACATTTGTACCAATTAATTATTGAAACAAACATTACAAACTGGTATGAAATGTAAACTGCTCTAAAGTATTGCTTTTATGTTTTATTGACATGTTTATGCACTTCTAACAAAGCAAAAATATTTGTATCATACGTACGGTATAATAAGTATATACATATTATTATTTTTGTCAGACAAGGGTCAACATACTACATGTTATAAGAATTTCTGAATTTACATGTTTTGCCATTGGGTGAAGTAGGCATCAACAATACCAAGCGTCTGACATGAAATGAAAATACATACATTTACATCTTAGTAATATAAGATAGGCTGATTGAAAAAAAAATACCCGATCGACTTGCGAAAGAAAAAACTGGCAATCCTTGTTACTTAAAGTTATAGTAGAGCATAACGTATTTGATTCCAATCTTGATGGAGGCCAATATGTCATGACTAACTTCCCAGTCACTGGGCAACCGAAGCCCTAGAAAATTATTAGATTGCTACATGATCTATTCAGTTGCGATTTTTGATGTTTTTTTTCTTTGGAATAGTTTTTTACAATAGAATAAAAGACACACGACCCACGACCAAATGTGATAACTCACATATTTATCGTTGACTCTAAGCGTTAAGCTGGAAATTGTCCCTGAGATCCTGTGTTATTTAACAACTGACGTCTAAATCCGGGTACTCGATATTCATAAATTAATAATTATTTTTGTTCAATGAATGTCATCATTCAATTAAATAATCTCATTTTCTGAGCGGTGATATATTTGTTTTCACTTTCGTTGCTAAAGGAGAAAATATTTCGAAGTACACTTAGTTACCATAAATGAACAGAATTTTGCTACAAGGATGTTTATCATTTAACTTGAGTGAAAAATAAAGATGATCTGAGGTTCGACTGCAAAAATGCTTGGGTGATATCAAAGCTTCATGTAATAATAACTTATGTAAGTATTCTATTTACGGAAGTTAATAATAAAGGGAGACAATTTTTATCTTGGTACTAAGTCTTTCGTTGATAGTTCTATCGACGAGCGTATCTTTGAAAAGTCAGACACCAGAATAAAAGGCTATTTTGTGTAGACAATGCAGGAGTATTCCGACATTTGAAAGATTCAATAAATAAATGATATGTCGATAATATAATTGAACCACGTGAATATTAGTTTTAATTCAAGTATACTTATGATTTAATATATGACAAAAAAGATTACATGTGCACAAATTTAGAAAATGGCAGAATGCAGAATTAATCGGCGGCGAAATGATGCTTTGCATCAAAAGTTTTCTTGTCTTACATTGCTATAATTATACAGAACAGCTATCACAAACTTTTTTTAGTTTTACCTTCTGCTGCAAAGTAAATTTGTTGTCCTTGGTTGTTAAGTATCTTATATTTGTTGCACTGTTCCCAACCAACGAATGCTGCAAAAGACATTTTTTATATTAGAGAAATGTGTGCAATTCGAGCAATTTGTCAGAAATTGCGTTTTGATGGCAATTGATGGAAGTGTTGGAACAATTTATTTCACAAAAATATCGCGGAATTAAATAAATGTGCACGCCAAGCTCCCTGTTTACACATGTGAAAACAATTAGTCGTATACACAAAGGGTACATATACAGTAATAATACGGTTATTTCCATGTTGACAGCAAAAGAGTAAGATTTTAATTTTCAATTTTTAAAAAATGAAGTTGATCAGACAACTGAACACGCTAGATCGTTCACAACTTAATGACCAATCAGATAACCCGTTACAATCATTTTGCGCTAGATTCATTTATTGTGCAAAGGCCTATGTTTTGTTTACAACACACCGTTGAATTGTTGAATTGTTAATCCGATGCCTTCATGTATTTTCGGTGTATTCTACATACACCGAAAATACATGAAGGCATCGGATTCAGAAAATAGCTGTCGTACATTTCAAATTACACAAAAAACTGTTTTCGGTGACGGGAAGTTAAAAAAGTTAGATGGATCTTTATTGCAATAGATATTATATTGGAAAAACATTGCAAACAATTGTGCTTTTGTAGTACACTGCCGGAATAAATGCGCTCTTTTGGGATTTTGTTTTTCTATGTTGATATGAGATTTTATGCCACTTTCAGCAATGTTTCAGGTATATCATAACGTACAATTTGGAAAGCCTGTGTATGCGGAGGAAAAACTTAGACATTCGGAAGAAAAACTGGAAATACTTGTCAAAGTTGGATTACAGCAAATTCTGCCGACAAGGACTCATAATCTCCGTGTTTAAAGGATTTTGTCCTATTAAACATAGCTTTATGTTCCAATATATTCTTTTATCATGTTATGCTTTAATTAAGGTACATTTGTAGCCTCTCATTTACACTGTACATACTGGTGGTCTAAGTGATATTGTTGATTTAATTTCAAAAATGGGGAAAAAGTAATCTTTTAACCTGTCAACTGAATTCACCGAGTCGAAGTTTTACAATAAAAATGAACCTTTACCTGCCCTTTATGACGAGCAATCGAAGGTGTAAAGTAAAAAGAGTAAGGAAAGTATGTGTTAATTTGCCATGACCCTTGATGTTAGAGACTAGTTTGCAGTAATTCATGAAATATGTAGCGATTAAAAAAAAAAATTCTAGATCTTTTTTTATTGCTCGTCATGACAAGACACCACCAAGCTTTTCCCGCAACCTTCCACTGAAACTGACCTACAAAATAAGTTCTAAAATTGAATATACGCTAAAATTGAAAACAATAATCCCATTCAACCTACTTAATTTTGTTATTATATATGTTTGTTTGTTTGTTTGATGGTGTTTTACGCCACTTTCAGCAATTTTTCAGCTATATCATGGCGTCCAGTTTTTATTGGGGGAGGAAGCCGGAGTACCCGGAGAAAACCCCCGACCTGCGGTAGGACAACTGGCAATCCTTGTCAATTAAGATTTGAGTCGAGTACACCCTGCCTGCAGTGAGAATCGAACCCAAAATCTCAGTGTTGACAGACCACGTGATCAATAGTAGACGAACTACCTTGACCACTCGGCCACCGAGGCCCCTGTTATTATATATATATATATCCTTATATAAATGTTAATAATCTGTAAGTGGTTTTAAAATATCTTAAAATCGCGCCAAAAATATCCATTTCAACACCGACAAAACCTACCTTCTATTAAGTCGGGCTGTTGTTTAATGACAACTTGGTCAATCTGTGTGAGGTATTCTAAACCCTGTGGACAGCCTGGAATACCCTGTACAGGAGGTGCCCATTGTGTCTGCGGAACCATTCCTGTAATGTAGATAACTATGTGTGTTCATTGAAGTATTATACAATTATAGCTTTGGTATGAGGTCGATACTAGAATATATCGACCAA
Source organism: Limnoperna fortunei (assembly GCA_944474755.1). Taxonomy (NCBI): domain Eukaryota; kingdom Metazoa; phylum Mollusca; class Bivalvia; order Mytilida; family Modiolidae; genus Limnoperna; species Limnoperna fortunei. The sequence goes on along the minus strand of OX104122.1, from coordinate 56,290,773 downwards.
ACAGATTTGCATATCGACTGATGACACAGTCCGAGGACGATATTCATCTGTTGGTCGATATAGTCCCGTATTGACCGAATCTTAAGCTATAATTGTTATATTATTAATATAAACTGTTGTCATGATTGTTGAACAATATTTCATTTTTTGTGCACACCATTAGACAGATTTTTTAAAATGTAATATGATTACGAATATACAAACATAACAAACATAATACATGTATAATTGTTCTATGATAAGTATTTCACATCACAAAATACAACAGACCCCTTTTTCTACATAAAATATACCAAAATATATATCATTCATTCATTCATTCATTCGTAACTTTTTTTAAAATCTATTTTTAGTGACGTGCTGTATATGCAGCTTAACAAAATATCGTTGGAAAATTCTATTTTTAGGTCTATTATATCAATCAACAATCTCAATCAATCAATCAATTTATAAAGAGGTGGTAAACAAAATACAAACTTTTAAATTCAATTAATCGTAAATTCACAAAAAACGTGTAACATATAACGGTGTTTTGTTTATCTGGTAATAATTTAATTTGCTTTATAAGTTGATATTTGATTAGTCAATTCAAATCGAACAACCCATATTATCAGATATAACTTGCGTGACCTATGACCTATTCTTACGCCGTTAAAGTTCAAACAGTTCCATGACGTCATCGACGTTTTAACCATAAAAGTTGTTAAGATTTATAGTTTTAAGGAATATTTCAAATTGATGCGGTTTTTTAGGCGTAAACAGACCCAAACCATATTATATCGTATAACCTGTTCAGAAATTTGAAGTATTCCTTAATTATTATAAAGAATTTTCAGAAATAAATCCATACATGCCTCAGTATATATTTAGTATAGCTCATATAATTGCAAAAATTAAATCTGTTAATTGTTTTTAATATATTTACTTCGTATATTCGCTGAACATAAGCTAGAAAAAGGTCCTTCATATTGAGTGCGCTTTGAAGAAAGAGATTGCTGTAAACTTTACGAGAAGTGCGTAATGCTATAAATGAAATAGATAAAAAATAATCTGGGAATTATTAGTAAACGAGAAAATATGTCCATCTTCTTTGCAGCATGTACTTTAAACAAACATTTTTGTTAGATTGATTTTTTTTTCTTGTGACGTTTTCAGTTTCGACATTATTTCGTGTATTCACATTAACAAAAGTAATGTACATTAAACTGTGTAATGAAACATGTTATTTACTTCTTAATAAATCAGATTACTCTTCTCATCCCGGATAATATGGGATTATTCGAGACTTATATTCGGTTTTCATTCTACTTTATGTAATACAAGATTTTACTAGAACGATTTGTATTTTAACAGATACTAGTATATGTGTTTTTGTTTCAATGCCACGTTTTGTAATTTATTTTACAGCTTTATCATTCCGATCTAGTTTTTAATGGAGGAGAAGCTGGAGAGCAGGTGAAAACCACCCATGACAAGGAAAACTGGCAATCCTTATCAATTAAGACTACATTCGAGCACACTATGACTCAAACTGAAAACCTCAGGACTGATAGACACGTGATCAATAGCCAATAATGCACTGAATTAAACATGTTGACAAAAGCATAAATTAACATGTTGGTTTTCATAACTCTTACTGAACGAAAAGTATAAGAAAAGGCCATAATAAAAGAGACGCGGCTTATTCTTGCTAAATTGTGGTTTACAGAAATGTAATTCCCTTTCAATTACCGGGTTGCAATATGGAAAGATTATTTGCAGACCGCAATGACTGGCGTATTTGAAGGGTGCAAAGCTACCTGCATGTTAAAAGTCCATTAAATAGATGTCGAAGAAAAGTTCTAACAGCTAAAAACATACAAATAAAATTCACTGGCTTTTCCCTATTTTTCCCAAACTTTTAGTGACTATCAAAATTTCCTGCTCTTTATGGTCTATCCCGGATTAATTGTTTGTTTGTGAAAGTGTTCTTATGCAACGTTCTATGAATTTAATTTATCTTTGGGCATACACAAATCGAAAGAAAAAACGAAAACTTATTCGTATAAATCCTTTATGCCCACCATCTTTTTTAACTTAACATTTAACTTGATCGAACAATCTTTTAAATTGCTTTTTTCCCGATGTGAAATATTTAGACCTCGCCTATTTACTATTTACTTAAAAGAATAAACTTTTAACTGTAAGGAAGTACTGTAATGCTTTTTATAACTAAAATCTATTACAGATTTGGGATTACACAGAGTTATGTGGGTCACAGATTTTGACCTGATCGATTTGTAATATGTTTGTCCTGTATTATTGATGTTTGACAGATTCCTGAAATATTTCAGTTTAGCCGAATTCTAAACATTGTTGATACAACTTAAGTAAATAATTTCTGTTAGCTTACAAACTAGCTGTAACAACACACAGTGTCTAAAATCATTTGTTTATTCTGACATTTTTGCTACTTTGTTAATAACAATAGAATGTTATATAAACACGGTCACAATCTAAAGCGTGTGGCCGAGTCGTTAAGGTAGTTAACCATTTACTGTTAACCACCAGCGTGTTAACACTAAGGTTGCAAGTTCGAGTCTGATTTCAGGCATGGTGTGTTTGACTCAAACAATTACAGACAAGGATTACCAGTTTGCTGCCGAATGTTTGTGGTTTTTACCTGTACTCCGACTGCCTTCTAAATAAAAATTAGCAGCCATGATATAGCTGAAAAGTGGTGATAAATCATATACAAAGAAACAAAAGAAAGCAAGCCTATTTTGCTTATCTATTTCCGATGCGTAAGGGTAAGTGTTTTGCGTAAACGCGGATTTCTGTTTGTTTCATTTTTCTGCATTATTTCAATTAACATCCTTTTTACAATGATAGTTGTTATTCGGCCCCGGTCGGCCAATGATGCTTTTTACCTTTTCTAGACTGCACTTCGCGTTTTTCTTCCCATAAGCGGTAGCTTGTTTTACACATTTAGTGGAAGCTGAGGGTACTTTGCATGTCTTACCTGGAGGCCTTGGTGCAATTCCTGGTTGGTGTGAATATGGTTGTGAGTATCCGGGCTGGTGTGAATATGGTTGTGAATATCCTGGTTGGCTGGTGTATGGTGGTGGTTGACTTCCATCGGGACCCGGATATACTGTAAATAATGAGCACTACTACTTGATATATTAGGAAGTAGTCCCTTGTATTTAGAAAGAAAATTGATTGTTCGCTGCAACATTTTAATTCTGTTTTAAAGATTCAAATGTTTGTGCAAATATTTGCGTAAAGACTTTCTATGGCAAGAATTATTTTAGATATACGTTTTATGAAATGAAAAACAGATGATTTAAGAAAATTTTCGAATTGTAATGAATTTTAAAATCATTTAATGGCCATAAATGTAAAATTACATCTAATGTTATTACACATAGGCAATATATTCTCTACCTTTTAAAAATATTTATAATGCATTATTCCACTTCATTGTAAGCTTTATTTTGTAAATAAAGACGTCACTCCTGGTACCATTGTCCATACTTCTAACGTAACCTGGTCCCCTGGTGCAATATTTTTCATTTACGCAAGCTTCACTTTCAAATATAACCCCAGGTCACCACCAGTTTACTACCCAGTTTGATTGGTTGTTTAAACCGCCATGTTTTAGCTTTCTTTTCGCGCGTTGAAAATTTCTGTTAGAATACAATTTAACATAAAGTACAAAATGTAGCTACCTGCTTCTTGGTTTACCGCTTTCGAGTTAAACGGACCATTCCGTTTGAGTTATTTCCACAATAAACCATAAAATCTATAAACGCATTCTTTTGATAAACTGTATTTTTATTTGAATTTGATTACCAAACGCCGGACGTTACGTCATAATGCTTAGTTCGGAATTACGTCAGTTACAGATATTACTGACGTAAATTTTGAGGCATTCCGAATGTTGCAAACCGGTCAAAATCTTGACCGGATTCATTGCTGGTGACCTGACTGTATATTCGAACCGGAAGTCCGCTTACGGTATTGAGAATATTTAGTCAGGAGCCCAGACTAACTTCTAACGATATTTAGTATTTAACCTGGTCCCCTGGTGCAATATTTTTCATTTACGCCAGCTTCACTTTCAAATATAACCCCAGGTCACCACCAGTTTACTACCCGGTTTGATTGGTTGTTTAAAACGCCATGTTTTAGCTAACTTTTCGAACGTTTCGTTCCGTTGGAAATTTATGTCAGACAACAATTTAAATAAAGTAGCTACCTGCTTCTTGTTTTCCGGCTTTCGAGTTAAACTGACAAATCTCTGTAAGTTATTTCCACATTCGATACATAAATCTATAAAAGCATTCTTTTGATAAATTGTATTTTTATTTGATTTGTTTACCCGGACGCCGGACGTTACGTCATAATGCTTTGTATCGGAGTTACGTCAGTTACTGTTAATAATGACGTAAATTTTGAGGCATTCCGAATGTTGCAAAACCGGTCAAAATTTTGACCGGATTCATTGCTGGTGACCTGACTGTATATTCGAACCGGAAGTCCGCTTACGGTATTGAGAATATTTAGTCAGGATCCCAGACTAATTTAGTATTCTGTTCTGGTTTACGGCTTGTTGTCGAATACGATATTTGTTTGTGACGTCAGGCTATCACTCGAATACGCGCCGAAAATTTCAAGTAAAAAATTGGCCAGAAGTGCACTTTTTTCATGTTTTCCATTAGTATTAACTGTATTTTCAGAATAAAAACAATATTCATACAGTGTCATAAAATATAAAGTTTATTTGTACTCGTCGAAAAACAGGTAAGAAATCTTCGGCAGAGCCTCGCATTTCTACCTGTGTCTAAGGCTCGTACAAATAAACTGTACATTTTCTGACAATGTACTAATGTTGTATATTTATTGCTTTAAATTATGCCGGTATAAATTTCTTAAGCCTAGACAACAGAAATTTGGGGACATGTATGTCATATATAGTTTTACCGATAGTTCGTTCCTCCGTCCGTCCCGCCTTTGCGTTGAAGCTTTTTTTTTATTAAGATGACCTCACATCCTCTTGATACAACATGATGAGATCTCTTCACATTGTGTGGGATTGTACCTTGAGTGAACTTAGAGAAAGGAGGGGGACTGTTAACCAATATGTTCCATGCGGACATCCGTGTTTGTAATTTATTTCTTATGTCTAAATGATAAATAAAAAAGTTTTGTCGGTCGAAACTCATTAGACCTAAATGAAAAGTATGTCTGTCGAATTTCGTTAGACCTAAATGAAAATTATAACGGTCGAAACTCGTTAGATCTAAATGAAAAGTATGTCGGTCGAAACTCGTTAGATCTAAATGAAAAGTGTGTCGGTCGAAACTTGTTAGATCTAAATAAAAAGTATGTCTGTCGAAACTCGTTAGACCTAAACGAAAAGTATGTCGGTCGAAACTCGTTAGACCGAAATCAAAATTATTTCGGTCGAAACTCGATAGATCAAAATAAAAGTATGTCGGTCGAAACTCGTTAGACCGAAATCAAAATTATGTCGGTCGAAACTCGTTAGATCTAAATGAAAAGTATGTCTGTCGAAATTCGTTAGATCAAAATAAAAGTATGTCGATTGAACTCGTTAGACCGAAATCAAAATTATGTCGGTCAAAACTAGTTAGATCTTAATGAAAAGTATGTCTGTCGAAACTCGTTAGATCTAAATGAAAAGTATGTCTGTCGAAACTCGTTAGACCTAAATGAAAAGTATGTCTGTCGAAAATCGTTAGACCATTATTGAACATTTTTGGCCTTCCGACTTTACAAAAACTTTTCTTACCCTGATATATATAATAAAATGATTGAAATACAAATGACCTATTATATACGTATATTTTTGTTAGTTGTTAGTGATTTAAATAATGAAGAATTTGTCATACGTGTTCTAACATGATACACAACATAATTTATTGTCATCTTTAAGAATTAAGGTGTAAATATGCTTGTATAGGGAAAAACCAAAACAGAAGTGCGGCAAAAAATAGCATTTTAAATGACAAACTGCAATTCCTAAATGAAGGCTGTGGGTTCGTTTTTTGTACGCATGCACATGTTCAAGTATATATCCCGATTTTAAGAACAGAAGAAAAATGGCAAATTAAGAATTTTCTGGGGAGATAATGCGTACTGGGTTAGACAAATAACAAGAGTTCTTGTTCGAATTTTCTATTTTAATATTAAGGGATGCGGCATATATCTTTCTCCGACTTTATTGCTGTTGTTCTTGTGGGTACCTTCTAATTTCCTAATTAATTTATGCTAATGAACATTTTGTATTATTGTGTAACATTTTGCAACCAGTATTAAAGTATTTATATGTATATATTTTAATTTCGTTTAAATACTCAATACATGAGCAAAGTTGGTTATTTCGTATAACCTAACTTGGTTATTCAGCACGTGCCTGATTGTGACGTCATAGTAAGATGTAGTGATGACTTTGACTATACATGAATTCTTCCGCAAACAACAAGTGACGACACTAAAATTGTGAAATTGCAAATATTATTTGATTACTTGTAAAATATTGTTCTTGTTACTTCATACTATAGAATTTAAAATATAAGGTTTGTTTTCAATTGTTGGTTAGATTATTGGATATAAACGACTTTGGATCGATTTAGGCGGCAACATAAACCGCTTCGCGGTTTATCCAGCGTAAATCGACCCAAAGTCGTTTATTTCCAATAATCTAACCAGCAATTGAAAACAATCCTTAAATATTTATAATTTATTTGCACACAGAATTTTCTTTCGTGGAGATTAATTAATATCCATATTTCTATATTTGTTTTATTACTTATCAGTGAAACTTTTTTCTAAGTTAATATATTTTACTAATTTTGTAGATAAGCAACATCACACAACAATATCAACATCACTTATAACACATACACAGAATGAATTCAATTATGATTATAATATCGTACCTACCCGAGCTATAAATATATTTATTGTTTATGAATTAACGGTAAATAAGCCGAAGAATTTTTTCGGGATCATGAACTTAGCCAAGCAATTTGTTGACAAAATATTTGTTGACAAAAAATTTTAAAATTATTAAATAAATTTACCTTTTTGCTGGTGCATTTTATGTTGTATCCGTCCAATATATTTTGTGAAAGTAATGGTCAGAGCGGGCGCAATGTTTATGTTTTCGAGTTGCTATTGGAAATTAACCACTGACCACCGGTCATTTTATACCTAGAACTAGCTCTTAAGTACCTGGAACTCTAATTTCATTATTTATTGCGTTAATTGAAAACTATTAATAGATTTAAATGGTCTGGTTTAAGTAAGATAATGCCAAACTATAAATAATTCTTTGTTAATTAAATAATAACTGTCGTACATATTATTAGTGTTTATGGTGTTGAACAGAAAACAGATACAATTAATAATATGACTTTTAATTAATTAATTACATCTAATTATTTAACTGCATCTAATTAATTAATTGTCACCATCACAATATAATTCATGCATTGTATGTCATGACAACAAGCAAGTTAGATAAAACATCATGTCCATCATATTGGCTTTCAGATTAATTGTTTGTTTTGGTTTGCTTGAATGGTTTTTAACGCCACTTTCAACAATTTTTCAACTATATCATGGTGTCCAGTTTTAGTGATTGAGGAAGCCGGAGTACCTGGAGAAAACCCCGACCTTCGGTAGGAAAACTTGCAATTCTTGTCAATTAAGACCCTGCCCGCATTGAGACTCAAACCCAAAACCTCAGTGTTGACAGATAACGTGATCTACACGAACTTCCTTAACCACTCGGCCACCGAGGCCAAAAAGACCTTCTCGGTTCCTTTTTTTGGCAGGCATCACGAGTTAATAGACCTTGTCGATGGTTGGGTACTTCTTGGGTCTGGGTTCCGACGGCCTGAAGTTGAATACGGGTTATCTCGTTGGCTGCGTCGATGTCTTTGAAAATCTGGATGATGGTGTAGATATTCAGGTGACTATGCTTGACTTTTCTTTTCAGTTTACCATGCCAGGCTTTCAGGTGGTTGTTGGTGCGGGGTTCCTCTGTGTTGAAATGATTCCTTAGAGTGCGGTTGCCATCAATCCATTGGGTAACAACATAGTCTGTGAAAGTTGTAGTGTCGATGGGCAAGTCGGTGTCTTCTAAGCGTTCTAGTAGGTGGAACCAGACATTTTCTACGTGTTGGTGAGAGTACTGCTGCGCGTCCCACTAAATGTCGTATGTCGTCATTGTCCTTGTAGTGGATCTGTAAACCTGTTGCCTATGCTTTGCGCCAGTGTATAGTGAAAGAAATAGCCTCTTACATTTATACCCTGGAAGACAATTTTTGCTTGGTCTGCAGGGTGAATGTGTTGGTTCTGTCCTAGTCCTGTAATAGTGTCATTCTTAGTGTTGAAAGCCGCTGGGCATGCTGGTATAGTACACTTCCAGCACGTTCTTTCACCACGGGTAGTCTTTATCCGGAAAAGAGAACCATTGAAGGCTAAATAGAATTCATGAATTAAGCAGCTTGGTATACTTACTTACTATACTTATAATTATAATTATAGTAATTAATACGTTATATTATAATCAATTTGTTAATTTTCACATTTTTTACAATTAAATTATGTGTGATGCTTAAAATATTAATCAATTAATTTATCATTCATTTCTACCTAAATAACATAATAATTAGTTCTAAATACATGTAATTTTACAATTTTAAAATCAACCATTTTCTGTAAAAAAGGTTATTTCACCTATGATTATACCTACAACCCTTGTTGTACCCCTTTATAACCACTAAAACTATAAAACTTAATTGTGTGATTTTTAAAATGTTACCATTCCGAGAACACCCCGTTTAGCTGCTAGAGCAAGAGCTGCTAACGTATTTTACCCGATAACCATTGAGTAAGATAAGTTCGCTTTTCAAGATTTTTTAAAATATTTTAATTGTTGGCAGCTGTGTAATACCTTCCTGGTAATATAATCGGCTTATTGACTTAGCTTTTTAATAGCTTCCTGGTATTATATTTATGGACTTAACCTTGTAATATCTTCCTGGTGGTTTTCGTCTCTTAGACACTTTTAAACTGTATATTTACGGAACAAACATTTCAGCTTTACAGATTAAAGTAAAATGAATACATACGAATATTTGTTCCAGCAAGACATGATATTTAAATTGATATTGATCTGGGGTTAAAATATTGAAATAGATCCAAAACACACAATATAAAACACAACTCAAAAACAGTTTATAAATTTATTCAATAGTTACATTTGATTCACGAAATGTTAGAGAATAAATTTAAACAGTTAGATGTAATAACCCGACATACAGAAAATGTAATCGCAAAACATTTTTTTAAAAACATCTTATCTTTCAACAAAAGAATCACTAAGTCGTCAAAATTGCGATTTCATGTAAGCAATTCCCAAACTTTTTCGTAATCCCAGCGTATAGATTTTTTCTAGAGATGTGATTCTTGATAACTTTTTTTTCCTTAAAACTAATAAATATGCAATTGAAATATACAGAAGGGCACGATCAAGCACAATGTTCAGGATAAAATCTATATCCTAATCCAATGTCCGGAGCAAAATTGATATACATGCTTCAAGATTAAGCTGATTAGGCAAAACTTGGCTGCATCAATTCGTTTGCGGAGGTTTCTTTATATGCTTCATTCAATGTGCAAAACTCGGTTATTATTAATAGCAAAAAATAAGATCCCTTATAGATGCTATGACTGAAACAATTCTAACACAAATATTTGTTTGTTTGATGGTGTTTAACGCCACCTTCAGCAATTTTTCAGTAATATCATGACGTCCAGTTTTTATTGGGATAGGAGGCCATAGTACCCGGAGAAAACACCCAACCTGCGGTAGGAAAACTTGCAATCCTTGTCAATTAAGATTGGAGTCGAGTACTCCATGCGTGCAGTGAGAATCGAACCCGCAATCTCAGTGTTGACAGACCACGTGATCAATAATTAGATGAACTACTTTAACCACTCGGCACCGAGGCCCCCTCAACACAAAATGAAGAATCTCTGTAATAGCGGTCTCTTTGTAACTCATTTTCAGGAGACTAGCGATTTTATGCTGTTTATTAATATTAATCCAATTATGATTATAGTCAAAAGTATTAAATAAGATATGATTGTTTGCAAGAATACGTGTACTTGTTTTAGAAAGACGTAAATAATTTATATAATTTTAAGAAGCTGCCCCACATGTTATGTATAAGATCTTGATCGTTGTGTAATAGTATGTTCCTTTAGAGTCTTATAACTCTGAATGGAAATAGCCCTCCATCTTGTATATTTTGATCATCAACCTTTCAGCACGAAGGTGAATGGTTCTAAATTTACGGCGAGTTGGGTGTATTTGACTCCAACATTAACTTACAAGGATTGCTAGTTTATTTATCGAAGGTCGTGGGTTTTTGCTTTTCTTCGTTCCTTTCCTAATGTAAACTGGAATCCACGATATAGATGAAAAATTCAGAGAGCGTGCTTAAACCACACTTTAACCAAACAAACAATCAGTCTTGTCTGATTGAAAATGTGTTTAAATTTCTCTTTTAGTTCATCATGCAACGTATTTAGGGATAAAACAAATAAAATACTGCATTGCGTTTTTTTGTGTTGAAATCGATTTATTCCAATAGATCCACAATAGTGACTACTATATTCCATTTCTCGTTATATTCCTTTAGAAAACACTCTGGTACCATTTACTAGGGCTTCGCGTTACATGTAAACAACATTTAGTTACGGTGACAAAAGTTATTACACACACATTTTAATTTATAAAAACTAATTCATTTTTTACGTGGTCCGCTTTTACATCAAATGTTATAAAGTATGCAGATATGTGTAAGTATAACAGTGCCTTAATTGACCAAAACACGTAAAGTCATGGGTTGCAGGTAATTAAAAAACGTCGTTTTTTTCGTTTTATTTAAAAGTAGGAGGTAATGGAAAAAATAATTAATGCTTTATAGAAATGGATACAAATGAGGGGTTCGAAAATGTATAAAAATACGAAGGTCCTTTATCATATGAATTATCAGCATTTCAGAAGGATAATCAAATATATAGTTCTATCATTGCAAGAGTTCTGCTGTTTAGATTAATTTATTTTAATACCTGGAGGTCAGCACCGAATAAGACTGCGTAAATCGACAATGAAGAGAAATAAATGTAGATCTTAATATAACCGTCTGACCAAGGGCATTAGGTTGTCGGCCTAGAACGCTAAAATCTCTCACAAATGAAGTCATGGTAGATGGTTTGTCAGTATATTCAGGTGAATATATAACAAAAGTGTAGCCCGGTTAACCAAAAAAAAAAATATCAATAGTCTAAAGACAGAGGAAAACTCTTCAAGAAATATTGATTTTAAAATTTTTGTTTTTAAACAAAAAATGGTTTGGTTCTGTTTACCATTCTTTGGCGTTAATAGACCAAAATCATGTTATATCAAATAGAATGTTCAGAAATTCGAAGTATTACTTAAATTAAAAAAATGGTAAAAACAAATATTTGGCTCTTTTAACATTGATATCTCGATATGGAATGAGAAATCCATTGTAGAAATGATAAGATAAATACATATTGATGTCGCCCCGTGCGGGATCCGGGTGGCTAAAAGAATAGACCGCAGTCGCGCTAGCTTGTCGTAAAAGGCGACTAAATAGCGCCCAGTACCCTGACCGGCGTGTCAGGTCGGTTTGCATAAACACTGACTGGGATGTGTGCCTCAGGTGGTTGAATGGGGTACCCCTGGCAAGCTGGGGTTGTCAGGCCATTATACGGAAAACCTGACCGCAAACCATATTAGTGCACCGTGTTGGGAAAAATGCCAAATTTCTCGCACGTTAAAGAACGCTGCTGTAGTATTCGCTATGAGTAGGGATTTCTATCCCGCTACAGGAGGCTAAATTGCCCGACCCTATCCATCCTCCCATTTGCCAGTGGCAATCTAAAATCCGTTACCCCTATTTTTCCTTGTGTCCCATCCCATTTTCATTCATCATCATGTCATGTTCATTTTATCATCCATTTCATGTTCATCGCCTGAATATAGCTGAAATATTGCTGCTTGGGCGTTAAACACCATTAATCAATCAATCATATTGATGTCAAACATCTAGCTCCCTTTTAAAAAAATAAAAATTTCAATAATGCGTTGATGCACTCTGGCAGCAGACCTTACTACAAGATTACAAAATGAACATAACGTATATACAACATGGCAAACGAAGACAGTGTAGTTACAAATAAGATCAGGTCTTAAATTGACTTAGTGTAGACAAACACAATTAATTCGGTTGATAAATTTTAATTTCTCGGTCCGCAATAACAATGTAATTAAAAACCACGTGTGGTGGTATTTGATAAATATGAATGGGGTTTAAATATATACAAGTTAAAATGTAAATACTATCAATTCTCCCGTAAATGGCCGATTTCGGGTACATATGACCGATACAGATGAACAAACGCGCACTCATATAGTTTCGTCATTCAATCAAAACGCCTGAACAAGAAGTGTGGGCGTTTTTGACGGGATGGTTTTACTGTGATGGGATTTGACCTGTTTCCAACGTTGATTTGATGACAGATCAACGTTCTTGTATCGGGCGTTCTGATTGGATGTTGAATATTAAACAATAGAGAGTCGATATGAAAGTTGTTGGTGTACGGAAGAAATTGGTACTTTCATGCGATTTTGTAAAAAACCGTGTGATCTTCTATTAGTGAAAAAATGTATTTTTAGCGCAACTGAACGAGCAAAAAAACATAAAATTTCTATTACTCGTGGAAAATCACCGGGTATATTCCAAAAAAGTATTTAAGAACCTATAATTCTCATGAGATCATAGATAATTTTAAATGAAAATAACCAAATTGTTCAAAACTGGTCTATTACATAAAGAAAGTTCACCAATAACTGTCTTCACGGAGTGTTTTACGGTAATACTCCGGATTATACTTCACTGGAAGCTGTTGTATTTTGTTAATTATTACATAAAAAGGAGTGGTATTTCTTCCCAATCGATCTTAATCTCCAAAAGAGCAAAGACTTTCGTTTTAAGAAATTTTGTTCTCTAATTTTTGCGTTATATTCAAACCTCTTGACTGGTGTGGAAAAAATAGTTCTCATCACTAGTGAAAATTCTGTTCTCAGCAGTTGATTGGTTTAAAATAATAACGTCATAATAAGAACTCATGACGTCATAAACAAAACACATTCCATTTACCGCGTATTCAAGCCATAAACGTAAAATTGAGGTTGGGAGAATTTGTACTTCATTTTGTAAATTTACTACTTTTGTAAATTAGAGATACAGAATCATACATCGGTACTCTTGGATTATCGGATTTCTCCAATCTCGATAGCTAAATTATGGAAATTTAACTATCTCGATCGGAGAAATCCGATGATCCACTCGTTCCAATGTAAGATTCTATTTTTCCAACACTCAGTCTGTATAAGAATCTTGACGTTGGAACAACGGAGTTTGGTTATATATATTGCAATTTTTTACTTCAATGTTGTCAAGATATTTTTTTCATGCCCAAAATATTTTTTGTTAACTTGTCATAAAACTTATCTCTTGAAGAGTTTGCAATTTTACAATACCACTTGTGAATTAATTGGTCTAGTACATAATTAAATATCATTCTTATCTAATACATTCTGTCTGCCTAAAATCCGTATTTTCGGGTATAGATTTTATGTGCGAGATCCAGAAAGAGTTGTACACGTCTGTATTATACAGGTGTAACAGTAACTTATATACCGTAGTTTCGTGTAAATCTGAATTTCGCTCCAAACATTTAACATTCGTCCTTTTATATCTGATAACCATATACCTAAATATCGTGCTCAGTCGAACTGATAGAATAAGCTTTAGAAATTTAAGTTTAGAATTTTCAAATCAAATCAATTTTTTTTACTTCAGTAAAGGTTTGAATAGTTTCAACTGAAGATCGATCAGTAAATTAATATTTCTACGAAAGCCCAGAAGGCTTACGTTTATATAAGAACTATTCTGACTGGTAGACGATTATGTCACACGCAGTATGATTGGTTATAACTATATTGAACTTCAAATTTCGAATCTCGAATCTCGTGTTTCGAGTTTCATATCTCGAATCTCGAATTTCGAATTTAGATTCTCGAATCCCGAATGAGCCTTCTGGGCTTTCGTATATTTCTCATTTTCGGAATAAAATGAGCTTTTTGACTCATCCGCATTCCGTTACAAAGATTTGGTGCCTCTCTACATCTCATTTACCGAAAAGATTTGAGATTAATGATACAACAGGCACTAATAGGTTTGCTTCACATTTGGATTTACATTTTGACATCAACATTCAATGAGGACTTTTTACTAATTTTTACAACAAAGCGATGACTTCAACTTTCTAATTGTCAACCTTCAATTATTTTGCAGCAACACGTATCTGAACTAATACGTTACTTCATAGATTGTTTGATAATACCACGGTTTCCATGATCAAACTATTCGATTAACAAGGAAAATGCAAAATAAAGATATGTTGATCAGCGGTTATTGTCTTCTTTGAAAAAAACTTTATTGAATACATCATGTCTTTGTAGACAAATACGCATAATAATAACTTTATTGTCAAATAAATCACATTTAAATGATTCGTGACAGAAAACCAAATAAAGAGTAAACAAACAAATAACGACAAAATAAAGTCTATGAGTCTCCTATCCTCAGTTCTGATGACCGTTTTATAAAGGAGGCAAGACTCTGAGTTTGCCGAAAATTTGCAGAAGAGAGTATTTTAATTAAATTGTCTATATCTGTCTCTCAAATAATTACAGCTGTAGGTTTGTCGTAGAGTTTGTGTAACATCTTTCATTAACAAACTTGACTTACCCTGATTGAGTACGAGCGACACGACTAGTATTCTAAACACCTGAGTTTACTATCATTTTGTAGGGAGTTCGTGTCGCTAGGTTTTGTTTGTGTGATGATTTATTCTGTCTTTGTTTTTGTTTGACTTCGTTTTAGTGTTTTAGACCTTTAAATCTGATCGCCACTGTATTTTTTTTAATCATACACCTCGCCATAAGTTAAGCAACACCTACATTTTTTTTTATAATTTCAAAAATATGAATAAAAATTAACTTTGTGTTATTTATGTACTAAAGCCATCATTCGAGCACGGGAAAGTTACTTTAATTATCGCCTCCCAGGACGGCGGCGATATATTTGTATTCACTTTCGTTGCTAACGATGGATAAAGGAGAAAATATTACTAAGTACACTTAGTTACAGTACTTGCACCCGTAAACGCAACACTTTGACTGATTGATAACTGATTGGTGACGTATTTTGGAACGCTGACGGATCGCTGACTGATTAATGATGAATACATCGTCCAAAATTATGAATCCGTCATTACCTTGGTAACCGTCAGCAATCAGTGCGATCAAGAATCCGTCATTTAATTATATGCATAAATCGGTCAGTTTATTGACGGATACGTACATGTACACATTAATAATTTAAAGATAAAACGAATTCTGCGTGATTTGTATATTATATATGCATTTATAATAAAATATATAATAAAATAAACGCAAGTATTCCAAAATAATAGTTAATACAATGTCTCGTTCTTAAAAATAACATAAGTAAACATATTTAAATAAAAAATTATTTTCTTCATATTATATAATGAAGCAAATTTCTTTAAAACGGGACATATTTGCGGGTTGCGCCCTGTAAACCATAAAAAAAACTTCGATTTAAGGCACATCAGTAGCGACGAGGTAAATGTTTTATTTTCGTAACCCTTTATTGATTTTCTTTTTTTTTATTTCCGCGACTCGTGATTTCGGCCTATTTTATTTTCTGCTGCTTGTTACTTATATTTTTTGTCGTATATTAAGCCGACCCGACTCCCCCAATCAGGAAAGGACGTGGCCTCTTTTTGGCATCATTACTAGTTACTAAAATGTATGCCTACGTGTTTTTATTTAGTCTGCAACATTTTTAAATACAATTATAAAACTGTTGTGTATAAACAATTGTTGAACTGTTGAACAAGCATTGTCAATCAAAACAAATTGTTTACAAAACAAAAAGTTCTATTGTAAAATATACAGCGATTCTGGTCACAAGTTTTATTTGACAGGCAATAAAAGAAATTAAAAAGTATAATTAAAATTACGCTGGATTGTTTCCTTTATTTCATGGCGTCAATTTTTTATTGGGGGTGGGGTGGGAGGAAGCCGGAGTACACGGGTTAAAACGGACAAGTCAATACAGTTGGAGTCGGGCACACCCTATCTACAGTCGTTCGAAAATCCGCAACCTGTTTATAGGCATGTAATAACTAACCAATCAGCCACTGAGGCCCTAATAACGCCGGGGAGACTTGTCTGTGAATACTGCAGTTAAGCGTAAAAATGTGTTACAGATAGACACGTGTTATAGTACGAAATTTTTTTAACAAAACGTCATTAATTCCCTAGGTCTATGAAGATCGGTTTGAACATTGTCATTACAGTCATATCGATAAAACAGAACCTATTCAAAACGTACCCTTTAAAAGATTGTCATTCAATTTTAATAACTTATTTCATTGATTGATTGAATAAATGCTTGCTTTTCTTTCAGCGAGGGCATTCAGCTTTTTTCATGACGAGAATAAGTTAAATATCAATTAGATTTGTTTGTTTGTTTAAATATTGTTTAACGCCACTTTCAGCAATTTTTGCAGCTATATCATGGCATCCAGTTTTTATTGGAGCAGGAAGCCTGAGTACCCGGAGAAAACCCCGGTCCTTAATTGATTATAATACAGCCTCTAAGAAAAACACACTATTGGGTCCAAAGTATATGCTGTTAATGTATAATTTGAACAAAATATTAACTTAAAGCTTTGACGCATTACAACATAATTGCAAAGAACATAAAAAATAACCTCTGTAACGTAGGTATAAACATGCTTTAAAATGCATCTCGTAAACAAATTGGCGTCGAACTGATGCTTTGCATCAAAATTTTTCTTATTAACTCCTCAGGAAAATCTTTAAATAACAAAACCAGTTTGTCATACGGTAGTCGAGCACGCCCAAAAGCTTTGTTTTCATTAACAATTTAGTGGTCATCTCCTGGTCTTTTTCGACTTCATCTTTACATGTTTACAATGCCTAGACGGAAATAAAGTGAAGCTGAGAAGTGGCAGATCGTTGGAATGCTTAATAGTGGACAGAGCTTGCGTCAGAACACTTTGGCTTTCACTTTAGTATTGTATCCCGGCTACTGAAACGTCATCGAGATGATGGAACTATCCAGGAACGTCCCAGGTCAGGTCGACCACCAAAAACATCTGAAAGGGAGAAAAGAGCACTCGTTCATGTAGTCAAACGCCAACCGTTTGCCACTGCAAAATATCTTCGTGACGATTGGAATATTGCAACCACAGTCGCCGTTCGAACAGTTAACAGGCACCTAAACAATGCAAGGTTGAGACCTCGTCGTCCCTTGAAACGTCCACTGTCGCCAAGCACGTTTAGAGTGGGCACAATATCGCCGCCATTGTAATATTCGAAGCTGGCGACGAGTACACTTAACCGACGAAAGATTTCTTCTTCGTCCTATTAATGGCGCATGCGCGTTTGGAGACAACGAGGCACTGCTTACAACCATAACAACGTCCTAGGCACAGCGTTTGGCGGTGGTGGTGTTACAGTGTGGGGAGGCTTTTCATACGAATTTGTATGTGGTTGATAGGACAATGACAGGGCAGAAATATCGAGATGACGTCATTAACGCTATTATTGTGCCACATTTTAACAATCATGCAATTGGTTCCATATGTCTGCAATTATACCACTATCTTAGAAATATTTGATAGTAACCAAGCAAACGAGTTGCAGTTTTTATGAATTCATTTAACACTTTATACTACCCGTAATTATTGTCATTCTTTAACACTTTTACAACAGAAATAATTTCAATTTGAGTTATTTCACTATTCATCATAATATTTGTCAATCAATATTCAGGGGATAAAAGACAAAAAGCTTTATTTATATTCGGTACATATAAACAACAAATACAAGCTCTTCAGAACATTTTAAACCGACATACATACATAGCCAACAATAGAGACACAACATAAAACGATTAGGTTACGTTTATACCATTAAACATACATATATCGATTCATATGTTCTTTATTATTATTTCTCATCTTTACACCATACATATGAAAGGATTTCGAAAGTTTGTGCGTCAATTTTACGCTAAAGTTGTTCAAAATTGTGAGACCGAGGATGAGAAAATGAACTATTTGGAACAGTTCACCTACGGTGAAGCAAATTAAGGTGATCACAGGTTTCAGTCATATTGTAGGCGATTTTGCGTTTACAGGCGCAGTGCAACAATTAGAAGAAAGATATGGAAGTCCAGATATTATTGCGAGTGCATTTATAAAGAAAACCCTTGATTGGCCAGCTATTAAAATGATGCGAAGGTTTTAGAGGAATTCGCACTGTTTCTATACTAAATGCCAACCCCCCTTGGAAAAAATTGTTTGCTAGCATTTTTTCATTATTTTATATTTTACCTTGTTATTACGAAAATTCAGTAGAAAAAATGTAGATACAATAACCTGTCCATGTTTTATAGTATGCCTCTGTTGTTAAGTTGTTAAAAATCGTCCTTGACTTTTGCTACGGAAATTTCACATAATAAGTCAGCCATTCTTGTTTCTAAAGGGACCTTACGATGTTTACAAATGTTCGTCTGCTTTCGTGACGTTCAATGGTATTCGGACAAACCGCGAGACTTTTCCCGCCTAAACTGCAGACGACATCACCCGAAGGATTTCGAGTAGACAACAATCGATTGTTCCTAAAGTACAGTTCCGTTCTAATTAAGGTCAAATTTTAGTATGGAAAATCGCCCGTTCAAAATAAAAAAAAACTGCTTTATTTCAAAACGCTGAATATCTCGGTGAAATAATTATTGATTTCAAAAAGTTCCCTTCTTGATCTACAAAAGGAGCATACGCTGAACCATACGCGGTAAGCAGTTTTCATTTGTAGCGCAAAAAACACTCTACACCCTACGTCAACACTTACTATAGTTGAATGTGAAAACACCGCATATAGTATAATTTCACTGAAAATCCTAGAATATGCTAATAACATGAAGAGGTTGATGTGCAAGTTGCCGTTCCACCTACACGATAGATGGCGGAACGTGGTGTTAAGAATGAAAACGAACTAACAGTCGATTGAATTCAGTCATTTTGTCGAGTTTGTACAAGGCGAGGCAAAGAAAGTGAATGACTTCACATATGGCACTAGAGCACTAACCACTAAAATCAGAGATGAGTCTCACAACAGCAAAGATCAAGGTCACAAAAGAAATTTGCGAACAAACAGTGCATTAAATTTAGCAACTGACATTTAACAAACTAAAGCAAACACAGTTCCAAGTTAAGTTGAATGTCCGTATTGTAAGGCGAATTCTCATAAACTAGAACATTGTACTGCTATAATTCAACTAGATCACAAACAGCGATATGAACATTTGAGGAGCCAGGCGTTGTGTTTTGGATGTCTAAAAAGAGGACATATGACTAAGTCGTGTAGAAATAGACTTAGATGTTATATTTGTCACAGGAAACACCCGTCGATATTACATGATGACAAGAAAATTAAAAAACTAGAAAGTGATGGTAAAAATAAGTTGCCCAAAATTGAAGCTTGTAGTGTTTCAGAGGTTGTTAGTACACTAGGGGCTGGTAATTACCCCTCGTGCGCGATGACAATAATTCCTGTGAAAGTCATGATGAAAAACAAAGATATAATTGTAGAAACTTATGCAGTTTTTGACACTGGAAGAAGCGCGTCGTTTTGCACAGAGGAAATCATGCGTGAACTAGGCTTAAGTGGTAAATGCATAGAGTTATCTTTGAATACCATGGGAAATCCGTTCAAGCTGCGTACATATGCACTCAATGGATTACAAGTTTGTGACATGGACTCTAATATCGATCTCCCTACTGTTCACACCAAGACAGAACTTCCAGTTTCATCATCACATATTCCAACAAATGAAGAAATATCTCAGTGGTCTCATCTCCATGGAAATACAATTCCTAATATCAATGGTAAAATTGGAATTATGATCGGTAATTATGTTCCCGACGCATTCACTCCATTTGAGATCGCGACTGGTCCAACAAGTTCACCGCATGCTACATGTACACATAAAAGATTAGGTTGGATAGTGTGGAACCTTGTTCGAAATGATACAAATGAGACACGTATAGTAGTAAATCAAACTCAAATCCAAGCAATTTCCGAATTAGAAGATCGCAATAATCTTATACAAAAATCAATGAATGAAATTTTCCCGAAAAACTGATCAACGGCAAGAAGGAGAATTCAATGGAAGCTACTTCTTGGAACTCGATCGAATTAAAAAATGGTCATTATCACGTAGCTTTTTCGTTTCCAAACCGCGATGTTAAAATGCCGAACAATTTAGCGCAAGGATTTCAAATACTCAAAGGACTGAAATTGAAGTTATCAAAAAATGAACAATTCAAAAATGACATCATATCGAAACAGTATGCGGAAAAGGTTCCAGGAAATAAATTACAACAGAATTATGATAGAGTATGGTATATAACCCACCATGGTGTATACCATCCAAAAAAAGCTAACAAAAATTCGAGTGGTTTTCGACTGTTCAGCCTCGTACATGGGTACATCGTTTAATGGGTTGTTACAACAAGGTCCTAATTTGGCAAACAACTTATAAGGCGTTCTTTTGAGATTCCGCCGAGAGAAAGTTGCGTTGATAGGCGATAAAGAGAGTATGTTTTATCAAGTGAAAGTCCCTCCAAAGGATCGAAATTGTTTGCGCTTTCTGTGGTGGCCAGACGGCGATATAAACCAGAAAACGGAGGAATATCGAATGACAGTTCATAATTTTAGTGCCTCCTTGTCCCGAGTGTCTGTAATTTTGCATTGAGACGAGCAGCTGAAAACTATAGCGGACAGTCGGAAATGCGTGCGGCAGAATTATTAAAAACAACATTCACTGTTCTTTTCTTTTCGGAAAATCTAGAGTTGCTTCTTTTTAAAAATGGTTACATTGCCGAGAATGGAGTTGACAGCGGCAGCTAGAGCAGTCCGTTTAAGTAACGTAATACTACAGGAAATTGGTCTTGAAATTGACAAAGTATTTGTAAGACACATTTGTAATCGAAGTGCACGTTATCAGACATTTTTTTGCGAATCGTATCGCTTTGATTTAGGAAGCTACCGAAAACGAACAGTGGAATTAAGTAAACACTAAGAAACATCCGGCCGATCTTGCTTCGCGCGGCATGTCAGTTACCAAGTTTCACCAACACCATGGATGGATCACAGAACCTGATTTTTTTATGGTTGCCACAATCCGAGTGGCCACATGGAACGATAGATTCCGCGATACCTGAAAATGATTTAGAAATCAAAAGAGTCGTAAATGTTTCAGTAGAATATATGACTAGTGATATCATTGATTCGTTTATTACACACTTTTCAGATTTCAACCGATTGAAAAGCGTCATAGCTTGGATTCTGACAGCCAAAGATAATCTCAGGCAAATTGTATCTGAACAAAAAAAACCCCGGAAACTACATGTATTATGACGAAATAGTTAAAATTAAGGCGCGACATGATTGCTTGAAACTTCGAAACAACAGGTAAAAGCGACAAAATTACCAATTTATAATTATGGTGAGTAAAAATCAAGCATGACTGGATTATTGGATTACATTTCTTACACATTAATGTAAATCAATCAACTTGGATTTAGCATTGGGGTAAGTTGAATTTTATATATTCTGTATACATATTATGTTGATTAATTGTTACAAAAGTAAATTCTCATATTATTGATGTACTTGCGCATTAAATACATTTCTATCGCCATTTCATATAGATACGAATTCGTAACTCTTGTAAACCATCAGTCGGAAGCCTTGATGACATTTTTATTCCAATAAAAGTAAATTATTATACAATAAATGAATTAATAAATAAATAGTCAAAATGTGGGATTGCATAAACTTATTTGATATAAGATATTTTGTTGAGTGCACATACGCGGTATATACGCGCGTCTGTACGGACATGACTTAACATAAGGTATTCGCTGAAAAAGGATAATAAATAAATAAAATACCTTTTAAGGTTCAAACTGATTTGTTTTACCATTTAAAGTTATTTCTTGGTGAAATATAGGTCACAAATAGTGGCAGGCGTACACTTTTTTACTACAGGCGTACATTTATTACGGCAGGCGTATGCAGGCGTATTTAAGTAGGACCGATTTATAATATACAGAAAGATGAATTAGCTCTGATTCATTATGAACAACGTCGGTGTTTTGACGAGGAATGCTAAAGAATAGAAAAGAGTAATGGAGTTAAGCGGTCATCAGTGCTATTCAAATTAGATCCCTTTATCGATGCTTATAGAACACTTCGAGCAGGCGGACGTTTATCAATGTCAGATATTGAGTATGAAACCAAACATCCAATATTACTTCCGAAATTATCGTCGTTGTCTCGTTTCATTATCAGTAACATTCGTAGACAATTTGGACATTTAGGAAAAATGCAATCCTGACAAAAAGCAGAGAGAAATTTAGGATAATAGGAGCAAGTGTTATGATAAAGAGAATTGTTTCAATGTGTGTATTTTGTCGAAAGTATCAGGCTCCAGCAATGCGACAAAAGATGGCCAATTTGCCCGTTGACCGTGTTAATGCCGATATTGCGCGGTTTTCAATGATCGGTATAGACTATTTCGGGCCCTTCGAAATTAAACAAAGAATCGTACTTAAGCGATATGGAATTATATTCACGTGTTTCAACATTCGTGCTGTACACTTGGAGATTGCTCACACATTAAATACTGACTCTTGTATAAACGCTATACGGAGATTTATATCACGTCGAGGTGTCGAGGTGTTCCGAAGCTTATTAGTTCCGATAACGGTACGAATCTAGTGGGAGCTGAACGGGAATTGCAAGAAGAAATTCAGGAATTCAACGAGGACAACTAAACAATTTCATGTTAGACAGAAACATCGATTGAGAGTTTAATCCTCCTGCTGGTTCAAATTTTGGAGGAGTTTGGGAGCGTTTAATTCGCTCTGTAAGAAAAGTTTTATATTCAGTAATGAGCGTACAAAATGTTAAGCTCGGTGATGAAAGTCTAAAAACATTATTCTGTGAAGCTATTATTAACAATCGTCCAATTACAGAGTTGCCAGACAATGCTGCTGACTGGAAAGTTCTTACTCCAAATGATCTTTTGTTGCATCGATCTGGCGAACGTGCCCCTCCAGGAATATTTAGCAAACCAGACTGTTATGCGAAACGTCGTCGCGTCATGTACAGTATTTAGCTGATCTGTTTTGGGGAAGGTGGTCAAAAGAGTATCTTATACTGTTGCCCCAAAGAATGAAATGGACTAAGCAAGAACGTAACATTCACAAAGGTGATATAGTGTTGCTCGTAGAAAACACACCGAGAAATGCATGGTCAATGGGAAGGTAATAGAAGTTGTTCCCGATAAATCTGGACTTGTGCGAATAGCGAAAGTGAAAACTCAATCGAATGTGCTAAAGAGATCTGTTGGAAAGCTGTGCTTGATTCTAGAAGCTGACATTGATAATTGATTTTTTGACCGAGTCAAATTATTTTGAACTTAACTTAAAGTTATATAAAGTTGAAAAGTGTAGTTTATTTCTATGAATTTGCATCTTGGTCTTTTTTATACATAGGATAATTGTAACCTGAAAGATCACAATTAAGGGGCTGGAATGTTACGACCATAATGAGCACTACATTTAAATGAACACTTCTAATATGCGATTTTCTACATAATGAACTAGAAAAAGATATAAACACCGGGCATATTGATCGGTCTCATCGTCTGGGAGTGAAAAAACCTGGTGTAAATAGACCAATATCAGTAAAATTTGTAAACTATCGAGTAAAGGAACATATATACTATAATCGCTTGTTTCTAAGAATGGGATTCTATATCAACGAATCCCTCTCTTAATGTCGTTCCAAGTTGTTTTATAATGCAAGACAGCTTAAGAAGCAACATATTATAAAAGACCCTTTGACCCAGGACGGTAACATATTTATTAAAATGACGAACGGCAAAGTATCAGCTTGTACTAGAGAGAATCAGCTGCCTGTCTCCATTGCTCTGCCTAAAATGTCATCGATACCAAACGCCGAATTTAGAAACGTTCCGGATGAAAAGCTGATATCAACAGTAATACAGTCCTTAGTGATAGTATTGAACTATTACCATCGTCGCAAGCATCATCTATTTAATAACATTGACACGTGTTTACTTTTTATCATTTTCCAAGTGTACTGGACTTAAAATTGTACTATATCGTTTTGTATGCTCACAATGCTAACTTATTATTAGGGTACCAGCTCAATTACTATTCCGGGTTTTCCCCTTACTATCGTGTTTTGTTTTAATTTCAGTATCTCTTCGTTTGTTACCGTTCGTTGTTCATATTCTTTTTCATAATCTATATATGTCTCTATTATTTCGATGTACAATTATTAATTTTAGTCATATTAATGCGTTATCCCAATTTAATAGCGTGATAGATCAGACCAAAACTAGGTGAATACTTATTTATATCCTGTACCTTTTAAAGATGGCGACCTCCAGCATGATGATGTTTATCTTTAATACAAATGACTGAGTTATGTATATTATATTGTTTAATTAATACATGGAGGTTATCCTGCTTGGGAATCATGCACAGAAGGACCTTTTTAAAAGTAAGTGTTATTATTTATTCTGTATTCCCGTTAAAAAACTTACACTATGGTATTGTTGTCCTAACATACACCTTTCTGATAGGAAACGTTGAGTCCAACCCAGGCCCTAGATTACCTTATAGTAAAACTAGACAAGATATATGTACTGGTAAATTGAAAATTGTACATATGAATGTATGTAGTTTACTACATGTACCTAAACTTGACCTGATTGACATAGAACTTTCTGATAATGATATCATACTCTTCTCAGTAACTCATCTCATTCAGGAGGATAAAAATGATGACCTTATTTTGAATGGTTTTCAACATTCTATTCGTCATGATAGAAATCG
This sequence comes from Limnoperna fortunei, assembly GCA_944474755.1. Classification (NCBI taxonomy): domain Eukaryota; kingdom Metazoa; phylum Mollusca; class Bivalvia; order Mytilida; family Modiolidae; genus Limnoperna; species Limnoperna fortunei. Next base: position 56,265,534 of record OX104122.1, on the reverse strand, counting down.
ATATGGTGGTGGTGTAGCCATATATGTCCGTAACAAAATCTATGCATGTGAGAAACCAGAGTTTTATACAGACCTCCTCAGTCTGATGCAATACTGGAATAAATTTGAGTCAAATATTCAACCAGTATTGGACTTAAATATTCCTATATTTCTAGGCGGGGACTTTAATACTGATTTAAATAATCCAAATAGTAAGCATTTAAGTAATCTTTTCTCACGCCTTAATTTAGTAAATATTGTAAAGGAACCTACACGAATTACTGAATACTCCGCTACATGTATAGATCTCTTTATAACTAACAGACTAACAAAACTAATAAGTGATGTTGATGTCTCCACTTACTTTTGTAGTGACCACTGTCCAGTTATTGTAGATATCATTGTAAAAGTTAACAAACAACTGTGTTTTAAAAGGGTAATTAAAATATATGATAAAGCCAATTATACTACTATTATCAATGAAATGCAGAGTAAGGATTGGAATGTTCTATTCAAAGGGAACCCTGTGAATGAGACTTATTCCAATTTTCTCAGTATTTTAAATGATAATTGTGAAAAAAAATATCCCATCAAAAACTATCACTGTAAGACCCAATGATAAGCCATTCATGAATTCTAATATAAGAAAAGAGATACGAAAGAGGGATAGAGCTCACTATAGAGCAAAAAAAGTAATAAAATGGAACACTGGGAAAAGTATAGAAAACTGCGAAATAATGTAATCAAATTAGTTAGAGAGGAGAAATTATGTTATAGAGAGAAATTGACTTCACAATTGACTGATAAGACTATCCCCCAGGAAAATGGTGGAGGATAGCTAAGTAAGTTTTTTAATTTAACAAGTGTGAAAAAGTGTCCCAACCCCTGAAGCATGAAGGTAAAATCATTGTTCATCCTTCTGAGAAGTGTGAAATCTTCCCTATATTTGGAAACGCTCACTTGTAACACCAGTTTACAAAAATAAGGGTTCAAAATCGGATTTCTCAAATTTCCGACAAATATCTCGTACTTGTGTTTGTGTAAAGTAATGGAAAAAATTATAGTTAAACATTTACATAACTATATGCTTGAACATTGCCTTATTACAGAACATCAGTCAGGGTTTCAACCCAAGGACTCAACTATTAATCAACTTCTTAAGATATATCACACTATAATTAGATTAGTATTCTGTGATGTTTCAAAAGCAGTAGACAGAGTATGGCATAAAGGGCTACTACCTAAGTTAAATAAAATGAGGATCTCAGGAAAATTGCTACATTGGATATCTGACTATGTACAGAATAGAAAACAAAAAGTAGTCCTTGGTGGTTTTAATTCAGGGTGGGAAGAGGTTGATGCAGGTGTCCCCCAGGGATCAGTACTTGGTCCTTTTCTGTTCCTAATATATATAAACGATATTACTGAGCATATTGCTTGTGGAATAAAACTTGTTGCTGATGATACATCACTGTTCGTAATGGTGGATAATTATAACTATATAGAAGCAGCAAATAAATAAAATTCGAACAGCTTCTATACATGATTGGTCTAAGAAATGGGCTTTAAAATTTAATCCTGATAAAACACAATCACTTCTTTTAAGAAGGAAGAAAGTTAAACATTCTCCAATCTACTTTGGTAATCCAGACAATATTGTAAAAGATGTAACCTCCCATTGTCATTTAGGTCTTGAATTCCAAAGTGATTGTAAATGGAATAGTCATATACATAAAATATATAACAAAGCATGTGAGCGTTTAAATATACATAGAATGCTTCAATACCAAGTGAACAGAAAAGTACTAATAACTATTTATATGTCATTTATTCGACCAATTTTAGAATATGCTGATGTTGTATGGGATAACTGTACAACTTATGAAGCTAATCTAATTGAGGCAGGCAGAATTGTCACCGGTTTAAGAATACTCGTCTAAAACTAAACTTTATGAAGAACTTGGATGGGAGCCTCCTTAAAAGAGAAGGGAAAAATATAACCTTATATTATTATATAAGATGTACAACCATTTACAGTCAATATTCATAACTATAATCTGAGAAATGCTATTTCAGAGAATAATTTTAGAATTCTTTTTTGTAATTCTGTATCTTATTATAAGAGTTTTAGTCCCAACACTTTTAATTTTTGGAATAATCTTCCAGAGTCAACTAAAACAAGTCCCTCCATTGAAATATTTAAGAAAAAGATTAAAATCTGATGTACTGGCTTGTCCTGAATATTTCAATGAAGGAAATAGAAAAGAAAATATAATACTCTGTCAGATGCGACATGATGCCAGTAATCTGAATAAACACTTACTATATCATCATTAATCTGATAGTTCTGCCTGTCCTTGTTGTAACCATCCAATTGAAGATCCCAGCCATTTTTTCATGTATTGCTCCTCTTATAGTATTCAGAAACAAAATCTTCTGAATACATTTGCAACTTTAAATTGACTTTAACATTCAAAATATTTTAATATGGCAGTCCAATTTGTAATAATGAACAAAGTAAAACTTTGGTCCTGTCTGTGCATGATTTCATGAAGGGAAGTAAAATTAATTAATTAATTAATTAATTAATTAATTAATTAATAGTGATACATGTATATAAATGAATATTAATTAATATTATTAATGCAGTTATCATTCGAGAGCACTAATGATAAATGTGTTATTTCTCTATTTTGTTTGTATATATGTTTGTTCTGTGTATTTATTTATTATTACTAGTTATCTATCATCTATATTTCCTTGCGTTTTTTTCTCTCATGTACTCGAAAAGCCACAGATCTCACATTACATATCCTTGCTTGGAATCTATTTACATTTGGTTATGATATATACATGTAAATCATCAGATAATTCGTCTTTATTTTTCTTATTAATAATTACATATAAACATTATAATAACTGAGATTTTTGGCTTACAATAGAATTTGAGTTGTCTTTCCTTGACTTAATAATGACATGTCTCTGCCATTGTTTGATAATACCATGGAAAGGATATATATAGGCCTGGTCCTGCTATCCAATCCAATTCATGTATTTCATGAATAAATATGTTTAAATCAAATGAACATATATCGTTGATTTTATATTTGTTTTAATTCGTTTCTTTCCCCCTGTTCGTTGTATCCCTCAGTTTAAAAGTCATACGAAAAGAAGAATAGGAATACCATGGTTAATTGATACGGTATGCATATACATTTTGGTTGGTTTTGTAACACATGTATCCGTGTTTTGATAGGATAACTTATACACATACATTTACATTACATAAACACACATATACATTTTTACTGTTGATGTCGTGTATTTTTATTTACCGTTTATGATATTTCCATATGATACTTACCGCATTAAACTTGTCGTTTGATTTACGTTCAAAACATAATTTATGCAGTAATAGTTTTTTCCTTAATATATACAAAACTCTAGTATTTAGAATATTGCTTAAATGTTTTAAGGCAATATATTTATGTCAGTGTATTTCTGTATTTCGTAGTCAATCCTTTCATATGTATGGTGTAAAAATGAGAAATAATAATAAATAACATGTATCTTAGATGGTATAAACGTGACCTAATCGTTACAATGTTAAAACATAATACATACAATTACAAACAGCGCAGGTAGCTAAACAAGCATAAAGCTAGTGAGTAAAATTCGGCAGGTTAAGATAATTTATATAGAAAACATAAAAGCATAAAGACATAAAAGCAGGCAATTATCTTGAGAGTAAAATACAAACAGGTTAAGACAAATTATATTAAAAAAACATAAAAATTATACAGGCATCCATTTATGACTAAAACAACTTTCATTTGAATTAAATATGTATTATATTAGATACTATGGATACTATTAAGTGGTAAAATATTAAATTCAACATCTAAATTGTCTATATCTACACAAGTGTTTATTTATTGTTTTGTTTTAAATCGTACAAATGTTATATGGTCAATTTTACTTAGAATTAACAAATTTGTTAAAATTTTTCACTTTCCTGTGGTTATAATTCCATTGAGTTTATGACCAATTAAGTTAATTCTCCCATTGTCAGTTGAGTTTCTATCTAAAACGTACATAACACATTGTAGAAGTCAAGTTTATGATAGTCATACAGTACAATGACTAATGTATAATTGTAGTTATAATCCAAAATATTCAATAAATAATCATCAGGGAAAAAGGAATCGCAGATAACTAGGGGTAATCAGGCGGTGATTAAATACAATAGGTGATAACAACAAAACAGACATACAACACAAAACCAAACTTTGAGAAACATGAATTACTACTAACTTCTGGTGGGGAGTCCAGGTGTGCTGGAAGGTTAAGCAACGCCTGCTGTATAACTCTGGTTAAAACACGTGAATTTGTCATATCATATTAATTTCATCACTTTTGGAATGAAATCACCAATCATTGCACATAAAGTACATTTGTTACGCAATGATAACAGTCTTTTTTTATCTCATCAAATGCTAAAGGGGAATTATATTTTGATCCCCCAGCTCATTTTAAAGAAATCGGTCGATCACATATAAACTGAACAAATGAGGATTATAACTAAATACCAAACATCCAGAAAACTGTCAACAAGACAATCCACTACATCAATGATCCTGATTTGGTACAGTCATTTCAAACTAATGATGGGTTAAACCAGGTTTTATGGCATGCCAAATCTCCCGCTTCCATCATTGTAGTGTGTGATTAGGGTGTTGACTACTCTGCAATAGATGTATCAAATGACCATACCAACAAAATTCATAAGTTGGGACACTTTCTGTAACAATATTTTTACACCAGATAGAATAATTGTTAACAAATAAAACATGAGTTTTAATAAAATGCACACAAGTTATGTTTAGATCAAGTATCGACACTTAAAAACTATTTTGCATATCGTAGAAAATAAGAGTATTAACATGTATATGTATTTATTGGATGATATGACGCTATCAAATGCAAATACAACCATAACATGAATGAACAATTAATGTAGGATTACAACGAGTTTGTCATATATCATTTATTATTGACATTTTGGAAGCACGAAAGCATTTTATTATTCAACAATATGAAATTGGAAACAATCGCTTGTGCAGGACACGTGTTTAAGATATGAGTCATTAACCATTTTAAAGGTTTATTTGACCGAATGGTTAAGGTAGATCGTCAGCTAATACTAATCACAACACTTACGGTTCGACTTTGAACAGAATCTCCTGCAGGTTTGCTACAGGGTTTTCATCGTTACCCTGGTTTCCCCCTTTATAATGTAGATGCGATGACATTAAAATAACCGAATTCCATAAAACAAAAGATAAAGAAAAGTAAAGCGAACACACATACACACACACACACTCAAAACTTGTTTTTCACAACTACACATTTAAAGATTTCTTATTGATTGACAAGGTCGAAATTTTCTGTCTGACAATTCAGGAATAGCCGAAGGCACACAATTTAGTCATGTTTTAACAGACTGGTCTGCCTTGATGACGCCACGATGTAGCGGGCAAGGGGTTTCGGTATACCTAATCAACCCTAGTATGAATTCGAGTTTCTCAAACGTAAAGATGATGCAGAAAAAGGGGCTATGAAATGGATTTTTATTGAACCCTAAAATTCAACCAACTCTTGAAATAATATGATCTAGTCAAGGTGGGCAATGATATTTCAATTCAATGATTGCTTTCTATAATTTTATTATTATCTCATTAGTTCAATTATAGTTTAACATTAACAATTCATACAAAAAGTCAACTAATTTAACATTTATAGAGTTTGAACATTTAGGCAAGAATCTAAGTTACAAAAATTTAAGACCTCTTACCTCAAGAGGTGAACAAGGGGTAGCATTACCCAACAGTAAATATTTTAGATATCATTTGTAAATAAAAATACAATGGTGGCTGTGTCCTGCTATATAATTACACAAATTTCAAAGATTTATGTGTTTAAGAATTTCAGAAAAGATCAGATTCCTCATCTGATATATTTTAATTACAGTAAACTGAACCTCTTCAGTTTAAAATAAAATATTTTATTAATTTGACACTGTTAGTAACCTCTACTAATCAGAGTCAAAGAAACAGTTATTGGAGGTCAATAAATTCCATAAAACAAAAGATAAAGAAAAGTAAAGCGAACACACATACACACACACTCAAAACTTGTTTTTCACAACTACACATTAAAGATTTCTTATTGATTGACAAGGTCGACATTTTCTGTCGGACAATTCAGGAATAGCCGAAGGCACACAATTTAGTCATGTTTTAACAGACTGGTCTGCCTTGATGACGCCACGATTTCATATAAGTCATGAATTAGTTATTCTGATTTATTCTAGCTTCGTACAATAGACAGTTTCATTGTAACAGTTATTCTTTTTGTGCTAATTTACTTGTGCTGCTTTTGGCATTAAATTAGGCCGAATTTTACTGCCGTTATAATCCGAAGTTAGTTTTGTGATTTGTCGGATTAACGGCAGAATTCAGTCCTATTGCTCGTAATGTAGCAAATATAAAATTGTAACTTCGGTCTTTTTATACAAAATGCAAACATAATATTCATCTTCTTTACGTTATTAATGCTTTAGACATTGCAAAACTAACGGGAAACTATCTTTATTGAAAAAATTTCTTTTTTCGTCTTTCAAGATGCAGGTGGAAAATGCTATGCTTATCAGTTTTCCGTATATTGACAATGTGACCTAATTTTATTATAAACGTGCTAATTTGCATTCTACAACAGCCATTCCGTAGTAAGAATCCAGTAATTTACATATGTATTACCCAAGATGCAACACGCAATTCATTTTCTGGTTTCTCAATGTTTTTCATGTAGTAAACGTAATTAAAAATAGACACGAAACCGATAAAAAAGATGGTGACACTGTCGAAAGATATTAATATCGATCACGTCTGATTGTATATGAAACTTCTTTTGGACATCAAAGTGTCGGGAATGATTCACTCCCGCTCTGCGACATTACGACTAATGGGACTAAATGTGTACCCTCGCCAAAACAAAAGGCGAGGGTACGATTATTCATTCTAGCATTAAATTAAAAATTAAAAAACCTATACGGTAGTAGCTCAATACAGCTGCAAATTTCCAGTCGAGAATACCTTATGTAGGTTCAAACGGGGCAGAGCTAGATGCTTTATGTATGTGGAAGTGGTACACGATATTTGACTGAAAAATCGTATATTTGATTTACAGTGGCAGCCCTGATATACAGACAAATTTTAGACCAACAGTTTGATTTTTATTATACTAGATACCCATAATTCGTTTTATTATTTCGTCATCAGGCCTTCGTATCGTTACCTGCATGTTGCTATGGGCTGTTAATTAGCGCTTTCAAAAGCTAATTTATTGGTCCCAACCCAATATTATATAATTTTCAAGTGTATGTTCGTTGTCAATGACTACATGTACTGGTGCAGATTTATTGTTTGTTGTAACATAATGCGACACTTTCTTTTGATCTTCTTATTGATGTATCGTATACAATATGAACGTTCTGTCAAATCATAGTTTAACATGAGACTTTCATGTAAAACATCGGTTTAGGTCATCAAATATAAATTACAATTCAAATGCATTGATGTAGGATACTCTTAACTATGGCATAATCAACTATTATTAAAGTTATTCATAATCAACAAATATATTTTGTAAAAAATAGGTTTGAAATCAACCACAGTACGACACAGTCAGGGCCACCAAATGCGATCATCAAATATGAATAATCAAATTTTGTTTATTAGAATAAAATTTTATCTTGATGCTAGCAGATGAACAAAAAATGGTGATGGTCTGAAACACAACAATAATGTCAAACCCAATTCAAATTATATTGATTTAATTATGTTACAAAATATATATAATACTCAACTTGTTGTCGCCAATGTTTATAGTGGAACATTGCCTGCTGGACGTTTTGCAATTTAATCAACCGATAAAGCGGAAGAAAAAGCAGCAAAAGTAATTCTTGGTTTTATATTGGAACTAAATCAACAATATCTCACTATCCATATGAAATCACAATAAACTACAACTCTTACCTTGTATATATCATGACTTAAAACTCATACTCATTTATAGGAATCTACAAGTAACCCCGAAATCGGTGCTTTATTGTCCTGCGCGATCTTTAATGCAATTTGCTTGTATATTCGTTAAAAGCTCAGGTGTCGTCTTCCTTTCATATCTTCGCATAGAAGAAACATCCACACGTGCTGCTAATCTACATTTATTGCTATAAAGATTAGACCCTACTGTAAGCGTTCACAGTGCTCGACCCACAGAGCTGCCACAGCGTCCCCAAATGGCGGATAAGGGATGCACTATCGTTGGGGATTTTGTCCTTTCTGTAGATGTCGATAAGATAAGCTTGTTGTAGATGTTAAAAAAGGCTTAATTTTCCGCCGCTACCCATACATCATACTTTTCTATTGGCATTCAAAATTTTGTCCTTTGGTCTATATTTCACAATTGATTTGGGAACTTGAGCTCGTCCTGGATATAGCTGAAATACTACTCGCCGGACGCAAACATACAATCAATCAATTTCTGTAAAGAATCACGAAATTGATGTTCATTTTCTTCTTTTTACCCGAATTAATTTGTTAATTCATTATATTTAAAAAACAAAGACAACATGTTTTAAATCAAGTATTCTGCATTTATTTTTCAAGCACCAGGCACATAGTTCAGAAATGTATATATCTTTTGATGTGTTCGAAAAAAATGAACAAGGAAGACTTTTATTTCTGCAATTATTTTCTGTAGCCAACAAATTTATCATATAGACTGAAGAACTTAGTATGGAAGTCAACGAATACCTTTTTGAAAAAGGCAGATCGCAACTTAATTTATGCCTGCCAAATTAATTAGATACTGTGCCAATTACATAGACCGCAATGAAAATTTACTCAGTTTTGAAGTTGCAGCTTTGTAGACATTTAAATACGGCATCTACATGCATCAATTTATAGGATACAAAATGCAATTGGTACGATAACTGTTGAATTGTTTTGAAAAATAAGCCTGAGCAAAAATTACTTTTAATGCGTTTTTACAACTTTTGAAGATTAATGTGCTAAAAGGAAAACCCAATAGTATAATCTTCTACTCAATACTACCGTATTTATCCACATACCAGAAAAATACACTTGTGATTTAAAACAAATCTACAGCTTATCTTTTCGCCTCTTCATATAACTCATAGCAATATTAAAAAACATACAACATTGACTACGAGTCATGTATCAATTTTAAATTGTTTCGGACTATTTTGCTGGGTGGTATTTTGACTCGGAACTGTATAACAAGACCCACTACCCAAAATGAACAACGGAACAGGTAAGTCATTAGAGTAATAATGTTACACTGTTATTTATTGTTCATATAAAATAAATATATTTATTAATACTTTAGGAATAAAAAAATCTACGATACAATACTCAACTGTAGCAAAACTAAATTAAAAAATCGCTGTATTCCTATCAGGTTAAATATTCATGAATGACATAATGACAGCGTACTGCAAAATGGACAGTTTAATGATAAGAACTTTATCACACTTCAGCTTCTACAAATATTAAATTGGGCAGGAGAAAAAAGACAAAATCAGCATATTCAGAATGGCATGTCAGCTTAATTATTTCACAAGAGATCTATTTTTCCTTTGATAAGATTTATTAGGTTTTATACGAGTGAACAATCCCTGTACCTATTTCAAAATGCTGTAAAATAAATCAAGATTATACAGTGTCTACGCTACAAATAATACCAGATTCAATTGTATAATTCATTAAAGAAATTATTTACAAAAATAATTGATTATTTATAAGCTATTGACAATTGAAGGTTACCCTCAATCAGTCAAAGAAATGTCGACCAGTAGACATATTGCATTGAGAAAAAATATTCAATATACATGATGTACTTGTTTATACTGTTTTGTACTATTTTCGCGTTTTTTGTATGTTTAATGTTGCATGTTTTAATTACTATTGTGTTTCGGAACTTTTTTGTTGACCATTGATTTGTAAATTTGTCATTAAATTGTGCATTTAAACTTTATCTATGTATGTTCTCAGTTATTTATGATATTTGAGACCAATTAAATGTTAATAAAATAGAACTGTATACTAGGAGGAAAGAAAAAATAGATAGTGTTGGGAGCAAGCCTTTATTTTTGTAGTCAATATATATTAAAGTGTACACCTGACAATAGTAGAACTATGCCAAATGAATGCAAAATAGCAACAACCCATAACGTTTTCTGACTTTGTAATCTACTTTTAATTAGGAAAAATTTTAAAAAAACTACTCTGCCTTTCGTCGACTTATTCCATATCCCTACTTGATGTCTTAAGTGTTTTGTATTTTCTACCTGATATGGTTCAAATATTGAACGTTTAAAACTGAAATTATGTACGTTTAGCACAGGTAAATAATAATAAATGCCCTGTGAATTTACATTGGCAAATAGTACGGACATAAAATTTTGTTGAAAGTACGTAAAGTCAATAGAGACGTAAGAGAAGTAAAGAGAACTACTAAAACTTTATCGCACGGTGGTAATTCTTACAAACTACGTCTCAGATGGTGGCTGAATGGTAAGGTAGTTAGTTAGTCACGTTTTGTATTGACCTTTGTTCGTTTTTTTAACCTATATTTAGTATAAATGCTAATATGACGTCATTCAAACGCTTTGGAAAAATACCTCTTTTTAAATATTCAGTAAAATATGGCTGTTCCAGCCATTTAAAAAATCACCCCCCCCCCCCCCTCGTGCGCTGATGATTTGTCTTGCCTGTTTTAGTATTCCATATTGTAAAATAACGCAAACGAGTTTTCAGTATCTAAATGAAAACACAACCGAATTTCAAAATGTTGATTAACTGTGGAATATTATTGTTGATTTAAATTTGCCCTTTTTCTTTATCTACAACAGGAGCAAAAGTTCGACCAAATGCGGTAAGCAATTTTCATTTGTTACGCAAACACAGCCAGCTGTGACTGATGTAACTAAGCATTCAGTTTTTTCGTTCTTTGTTCTGATTGTTAAATTATATTGTTAATGTTAATAAATATGTTTGTTTATAATATATATATTCTTCCTTTTTTATACCAAGTTTTACATAAGAAACACAATAATTTTGAAACAAGGGGGGATCTCGGGAATTGGAACAAACAAAATAAACCTTAAGGCATGAAATATAAAATTTTTATATTTTCATATCAGAATCGAAATAATTCATGGCTGCCCAAATTGTATGCATTATTTAAATATGGGCAGGCATTTTACATTTATTCATGAAACGCTTGCGGCAAAAAATTAATGAATATAATGCCTACCCATATTTAAAAAATAAAAAAAAATTGGGAAAGTCGTGAATTATTTCTTAAATATAATATTCTGCATATGGGATACAGAATGCAGATAAGAATTTAAAACAGCATATGACGTCGTAATCAAGAGTGACTATGACGTAAAGTAGTTAGAGCAGTTTTTGTGTGATAATTTACCAAGTAAAACGTTGCGTAAAATCTGTATATGTTGGTATTAAATTTGTTCTTTAAAATCTTTTTTGATGGAGTCATATAAAATGAACATTGCGGCTTCTAGTATAATTCGTTACTTTTACATGTAGCAATCACATTGGTTGCTATTGGTTGTCTTGGGATTGTTATAAGGTGTTATATCTAAAGACCCATATAATATTCTACATAACATAAAGGTACATGAGACCACACATCAACACTTTATTCTTAACACTAGCAGCCTTATTGATGCTTTGTACATGAAAGGGTTCCATTGGCTCGATCTACAAAGCTATTATGGGGCGGACAAGTGACACCGTCTTGCTCTGGGCTTTTTGGTTTGTAATATGGAAAACCTTACATCAGACCATGGTGCGCGATGCACGTAAAGCAACCAATCAATTTAGTCTGTCTAATTGTTGCATTTGTTCTGAGTTGAACATTTTAAATTGTCATTCCTCGGTCTAACATACAGGGTATCGTGATTATGATAAAGATTTCTCTATGCTGCCGAGCTCTGGTATGAAAAAGTATGATCAGTAGTTTAATACATTTTTTTCCAATCTGTTTATCTATGTGTGTTTTACGACCTAAAAGAATGCAGTACTCGACTTGAAGGAGATAATAATCTTAAGTGTGGAACTGTTTATTTTGACGCTGATTTATTACGCAAATGACAACTAAATACTATAACTTCACTAGGAAACAAAAATAATGCATGGCTAGTTTTGTACTGAATTACCTAATGGTCCGGTCTTCGTCTTGACTAAAAAGTCGATTAGTCGTAAGAAGATTTTAATTAAATCTTAACCAAGTTTTGATATTGTCTAAATCAGTCTCGACCTGTTTGAAAAGTAAAAATGCTTCTCAGTTTAGTAAGTCTCAAAGTTTCATGTCCTTTCGGATGGTGGTATAAAAACATTGCGGCTCTATACCATAGGCGGAGTATAAGCATTGCGCTACTAGACAGGTATCCGCAGTGGTATATAGTAATAAGAGAAGATCATCTGGGACATTGTACACCTGAAATGTTGTTATATCTTGCGATTAAAAGAATTGAGTACTCGGCTTGGAGATAATACTCTTAAGTGTGGGACTGTTTATTTTTATGTTGATTTATTATGACAACTAAATACTTTAACTTCACTACGATTGTTCATATGGATCACGTGACTTTTTACACCCACCCATGTAACCGTATGCGCGCTATTACTTGTTAAAAATTGTATTTCAATATTTGTACAGTTCCTTACAGACAGACTTTTTTAAACATACATAGCTTTCATGAAGTTTGTCTTCCTTAACTTTCTTAAATCAACAAACGAATCTTTTATCTTTCTGAACCCAATAATGACAAATTAGTTTGTGGCAATATTTATATACATTGCGCCAACAAGTCAACTGTATGTGTATAGCTTCTATAACCGTGTTGATAATTTTAATATTTACAAAATAAAGTGTAATGTTTTTGTACATGTTTATTATTAACTTGTAAATCACAGTAAACAGTATGCTTCGCTGAGTTTGTCTTACATTTACATCAGGTGCTCCTGGATACGACGGACAATTGCAACCAGGATATGAGCTACAAGCTGTATGTTTAACTCAGCCAGAACCAGGTATTATTTTTTCTATTTAGCAATAACGTTAGCAAAACAAATAATTAACAGGAAAAGATTACTAAGAGGCGTGAAACATAAAACATATCTTAGAATACGATAGGTATATATATATATATATATATATATATATATATATATATATATTTAATACGTTTTACTATAAAGTCCTATTTACCACGACGTTTTGGTGTGTATATCATCAAAAAACTGTCTTTTCATTCTAGTTCTATCTTAAAATCAATTTTATTTGCGCATAATTCTATTGTAGGCTTCCAGTGGCTTCCATTAACCAGCGCTGAAAGATGTCCACCTGGGCTAGAATATTTGACACAAATAGATGAAATATTGATCAAGCAACATCTAAAAATAAAGCCAAGTATCTAACTAAATGATTCTCACATGATAATGAATTTATCTGTTAACTCAACCTCGCATATCTAACTGCATGATCTATGAATTTATATATCAATTGAATCAATGTTCTTTCTTTTTACGATTTAGTATTTCTTTGTGTTTATATATCAGTATTAATTAGTAAAGATATGTTTAAATCTTAATTGAAATCAACTACTAATACATTCATTTAATATAATTTTATTAAATAATAATTGATAGTAACAAAGCTTTTTTGTAGTAAGTTGTTCAGGGGGATTATTCGAATTTAGCAACATATTTATGTTCATGAACAACCAAGGACAACCAATGAGTTTCGCTGTTGAAGGTAAATCGATTTTCATGGTTTTCATATGCCTATGATAATGTTAATATCCAAATAATAAGTAATAATTTACTGAAAAGCAAATTACTAAATTATCAAATCGTCACGAAAAAGACAAATGAATAGAAAAGATCGACCCCTTCCCTTGTTTTACCCTAAGAACAAAACATACATTTAGAAACGCGTTACACCATAACAGAGTAAAAGATCACATGTATAATACCAAACATACACAAGCGACTGTATTTATTGTAAATACTAAATGGTACTTCAATATTTAAGCTATCGTCTATAACAGATGACCTATTACTTTACGTTTCCTAATCCATCAGCGCTGTTCGTATTCAGACGGAACACGAACAATACAATCACCTAACCAAGACAAGGACTGATGTTGGATAGCAGGACTAACCTACCATTTTAGGATCAGTTGGAGTGACAAAATTCAAGATCAATATGTTAGGACTTGTTTACGTTATTTATTTATATTGACACTCAGTGACTAATACCATTCGTTGGTTAGTATATGTCTATAGTTTTAATAAGAAACACCCTCATTTGTATCGTTGCATAATCTTCTAGACTTGTCTATTATTTTTTGATTATGCTGTATCGTCATGTTTGTCGATCCGCTACTAAATAAGTGTACTGGTTTGGTAACTTTCTTTATACCCTTTATACAATATTTTGAACTGCCTGTATTGTGTATTTACACGATCCTAGTGGACTTATATTATTCCATCTCCCAACGAAGAATACTATTATTCCATCTCCCAATAAAGAATCTTAAACATTTAGAGTTAAACGCCACTGATGAGTCTTGAACAGACGTAACACGCGTCTAGTGTAATGAATTTGTCACCTTGGTAATTTTGATTACATCTTGTTGGAATATTTGAGCAAAGCCACGTAACAGCACGGCACGTCCGCGGGTGGCGGGCTAGGAAAAGTTTTGGGTTTAGTTGGAGTGAGAAAGTTTAAGATCAATATGTTATTAGATTGTTTACGTAATTTATTTATATTGACACTCAATGACTCCATTTGTTGGTCAGTCTGTGTCTAGATTTTTGACTAGAAACACCTTCATTTGTATCGTTGCATAATATTCTAGACTTGTATATTACTTTTTTGTTTGTGTTGTATCGTCATGTTTGTCGATCCGATACTTAATAAGTTTACTAGTTTGTAATCTCTTTAGACTTTTTATATAAATATTTTGAACTACCTGTATTGTGTATTTACACGATCCCCGTGGACTTGTATTATTCCATCTCCAAATGAAAAAATACTTTAAGCATTTAGAGTTAAACGCCACTGATGAGTCTTAAGTAGACGAAACGCGCGTCTGGCGTAATGAATTTGTCACCATTATAATTTTGATAACATCTTGTTAGAATATTTAAGCAAAGCCATGTAACAGCAAAGCACGTCCGCGGGTGGCGGACTGGGAAAAGTTTTGGGTTCAGTAGGAGTGAGAAAGTTTAAGATCAATATGTTATGACTTGTTTACGTTATTTATATTGACACTCAATGAAAGGCCATTTTTTGGTCAGTCTGTGTCTAGATTTTTGACGAGAAACACCGTCATTTGTATCGTTGCATAATTTTCTAGACTTGTATATTATTTTTTGTTTGTGTTGTATCGTCATGGTTGTCGATCCGATACTGATATAAATCATCTCAGCTAGTGAACGTCTTTGTATTTTTAGATGCTGATTACTGGGATGTATATGACACAGGCAGGAGTTTTGTGTTTCATGTATTGGATGATAATGAGCAGGTCAGAAAAAAACCCAGAATTATCCTCAAACGGAGACGCGCGTTATGCGTTTAATCCTTTGCTTGGTCTAGATGTAGCAAAATACACTCTGCAAAAAGATACACATAGGTTTCGTGAAATTTGTTTATTTGCATACTCAAATAACTGTTGCATAACATTGACACCAAATTTAACACAAAATGTAATAAGGTGTATGTTGTCTGAATTCATTTAAGAAATATACGTTACCTACTGTTGCTTTGTTTCTGGTAACACAAAAGTTAGTACCTAGTATGAGCCCCAAGTGCAGCTGTCACTGTCCTTCATCTCCTTCGCATAGACTCAATGTTTTTATTGTCATCTGTGGAATTCTTTACCTATAATTTTGGTAAAGCATTGATAAGTTGAACTAGGGTTTTCGGTTGAGGCACACATGTTTGTCAAGTTTGTCCCATATATGCTCGATCGGATTAAAATCTAGCGACTTCGAGTGCCATTGTAACACATTCACATTGTTACTGACAAAAAGGTAAGTGGTTCCAGGTTTTGTATGTAGCCGAGCATCGTCATACGGAAATAACTCCCTCTGTCGTTTGATTGCCTTCAACATGTTTGGTGTCAGTATATTGTCTTTCAGTCGTCGAAAATTCCATTAACAGAATTTGTAATTCGATCATAAGATATTGCAGCCCAAAACATGATGCAGTATCTGTCCACTTCATGTATGCAGGTTTGACTAAACTACTCGTTTTTACGCCAATACACACGGATAATTCTGTAAAGATTTTAACAGAAACATTGACACGTCACCGAACTATACTCGACGCCAATTTCAGTTAGAGATTAAAACCCTTAATGTGTTAAGGCGTACAATCGAACTGAATTTGTCTACATCGTGCTGGTTACCATGCACTTTTTGTTGTATTGAAAGTCCTTTGTCATGATCCCAGATCTCAAGCTTAATAATTAAAATTACAATATCCATTCACGTACGAATTACAGTTGTTTTTGCATTAGTACTAAACTAAAAAAGTAAGGTTTATTATCAAATTTTATTTTACCGATGGATTCCTTTTGGCGGAGTGTCTAATAGAATTATTACATTTCTTTTTCATGCAGCAGTCGATCAAGACATATAATTGTTAGTGTTCATAAATAGTTGGACAACGGAGACAAAAATTTAACTATACTGCCACTAGAGACGTATAAAGCATTTGGTAGAGATGAAGAATTTAGCCTTTTCAAGCCGCTACAATCAACCTACTTGCAAAATCTACAAAAGGGGTCTTTATCATGCGAAGAGCGTGGCACTGTCTAAACATTAAACATGTTAATCGCTATAGTCCGAGGCCAAGCTTTTTGTAATATTACTTAACAATTTTTAAATCGAGAGGTGCTCTATCAATCTGGACGCACTGGGCAGCTCTATGATCGAGCGCTGGTAACCAGTATTGTCTCAATCACTTTGTATGCTACACATGACACATAAAGGTAGTTTCCTTAGTAGCTTTTCCAATCATTGTTTAACCGGAGCTGTTTACTATAATGTGTATGTTTCAGGCATATTCTAACCTTGTGTTAATTGGTTTGATATTTAAGTCACACCTGTTTTAAGATACCATGTACAAATGAGCAAAAACGTGGTATCATATGACAGGTAGGCTTACATATTTATCCATTATGAATTTTACTACAGGGATTTACGTAATCATTTGCGTGTTTACTTTATAAATACTATTTTGAGCAGGTTTTACAGTACATGCGGGGCCTTATATTGGTTAAAGTGTTCGATTACTATTGATCACGTGGTCTGTTGCTAGTTCGATTTTCACTACAGGCAGGGTGTACACGACTCCAATCTCAATTTAAAAGGATTGCCAGTTTTACTACTAAAGATTAGTGTTTTCTCCGGCTTCTTCCGCTCCGCCCCGCCCCCCCCCGAAAAAAAATCAAACAAAAACTGTAGCTAAAAAATTGCTGAAATGGCGTTACACATCATTTAAAAAAAGACAGTTCTTGCTATGTATATATTAATTTTACTGGTCTGTTATTATGATAAATCGCAGTACTGACCTAAACTGAGTAGCCCTAAGATCAGTCTATTTAATCAATAGTCTAGTAATTCTCAACTGACGTTCTAATTTTGATTTACTACATTGATTGTGACCTGATATTTTAACAGGAAGTTATGCGAATAAGTAGGGTGAATACATGTTTTCGTGGAATGTGTTGCTGTGCTTGTGCAGATGCATGTGCCCACGAGGTCACTGTGGAGGCACCAGTTGGACAGGTTATAGGATTTGTACGACAAGAGTAAGCACATAATTTTCTTTTTATATCGATATTCCGTTGCGTATTTGACAATAAGATATCTTATAAATAATATTATACATTGAGTCAAAACACAAGAATAATGTTTTGTTTGATATCATCTTTAGTTTCCGTGAAACGCCAGTCAATTAAATTATTTTCTAAGCATTTTGTTATGACAAATTTGTTTTTATATGCAACGAATATTGTTCTTTAGGAAATTTGCATGTGGACCTATTGTATAAAACAGTTAGATAGAATAGTTTTACATGCAAAACTCATGTTCAAACTTTTACAAGGGTAGCTGTTGTTTATATGTTTTTGTTGGGTTTGGATAATTAAAAAATATTAATAACATTTCTGAAGAATAAAAAGAAAACTCATAATTTCTCATTTCTAGCTTATTTTAGTTGATTAGAAGAGGCGAGTTTAAAGCCTTGATCTTCGAAGATAAGCGGGCAGAGTGGTCAGTACTGAGCTAGCTATGAGGCGCAAATTTTCGAAACTGCTCATTGTTATCTCTATGTTTCCTTTGGTAATCATATTTGAATGACTACGATACCTGGCAATTGAAAACAGTGATAAGCACTCAGTTAATTTGTTTTTTATCAGATGCAGTGCCTGGGTTCCAAACTTTGCAGTAACAGATGTCAGTGGCAATCTAATACTTAGAATTCATGGTCCATATTTTATTTCACGTAATCCATGTTTTGGAATGAAGTTTTCGGTAATTAGTAGCATCTATTACAGAAGAGGAAACAATTACACATAATCCCTATCATATGTTTGTAATAAATCGTACTATCAACATTTGTCACAAAAATCACTAGAATCCACCAACACCTTTTACCTTAAAAATTAACTGTACTCCTAGTATAAATAATAAAATAACAGGAATGGAATCTACGGAGACGAAATGCTCTGTGTTAAAAATTGAAGCTTTATAATGGAATAGTTACTCAGTGTCAAAGTGAAATGCCTGGCTGACGTTAGAATGTATATTTATTGCGTTTAAACATTTAAGATGCTGACCAACATAAAAATATATTTAAAAATACAGTTTTGTACATTCACGATCTGCTCTCTTTGATGTACGATTTTGTACAGGTGTGGAATGGAGATGACGAAGCTGTAATTGGACAAATATGTAAAATAGGTGGACTTCAGGAATGTTGTGAAAAAGGGAGCAGTTATACAGCTACTTGTAAGTGAATTTGTATGTCTATGATAACGGAAAATTTGGTCACGAATGTTTGGTTTTAAATTGCGTTACTTTTTTTTGTACCAGTTTGTATGGTAGTTTTGGTATGCGATGTATTATAATTTTGATAAGAAAATAAAAATAGATGTGTTGTTCTTGCAGTGATGCAGAAAATGCTTTTGCTTTGGTATGTAACATTGACAATCTTTTCGAGCACTCGTGTTTGTTTTTGATGAGATACTGTCAGCTTTATTAAGTTGTTTTATAATAAATACTTTACATATGACCAAATGGAATTCTGAAACATTTTTCCTGACCTAATGTAGTTTTAATATCTTTCTTAGTTATCCCTTGAAAAATTTAATTATACTTATTAGCAGCCAACATCTACAAAGACTTGAATTGATTTTCGTTTGACACATATTAAATATCAATGTATTTAGTGTGCAAAATCTTAAATTCTGGACCATACTGTGAGGGTTTACAGTGTCGACCCAAAGATCCGCCCAGGGCGTCCCATAGTTGGTGGATAGAGATGCCTTCCTGGGGTGGGGGTTTAAGAGGTCATAATTGGAAAGCCTTACCGTGGACCAAAGTGGTTAACGTGTTTGGAGAGTGCCACGCTGTTTGCACAATAAACACCCCTTTTGTAGATGTCAATAAGAGTAACCTCGTTGTAACTGCTACAAATTTCCACCCCTACCCATATCCCACACTTTTCCAGTGGCATTCAAAATGTATGTACTTTGGTACCATCTTTGGTCATCAATATTAATTTTTGTTTGTTTACTTGTCCTGAATATAGCTGAAATACTGCTTGCTGGACATTATGCAAACATCCAATCATTCAATCAATTTATTTGTTTGTATATTGTAGTTCCAATGGACCTCGATGTTAAATCCAAGGCGACATTATTGGGAGCAGTTTTACTAATTGTAAGTTTAATTAAAATTCGGTGTATGAAACTAGTCAATATTCTTGAACCGGAACAGACAGATCGAAATTAAAGAAAAAATCATTAACCCATTTTTTTCTCTCGGATGTATTACATTACTATATGTTGCCTATACTAAATTGGACTGACAAAGTCGAGTACAAAACGGCTACGAGATAGTGTTTACACTTACCTTTAGTCGACTATACTGAAAGGATAATTAGTTAACAGGTTATATAACTGTTCGTTAATGTTACTAAAAAATTGTCTTCACTTTTAAGTACTTGCAGACTAATAAATTGTGCATTATTATTATTCCTTACTTGTATCTTAATAGATACTATTAGAGATGTGTAAAACTATGTACTTGCCGTTATAAACTTTATTTTACTGTGTGTGTAAAAGGTAGGCAGCTGTATTATACTATCTTCTTTTGATGGCAGGTTTAATAACGCGTTAAATGAAAAAAATTCAAGTTAACTCTTTGTGGTTTGAGTAAGTTTTGTGTTGCCATATGTTTAGTTTTTGTGTTGTGTCTGTTTTTATTTTGTTGTTGCCTTGTCTTTTGTTTAACCATAGTTTTGTGATTACTTTATGGTATGTTTAATTCCTTTTTCTTAAAAACCATTTAATACCTAACAAACATAAGGAGTATTTGCCATTTTGGGTCGCACTTACAATTTTTACTTTTATATTTTAGGATTTTATGCATTGTGGTAGAGAGTAGTGCCATTGAAAACGCTTCATTCTCACTGTACCGAAGAATTTTGTTGTAGTTTGTCATAAAACTTACAAATACAAAAACAAAAATGCATTGAACTAATATGTTATCTTCGTTTTCTAATTTATTCACACATTTTAGTAGACACTAAACGTTCTAAATTGAAAAAAAATATTTTAGTTAGTTATAGATTCGAGCTATTTGTATCTAAAATGCCTTAAATGTCTGTGATCACCTGCTATAGAGTAATAACATGTTCATGAGTAAAAATACTTATTTATTACAACATGATAGGACAATATGGAAACCTCTGCCGACATAATATATACACATCGGTTGAGGAATAACACTTTTACATGGCTTATGTGAGTACATGTTGTATAAATAAACAACTAAATGTGGTAAACTAGACATGATGGACTTATTTTTCTTATTTAAAACAATAGTAAACTGCCCCACATTAAACGTCTAGGTAGTTCCTTAAATTTAAACTCAATATAAAACTTCACAATTAACTGACATTGTTCCTATTTCCTTATGGTACAACCTAAGGTAGTTTCTGATAGGTAATGCGGGATATATACAAATTGTATGCAACATTTGAACCGGGAAGTCCACTCATACCTGTATTCATACACTATTTCTACTCTTTGCATTGTATGCCTTGGACAAAAAAAAACATGTTAACTACATCAGGCAATGGCTTCATCGTTCAGAAAAGTGTAAATACCTCGTAGTTTAGTGTGGGACAGTATATTATTGTGTTCTCATGCTAAAAATATTAAGTGATTTGCGTATTAATAACAATTTTAAAGTAGAAGACTAAACTTTGTTGCGCATAACACAATTAAGAAATATTATGATATGAAACATGACAGATAAACAAAAACATTAACCATCGAAATAACCGTGGGTTATTCTTTCTTAGGAATAAGCTGTACTTCAGGGGACATATTTTCGAAACTATCCTAAAATAGGTCTTACCTAAGGACATAATTTAGGACTGACATAGGACAGTCTTAGACCTCAAACCGAATGTATCCTAAGACCATCCTAGCAAAGATGTCCTAGATGTAACTCCGTCTTAAGTATTCCATTTTAAGTTTTCCTTTTTTTATATGTATGATTAGTTAAGAACTTTATAAAGTCACCGTTTCATAAATATGTATCACTATATATATAATTATATGTATTTTAAATAAATTGTAAAATTAAAACGTCTTATGTCTCTGTTATGTGCATTTCAATGTAATTTTATTTGGCACGAGTTTATAATTTAACAAAACCAGTTTGACTGCATGGACTCTTCTGGGGTTTGGTTCAAAGGTTGACTTCGTGCTGTAACCTTACTATTGTATATAAATAAGGCTTACAATTTATTTGGTTACGAAATTGATTATAATGGTAAAGGAGTCCAAATTGTACAAAAAAGTAGCTTCAAATCACAAATGGGTGCTATTTTGTATCCTCAGATGGGGAACTAATGTATTAATTCAGGATACAAATAATAAAATCCAAGTTTGTTTTAAATGTGTATTTTCATCAGAATAAACATATAAACACGTCTGCCCCCTGCAGTCAGAAAACACATGGCATCTTCCCACTAAAAGTCAAACCGGAATTCGGAATGGGCCCGAATTTCCGGATTTACAAGTACCGTTATGTGAACAGACAACCATCCAAAACATACATATAACATCCCGCCCCAAAAAGAAATTTCTCCCGATGGTTGCCTGCTTCACACAAACGTTAAATCAATAAATGAAAACAAAAACTATGACAATGCATAACAAAATCTATAAACATCCAAGATCATACTGCGACTCGCCAATCTTCCCTTTCATATACACTCCATCGCACTAGTACCCTTACATATGCAAATATTCTTGATCAAGAGTCAGTTTTTACATGCAAAATCAAGCAATGCGAGTTATATAGTGTAATAGAGAAATACTGTTGACAATTTATAAATCGATACAAAATGATTCATAAAAGCAACAAGAAGTAACACGATTTCTCAGTGGAGACCCTTAACTCCTAACCTGTAGCTTACACAAATACTACAATAATCAAATAAGGGTTAACCATTTTGTATCCTCAGATGGGGAACTATTGTATTAATTCAGGATACAAATAATAAAATCCAAGTTTTGTTTTAAATGTGTATTTTCATCAAAATAAAAATATAAACACGTCTGCTCTCTGCAGTCTATAGGTATCAATGTACTATTGCATAACGGTATGGGCGCGGCCATTTTATGAGCACAAAGTAAAGCGTGAAAAAACTGTCAGGTTAAACGCGATTGGTCAATAATGATTGTTAAAGAAAATATATTTTGGAAAGAAATGCAATCTTTGGTATGAAAATACACAAAAAAAGTAGTTTTATACACATTTTGGAGGAAGAAATCAAATTTCGAATACGTAGGGGCACCTCGAGGAAATTTGAAAAAAATGAGACTCCCCCTTTTTGACCTTCATTTTTCAGCCATAAAAGCAATGCGAACCTATATTTTTAATAACACCAAATAAACCCCCTATTCTTTAACATGAATAATCTCTCTTAATTTAACATTAAATTAACTTTGTCTTTCAACGAAATGATAATCGAAAAGGGGTAACCCATATGGAAAATAACATAGAAAGGCCATTGGTCCATTGTATTCTATACATGTTTCTTTTGGCATTTGAATTCGGCAAATTTTACTTTAAGCGCATAAATTCTGCATAAAATCATAGATTATTACAAAATTCATTGTTTATATTCACGTTTTAATTAGCTATAGTGTATTTCATGAAACATGCTATTTTCAATGCAACGTTAGGGGTGGGAATGATAAAACAATGACTGAAAGGCTCGTGGTCAATGTGTACACTACATTTGGAGTTTGTATGTTACAGGACGCATAAAACAGCAAATTTAGTCTAATTCAGTGATTCAAATTGAACTTTTGACAATTATTAAAGAACTATGATCTTTACGTTTTTTCGGCCCTAATCTGACTTTCTGGTTGTGTTATAATAATGGGCGATAATTTCACAAATGTTAAACGATTTCGAAACGCTGTTTACAAATCACCGAAGTAAGGTCCAGCATTCAACCATAATGTTGTACTATGAAATTTAGGTCAGTTTTGAACAAGTTATAGTCTGTTTCAAAAACCGTTATTTTTCGGAAGATCATTTAGACCGCATTTCGTTCGTTCAATTGTGGGCCCTGAATGAAAATTTAAGATAGAACAATCGTCAAACATAGGCATCTACACATGCTATGTGAAAAACACCAACAGTAAAGATAAAAAGACCTCAATTTTGAAGCGCAGCACAAACTGAGGAGAAAAAAACTACTTGCAAAAACGCGACTTTTTTTCTAGGGGTGGCCTTTAAAAAACGGCACTTAAAGCATAAAGGACCATCGATGTATATGCCCAACTACATACAAATTTTGTAATTGAATCAACAGTACTAAAGGTATGCAATTTGCTTAATTCTGCATCCATTTAAAATCTCTATTGGTATCAATGTACTATTGCATAATGGTATGGGCGCGGCCATTTTATGAGCACAAAGTAAAGCGTGAAAAAACTGTCAGGTTAAACGCGATTGGTCAATAATGATGGTTAAAGAAAATATATTTTGGAAAGAAATGCAATCTTTGGTATGAAAATACACAAAAAAGTAGTTTTATACACATTTTGGAGGAAGAAATCAAATTTCGAATACGTAGGGGCACCTCGAGGAAATTTGAAAAAAATGAGACTCCCCCTTTTTGACCTTCATTTTTCAGCCATAAAAGCAATGCGAACCTATATTTTTAATAACACCAAATAAACCCCCTATTCTTTAACATGAATAATCTCTCTTAATTTAACATTAAATTAACTTTGTCTTTCAACGAAATGATAATCGAAAAGGGGTAACCCATATGGAAAATAACATAGAAAGGCCATTGGTCCATTGTATTCTATACATGTTTCTTTTGGCATTTGAATTCGGCAAATTTTACTTTAAGCGCATAAATTCTGCATAAAATCATAGATTATTACAAAATTCATTGTTTATATTCACGTTTTAATTAGCTATAGTGTATTTCATGAAACATGCTATTTTCAATGCAACGTTAGGGGTGGGAATGATAAAACAATGACTGAAAGGCTCGTGGTCAATGTGTACACTACATTTGGAGTTTGTATGTTACAGGACGCATAAAACAGCAAATTTAGTCTAATTCAGTGATTCAAATTGAACTTTTGACAATTATTAAAGAACTATGATCTTTACGTTTTTTCGGCCCTAATCTGACTTTCTGGTTGTGTTATAATAATGGGCGATAATTTCACAAATGTTAAACGATTTCGAAACGCTGTTTACAAATCACCGAAGTAAGGTCCAGCATTCAACCATAATGTTGTACTATGAAATTTAGGTCAGTTTTGAACAAGTTATAGTCTGTTTCAAAAACCGTTATTTTTCGGAAGATCATTTAGACCGCATTTCGTTCGTTCAATTGTGGGCCCTGAATGAAAATTTAAGATAGAACAATCGTCAAACATAGGCATCTACACATGCTATGTGAAAAACACCAACAGTAAAGATAAAAAGACCTCAATTTTGAAGCGCAGCACAAACTGAGGAGAAAAAAACTACTTGCAAAAACGCGACTTTTTTTCTAGGGGTGGCCTTTAAAAAACGGCACTTAAAGCATAAAGGACCATCGATGTATATGCCCAACTACATACAAATTTTGTAATTGAATCAACAGTACTAAAGGTATGCAATTTGCTTAATTCTGCATCCATTTAAAATCTCTATTGGTATCAATGTACTATTGCATAACGGTATGGGCGCGGCCATTTTATGAGCACAAAGTAAAGCGTGAAAAAACTGTCAGGTTAAACGCGATTGGTCAATAATGATGGTTAAAGAAAATATATTTTGGAAAGAAATGCAATCTTTGGTATGAAAATACACAAAAAAGTAGTTTTATACACATTTTGGAGGAAGAAATCAAATTTCGAATACGTAGGGGCACCTGGAGGAAATTTGAAAAAAATGAGACTCCCCCTTTTGACCTTCATTTTTCAGCCATGAAAGCAATGCGAACCTATATTTTTAATAACACCAAATAAACCCCCTATTCTTTAACATGAATAATCTCTCTTAATTTAACATTAAATTAACTTTGTCTTTCAACGAAATGATAATCGAAAAGGGGTAACCCATATGGAAAATAACATAGAAAGGCCATTGGTCCATTGTATTCTATACATGTTTCTTTTGGCATTTGAATTCGGCAAATTTTACTTTAAGCGCATAAATTCTGCATAAAATCATAGATTATTACAAAATTCATTGTTTATATTCACGTTTTAATTAGCTATAGTGTATTTCATGAAACATGCTATTTTCAATGCAACGTTAGGGGTGGGAATGATAAAACAATGACTGAAAGGCTCGTGGTCAATGTGTACACTACATTTGGAGTTTGTATGTTACAGGACGCATAAAACAGCAAATTTAGTCTAATTCAGTGATTCAAATTGAACTTTTGACAATTATTAAAGAACTATGATCTTTACGTTTTTTCGGCCCTAATCTGACTTTCTGGTTGTGTTATAATAATGGGCGATAATTTCACAAATGTTAAACGATTTCGAAACGCTGTTTACAAATCACCGAAGTAAGGTCCAGCATTCAACCATAATGTTGTACTATGAAATTTAGGTCAGTTTTGAACAAGTTATAGTCTGTTTCAAAAACCGTTATTTTTCGGAAGATCATTTAGACCGCATTTCGTTCGTTCAATTGTGGGCCCTGAATGAAAATTTAAGATAGAACAATCGTCAAACATAGGCATCTACACATGCTATGTGAAAAACACCAACAGTAAAGATAAAAAGACCTCAATTTTGAAGCGCAGCACAAACTGAGGAGAAAAAAACTACTTGCAAAAACGCGACTTTTTTTCTAGGGGTGGCCTTTAAAAAACGGCACTTAAAGCATAAAGGACCATCGATGTATATGCCCAACTACATACAAATTTTGTAATTGAATCAACAGTACTAAAGGTATGCAATTTGCTTAATTCTGCATCCATTTAAAATCTCTATTGGTATCAATGTACTATTGCATAACGGTATGGGCGCGGCCATTTTATGAGCACAAAGTAAAGCGTGAAAAAACTGTCAGGTTAAACGCGATTGGTCAATAATGATGGTTAAAGAAAATATATTTTGGAAAGAAATGCAATCTTTGGTATGAAAATACACAAAAAAGTAGTTATATACACATTTTGGAGGAAGAAATCAAATTTCGAATACGTAGGGGCACCTCGAGGAAATTTGAAAAAAATGAGACTCCCCCTTTTTGACCTTCATTTTTCAGCCATAAAAGCAATGCGAACCTATATTTTTAATAACACCAAATAAACCCCCTATTCTTTAACATGAATAATCTCTCTTAATTTAACATTAAATTAACTTTGTCTTTCAACGAAATGATAATCGAAAAGGGGTAACCCATATGGAAAATAACATAGAAAGGCCATTGGTCCATTGTATTCTATACATGTTTCTTTTGGCATTTGAATTCGGCAAATTTTACTTTAAGCGCATAAATTCTGCATAAAATCATAGATTATTACAAAATTCATTGTTTATATTCACGTTTTAATTAGCTATAGTGTATTTCATGAAACATGCTATTTTCAATGCAACGTTAGGGGTGGGAATGATAAAACAATGACTGAAAGGCTCGTGGTCAATGTGTACACTACATTTGGAGTTTGTATGTTACAGGACGCATAAAACAGCAAATTTAGTCTAATTCAGTGATTCAAATTGAACTTTTGACAATTATTAAAGAACTATGATCTTTACGTTTTTTCGGCCCTAATCTGACTTTCTGGTTGTGTTATAATAATGGGCGATAATTTCACAAATGTTAAACGATTTCGAAACGCTGTTTACAAATCACCGAAGTAAGGTCCAGCATTCAACCATAATGTTGTACTATGAAATTTAGGTCAGTTTTGAACAAGTTATAGTCTGTTTCAAAAACCGTTATTTTTCGGAAGATCATTTAGACCGCATTTCGTTCGTTCAATTGTGGGCCCTGAATGAAAATTTAAGATAGAACAATCGTCAAACATAGGCATCTACACATGCTATGTGAAAAACACCAACAGTAAAGATAAAAAGACCTCAATTTTGAAGCGCAGCACAAACTGAGGAGAAAAAAACTACTTGCAAAAACGCGACTTTTTTTCTAGGGGTGGCCTTTAAAAAACGGCACTTAAAGCATAAAGGACCATCGATGTATATGCCCAACTACATACAAATTTTGTAATTGAATCAACAGTACTAAAGGTATGCAATTTGCTTAATTCTGCATCCATTTAAAATCTCTATTGGTATCAATGTACTATTGCATAACGGTATGGGCGCGGCCATTTTATGAGCACAAAGTAAAGCGTGAAAAAACTGTCAGGTTAAACGCGATTGGTCAATAATGATGGTTAAAGAAAATATATTTTGGAAAGAAATGCAATCTTTGGTATGAAAATACACAAAAAAGTAGTTTTATACACATTTTGGAGGAAGAAATCAAATTTCGAATACGTAGGGGCACCTGGAGGAAATTTGAAAAAAATGAGACTCCCCCTTTTGACCTTCATTTTTCAGCCATGAAAGCAATGCGAACCTATATTTTTAATAACACCAAATAAACCCCCTATTCTTTAACATGAATAATCTCTCTTAATTTAACATTAAATTAACTTTGTCTTTCAACGAAATGATAATCGAAAAGGGGTAACCCATATGGAAAATAACATAGAAAGGCCATTGGTCCATTGTATTCTATACATGTTTCTTTTGGCATTTGAATTCGGCAAATTTTACTTTAAGCGCATAAATTCTGCATAAAATCATAGATTATTACAAAATTCATTGTTTATATTCACGTTTTAATTAGCTATAGTGTATTTCATGAAACATGCTATTTTCAATGCAACGTTAGGGGTGGGAATGATAAAACAATGACTGAAAGGCTCGTGGTCAATGTGTACACTACATTTGGAGTTTGTATGTTACAGGACGCATAAAACAGCAAATTTAGTCTAATTCAGTGATTCAAATTGAACTTTTGACAATTATTAAAGAACTATGATCTTTACGTTTTTTCGGCCCTAATCTGACTTTCTGGTTGTGTTATAATAATGGGCGATAATTTCACAAATGTTAAACGATTTCGAAACGCTGTTTACAAATCACCGAAGTAAGGTCCAGCATTCAACCATAATGTTGTACTATGAAATTTAGGTCAGTTTTGAACAAGTTATAGTCTGTTTCAAAAACCGTTATTTTTCGGAAGATCATTTAGACCGCATTTCGTTCGTTCAATTGTGGGCCCTGAATGAAAATTTAAGATAGAACAATCGTCAAACATAGGCATCTACACATGCTATGTGAAAAACACCAACAGTAAAGATAAAAAGACCTCAATTTTGAAGCGCAGCACAAACTGAGGAGAAAAAAACTACTTGCAAAAACGCGACTTTTTTTCTAGGGGTGGCCTTTAAAAAACGGCACTTAAAGCATAAAGGACCATCGATGTATATGCCCAACTACATACAAATTTTGTAATTGAATCAACAGTACTAAAGGTATGCAATTTGCTTAATTCTGCATCCATTTAAAATCTCTATTGGTATCAATGTACTATTGCATAACGGTATGGGCGCGGCCATTTTATGAGCACAAAGTAAAGCGTGAAAAAACTGTCAGGTTAAACGCGATTGGTCAATAATGATGGTTAAAGAAAATATATTTTGGAAAGAAATGCAATCTTTGGTATGAAAATACACAAAAAAGTAGTTTTATACACATTTTGGAGGAAGAAATCAAATTTCGAATACGTAGGGGCACCTGGAGGAAATTTGAAAAAAATGAGACTCCCCCTTTTGACCTTCATTTTTCAGCCATGAAAGCAATGCGAACCTATATTTTTAATAACACCAAATAAACCCCCTATTCTTTAACATGAATAATCTCTCTTAATTTAACATTAAATTAACTTTGTCTTTCAACGAAATGATAATCGAAAAGGGGTAACCCATATGGAAAATAACATAGAAAGGCCATTGGTCCATTGTATTCTATACATGTTTCTTTTGGCATTTGAATTCGGCAAATTTTACTTTAAGCGCATAAATTCTGCATAAAATCATAGATTATTACAAAATTCATTGTTTATATTCACGTTTTAATTAGCTATAGTGTATTTCATGAAACATGCTATTTTCAATGCAACGTTAGGGGTGGGAATGATAAAACAATGACTGAAAGGCTCGTGGTCAATGTGTACACTACATTTGGAGTTTGTATGTTACAGGACGCATAAAACAGCAAATTTAGTCTAATTCAGTGATTCAAATTGAACTTTTGACAATTATTAAAGAACTATGATCTTTACGTTTTTTCGGCCCTAATCTGACTTTCTGGTTGTGTTATAATAATGGGCGATAATTTCACAAATGTTAAACGATTTCGAAACGCTGTTTACAAATCACCGAAGTAAGGTCCAGCATTCAACCATAATGTTGTACTATGAAATTTAGGTCAGTTTTGAACAAGTTATAGTCTGTTTCAAAAACCGTTATTTTTCGGAAGATCATTTAGACCGCATTTCGTTCGTTCAATTGTGGGCCCTGAATGAAAATTTAAGATAGAACAATCGTCAAACATAGGCATCTACACATGCTATGTGAAAAACACCAACAGTAAAGATAAAAAGACCTCAATTTTGAAGCGCAGCACAAACTGAGGAGAAAAAAACTACTTGCAAAAACGCGACTTTTTTTCTAGGGGTGGCCTTTAAAAAACGGCACTTAAAGCATAAAGGACCATCGATGTATATGCCCAACTACATACAAATTTTGTAATTGAATCAACAGTACTAAAGGTATGCAATTTGCTTAATTCTGCATCCATTTAAAATCTCTATAGGTATCAATGTACTATTGCATAACGGTATGGGCGCGGCCATTTTATGAGCACAAAGTAAAGCGTGAAAAAACTGTCAGGTTAAACGCGATTGGTCAATAATGATTGTTAAAGAAAATATATTTTGGAAAGAAATGCAATCTTTGGTATGAAAATACACAAAAAAGTAGTTTTATACACATTTTGGAGGAAGAAATTAAATTTCGAATACGTAGGGGCACCTGGAGGAAATTTGAAAAAAATGAGACTCCCCCTTTTTGACCTTCATTTTTCAGCCAGAAAAGCAATGCGAACCTATATTTTTAATAACACCAAATAAACCCCCTATTCTTTAACATGAATAATCTCTCTTAATTTAACATTAAATTAACTTTGTCTTTCAACGAAATGATAATCGAAAAGGGGTACCCCATATGGAAAATAACATAGAAAGGCCATTGGTCCATTGTATTCAGAAAACACATGGCATATTCCCACTAAAAGTCAAACCGGAATTCGGAATGGGTCCGAATATCCGGATCTACAAGTACCGTTATGTGAACAGACAACCATCCAAAACAGAAATATAACAGCTAGTTAGCAAACTTTCTAATATTATATTAAATATTAAAACATAAAAATGTGAAAATTAAAACAAATTAAAATTAGGACCATTATAAGACCATCCTAGGACACCTATTTCGTTGGCCTAAAGTTAGGATAAACATTACGACTAGTCTTAACTTGCGACATCTTCGGTGACATGACTTAGGACAATGATTTGTCCTAAGAAAGTCATAGTACATGTCTTAGTCATAAGACATCTTCGAAAACATCTTAGAAGAAATTATGTTTTACTTGTATTTGATTTCCATTCAGCGATATTTAGTGATTAAGTGATTTAGTGATGGGCTAATAAGAACAATATGTAATTAATGACAAAATTCCTGAAATTATTTTTAAAACATTTAAGACTATAACAATAATAAAAACAATATGTATGTGTTCATTTATTTTTCATTTTTACTACTATTCTGCATATTAAGCTAAAAGAAAAATTAAAAGAAATTAATTCAACTTTGCTTTAATAACACGAATGACAAACCTAGATATAAATATCTTGTCTTGGGTCGTGACAAATCAAATTTCGCATAAGACCACTGGAATTCTAGAAAAAGGTTTTCTGTTACTGAAATCATCAAAATGCTAGACTTTCTGATTGATAACATATTTGCTATGTTGATTGAAATTGTCAACAGACCGTCGGAATCCAACTGTGCTCCCTTCTTCTACTACTTGTGAGGCTGATTTTACACAAGAGTTTCTTAAAAACAACTGGGACCATACTGGGAGGGTTCCAAGTGCTCGACCCACAGAGCAGCCCAGCGCGTCCCCGGGTGGCGGATAGGGGAGACCCTCTCGTTGGGGGTTTGTAAGGGCATAATACGGAAAGCCTGACCGCGGACCTTAGTGGGTAACGTGTTTGGAGAGTGTCACGCTCCTTGCACGAAAAAGGTCACTTTTGTAGATTTCGAAAAAGAGTAGGCTCATTGTAGCCGCTACAAAAGGCTACATTTTCCGCCCCTACCCAAAACTCCATACTTTTCTAGTGGCAGTCTAAATTGTATTCCCTGTGACCCATCCAACCCTCATTTTCTTTGATGTATTGTTTGTTAACTTGTTCTCGTCCTGAATATAGCTGAACTACTTCTCGCTGGACGTAAAGCAGACATCCAATCAATCAATCAATCAATCAATCTTAAAAACAAATGGGCCTCTGTAGCCTAATGGTTGTGGTATTTAGTCTGCTATTGATTGCGTGGTCTGACAACACTGAGATTGCGAAATAGCATCTCACTACGGGGGGGGGGGGGGCAGGGTGCACTCGAATCCAATTTTAATTGAAAAAGGATTGCCATGTCAGGGTTTTCCACGGGTAGTCTTGCCTTATTGCCTTATTGCCAAAAAAACTGGACGCCATGACATTTGCAAAATTTATGAAAGTGGCGTTAAAACACCATCTTAATAATAGGACAAAGATTATCCCTGTCCTTCTATTTCAAGTTCTGCTTTATTGAATAATCCAACTTCGACGACTATTTTGATCGTGTGTAACCCATTAAACCTGAAATTGAGAACACCACAGACAGCAATGTATGCCTATATCTTGACCTACATATAGAAAGTGACAATGATGGTCGGTTGAGAACCACAATTTACGACAGAAGTATTTTAATATCCAATTAACTTTTATTTTTTGTTGCCACGGGTTCCACGCATGAAGCAAAAATTTCTTTTTTTTTTTTTGGTTTTTGTGTTGTTGTCCCTCTAATGAATACTCCTCGTCATCTTCGATTCTAATTTCCTTTTTTTCAAATTAAAATAGAGTAAAACTAATTTATCTATAAACACAGATTCATATAATATTTACTTCAATGACACATTTACAAAGCAGACAAGAAAACCTTTTAATTTTTTTAATGTACATGTACACAAACAGAATACATATATTATATTCATACAGAAATAGCTCATTCTAAAATGTTAATATATTATAACAAGAATTCCTTTACTAGGTCTGGGTCATACCTTAACCTACATATAGAAATTGACAATAAATGTCAGTTGAAAACCAAAATTTACGACACAAGTGATGATTTTTTTTTCATATTGTAAACTTACAATTTTTGCGTTTCAACATTTCAGCAGCACATGCATGTGGAATATACATCCCCCAATCGATCAGGTACTTACAAGCGTGTATTTTATGTCCAATTTTCCATAATGGAAGGTGCATGTTAAGACAACAGTTACTTAACCAAGTGGTTAACAATGAGCCGGTTACTAACATGAAATATTCGTTGAATATATATTAACGTGCAAAAAATTTAACATCGATTGCTCATTATAAAATATTTTAAAACTGTAAATATGTAAAGTATAGTTACAAGACGTATACTGTTTCTATAGAAATTGCCTATAAAATTGGGTTGAGAACCAAAATTTACGACAAGGCTACTTAAGCAAAGGGTTCACAGTGTCGAGACAGAAGTCGTCAAAGGAAATTTTTCTATAACTTCAATTCACCGTTAGGAAATATCTGTGTCACAAAAGACGATTAAATTGTTCAGTTTGTCGTAAGCAATTTCCCTCCGTCTTACTGATTATTACTACCCCCGGATATGACTTATAACTGAATGTTCCCTTAGTAATAACACAAGTGTTACCAGTGGATCAGGAGTTGCTGACTCTTTCCAAGCACCCGGACTCATCCTCCCTGGGTTTTAAGTGGGATTCGTATCACTCAATGTTTTGGGTTTTTGAGTTGTGTTACTCTGGTATCTTTGATACTTTTTCTTACCATCACTAAAGCTTCAGATATTTATATCTTATCTTAATTACGACAAAATGTACAGAATCTATTATTTTGTATTTACTTTTTGGAAAAATCAACTTGCTTTGAAAAATACCATATTGAAAAAATCAGAATATAGTAAAGTACTTATATTTATATTAACAATATATTTGTATAAAAACACCCATTACTTAATGTATGTTTCTAAGGGCATATATTTAATAAATAATATATAATGTTCAATTTATAAAATAAGAAAAACAGAAACAAAATCTAATAGAACCCGGATAAAAATAAATAATGATTTAAATGGTTAAACAAAAAGTGCTTTGTTATTTCGAACACCATAAAAACAAGAATAATTAAACTCGATTCAGGAATCTAATGAAAAAACATTAAAATGAAAACAAATAATCAAAATGTTCTTAACATTAGAAATATTGATAAATAAGCTTGTCACTTTTTATTGCAATAGTACGCAATAAAAGTGTAAAAAAATAAGGAATGTTGTATTACTGCATATATTAATCTACCGAAAAAAATCCCCGAAAAAATTGTATTCAAATAAAAGTGTAGAAAATTGAAATACGATTTAACCTTTTTGACCTTTGATGGCATATTATTCTGAACATCACGAAACAAACTTCAACTGAATATGGTGAAAAATAAAAATCATTAACTCATATTATAGAAAACCAAGTTTTGTCTCTTCTTTTTTTCAAACATCCAACATTCAAAAATTATATTCATTACAAAAACATAATATCAAGGACAAACAGTATTTTCTTCTTTCCCTGTCACCGTAAAATCAGGCCAGTATGCCACTCCTACCTCCACTTCTTTCAAAATACATAAAATCCTAGAAAATGTCATTATAGTAATATAATATATAGCTACATAAATATTCGAGTATCATTACTAGACGACGGGCAAGAAAAACAAGGGTCTTTAAAGTTTATTTATTTTTTACTCTACAGTAATCTTCACGTTTAACAGAGTGCTCCTGGATTTTCTCATTCGGTTGTACAAAGTTATCAAGGCTATTGTGAGCTTTTATGGATGTGTAAATTTGACCAACTTAATAGGCACAAACTGTTTTGTGTTGTCTGAATGGTTTTTGACGACGTTTTTTTTTTGCCATTTTTCAGCTATATCATGGCGAGAAATGTTTATTTAGGGATGAGTTTGGAGTACCCGAGGGGAATACTGGAAGAGTAACTAGCGTAACCACTCGCTACCGAGGCCCGCTTTTAAAAGCAAAACATAGCCCAAGGTCCAATCGTGTATCTACATACTGACTAATTGTTTTTCATAGGGTAACTAAAACGTGTACCAGGGTTGGTCTGACGGTATTATTAGTATTGACATCACAAAAAGCCAAGTACAGTTCAGAACTTATCTTCCCGCCAAATACATTTACTGTTTACTGACCTGGTTTTATTAGACGCTCACTGAGACAAAACACTTAAAACACTTAATGATGTGGCTTTATCACAAATTTGCAATGACATTGAAAACGAAGCCACGGTAATTGAAAAAAATAGAGGATTAAAGTTTGAGTCAAAATGATGGACAGTTGACATCGTGCTGGAAAATACGGTTGACATGTCTGCTTGTTTCGAATTAACTGTGGTTCCTACAGACCAGTTTAACAAAGGAAATGATCAACTGTAAAAATACCATGTACATTCGTTTTTCGGCAGGACGAGTAAAACATATAAAGGTAAGAAAAATTATATATGACATATGTGTGCATTTGGCGGGTTGTTGACATATTACCCCTTTTCCATACTCACAGTTTTCAACCCAGATCCTCACAGAAAGATAGCACATTTATTGAAGTTGTGAAAATGCTATTTTGGAAGTGTTAAACGATTATTTTCCCAATTTCTCAGACTTTGTTATTTTTCAAAACATTAGAATAAGACGGTAAATATATTTTGTGTAATCAACTCCTCTTGCATTTTTTTACACACACCCAAAACCTTCCATCAAATTGTGAACCATTCCCCATGTATTATGGCACTTGCTTTGCAACCCGGCCATTTCAGACTTTTTGAAATTAATGGCAACTGAAAAATTTATATATTGTCTCTGCAGGGCAGAGCGATTCCGTGAAAAATCAATCGATCAATCAATCCCTAACTGCCTGTTGATTAACGTTGTACTCACAATCAAGAAAACTGCCGCTAATAACAGCGCCTTGGTTCTGACGTCAAGACTCATCGGAACTGCAATACACCAAACATTCACGTTATTGGGTCTTGTTAAGGTTTCATCACATGGACAATTTACCATGTAAAAGTTGTTTTATTCAAACCATTTGAAAATCAGATAGTTTCTGATCGTCTAAATCTCTAAACATTGATGCATGCTGTTACTTTTCCAGTGGTAGTCAAAATTGTTTTCCCATTTGTCCATCTCTTTCTCTCGTTTCATTATTGTTTGTTTACCTGTTTTCGTCCTTAATATATATAAAATATTGCTCGCTTGACGTTAAATTAATCAACCAATCAGACGAGGAGGTAATAAATGAATTAATGTAGATTTAATATATGTATTTAATGTAGAGTTACAAACACTGTAGCCAAACCAAAGAGATGAGCCATCAATTTGAACACTAAACCGGTAACCTGAATCTGAAGAATTTTTAAATTGACACTAACTTTGATAATAACATTTAGCAACAAAAAAACGTATTTAAATATGCAATAATATTTCACCCAGCGTGCGTTTACAACAATTAAATTTAACCTAATTTCGTAACAAAAAAACATGAAAGCGTCAATATTTGTTATCAGTTTTGTCCTGTAAAACTCGAACCAACACCATCATGTTGCATACAACAACAAAGTTAAGCATATGCGATGGTAGGTAAGCATATATTTTCGACCTTCATTTTTGGTTTCCGGCGACACCTTCTTGCGTCTCATCTGTCATGTAAAGAAACATACAACTTTTGTCGTTCTTTGTTGTTATATTACATAAGTATATATTTAAAAAGGTTAAAATTTAAAATGTTATTTTTTCCTTGTCTTATTTTTCTCTATTCGAAAATAAAACAAAACTTCCTAAACTGACCGTTCTAAATCTTCGCATTAGAATTGATTGTATTCATGTTGGCCTATATTATAATAACCAATAACATTTGTGTAGCCATGAACAGCACTTTATCGTGATATCTTAGTTATCTTTTATCTTGACCTGACCGTAATCATCACTTTAAGTAACA
The DNA here is from genome assembly GCA_944474755.1 of Limnoperna fortunei. NCBI lineage: Eukaryota > Metazoa > Mollusca > Bivalvia > Mytilida > Modiolidae > Limnoperna > Limnoperna fortunei. Next base: position 56,228,133 of record OX104122.1, on the reverse strand, counting down.
CTTACAAGTAGCTCCAAAATTAGTGGCGTCCACTATTAGTTCTTGGATTCCCCTTTGTTTGCATATTTCGCCAATAGCGGCTGTGTCGTCTGCTGTCCACACCTATGTGACATCCTCACATTATGATATTTGTTAATTGCTTATTATTAACAACTTTTTATACATTGAAACAAAGTTTTCTACAATTAATTTAAAGCGGCGAGGGCCTGGGTCCAAAGTTGTTAAGGTAGACAATCGTATACTTTTAATCACGTGGTCTGTCAACACCGATAATTTGTTTCATTGAATGGTGTTTAAATCCACTTTCAGCAATTTTTCAGCTATATCATGGCGTCCAGTTTTATTGCGAAGAAAGCCAGAGTACCCGGAAAAACCCAATACTTTCGGTAGGTGCCTAAACCGAATCAGTATGCTCAAGCCTTACTGTGGGAACGGTGCGCTCAAACCTTGATTGACAATGATTGACACTTTGGGCTTTTTTCGAGTACTTCCGCTTCCTTCACTCATGAAAACTGCCACGATGTAGCTGAAAATTGCTTAAAGTGATGATAACCACAAACAAACAAAACAAACTTGACGTCGGCCATGCATGCATTTAATTTATTTTTATATGCTATTTATATCCTAAGTTTTACTGAAAAAAAATCTTAAAAATTCAACTCATAATTTTGCCGTGTTTTACCTTTTAATTGTGTCTGCGATGTGGTTTTTTAAGTCTGTTGTTATCTTTTTATTTCTTTAACGTTTACTTCTAAGCTATACAATTAGTTTGTTGACATTTAATAATTGAAGGATACGGTTGCAGATTAAGAACTGATACACGTTCGGATTTTCCTGTATGCACCAGCATGATAATTACTAATTGCAGGCCGTCTCGGTCGCCTTTTGCGCTTAATATTTTCTGGAAACAGGAGTAAATTACCGAAAACTTATCCTCACAACACGGCATTCTGAAAACACAGCAGGGTCCATGAATATTGAGTAACGGATTGCCGCTGGCATCCTTAAGTGAAAAATTGGGAGACCAACTACTGTATCTGAAAATAAAGAAACAAAGAATGTGTCAAAGAAAAACAAAGGATACTATTCTTCCAAAAGTAGTGTTTACTCAATCAATTTCATTGGATGAAGTGGGAATATTGTTTCAAAAATAAAAATGAAAACAAACGAAAGATTTAAGGTAATATAACAATATACAACGCTAAAAATAAATTGCATAAAAGTTAGCATACAAAATTTTTAAACGAGGACAGTAACATTTGGGTACAAAAAATACATACTCATATAGCTATCAACGATTCCTGACACAAAAACGTTTCACATAAAACCTATCCTGACAAGAGCAGACATACTCCAGAACATGCAGCTATACCATAAAATGGTCATCTGCTAGAAAAGTTTAAAGCTAATTACTAGTTTCGCTAGAACGAAAAACTAACTATAACAGGTACCAGCTTGCCAATAATAGTGCTGTACACGTGTGATTTAATATGAATATAATTGAAACTCCATGATGTCATTGGGCACTTGAATGTGTCGTCATTATCATCGTTCCGATGTGACGGTTGGACTGCAACATACTGATCGGTTTGCTGTTGTGGACATGTCCCATATGATTCAGAGGAACATGGCTCAACTTAATTTGCAGTGAAGCTACATGTGTATATAAATGCATATATCTGATGTGCATATGACTAGTATACTGGGTTGATACAGTAACCTATAAATCATATACTATAGTTATACTAGTCCTAGGTTAATGCTAACTGTGACGTTCATCATTTTTTAAAAGCCAATGATGTTTGTGTTAAATAGTCTATATTGAGCTGTTAATAACTGCTTATAGCAATATAAGCATCTGAAGTAAGCGTGTATACTTACTCTTGCCGAACATAGCCTATGAGCTGTCCCACTGGTGCCTCCACCATAACTTCATGGGCACATGGGTCACTCGCGCACCAACAACAAAATCCACCAAAGCATTTAAACTCTCTACTTAATCGCATAACTTCCTGTAGAAACACCCATGACATTGTAATTTTACTCAAATAATAGCGTACAATTGTAAAGAACAAAACGTCTTACTAGTATCTGCTGATTTAACGAGCAGTTTATAACAATATTATAAAATGAGGCCGGTGCTCATGTTTAGAAAACAAAGGTAAAATTTTATAAGTTCGCAAAAAAGAACAAAAAGATTTTAGATGAATCCTAACTAGACTCGTCTCCTCCCGAATATAGCTTAAGTCTGCATCTCTGGAAGTCAATCAATCAATCAATCAATCAACCATGAAACTAGTTTCGTGTAAAAAACGCAGCGATCAGGACTTAATATGTTTTGTGCGCACAGTTGGGTCATCATTTAGGAAGTGGATAATGGGATATATTTAATGCACTAAATATACTTTTACCGGGCTTAAAGTTTTACCTCCGAGTTTGCAAATCATTTCAAATGTTCCATTTTGACATTCTGTTGACACAAGCGAGATAAAACAAGCTACCGACAACACATAAAAATAAAAGAATGAGTATTCTGACCTGACTATTATTATTCAGAATGTGAATAACAAAGCCCCTGTTCGCCCCACAACACTGTCGCATGCACACATCGGTGTCTGAAAACAACAAAGATGTTTGTTGTAAATACAACAACATGCTTGCTTTCATTTTAAAATATCACTTCAGTGGGAAGTATCTGTTTATGTGGACGTTAGGTCTAATTGACATGTTTCTAGATAGGCTTTAAATAGAAATTGATTTACCTTCAGTAAAAAAGTATCGACTTTACGTTTGTACGCAAGTCCCTCAATAATAAAGCTCAGCGTTAAAATACCTAATTATAGATGGAAAATATTAGGCAAGCTTCGACGCAATTTTTTGAATTTTGACACGTTTTCCTAGTTTACCTTATCTTTACATTTAGAATATTTGTTTTGTAGCTACATTTTAGTAGCAAAATTACAACACTGTGATCCCGGATGCAACTGGGTGATCAATACTACCACAAACGGATAAACAGTAAATGACTAACAATCTTAACCACTCGGCCACCGAGGCACCTAAAATTGTTTGCTATTTCCATTATAATCTAAATGTAACAGCATCGTTTTCATAGAATCCTGTGTAAGGTTTAGTCCTCCGAACTTCTAATGGAATTTATGTTTTAATGGTATTTAGCCATTTAAGAAGCAGATACAGAAGTATATTTAAGTAAACCACAGTCTACATGTTTCGCTACCATTTCCAAATAACAAATTCCCTTCATTTTCATTTTTTTTTCATTTTTATTGTAATTTCGTGTGATACTTGTGGAGATTTTTCAGCTATCGCATGAGCTTGTTGTGCTTTATTGTTGTAGATTCAAACAATTATTCAAACTGGAACGCATAGAAGCAGCCTAATTTAGATTTGTCAGAACATCTTAATTTTGAATACGAAGAACAAACAATTACGTCAATCCTTATTATCTAATTATCAAATATTTGTTTTTAAATGAATAAAACACTTAAAATACAAAAATGCCACCCTGGCAACTAAAAAATTTTGTTCCTCAGTGTGCGCACATAATTTTTTAAGCAATTGAAGATTTTTACCAAAACTAATTAAAATATGTGCAGGAGTCTTTAGTAACCGGTAAAAATGCGAGGCGCGTCTAACAATTTTATGCCTGTTTCGCGGCAAGTACAAATAAACATAGTGTTGATATATTTATGTTTTTATTTTTGCAACAATAAAGTACATTATTCGGAAAATGGCATTTATAGACAAATTACGACACGTAAACATGAATTGATTGAATATGATTTGCTTAACGTCCAGTGAGCAATAATTTGGCCATTTTCATGATAGGAACACGTCAACAACCAAAACAATAAATAAAAGAAATCGACCGACGGGAACAAAATTTTAACCGCTATTGGGAAAGTATTTAGTATTGGGAAGGGAAGAGAATTTCGCCTTATGTAGCGGCGTCTATGTAACTGCTCCTTTTCAAAATTTACAAAAAGTGGTCTTTATTGTGATTGAAGCGTTGCACTCTCCTAAAACTTAACCCACTGGGCTTTCCGTATAGCTACCATCCAAACCGTCAAAAGAGAGGACATTCCCTATCCGCCACCTTGGGGTGCGCTTGAGAGCACTATATATGGCTCGAGCACGGAGAGCCCTACAAGTATGGTCCCATTCCGACGTCAAACAAATAAAAAAATTATGGCATGAGACAACATGTCGAATAATAAATATCGCTGTAAGTGAGGAGAAGGGTTCCACACAAATTTATCAATACACGAGACAAATGCAGCAAAATTATTAGTTTACCTTTACTGTACAGCAAAATAGTGTAATAATTGTAGCATAAAACATTGTACATATTGTATATATTTTTATTCGCAAAAATAACATATAATTTAATAAAGTTCCGATGTCCACGTCCGGTTCTTTTTTAATTAAAAGTGTTCAATACCATTAGCAGATATATTTGAAAGTGAAAATTAAAAGCAGACAAGGTAAGGTCGTTTTCGCGTCTCACTACGTTTACTTAAACCTCCTGACGTAAGCTGACTGCACTGCTATGTTTACTTAAACCTCCTGACGTAAGCTGACTGCACTGCTACGTTTACTTAAACCTCCTGACGTAAGCTGACTGCACTGCTACGTTTACTTAAACCTCCTGACGTAAGCTGACTGCACTGCTACGTTTACTTAAACCTCCTGACGTAAGCTGACTGCACTGCTACGTTTACTTAAACCTCCTGACGTAAGCTGACTGCACTGCTACGTTTACTTAAACCTCCTGACGTAAGCTGACTGCACTGCTACGTTTACTTAAACCTCCTGACGTAAGCTGACTGCACTGCTACGTTTACTTAAACCTCCTGACGTAAGCTGACTGCACTGCTACGTTTACTTAAACCTCCTGACGTAAGCTGACTGCACTGCTACGTTTACTTAAACCTCCTGACGTAAGCTGACTGCACTGCTACGTTTACTTAAACCTCCTGACGTAAGCTGACTGCACTGCTATGTTTACTTAAACCTCCTGACGTAAGCTGACTGCACTGCTACGTTTACTTAAACCTCCTGACGTAAGCTGACTGCACTGCTACGTTTACTTAAACCTCCTGACGTAAGCTGACTGCACTGCTATGTTTACTTAAACCTCCTGACGTAAGCTGACTGCACTGCTATGTTTACTTAAACCTCCTGACGTAAGCTGACTGCACTGCTACGTTTACTTAAACCTCCTGACGTAAGCTGACTGCACTGCTATGTTTACTTAAACCTCCTGACGTAAGCTGACTGCACTGCTATGTTTACTTAAACCTCCTGACGTAAGCTGACTGCACTGCTACGTTTACTTAAACCTCCTGACGTAAGCTGACTGCACTGCTACGTTTACTTAAACCTCCTGACGTAAGCTGACTGCACTGCTACGTTTACTTAAACCTCCTGACGTAAGCTGACTGCACTGCTACGTTTACTTAAACCTCCTGACGTAAGCTGACTGCACTGCTACGTTTACTTAAACCTCCTGACGTAAGCTGACTGCACTGCTATAAGCGTTATAGTTTGGAACAAAAACTAATGACTATGCTATATGTTTTACATTACCTTCAGCCGCAAAATACATTTGTTGTCCCAAGTTGTTCAATACCATATATTTGTTGTTGGTTTCCCATCCGATGATTGCTGTAAAGGTATAATTTGAAAGCTTTGTCAACATATTCTTATCATTTACACTTAGTCCAATTGCTGTCTTGTAACCATTACAATCTGGAATTGCAAATTATGGCGGCCACAACAGGAAAAAACGACAGTTCGTTTGAAATATTACACATGTACTTTTACTAATTCCTTACTTGGGTAGCAGCTATGCTTAAGCTGCATGTTTACATTATAAAAGTGAAGGTTATCTGGACACACCACTGATTTTCATTGGGTTTCGTGTCACTCGGGTTTGGTTTTGGTGTTGTTTGACTGTTTTGTTGTTGTTTTCCTCTGTTGTTTGACTGTTTTGTTGTTGTTTTCCTCTGTTGTTTGTCCGTGGTTTTTTCTGTCATTGACTTATTTTTAAATGAATACTTTTCAATTCTTTTTTCTTGATTTTGGTGCATTTTTATACAAACAATTAGTACAAAAAATACATTTTATTCTAGGAATATGACTGTCGTAGAAAGTAATTTAATTATCAGTGAATATGTCGGTAAGGTGAAATGGACGTTTTAAATATTTATTGAAACCACGCGAGACTTTAAAAGTCTTATTGTTGTCTACGGTAATGAGTTACCTTCCAACAATTCTATTTCTTGCCTAATTGATAATTGGTCAGTTTGTGTTAAATATTCTAACCCCGGTGGACATCCTTGCACAGAGTTCACTGCTGGCGCCCACTGTCTTTGAGGTACATGGCCTAAAACAGAAAAGCACAAATACAAATGTGTGTATGTGTTTGTTTGTGTGTGTGTGTGTGAGGGAGGGTGTGTGTGTGTAAAATGCTTAATTATATTATGTGATATATCATATTAAAGGATCATGTTGTCAGTTAATTGCACTATGAGAGTACCGATAAGTTGACAATTTGCTATATACTCATTGCACATGAAAGTGTCTAAACATTTATTATCTTTTTTCTATTCTTTTAATGACGGAGTGATCATCTCTAAAAAATTGTGTGGTGTATTCAATAGAATTCATATCGCCCACACTCTTAATTAAATAATTTTAAAGGCTTTCAATCAATAGTTAATTACTACTAATTTTGTAGTAACATATAGAATAGAACGCAAATAAACAGCCAATCACATCGTAAGATTTTTTAATAATGGCGTCACATCCTGCATAAGACTTGTAATACACCGTCATGGATAACTGAAATAAATTCAGCATCCTCTTTCCACAGTCGTTTAAAGCTGATCCAAAGAGCTGTTCAATGTAAAAGATGACCAACTAACAACAGACCATACATACAATAGAAATGTCAATTAACGCTAGTTGCGCAACTGCTAATGCATTTTTTTGATAAATATTAAACTGGTTCCCTATTAAGTACACACTATTTATTAATCAACCAGTCATACAATATGCTTTACTGAAAACGGCTTCACTTGGTACTAGGTGAAATGCTACATACAGTTACAAAGTTAACAAACATACATTATTATAATCATACTGCCTTGAACGAGGGTGTTATGATAGATTATCACATGTAGAGAAAATTATCGCCCGAGACGAAGACCAGGATGATAAGGTTTTTCTTCATTTGATAATCTACCCTAACACCCGAGCTCAAAGGCATTATGATTTTTATTAAACTAAATGCCATTTATCTAAAGAAGAAACGTGAAATACCATAAACATACTGTACTGAATTATATTTTAAATGGCACATGTTTATTTGTCTACCAGATGTTTTTCCAAATAATTATTGCACATTTTCATGTATTTGTTGTGTCTTGATGTGTTTGAGCGAAAAGACAAACGACGTGTAGGCAAATTTCATTTTCCAGGTTGACAATTTCCGGTCTGAGCCGGTGAATTCACTTTCGTTGCTAACGATGGATGAAGGAGAAATTATTTCGAAGTACACTTAGTTACTGTAAATGAACAGAATTTTGCTACAAGAATGTCAATCATTTACCTTGAGTGAAAAATCAATATGATGTATGAGGTTTGACTGCAAAAACGCTTAGGTGATACCAAAGTTTCATCCAATAATACATTTTGTTTGTATTCTATTTACGGAAGTTAATTATTTTAGGAGACCATTTTTATCCTGGTACTCTGTCTTTCGGTGATAGCTCTATCGACGAGCGTAGCTTTTAAAATCGGAAACCAGAATAAAAGGCTATTTTGTGTATACAATTCCGGAGTATGCCGACATTTGTAAGATTAAATAAATAAATAAATGTTTTGTCAATAATTTAATCGAACCACGTGAATATTAGTTTTATTTCAAGTATATTTATTATTTAATATATGACAAAAGATTACATGTGCGCAAATTTAGAAATCGACTATTTAAACTAGCCACAACTGCAGGACTTAGCTTTACATAGAACCTTATGGGAAAAAAGTTCAAATGCTTTCTTTTTGAAATTGCAATGCTTTCTAAGCGAATGTCCATGAGATAGTCCTTAGAAAATGTGAGTTTAGTTCGATTGAAAATCTGAGATGCCTGCTACGTAAGCTTTAATGTTATATGAAAACAAACTGTGATTATTTATGCTTATCTGGCCCTCCACATGTACAATGTTTTTAATCCAATCTTAAATTGAGACTATCTTCTCTTATAGCTGCCATATTGTGGAGATAATCTGTATTTTGCATTGAAGCAAATGCAAAAAGAAAAACCGATATTCAAGGCTTGAAAGAACATAATAAATAACATACAAACATGCTTTAAAATGTGTCCCGTAAAATGATTATCAAGTCATTTTGACAATCGCGTGCAGAATGCAGAATAAATCGGCGGCGAACTGATGCTTTGCATCAAAAGTTTTCTTGTAATTTTTCGATTTGATAATCTCTGGTCTGAGCGGATGTTAATTTTTTTATATCACCCGTTAGGAGGAAAGCACGAGGAATTAACACCTGTTGCTATAATGGGCGGAGCTAAAATCGAAATCAGTAGAAATTAAAACATGATTACTGTCCAATAAAAAGACGGCATTTCTGCGTGAAGTATAAAAAAGTAATATTTCGGATCAGCATCGTTTAGTTTTTTTTATTCATTCTTCAAAATATTTGTGTACAAATCAATCGCAACTGAACCGGAACTGAACATGAATCTGTATACACCTATAGATAATTTCTGACTGTAACTGAACATGACTCGGTATACACCTATCGATAATTGCTGACCGTAACTGAACATGACTTGGTATACAACTATAGTTAATTGCTGACCGGAACTGAACATGACTCGGTATACAACTATAGTTAATTGCTGACCGGAACTGAACATGACTTGGTATACAACTATGTTAATTGCTGACCGGAACTGAACATGACTCGGTATACACCTATGTTTATTGCTGACCGGAACTGAACATGACTCGGTATACACCTATTGTTAATTGGAACAAAACCACAATTGTTGAAGACCTCTTTTTCCCTCTTTGTTTATATTAACATAAAGTCAATTTAAAAAAATTCCACCGATTCCCCTGGAATGCCATTTGGTAGTTTGAAAGTACCATACCACTTCCAAACTATATCCAAAATTTAGAAATTTAGAAAAATTGATCAATGTTAACTCTTTTTAAAGCTCTGGAAGCATCCCTATCTTCAGGGATGAAGTCCGAGACACTCTGAAAGCAGGAAATTTGCAATCCTTCCACTAGACCAAATTACTCCTTATTAATAATTTTTCATCAAATGTTTAATTTTAACATTTTTTTTCAAAGATCCTTCTTTCCAATAAGCCCCAAAAGTAGAACCAAAACAAGAAAAAAGCCAAAGAAAAAAAAATTACAAAGAAATACACTATTTTATGGGAAACTACATGTTGCAAAAGTGCAAATGTCATTAATTGTGTTGTTGTTCCAATTGCTGACCGGAACTGAACATGACTTGCTTAACACCTATAGATAATTGCTGAATGGAACTAACATGACTTGGTATACACCTATAGTTCATTTATTTTGTAGATGAGTGAATTTTAGAGGCAGTGCACGACTGAATTATTCAGGATACGTGATTAGTTACCTGGTTGACCTGTAGATGCAGGTGGCGCCACATATCCCGGCTGCTGCTGTTGTACCGGAGCGACTGAAAATGTAATCACTGGAAACTATGATGCATGACTAAGCCCTAACTTCATGGTTTTTTTTACATTTGAAAAATGTCGAGGGTATACGTACCACCGGTTTCTTTTCCACCAAACAATATGTTCTTCATACATGCAATATAGCTGAAAAATTGTGGGTATCCCTAAATAATCACACGACTCCTACATTTTTAATTAAGCAGGGACAGTAAACCAGGAATATTATATACTACAATATAATGCTACCGAGTAAGCCAACTTTATCTGCAGTTTTGACTTTCTGAATCGAATTGAAGTAATTTACTGTAACCGGTTATTACAAAATTTACCGTTCTATGTACAGTTTAATGTTAGCTGGTATATTTGAAAAAAATTATATTGTTCTTATATAGCCTATTTGCCTTTGAACTGCACAATTTAATTTGTCTGCAAATATGAATAATAATAATTGAGGTAGTCAATTTAACTCTTTTAAATACTAGGCTATCCTAATTTACCTCATTAAAATTATTTTGACCTATTGCCTGACCACACATTAAAATATTAATTGTTACAAATATGCATAACTTTACTTAGTATATTGGACACGTAATAAATAACATAACTTCATAGATTTTAATATCAGCGAAATTTAGAATTTAGATTTTTTTTACAACTAAAACAACACAACTGACCAAAAGCTAAGACACTAGCTTGTGTATACTTATTTACAAATAGGTGCCGTAGTACGAATATGCTAAAATAGACTTTCATTTTTTATATCCTGTTTCTATAATTATGTGCATAATAATTTTCAAAAGAAGTTTTTGATTAACTATTTATGTTAACAGATCTGGATTATTGACTTCGGGCGTTTTTGACGTCCTACACCGACAGCCTTATGCCTTTGGTCGGACGGTCCTTGCGAACATGGATTTTATGTTTGTTTGATGGTGTTTAACGCCACTTTCAGCAATTTTTCAGCTATATCATGGCGTCCAGTTTTTATTGGGGGAAGAGGCCGGAGTACCCGGAGAAAACCCCCGACCTGCGGTAGGAAAACTGGCAATCCTTGTCAATTAAGATTGGAGTCGAGTACACCCTGCCTGCAGTGAGAATCGAACCCGCAATCTCAGTGTTGACAGACCACGTGATCAATAGTAGACGAACTACCTTGACCACTCGGCCACCGACGCCCCAACATGGATTTTAGAAAAAATTGTTCAGAAATTTCGAAGTTACAACTATTGCAAGTTGTCTGACTGAAGTAACTAACATCTGACAAAAAGGTGTGTGTGTGTGGAAGGGTGGGTGTGCGTGTGTGTGTGTTTGTGCGTGCGAGGGTGCGTGTGTGTGTGTAAAAACTCCTATTTGGACAAGTGTTGGACATCGTTTAATCTGAATAATAAATCTTTTGAGTAACACTTTGATCATTTAAACTGAAAACTAAAAAGTTAATAAATAATAAATCAATTGGCGGCAATGGAATATAGGACAATAGAAAGGTAATTATTGACTGCCACTGGGACAGTATGGAGAATATGACATGGAAAAAACTTGGACCTTTTGTAGTGGGTAAAATGATTCCATTCTTTTTTTTTAAATTACAAAAAACCCTAAATCGTGCAGGAAGCTTAGTAATTTTTAAATACGTCGCTTACTATGGTCAGTTGTCAGGCTTCCGTGTTATAACCCGATAAGCCCCTTATGATCTTAATCGCACGGTGAGGACGCGCATAGCAGCTTTGTGCATCGATCATAGGGGTTTGTTTTTTGTTTGTTTGAATGGTATTTTAACGCCACTTTCAGCAATTTTTCAGCTATTTCATGGCGTCCAGTTTTTATTAGGGGAGGAAGCCGGAGTACCCGGAGAAAACCCCCGACCTGCGGTAGGAAAACTGGCAATCCTTGTCAATTAAGATTGGAGTCGAGTACACCCTGCCTGCAGTGAGAATCGAACCCGCAATCTCAGTGTTGACAGACCACGTGATCAATAGTAGACGAACTACCTTGACCACTCGGCCACCGAGGCCCCAACATGGATTTTAGAAAAATTTGTACAGAAATTTCGAAGTTACAACTATTGCAAGTTGTCTGACTGAAGTAACTAACATCTGACAAAAAGGTGTGTGTGTGGTGGGGGGGGTGGAAGGGTGGGTGTGCGTGTGTGTGTGTTTGTGCGTGCGAGGGTGCGTGTGTGTGTGTAAAAACTCCTATTTGGACAAGTGTTGGACATCGTTTAATCTGAATAATAAATCTTTTGAGTAACACTTTGATCATTTAAACTGAAAACTAAAAAGTTAATAAATAATAAATCAATTGGCGGCAATGGAATATAGGACAATAGAAAGGTAATTATTGACTGCCACTGGGACAGTATGGAGAATATGACATGGAAAAAACTTGGACCTTTTGTAGTGGGTAAAATGATTCCATTCTTTTTTTTAAATTACAAAAAACCCTAAATCGTGCAGGAAGCTTAGTAATTTTTAAATACGTCGCTTACTATGGTCAGTTGTCAGGCTTCCGTGTTATAACCCGATAAGCCCCTTATGATCTTAATCGCACGGTGAGGACGCGCATAGCAGCTTTGTGCGTCGATCATAGGGGTCATTATCCTATTCATGGAATGAATTGACATTGCAAGATGAAAAAAAGTCCCAATTTTCTCTTTTGTTTCTGCTTTTGCTTATAACTGCTATTGCTTAAGAGTTGGATATTTTGAAAGGTATGGCATTACTGTAGAACAAGAATATATTTTTTTTAAAGTCAATGTCTTTACAGTTGAAGCACTTCCTAAAGTGTGTAATGTGGTACAATGTGACCACAACATTGTAATGAAAGTAGAAAAGCCATTCTTAAACTTTAAGGTAAAATTCCCGCAAAAGGTCAGCGGACACGTATACTTTTATCTCCATTTTTATATGTAATTTAGCATTATATGTGTAAGCCCTATATATGAAATTTTAAGTGAAAGACAGATTTTTTTAATAAAAAATTTTGATGTCTCGCCCGTTCGGTTACTTTTGCACAGGCCATGCACAAGGATAATGACCTCATAGACTACCTTCCGAGCACCGATTGATAGAGATCAATTACTTAGCAATTTGGCGTATTGTATAGGTAGCTAAATAGCTAAGATATCATCACATTTTAATGACCTATAATGGAATACTTACTATGTGTTGAAGTGGTGCATGGGCATCAGATAATACAATCTAGTGTGTCGATGTAACGATAACACCGAAGTAGAAATAATTGCATCATTACTAAAATAAATAAATTAATAAGTTTATTTTTATACCAAATATATTACTTGATTTAGAAATTAACATGTATTTGTATGCGGATGTTGAATAAGTGTATTTAACACTCGATATTTACCTTTTGAGTTCATTATCCTTTTTAACGGATGTTTTATTTGTTTTTATCCAGTTAAAGCTACACAGTGAAATATTATATTGTACATAGTTTTAATTTAAAACCGGTTATATAAAGTTGTCGTCACATTTGACGAAATGCTTTGTTAAAAAGGGTTTTAAATGCATTCTTTTGAAGTATTCGTTTGAATACCACTATTTATATGTATTGTTTCATAAGTGTTTGCATAAAGTAAGGCGAGTTCAAGCCCGACTTCATCCAAGGTGTGATTGACTAAAACCTCCAATTACACGAATTTCCAGTTTCTACGGAAGGTCGGTAGAGCTCTCTAAGATTTTACAAAGATATGACTAAGAAAACAAGGATATCAGTAAGCTTCCACAGAATCTATGTGACAAACTATAGGATAAGGTTCCATAGAATCTGTGTGACATACTGTAGGATAAGTTAACACATAATCTGTGTGACATACTATAGGATAAGCTAAAACAATCTGTGTTACATACTATAGTATAAGCTAAAACAGAATCTGTGTGACATACTATAGGATAAGTTAACACAGAATCTGTGTGATATACTATAGGAAAAGCTTCCACAGAATCTGTGTGACATACTATAGGAAAAGCTTCCACATAATCTGTGTGACATACTATAGGAAAAGCTTCCACAGAATCTGTGTGACATACTATAGGATAAGCTTCCACAGAATCTGTGTGACAAACTATAGGACAAGCTTCCACAGAATCTGTGTGACATACTATAGGACAAGCTTCCACAGAATCTGTGTGACATACTATAGGAAAAGCTTCCACAGAATCTATGTGACATACTATAGGAAAAGCTTCCACAGAATCTGTGTGACATACTATAGGATAAGTTTCCACAGAATCTGTGTGACATACTATAGGAAAAGCTTCCACAGAATCTGTGTGACATACTATGGGATAAGCTTCCACAGAATCTGTGTGACATACTATAGGATAAGCTTCCACAGAATCTGTGTGACATACTATAGGATAAGCTTCCACAGAATCTGTGTGACATACTATAGGAAAAGCTTCCACAGAATCTGTGTGACATACTATAGGAAAAGATTCCACAGAATCTGTGTGACATACTATAGGATAAGCTTCCACAGAATCTGTGTGACATACTATAGAAAAAGCTTCCACAGAATCTGTGTGACATACTATAGGATAAGCTTCCACAGAATCTGTGTGACATACTATAGGATAAGCTTCCACAGAATCTGTGTGACATACTATAGGAAAAGCTTCCACAGAATCTGTGTGACATACTATAGGATAAGCTTCCACAGAATCTGTGTGACATACTATGGGATAAGCTTCCACAGAATCTGTGTGACATACTATAGGATAAGCTTCCACAGAATCTGTGTGACATACTATAGGATAAGCTTCCACAGAATCTGTGTGACATACTATAGGATAAGCTTCCACAGAATCTGTGTGACATATTATAGGATAAGCTTCCACAGAATCTGTGTGACATACTGTAGGATAAGCTTCCACAGAATCTGTGTGACATACTATAGGATAAGTTAACACATAATCTGTGTGACATACTATAGGATAAGCTAAAACAATCTGTGTTACATACTATAGGATAAGACAAAACAGAATCTGTGTGACATACTATAGGATAAGTTAACACAAAATCTGTGTGATATACTATAGGATAAGCTTCCACAGAATCTGTGTGACATACTATAGGATAAGCTTCCTCAGAATCTGTGTGGCATACTATAGGAAAAGCTTCCACAGAATCTGTGTGACATACTATAGGATAAGCTTCCACAGAATCTGTGTGACATACTATAGGAAAAGCTTCCACAGAATCTGTGTGACATACTATAGGATAAGCTTCCATAGAATCTGTGTGACATACTATAGGAAAAGCTTCCACAGAATCTGTGTGACATACTATAGGATCAGCTTCCACAGAATCTGTGTGACATACTATAGGATAAGCTTCCACAGAATCTGTGTGACATACTATAGGAAAAGCTTCCACATAATCTGTGTGACATTCTATAGGAAAAGCTTCCACAGAATCTGTGTGACATACTATAGGATAAGCTTCCACAGAATCTGGGTGACATACTATATGATAAGCTTCCACAGAATCTGTGTGACATACTATAGGAAAAGCTTCCACAGAATCTGTGTGACATACTATAAGAAAAGCTTCCACAGAATCTGCGTGACATACTATAAGAAAAGCTTCCTCAGAATCTGTGTGACATACTATAGGATAAGATTCCACAGAATCTGTGTGACATACTATAGGAAAAGCTTCCACATAATCTGTGTGACATACTATAGGATAAGTTAACACATAATCTGTGTGACATACTATAGGATAAGTTAACACAGAATCTGTGTGACATACTGTAGGATAAGCTTCCACATAATCTGTGTGACATACTATAGGATAATTTAACACATAATCTGTGTGACATACTATAGGATAAGTTAACACAGAATCTGTGTGACATACTATAAGAAAAGCTTCCACAGAATCTGTGTGACATACTATAGGAAAAGCTTCCACAGAATCTGTGTGACATACTATAGGATAAGATTCCATAGAATCTGTGTGACATACTATAGGAAAAGCTTCCACATAATCTGGGTGACATACTATAGGATAACTTAACACAGAATCTGTGTGACATACTATAGGATAAGTTAACACATAATCTGTGTGACATACTTTAGGATAAGTTAACACAGAATCTGTGTGACATACTATAGGATAAGCTTCCACATAATCTGTGTGACATACTATAGGATAAGCTTCCACATAATCTGTGTGACATACTATAGGATAAGTTAACACATAATCTGTGTGACATACTATAGGATAAGTTAACACAGAATCTGTGTGACATACTGTAGGATAAGCTTCCACATAATCTGTGTGACATACTATAGGATAAGTTAACACAGAATCTGTGTGACATACTATAGGATAAGTTAACACATAATCTGTGTGACATACTATAGGATAAGTTAACACAGAATCTGTGTGACATACTATAGGATAAGCTTCCTCATAATCTGTGTGACATACTATAGGATAAGTTAACACAGAATCTGTGTGACATACTATAGGATAAATTAACACAGAATCTCTGTGACATACTGTAGGATAAGCTAACACGGAATCTGTGTGACATACTATAGGATAAGCTCCATAGAATCTGTGTGACATACTATAGGATAAGTTAACATAGAATCTGTGTCACATACTATAGGATAAGCTTACATAGAATCAATGTGACATACTGTGAAAAAGCTTCCACAGAAACTGTGTGACATACTATAGGATAAGCTTCCATAGAATCTGTGACATACTGTAAGATAAGCTTCCACACAATCTGAATGACATACTATAGGATATGCTAACACAGAATCTGTGTGACATACTATAGGATAAGCTTCCACAGAATCTGTGTGACATACTATAGGATAAGCTTCCACAGAATCTGTGTGACATACTATAGGAAAAGCTTCCACAGAATCTGTGTGACATACTATAGGATAAGCTTGCACAGAATCTGTGTGACATACTGTAGGATAAGCTTCCACAGAATCTGTGTGACATACTATAGGATAAGTTAACACATAATCTGTGTGACATACTATAGGATAAGCTAAAACAATCTGTGTTACATACTATAGGATAAGATAAAACAGAATCTGTGTGACATACTATAGGATAAGTTAACACAAAATCTGTGTGATATACTATAGGATAAGCTTCCACAGAATCTGTGTGACATACTATAGGAAAAGCTTCCACAGAATCTGTGTGACATACTATAGGATAAGCTTCCACAGAATCTGTGTGACATACTATAGGAAAAGCTTCTACAGAATCTGTGTGACATACTATAGGATAACCTTCCATAGAATCTGTGTGACATACTATAGGAAAAGCTTCCACAGAATCTGTGTGACATACTATAGGATAAGCTTCCACAGAATCTGTGTGACATACTATAGGATAAGCTTCCACAGAATCTGTGTGACATACCATAGAAAAAGCTTCCACAGAATCTGTGTGACATTCTATAGGAAAAGCTTCCACAGAATCTGTGTGACATACTATAGGATAAGCTTCCACAGAATCTGTGTGACATACTATATAATAAGCTTCCACAGAATCTGTGTGACATACTATAGGAAAAGCTTCCACAGAATCTGTGTGACATACTATAAGAAAAGCTTCCACAGAATCTGCGTGACATACTATAGGAAAAGCTTCCACAGAATCTGTGTGACATGCTATAGGATAAGATTCCACAGAATCTGTGTGACATACTATAGGAAAAGCTTTCACATAATCTGTGTGACATACTATAGGATAAGTTAACACATAATCTGTGTGACATACTATAGGATAAGTTAACACAGAATCTGTGTGACATACTGTAGGATAAGCTTCCACAGAATCTGTGTGACATACTATAGGAAAAGCTTCCACAGAATCTGTGTGACATACTATAGGATAAGATTCCATAGAATCTGTGTGACAAACTATAGGAAAAGCTTCCACATAATCTGGGTGACATACTATAGGATAACTTAACACAGAATCTGTGTGACATACTATAGGATAAGTTAACACATAATCTGTGTGACATACTTTAGGATAAGTTAACACAGAATCTGTGTGACATACTATAGGATAAGCTTCCACATAATCTGTGTGACATACTATAGGATAAGCTTCCACATAATCTGTGTGACATACTATAGGATAAGTTAACACATAATCTGTGTGACATACTATAGGATAAGTTAACACAGAATCTGTGTGACATACTGTAGGATAAGCTTCCACATAATCTGTGTGACATACTATAGGATAAGTTAACACAGAATCTGTGTGACATACTATAGGATAAGTTAACACATAATCTGTGTGACATACTATAGGATAAGTTAACACAGAATCTGTGTGACATACTATAGGATAAGCTTCCTCATAATCTGTGTGACATACTATAGGATAAGTTAACACAGAATCTGTGTGACATACTATAGGATAAATTAACACAGAATCTCTGTGACATACTGTAGGATAAGCTAACACGGAATCTGTGTGACATACTATAGGATAAGCTCCATAGAATCTGTGTGACATACTATAGGATAAGTTAACATAGAATCTGTGTCACATACTATAGGATAAGCTTACATAGAATCAATGTGACATACTGTGAAAAAGCTTCCACAGAAACTGTGTGACATACTATAGGATAAGCTTCCATAGAATCTGTGACATACTGTAAGATAAGCTTCCACACAATCTGAATGACATACTATAGGATATGCTAACACAGAATCTGTGTGACATACTATAGGATAAGCTTCCACAGAATCTGTGTGACATACTATAGGATAAGCTTCCACAGAATCTGTGTGACATACTATAGGAAAAGCTTCCACAGAATCTGTGTGACATACTATAGGATAAGCTTGCACAGAATCTGTGTGACATACTGTAGGATAAGCTTCCACAGAATCTGTGTGACATACTATAGGATAAGTTAACACATAATCTGTGTGACATACTATAGGATAAGCTAAAACAATCTGTGTTACATACTATAGGATAAGATAAAACAGAATCTGTGTGACATACTATAGGATAAGTTAACACAAAATCTGTGTGATATACTATAGGATAAGCTTCCACAGAATCTGTGTGACATACTATAGGAAAAGCTTCCACAGAATCTGTGTGACATACTATAGGATAAGCTTCCACAGAATCTGTGTGACATACTATAGGAAAAGCTTCTACAGAATCTGTGTGACATACTATAGGATAACCTTCCATAGAATCTGTGTGACATACTATAGGAAAAGCTTCCACAGAATCTGTGTGACATACTATAGGATAAGCTTCCACAGAATCTGTGTGACATACTATAGGATAAGCTTCCACAGAATCTGTGTGACATACCATAGAAAAAGCTTCCACAGAATCTGTGTGACATTCTATAGGAAAAGCTTCCACAGAATCTGTGTGACATACTATAGGATAAGCTTCCACAGAATCTGTGTGACATACTATATAATAAGCTTCCACAGAATCTGTGTGACATACTATAGGAAAAGCTTCCACAGAATCTGTGTGACATACTATAAGAAAAGCTTCCACAGAATCTGCGTGACATACTATAGGAAAAGCTTCCACAGAATCTGTGTGACATGCTATAGGATAAGATTCCACAGAATCTGTGTGACATACTATAGGAAAAGCTTTCACATAATCTGTGTGACATACTATAGGATAAGTTAACACATAATCTGTGTGACATACTATAGGATAAGTTAACACAGAATCTGTGTGACATACTGTAGGATAAGCTTCCACATAATCTGTGTGACATACTATAGGATAAGTTAACACATAATCTGTGTGACATACTATAGGATAAATTAACACAGAATCTGTGTGACATACTATAAGAAAAGCTTCCACAGAATCTGTGTGACATACTATAGGAAAAGCTTCCACAGAATCTGTGTGACATACTATAGGATAAGATTCCACAGAATCTGTGTGACATACTATAGGAAAAGCTTCCACATAATCTGTGTGACATACTATAGGATAAGTTAACACAGAATCTGTGTGACATACTATAGGATAAGCTTCCACACAATCTGAATGACATACTACAGGATATGCTAACACAGAATCTGTGTGACATACTATAGGATAAGCTTCCACAGAATCTGTGTGACATACTATAGGATAAGCTAACACAGAATCTGTGTGACATACTATAGGAAAAGCTTCCACAGAATCTGTGTGACATACTATAGGATAAGCTTGCACAGAATCTGTGTGACATACTGTAGGATAAGCTTCCACAAAATCTGTGTGACATACTATAGGATAAGTTAACACATAATCTGTGTGACATACTATAGGATAAGCTAAAACAATCTGTGTTACATACTATAGGATAAGATAAAACAGAATCTGTGTGACATACTATAGGATAAGTTAACACAAAATCTGTGTGATATACTATAGGATAAGCTTCCACAGAATCTGTGTGACATACTATAGGAAAAGCTTCCACAGAATCTGTGTGACATACTATAGGATAAGCTTCCACAGAATCTGTGTGACATACTATAGGAAAAGCTTCCACAGAATCTGTGTGACATACTATAGGATAAGCTTCCATAGAATCTGTGTGACATACTATAGGAAAAGCTTCCACAGAATCTGTGTGACATACTATAGGATAAGCTTCCACAGAATCTGTGTGACATACTATAGGATAAGCTTCCACAGAATCTGTGTGACATACCATAGAAAAAGATTCCACAGAATCTGTGTGACATTCTATAGGAAAAGCTTCCACAGAATCTGTGTGACATACTATAGGATAAGCTTCCACAGAATCTGTGTGACATACTATATAATAAGCTTCCACAGAATCTGTGTGACATACTATAGGAAAAGCTTCCACAGAATCTGTGTGACATACTATAAGAAAAGCTTCCACAGAATCTGCGTGACATACTATAGGAAAAGCTTCCACAGAATCTGTGTGACATGCTATAGGATAAGATTCCACAGAATCTGTGTGACATACTATAGGAAAAGCTTTCACATAATCTGTGTGACA
The DNA here is from genome assembly GCA_944474755.1 of Limnoperna fortunei. Taxonomy (NCBI): domain Eukaryota; kingdom Metazoa; phylum Mollusca; class Bivalvia; order Mytilida; family Modiolidae; genus Limnoperna; species Limnoperna fortunei. The sequence goes on along the minus strand of OX104122.1, from coordinate 56,207,320 downwards.
TACTATAGGATAAGTTAACACATAATCTGTGTGACATACTATAGGATAAGTTAACACAGAATCTGTGTGACATACTGTAGGATAAGCTTCCACATAATCTGTGTGACATACTATAGGATAAGTTAACACATAATCTGTGTGACATACTATAGGATAAATTAACACAGAATCTGTGTGACATACTATAAGAAAAGCTTCCACAGAATCTGTGTGACATACTATAGGAAAAGCTTCCACAGAATCTGTGTGACATACTATAGGATAAGATTCCACAGAATCTGTGTGACATACTATAGGAAAAGCTTCCACATAATCTGTGTGACATACTATAGGATAAGTTAACACAGAATCTGTGTGACATACTATAGGATAAGTTAACACATAATCTGTGTGACATACTTTAGGATAAGTTAACACAGAATCTGTGTGACATACTATAGGATAAGCTTCCACATAATCTGTGTGATATACTATAGGATAAGCTTCCACATAATCTGTGTGACATACTATAGGATAAGTTAACACATAATCTGTGTGACATACTATAGGATAAGTTAACACAGAATCTGTGTGACATACTATAGGATAAGCTTCCACATAATCTGTGTGTCATACTATAGGATAAGTTAACACAGAATCTGTGTGACATACTATAGGATAAATTAACACAGAATCTCTGTGACATACTGTAGGATAAGCTAACACGGAATCTGTGTGACATACTATAGGATAAGCTCCATAGAATCTGTGTGACATACTATAGGATAAGTTAACATAGAACCTGTGTCACATACTATACGATAAGCTTACATAGAATCAATGTGACATACTGTGAAAAAGCTTCCACAGAAACTGTGTGACATACTAAAGGGTAAGCTTCCATAGAATCTGTGACATACTGTAAGATAAGCTTCCACACAATCTGAATGACATACTATAGGATATGTTAACACAGAATCTGTTTGACATACTATAGGAAAAGCCTCAACAGAATGTGTAACATACTATAGGATAAGTTTACACATAATTTGTGAGACATACTATAGGATAATCTTCCACAGAGTCTGTGACATTCTATAGGTATTAACACAGAATCTGTGTGACATACTATAGGATAAGCTAACACGGAATCTGTGTGACATACTGTAGGATAAGCTTCGACAGAATCTGTGTGACATACTATAGGATAAGTTAACACAAAATCTGTGTGACATACTGTAGGATAAGCTTCCACAGAATCTATGTGACATACTATAGGATAAGCTAACACAGAATCCGTGTGACATACTATAGGATCAACTAAAACAGAATCTGTGTGACATACTATAGGATAAGCTTCCACAGAATCTGTGTGACATACTATAGGATAAGCTTCCACAGAATCTGTGTGACATACTATAGGAAAAGCTTCCACAGAATCTGTGTGACATACTATAGGATAAGCTTGCACAGAATCTGTGTGACATACTATGGGATAAGCTTCCACAGAATCTGTGTGACATACTATAGGATAAGCTTCCACAGAATCTGTGTGACATACTATAGGATAAGCTTCCACAGAATCTGTGTGACATACTATAGGATAAGCTTCCACAGAATCTGTGTGACATACTATAGGATAAGCTTCCACAGAATCTGTGTGACATACTGTAGGATAAGCTTCCACAGAATCTGTGTGACATACTATAGGATAAGTTAACACATAATCTGTGTGACATACTATAGGATAAGCTAAAACAATCTGTGTTACATACTATAGGATAAGACAAAACAGAATCTGTGTGACATACTATAGGATAAGTTAACACAAAATCTGTGTGATATACTATAGTATAAGCTTCCACATAATCTGTGTGACATACTATAGGATAAGCTTCCACAGAATCTGTGTGGCATACTATAGGAAAAGCTTCCAAAGAATCTGTGTGACATACTATAGGATAAGCTTCCACAGAATCTGTGTGACATACTATAGGAAAAGCTTCCACAGAATCTGTGTGACATACTATAGGATAAGCTTCCATAGAATCTGTGTGACATACTATAGGAAAAGCTTTCACAGAATCTGTGTGACATACTATAGGATAAGCTTCCACAGAATCTGTGTGACATACTATAGGATAAGCTTCCACAGAATCTGTGTGACATACTATAGGAAAAGCTTCCACAGAATCTGTGTGACATTCTATAGGAAAAGCTTCCACAGAATCTGTGTGACATACTATAGGATAAGCTTCCACAGAATCTGGGTGACATACTATATGATAAGCTTCCACAGAATCTGTGTGACATACTATAGGAACAGCTTCCACAGAATCTGTGTGACATACTATAAGAAAAGCTTCCACAGAATCTGCGTGACATACTATACGAAAAGCTTCCACAGAATCTGTGTGACATACTATAGGATAAGATTCCACAGAATCTGTGTGACATACTATAGGAAAAGCTTCCACATAATCTGTGTGACATACTATAGGATAAGTTAACACATAATCTGTGTGACATACTATAGGATAAGTTAACACAGAATCTGTGTGACATACTGTAGGATAAGCTTCCACATAATCTGTGTGACATACTATAGGATAATTTAACACATAATCTGTGTGACATACTATAGGATAAGTTAACACAGAATCTGTGTGACATACTATAAGAAAAGCTTCCACAGAATCTGTGTGACATACTATAGGAAAAGCTTCCACAGAATCTGTGTGACATACTATAGGATAAGATTCCATAGAATCTGTGTGACATACTATAGGAAAAGCTTCCACATAATCTGGGTGACATACTATAGGATAACTTAACACAGAATCTGTGTGACATACTATAGGATAAGTTAACACATAATCTGTGTGACATACTTTAGGATAAGTTAACACAGAATCTGTGTGACATACTATAGGATAAGCTTCCACATAATCTGTGTGACATACTATAGGATAAGCTTCCACATAATCTGTGTGACATACTATAGGATAAGTTAACACATAATCTGTGTGACATACTATAGAATAAGTTAACACAGAATCTGTGTGACATACTGTAGGATAAGCTTCCACATAATCTGTGTGACATACTATAGGATAAGTTAACACAGAATCTGTGTGACATACTATAGGATAAGTTAACACATAATCTGTGTGACATACTATAGGATAAGTTAACACAGAATCTGTGTGACATACTATAGGATAAGCTTCCACATAATCTGTGTGACATACTATAGGATAAGTTAACACAGAATCTGTGTGACATACTATAGGATAAATTAACACAGAATCTCTGTGACATACTGTAGGATAAGCTAACACGGAATCTGTGTGACATACTATAGGATAAGCTCCATAGAATCTGTGTGACATACTATAGGATAAGTTAACATAGAATCTGTGTCACATACTATAGGATAAGCTTACATAGAATCAATGTGACATACTGTGAAAAAGCTTCCACAGAAACTGTGTGACATACTATAGGATAAGCTTCCATAGAATCTGTGACATACTGTAAGATAAGCTTCCACACAATCTGAATGACATACTATAGGATATGCTAACACAGAATCTGTGTGACATACTATAGGATAAGCTTCCACAGAATCTGTGTGACATACTATAGGATAAGCTTCCACAGAATCTGTGTGACATACTATAGGAAAAGCTTCCACAGAATCTGTGTGACATACTATAGGATAAGCTTGCACAGAATCTGTGTGACATACTGTAGGATAAGCTTCCACAGAATCTGTGTGACATTCTATAGGAAAAGCTTCCACAGAATCTGTGTGACATACTATAGGATAAGCTTCCACAGAATCTGGGTGACATACTATATGATAAGCTTCCACAGAATCTGTGTGACATACTATAGGAACAGCTTCCACAGAATCTGTGTGACATACTATAAGAAAAGCTTCCACAGAATCTGCGTGACATACTATACGAAAAGCTTCCACAGAATCTGTGTGACATACTATAGGATAAGATTCCACAGAATCTGTGTGACATACTATAGGAAAAGCTTCCACATAATCTGTGTGACATACTATAGGATAAGTTAACACATAATCTGTGTGACATACTATAGGATAAGTTAACACAGAATCTGTGTGACATACTGTAGGATAAGCTTCCACATAATCTGTGTGACATACTATAGGATAATTCAACACATAATCTGTGTGACATACTATAGGATAAGTTAACACAGAATCTGTGTGACATACTATAAGAAAAGCTTCCACAGAATCTGTGTGACATACTATAGGAAAAGCTTCCACAGAATCTGTGTGACATACTATAGGATAAGATTCCATAGAATCTGTGTGACATACTATAGGAAAAGCTTCCACATAATCTGGGTGACATACTATAGGATAACTTAACACAGAATCTGTGTGACATACTATAGGATAAGTTAACACATAATCTGTGTGACATACTTTAGGATAAGTTAACACAGAATCTGTGTGACATACTATAGGATAAGCTTCCACATAATCTGTGTGACATACTATAGGATAAGCTTCCACATAATCTGTGTGACATACTATAGGATAAGTTAACACATAATCTGTGTGACATACTATAGAATAAGTTAACACAGAATCTGTGTGACATACTGTAGGATAAGCTTCCACATAATCTGTGTGACATACTATAGGATAAGTTAACACAGAATCTGTGTGACATACTATAGGATAAGTTAACACATAATCTGTGTGACATACTATAGGATAAGTTAACACAGAATCTGTGTGACATACTATAGGATAAGCTTCCACATAATCTGTGTGACATACTATAGGATAAGTTAACACAGAATCTGTGTGACATACTATAGGATAAATTAACACAGAATCTCTGTGACATACTGTAGGATAAGCTAACACGGAATCTGTGTGACATACTATAGGATAAGCTCCATAGAATCTGTGTGACATACTATAGGATAAGTTAACATAGAATCTGTGTCACATACTATAGGATAAGCTTACATAGAATCAATGTGACATACTGTGAAAAAGCTTCCACAGAAACTGTGTGACATACTATAGGATAAGCTTCCATAGAATCTGTGACATACTGTAAGATAAGCTTCCACACAATCTGAATGACATACTATAGGATATGCTAACACAGAATCTGTGTGACATACTATAGGATAAGCTTCCACAGAATCTGTGTGACATACTATAGGATAAGCTTCCACAGAATCTGTGTGACATACTATAGGATAAGCTTGCACAGAATCTGTGTGACATACTGTAGGATAAGCTTCCACAGAATCTGTGTGACATACTATAGGATAAGTTAACACATAATCTGTGTGACATACTATAGGATAAGCTAAAACAATCTGTGTTACATACTATAGGATAAGATAAAACAGAATCTGTGTGACATACTATAGGATAAGTTAACACAAAATCTGTGTGATATACTATAGGATAAGCTTCCACAGAATCTGTGTGACATACTATAGGAAAAGCTTCCACAGAATCTGTGTGACATACTATAGGATAAGCTTCCACAGAATCTGTGTGACATACTATAGGAAAAGCTTCCACAGAATCTGTGTGACATACTATAGGATAAGCTTCAATAGAATCTGTGTGACATACTATAGGAAAAGCTTCCACAGAATCTGTGTGACATACTATAGGATAAGCTTCCACAGAATCTGTGTGACATACTATAGGATAAGCTTCCACAGAATCTGTGTGACATACCATAGGAAAAGCTTCCACAGAATCTGTGTGACATTCTATAGGAAAAGCTTCCACAGAATCTGTGTGACATACTACAGGATAAGCTTCCACAGAATCTGTGTGACATACTATATGATAAGCTTCCACAGAATCTGTGTGACATACTATAGGAAAAGCTTCCACAGAATCTGTGTGACATACCATCAGAAAAGCTTCCACAGAATCTGCGTGACATACTATAGGAAAAGCTTCCACAGAATCTGTGTGACATGCTATAGGATAAGATTCCACAGAATCTGTGTGACATACTATAGGAAAAGCTTTCACATAATCTGTGCGACATACTATAGGATAAGTTAACACATAATCTGTGTGACATACTATAGGATAAGTTAACACAGAATCTGTGTGACATACTGTAGGATAAGCTTCCACATAATCTGTGTGACATACTATAGGATAAGTTAACACATAATCTGTGTGACATACTATAGGATAAATTAACACAGAATCTGTGTGACATACTATAAGAAAAGCTTCCACAGAATCTGTGTGACATACTATAGGAAAAGCTTCCACAGAATCTGTGTGACATACTATAGGATAAGATTCCACAGAATCTGTGTGACATACTATAGAAAAGCTTCCACATAATCTGTGTGACATACTATAGGATAAGTTAACACAGAATCTGTGTGACATACTATAGGATAAGTTAACACATAATCTGTGTGACATACTTTAGGATAAGTTAACACAGAATCTGTGTGACATACTATAGGATAAGCTTCCACATAATCTGTGTGATATACTATAGGATAAGCTTCCACATAATCTGTGTGACATACTATAGGATAAGTTAACACATAATCTGTGTGACATACTATAGGATAAGTTAACACAGAATCTGTGTGACATACTATAGGATAAGCTTCCACATAATCTGTGTGACATACTATAGGATAAGTTAACACAGAATCTGTGTGACATACTATAGGATAAATTAACACAGAATCTCTGTGACATACTGTAGGATAAGCTAACACGGAATCTGTGTGACATACTATAGGATAAGCTCCATAGAATCTGTGTGACATACTATAGGATAAGTTAACATAGAATCTGTGTCACATACTATACGATAAGCTTACATAGAATCAATGTGACATACTGTGAAAAAGCTTCCACAGAAACTGTGTGACATACTAAAGGGTAAGCTTCCATAGAATCTGTGACATACTGTAAGATAAGCTTCCACACAATCTGAATGACATACTATAGGATATGTTAACACAGAATCTGTTTGACATACTATAGGAAAAGCCTCAACAGAATGTGTAACATACTATAGGATAAGTTTACACATAATTTGTGAGACATACTATAGGATAATCTTCCACAGAGTCTGTGACATTCTATAGGTATTAACACAGAATCTGTGTGACATACTATAAGATAAGTTAACACAGAATCTGTGTGACATACTATAGGATAAGCTAACACGGAATCTGTGTGACATACTGTAGGATAAGCTTCGACAGAATCTGTGTGACATACTATAGGATAAGTTAACACAAAATCTGTGTGACATACTGTAGGATAAGCTTCCACAGAATCTATGTGACATACTATAGGATAAGCTAACACAGAATCCGTGTGACATACTATAGGATCAACTAAAACAGAATCTGTGTGACATACTATAGGATAAGCTAAAACAATCTGTGACATACCATAGGATTAGCTAAAACAGAATCTGTGTGACATAATGTAGGATAAGCTTCCACAGATTCTGTGGGACATACTGTAGGATAAGCTTCCACAGAATCTGTGTGACATACTATAGGATACACTTCCACAGAATCTGTGTGACATACTATAGGATAAGTTAACACAGAATCTGTGTGACATACTATATGATAAGCTTCCACAGAATCTGTGTGACATACTATAGGAAAAGCTTCCACAGAATCTGTGTGACATACTATAAGAAAAGCTTCCACAGAATCTGCGTGACATACTATAGGAAAAGCTTCCACAGAATCTGTGTAACATACTATAGGATAAGATTCCACAGAATCTGTGTGACATACTATAGGAAAAGCTTTCACATAATCTGTGTGACATACTATAGGATAAGTTAACACATAATCTGTGTGACATACTATAGGATAAGTTAGCACAGAATCTGTGTGACATACTGTAGGATAAGCTTCCACATAATCTGTGTGACATACTATAGGATAAGTTAACACATAATCTGTGTGACATACTATAGGATAAGTTAACACAGAATCTGTGTGACATACTATAATAAAAGCTTTCACAGAATCTGTGTGACATACTATAGGAAAAGCTTCCACAGAATCTGTGTGACATACTATAATAAAAGCTTTCACAGAATCTGTGTGACATACTATAGGAAAAGCTTCCACAGAATCTGTGTGACATACTATAGGATAAGATTCCACAGAATCTGTGTGACATACTATAGGAAAAGCTTCCACATAATCTGTGTGACATACTATCACAGAATCTGTGTGACATACTATAGGATAAGTTAACACATAATCTGTGTGACATACTTTAGGATAAGTTAACACAGAATCTGTGTGACATACTATAGGATAAGCTTCCACATAATCTGTGTGACATACTATAGGATAAGCTTCCACATAATCTGTGTGACATACTATAGGATAAGTTAACACAAAATCTGTGTGACATACTATAGGATAAGTTAACACATAATCTGTGTGACATACTATAGGATAAGCTTCCACATAATCTGTGTGACATACTATAGGATAAGTTAACACAGAATCTGTGTGACATACTATAGGATAAATTAACACAGAATCTCTGTGACATACTGTAGGATAAGCTAACACGGAATCTGTGTGACATACTATAGGATAAGCTCCATAGAATCTGTGTGACATACTATAGGATAAGTTAACATAGAATCTGTGTCACATACTATAGGATAAGCTTACATAGAATCAATGTGACATACTGTGAAAAAGCTTCCACAGAAACTGTGTGACATACTAAAGGGTAAGCTTCCATAGAATCTGTGACATACTGTAAGATAAGCTTCCACACAATCTGAATGACATACTATAGGATATGTTAACACAGAATCTGTTTGACATACTATAGGAAAAGCCTCAACAGAATGCGTAACATACTATAGGATAAGTTTACACATAATTTGTGAGACATGCTATAGGATAATCTTCCACAGAGTCTGTGACATACTATAGGTATTAACACAGAATCTGTGTGACATACTATAGGATAAGCTAACACGGAATCTGTGTGACATACTGTAGGATAAGCTTCGACAGAATCTGTGTGACATACTATAGGATAAGTTAACACAAAATCTGTGTGACATACTGTAGGATAAGCTTCCACAGAATCTATGTGACATACTATAGGATAAGCTAACACAGAATCCGTGTGACATACTATAGGATCAACTAAAACAGAATCTGTGTGACATACTATAGGATAAGCTAAAACAATCTGTGTGACATACCATAGGATAAGCTAAAACAGAATCTGTGTGACATACTATAGGATAAGATTCCACAGATTCTGTGGGACATACTGTAGGATAAGCTTCCACAGAATCTGTGTGACATACTATAGGATACACTTCCACAGAATCTGTGTGACATACTATAGGATAAGTTAACACAGAATCCCTTTGACATACTGTAGGATAAGCTTCCACAGAATCTGTGTGAAATACTATAGGATAAGCTAAATCAGAATCTGTGTGACATACTATAGGATAAGTTAACACAGAATCCATGTGACATACTGTAGGATAAGCTTCCACAGAATCTATGTGACATACTTTAGGATAAGCTAACACAGAATCTGTGTGACATACTGTGGGATAAGCTAGCACAGAATCCGTGTGACATACTGTAGGATAAGCTTCCACAGTATCTTCGTGCATTAATATAGGATAAGCTTCCACAGAATCTGTGTGATATACTATAGGATAAGCTTCCACAGAATCTGTGTGACATACTATATGATTAGCTTCCACAGAATCTGTGTTAAATACTCTTAAACAGAATCTGTTTGAAATACTATAGGATAAGCTTGCACAGAACTGTGTGACATACTATAGGATAAGCTTCCACAGAATCTGTGTGACATACGATAGGATAAGCTAACACAGAATCTGTTTGACATACATTAGGATAAGCTTCCACAGAATCTGTGTGACATACTTTAGAATAAGCTTCAACAGAATCTGTCTGACATACTATAGGATAAGCTTCCACAGAATCTGTGTGACATACTGTAGGATAAACTTCCACAGAATCTATGTGACATGCTATAGGATAAGCTTCCACAGAATCTATGTGACATACTATAGGATAAGCTTCCACAGAATCTGTGTGACATACTATAGGATAAGTTAACACAGAATCTGTTTGACATACTATAGGATAAATTAACACAGAATCTGTGTGACATACTGTAGGATAACCTTCCACAGAATCTGTGTGACATACTATAGGATAACCTTCCACAGAATCTGTGTGACATACTATATGATAAGTTAACACAGAATCTGTGTGACATACTATAGGATAACCTTCCACAGAATCTGTGTGACATACTATAAGATAACCTTCCACAGAATCTGTGTGACATATTATATGATAAGTTAACACAGAATCTGTGTCACATACTATAGGATAAGCTTACATAGAATCAATGTGACATACTGTGAAAAAGCTTCCACAGAAACTGTGTGACATACTAAAGGGTAAGCTTCCATAGAATCTGTGACATACTGTAAGATAAGCTTCCACACAATCTGAATGACATACTATAGGATATGTTAACACAGAATCTGTTTGACATACTATAGGAAAAGCCTCAACAGAATGCGTAACATACTATAGGATAAGTTTACACATAATTTGTGAGACATGCTATAGGATAATCTTCCACAGAGTATGTGACATACTATAGGTATTAACACAGAATCTGTGTGACATACTATAGGATAAGTTAACACAAAATCTGTGTGACATACTGTAGGATAAGCTTCCACAGAATCTATGTGACATACTATAGGATAAGCTAACACAGAATCCGTGTGACATACTATAGGATCAACTAAAACAGAATCTGTGTGACATACTATAGGATAAGCTAAAACAATCTGTGTGACATACCATAGGATAAGCTAAAACAGAATCTGTGTGACATACTATAGGATAAGATTCCACAGATTCTGTGGGACATACTGTAGGATAAGCTTCCACAGAATCTGTGTGACATACTATAGGATACACTTCCACAGAATCTGTGTGACATACTATAGGATAAGTTAACACAGAATCCCTTTGACATACTGTAGGATAAGCTTCCACAGAATCTGTGTGAAATACTATAGGATAAGCTAAATCAGAATCTGTGTGACATACTATAGGATAAGTTAACACAGAATCCATGTGACATACTGTAGGATAAGCTTCCACAGAATCTATGTGACATACTTTAGGATAAGCTAACACAGAATCTGTGTGACATACTGTGGGATAAGCTAGCACAGAATCCGTGTGACATACTGTAGGATAAGCTTACACAGAATCTTTGTGCATTAATATAGGATAAGCTTCCACAGAATCCATGTGATATACTATAGGATAAGCTTCCACAGAATCTGTGTGACATACTATATGATTAGCTTCCACAGAATCTGTGTTAAATACTCTTACACAGAATCTGTTTGAAATACTATAGGATAAGCTTGCACAGAACTGTGTGACATACTATAGGATAAGCTTCCACAGAATCTGTGTGACATACGATAAGATAAGCTAACACAGAATCTGTTTGACATACATTAGGATAAGCTTCCACAGAATCTGTGTGACATACTTTAGAATAAGCTTCAACAGAATCTGTCTGACATACTATAGGATAAGCTTCCACAGAATCTGTGTGACATACTGTAGGATAAACTTCCACAGAATCTATGTGACATGCTATAGGATAAGCTTCCACAGAATCTATGTGACATACTATAGGATAAGCTTCCACAGAATCTGTGTGACATACTATAGGATAAGTTAACACAGAATCTGTTTGACATACTATAGGATAAATTAACACAGAATCTGTGTGACATACTGTAGGATAACCTTCCACAGAATCTGTGTGACATACTATAGGATAACCTTCCACAGAATCTGTGTGACATACTATATGATAAGTTAACACAGAATCTGTGTGACATACTATAGGATAACCTTCCACAGAATCTGTGTGACATACTATAGGATAACCTTCCACAGAATCTGTGTGACATATTATATGATAAGTTAACACAGAATCTGTGTGACATACTATAGGATAAGTTAACACAGAATCTGTGTGACATACTGTAGGATAAGCTTCCACATAATCTGTGTGACATACTATAGGATAAGTTAACACATAATCTGTGTGACATACTATACGATAAGTTAACACAGAATCTGTGTGACATACTATAATAAAAGCTTTCACAGAATCTGTGTGACATACTATAGGAAAAGATTCCACAGAATCTGTGTGACATACTATAGGATAAGATTCCACAGAATCTGTGTGACATACTATAGGAAAAGCTTCCACATAATCTGTGTGACATACTATAGGATAAGTTAACACAGAATCTGTGTGACATACTATAGGATAAGTTAACACATAATCTGTGTGACATACTATAGGATAACCTTCCACATAATCTGTGTGACATACTATAGGATAAGTTAACACATAATCTGTGTGACATACTATAGGATAAGTTAACACATAATCTGTGTGACATACTATAGGAAAAGCTTCCACATAATCTGTGTGACATACTATAGGATAAGTTAACACAGAATCTGTGTGACATACTATAGGATAAATTAACACAGAATCTCTGTGACATACTGTAGGATAAGCTAACACGGAATCTGTGTGACATACTATAGGATAAGCTCCATAGAATCTGTGTGACATACTATAGGATAAGTTAACATAGAATCTGTGTCACATACTATAGGATAAGCTTACATAGAATCAATGTGACATACTGTGAAAAAGCTTCCACAGAAACTGTGGGACATACTAAAGGGTAAGCTTCCATAGAATCTGTGACATACTGTAAGATAAGCTTCCACACAATCTGAATGACATACTACAGGATATGTTAACACAGAATCTGTTTGACATACTATAGGAAAAGCCTCAAAAGAATGTGTAACATACTATAGGATAAGTTTACACATAATTTGTGAGACATGCTATAGGATAATCTTCCACAGAGTCTGTGACATACTATAGGTATTAACACAGAATCTGTGTGACATACTATAGGATAAGTTAACACAGAATCTGTGTGACATACTATAGGATAAGCTAACACGGAATCTGTGTGACATACTGTAGGATAAGCTTCGACAGAATCTGTGTGACATACTATAGGATAAGTTAACACAAAATCTGTGTGACATACTGTAGGATAAGCTTCCACAGAATCTATGTGACATACTATAGGATAAGCTAACACAGAATCCGTGTGACATACTATAGGATCAACTAAAACAGAATCTGTGTGACATACTATAGGATAAGCTAAAACAATCTGTGTGACATACCATAGGATAAGCTAAAACAGAATCTGTGTGACATACTATAGGATAAGATTCCACAGATTCTGTGGGACATACTGTAGGATAAGCTTCCACAGAATCTGTGTGACATACTATAGGATACACTTCCACAGAATCTGTGTGACATACTATAGTATAAGTTAACACAGAATCCCTGTGACATACTGTAGGATAAGCTTCCACAGAATCTGTGTGAAATACTATAGGATAAGCTAAATCAGAATCTGTGTGACATACTGTGGGATAAGCTAGCACAGAATCCGTGTGACATACTGTAGGATAAGCTTCCACAGAATCTTTGTGCATTAATATAGGATAAGCTTCCACAGAATCTGTGTGACATACTATAGGATAAGCTTCCACAGAATCTGTGTGACATACTATATGATTAGCTTCCACAGAATCTGTGTTAAATACTCTTACACAGAATCTGTTTGAAATACTATAGGATAAGCTTGCACAGAACTGTGTGACATACTATAGGATAAGCTTCCACAGAATCTGTGTGACATACGATAGGATAAGCTAACACAGAATCTGTTTGACATACATTAGGATAAGCTTCCACAGAATCTGTGTGACATACTTTAGAATAAGCTTCAACAGAATCTGTCTGACATACTATAGGATAAGCTTCCACAGAATCTGTGTGACATACTGTAGGATAAACTTCCACAGAATCTATGTGACATGCTATAGGATAAGCTTCCACAGAATCTATGTGACATACTATAGGATAAGCTTCCACAGAATCTGTGTGACATACTTTAGGATAAGTTAACACATAATCTGTTTGACATACTATAGGATAAATTAACACAGAATCTGTGTGACATACTGTAGGATAACCTTCCACAGAATCTGTGTGACATACTATAGGATACCCTTCCACAGAATCTGTGTGACATACTATATGATAAGTTAACACAGAATCTGTGTGACATACTATAGGATAACCTTCCACAGAATCTGTGTGACATACAATAGGATAACCTTCCACAGAATCTGTGTGACATATTATATGATAAGTTAACACAGAATCTGTGAGACATACTATAGGATAAGTTAACACAGAATCTGTGTGACATACTATAGAATAAGCTAACATAGAATCTGTGTGACATGCTGTGAATAAGCTAACATAGAATCTGTGTGACATGCTGTGAATAAGCTTCCACGGCAACTGTGTGAAATACTATAGGATAAGCTTCCACAGAATCTGTGAAATACTGTAAGATAAGCTTCCACAGAATCTGTGTGACATACTATAGGATAAGCTAAAACAATCTGTGCGACATAGTATAGGATAAGCTAACACAGAATCTGTGTGACATACTATAGGATAAGTTAACACAGAATCTGTGTGACATACTATAGTATAAGTTAACACAGAATCCGTGTGACATACTGAAGGATAAGTTAACACAGAATCTGTGTGACATACTTTAGAATAAGCTTCCACAGAATCTGTGTGACATACTGTAGGATAAGTTAACACAGAATCCGTGTGACATACTATAGGATAACCTTCCACAGAGTCTGTGCGACATACTATTTGATAAGTTAACACAGAATCCGTGTGACATACTATAGGATAAGCTACATATAATCTGCGTGACATGCTGTGAATAAGCTTCCACGGCAACTGTGTGAAATACTATAGGATGAGCTTCCACAGAATCTGTGAAATACTTAAGATAAGCTTCCACAGAATCTGTGTGACATACTATAGGATAAGCTAAAACAATGTGTGTGACATACTATAGGATAAGCTAAAACAGAATCTGTGTGACATACTATAGGATAAGCTAAATCAGAAGCTGTGTGATATACTATAGGATAGGTTAACACATAATCCGTGTGACATACTGAAGGATAAGCTTCCACAGAATCTGTGTGAAATACTATAGGATAAGCTAAATCAGAATCTGTGTGACATACTACAATGTATATGAAAAGTTAACACAGAATCTGTGTGACATATTATAGGATAAGCTAAATCAGAATCTGTGTGACATACTATAGGATAAGTTAACACAGAATCCGTGTGACATACTGTAGGATAAGCTTCCACAGAATCTGTGTGAAATACTATATTATAAGCTAAATCAGAATCTGTGTGACATACTATAGGATAAGTTAACATAGAATCTGTGTGACATGCTGTGAATAAGCTTCCACGGCAACTGTGTGAAATACTAAAGGATAAGCTTCCACAGAATCTGTGAAATACTGTAAGATAAGCTTCCACAGAATCTGTGTGACATACTATAGGATAAGCTAAAACAATCTGTGTGACATACTATAGGATAAGTTAACACAGAATCTGTGTGACATACTATAGGATAAGTTAACACAGAATCCGTGTGACATACTGTAGGATAAGCTTCCACACAATCTGAATGAGATACTATAGGATATGTTAACACAGAATCTGTTTGACATACTATAGGAAAAGCCTCAACAGAATGTGTAACATACTATAGGATATGTTAACACAGAATCTGTTTGACATACTATAGGAAAAGCCTCAACAGAATGTGTAACATACTATAGGATAAGTGTACACAGAATCTGTGTGACATACTATAGGAAAAGTTAACACAGAATCTGTGTGACATACTATAGGATAAGCTAACACGGAATCTGTGTGACATACTATAGGATAAGCTAACACGGAATCTGTGTGACATACTGTAGGATAAGCTTCGACAGAATCTGTGTGACATACTGTAGGATAAGTTTCCACAGAATCTGTGTGACATACTATAGGATCAACTAAAACAGAATCTGTGTGACATACTATAGGATAAGATTCCACAGATTCTGTGGGACATACTGTAGGATAAGCTTTCACAGAATCAGTGTGACATACCATAGGATACACTTCCACAGAATCTGTGTGACATACTATAGAATAATTTAACACAGAATCTGTGTAACATATTATAGGATAAGCTAAAACAATCTGTGTGACATACTATAGGATAAGCTAAAACAATCTGTGTGACATACTATAGGATAAGCTAAAACAGAATCAGTGTGACATACTATAGGATAAGTTAACACAGAATCCGTGTGACATACTGTAGGATAAGCTTCCACAGAATCTGTGTGAAATACTATAGGATAAGCTAAATCAGAATCTGTGTGACATACTATAGGATAAGTTAACACAGAATCCGTGTGACATACTATATGATTAGCTTCCACAGAATCTGTGTTACATACTCTTCCACAGAATCTGTTTGAAATACTATAGAATAAGCTTGCATAGAACTGTGTGACATACTATAGGATAAGCTTCCACAGAATCTGTGTGACATACTATATGATTAGCTTCCACAGAATCTGTGTTACATACTCTTCCACAGAATCTGTTTGAAATACTATAGGATAAGCTTGCATAGAACTGTGTGACATACTATAGGATAAGCTTCCACAGAATCTGTGTGACATACTATAGGATAAGCTTCCACAGAATCTGTGTGACATACTATAGGATAAGCTAACACAGAATCTGTTTGACATACATTAGGATAAGTTTCCACAGAATCTGTCTGACATACTTTAGAATAAGCTTGAACAGAATCTGTATGAGATACTACAGGATAAGTTAACACAGAATCTGTCTGACATACTATAGGATAAGCTTCTACAGAATCTGTCAAACATACTATAGTATAAGCTTCCACAGAATCTGTGTGACATACTATAGGATAAGCTTACACAGAATCTATGTGACATACTGTAGGATAAGCTGCCACAGAATCTATGTGACATACTATAGGATTAGCTTCCACAGAATCTATGTGACATACTATAGGATAAGCTTCCACAGAATCTGTGTGACATACTTTAGGATAAGTTAACACATAATCTATTTGACATATTATAGGATAAGTTAACACAGAATCTGTGCGACATATTATAGGATAAGCTATCACAGAATCTGTGTGACATACTATAGGATAAGCTTCAACAGAATCTGTGTGACATACTTTAGGATAAGTTAACACATAATCTGTTTGACATACTATAGGATGCATTAACACAGAATCTGTATGACATACTGTAGGAAAGCTATCACAGAATCTGTGAAATACTGTAAGATAAGCTTCCACAGAATCTGTATGACATACTGTAGGATAAATTAACACAGAATCTGTATGACATACTGTAGGATAAGCTATCACAGAATCTGTGAAATACTGTAAGATAAGCTTTTACAGAATCTGTATGACATACTATAGGATAAATTAACACAGAATCTGTGTGACATACTGTAGGATAAGCTATCACAGAATCTGTGTGACATACTATAGGATAACCTTCCACAGAATCTGTGTGACATACTGTAGGATAAGTTAACACAGAATCTGTGTGACATACTATAGGATAAGCTAACATAGAATCTGTGTGACATACGATATGATAAGTTAACACAGAATCTGTGTGACATACTATAGGATAAGCTAACATAGAATCTGTGGGACATACTATAGGATAAGTTAACACAGAATCTGTGTGACATACAATAGGATAAGTTAGCACAGAATCTGTGTGACATACTATAGGATAAGTTAACACAGAATCTGTGTGACATACTATAGAAAAAGTTAACACAGAATCTGTATGACATACTGTAGGATAAGCTATCACAGAATCTGTGAAATACTGTAAGATAAGCTTCCACAGAATCTGTATGACATACTATAGGATAAATTAACACAGAATCTGTGTGACATACTGTAGGATAAGCTATCACAGAATCTGTGTGACATACTAAAGGATAACCTTCCACAGAATCTGTGTGACATACTATAGGATAAGTTAACACAGAATCTGTGTGACATACTATAGGATAAGCTAACATAGAATCTGCGTGACATGCTGTGAATAAGCTTCCACGGCAATTGTGTGAAATACTATAGGATAAGCTTCCACAGAATCTGTGAAATACTGTAAGATAAGCTTCCACAGAATCTGTGTGACATACTATAGGATAAGCTAAAACAATCTGTGTGACATACTATAGGATAAGTTAACACAGAATCTGTGTGACATACTATAGGAAATGTTAACACAGAATCCGTGTGACATACTGTAGGATAGGCTTCCACAGAATCTGTGTGAAATACTATAGGATAAGTTAACACAGAATCTGTGTGACATACTGTAGGATAAGCTTCCACAGAATCTGTGTGACATACTATAGGATAAGTTAACACAGAATCTGTGTGACATACTATAGGATAACCTTCCACAGAATCTGTTTGACATACTATATGATAAGTTAACACAGAATCTGTGTGACATACTATATGATAAGTTAACACAGAATCTGTGTGACATACTATAGAATAAGCTAACATAGAATCTGTGTGACATGCTGTGAATAAGCTTCCACGGCAACTGTGTGAAATACTATAGGATAAGTTTCCAAAGAATCTGTGAAATACTGTAAGATAAGCTTCCACAGAATCTGTGTGACATACTATAGGATAAGCTAAAACAGAATCTGTGTGACATACTATAGGATAAGTTAACACAGAATCTGTGTGATATACTTTAGGAGAAGCTAAATCAGAATCTTAGTGACATACTATAGGATACGCTAACACAGAATCTGTGTGACATACTGTAGGATAAGCTAACACGTAATCTGTGTGACATACTTTAGGAGATGCTAGCACAGAATCTGTGTGACATACTGTAGGATAGGCTTCCACAGAATCTGTGTGACATACTGTAGGATAAGCTTCCAAAGAATATTTGTGACATATTATAGGATAATCTCCCACAGAATCTGTGTGACATACAACTATAGGATAAGATAACACAGAATCTGTGTGACATACTATAGGATAAGCTTCTACAAAATCTGTGGGACATACTTTAGGAAAATCTTTCACATAATCTGTGTGACATACTATAGGATAAGCAAACACAGATCTGTGTGACATACTATAGGATAAGCTTACACAGAATCTATTTGACATACTATAGGATAAGCTAACACAGAATCGGTATGACATACTGTAGGATAAACTAACACATAATCTGTGTGACATACTTTAGGATAAGCTAACACAGAATCTGTGTGACATACTTTAGGATAAGCTTCCATAGAATCTGTGTGACATACTATAGGAAAAGCTAACACAGAATCTGTGTGACATACTGCAGGATGAGCTAACACATAATCTGTGTGACATACTCTAGGATAAGCTAACACAGAATCTGGTTGACATACTGTAGGATAGGCTTCCACAGAATCTGTGTGACATACTGAAGGATAAGCTTCCAAAGAATCTGTATGACATTCTGTAGGATAAGCTATCACAGAATATGTGAAATACTGTAAGATAAGCTTCCACAGAATCTGTATGACATACTATAGGATACATTAACACAGAATCTGTGTGACATACTGTAGGATAAGCTATCACAGAATCTGTGTGACATACTATAGGATAACCTTCCACAGAATCTGTGTGACATACTATATGATAAGCTAACATAGAATCTGTGTGACATACTATAGAATAAGCTAACATAGAATCTGTGTGACATACTATAGAATAAGCTAACACAGAATCTGTGTTACATACTACTACAGGATAAGCTCACACAGAATGTGTGTGACATACTATAGGATAAGCTTCCACAGAATGTTTGTGACATACTATAGGATAAGCTAACACATAATCTGTGTGACATATTATAGGAAAAGCTAACACAGAATCTGTGTGACATACTATACGATAAGCTAACACAGAATCTGTGTGACATACTATACGATAAGCTAACACAGAATCTGTGTGACATACTATAGGATAAGCTAACACAGAATTTGTGTGACATACTGTAGGATAAGCTAACACAGAATCTTTGTGACATACTGTAGTATGTTACACCGTTTACAATGGATTAATCGGTATATCAATAAACATAAATAGACCAAAGGACTTTTATTATGCTTTGTGAATTGGTCTTGTTGACATAAATCAATAGAAACGGTATTTAATTCTTATAATTATTAAAATGATTTTCCTAAGATAATCAATACAAAGATTCTTGTGTATTTTGGTATTGCCCTAACATATGAATATTGTGTTGACTTTACGTACCAAATGGAAAAAAAACCACACAATTCAGTTTGAATTTAAAACTATTTTTCTTAAACTACCACAAGAAAAGTGTTAAATTTAACAAATCATCAGTGTCAATTCATCAAACAAATAATTTTTAATTGGATCACCGTAGATATTGAATGCCGCAATCTTTGTTAACACTGCAAAGTAGTTCGGACAATGTTGATCCAAAAATTAATTTAGTCAACTTCAATTATGAAATAAATTCCGTTGAAAACTTCTTCCGGAAGTGATCTCGACCATTCACATAAATTTATTTTTAAATATGCAAATCATAAGAGAAATATATACCGATTGATGGAAGCGGGAAGTAAACAATATAGGAGAGTAAGTAAGGCATTTTTATATAGGTTTTTCTTATAAAGAGGTCGCCTTTTAGGAAGTTTTGATTCTAATATGACGATTATTTAAAAATATCATGTTTAATATGTTCGAAATCTTTTCATTTATCATAAGAGACATTGCAGCCTGATGGTCTTTCTGTGCTGTTATCGCTTTTTACCGAACAAAGACCTCTGTGGTAGAGTGGTTAAGGTAGTGGGTCACCTGCTATCACACAATTTGCCACACTGAGGGTGTGAGTTCAAGCCTTACTGCGGAAAGGGTTGAGTTTGATTCTAACCTTAATTTACAAGTGTTTTCAGTTTTCTGGTCGGCGGTCGAGGTCTCACCGGAACTCCGGCTTCCTGCTCAATAACAATCTATTCAAAAAGTCAAACAATGTGGTGAAAGGGGATGTGATTGTATTGAATGATTTATGCTCAACACTATTTCAGTTTTATGGATAATTATGACGAGAGCACATAAATTAATTGATAGCAGGAATGTTTTCAGAAAGTTAATATTGTGGCGAAATCCACGTATCATAGAAGCTAACGATACGCACGATGCACGAACGATGTATGTAACAGAATATATACGAACGTTGTATATCAACGTAAGAAAAGATGGGGTGGCAGTAATTATCTCCAAACGTTGGACAGTTACAGACCACAATGGCAGTTGTTAATCTATATACAAGCATATTACCCTATCCTGTTACAAAGATCCATCTGATATTGTGGAATTGGTAAATTAATTTTAGCTACAATAATGTAGCTCCTTTTTTATGGACGGAGCTTCAAAGAGGTGCCATTACTCGTAATGGAGCAGCCGCCGGGGGTTTTATGCATAAAATCAGCTTTTAAACTATTTCCCTGAATTGTTACATAATTTTAATGTCTTTAAAGTTTAAACATCTTATTAGTTATTTTTACACTTTATTCGTAATCGTGGCATTGTTAACAAAATTTGAATTCCGGAAGTGCATAATTTCTTAATCGATTTGGTAAAAAGTGTTCATTTTTACCGATACGATGCTACAATTCTACACTCCACAATTTCAATTTTGTCAATAATGCCATGAATACGAAAAAGTGTTATAATTATTTAATTAGACATTGTACAAATGTAAACTGAACGGCGGAGAAAGGAAAAAGTATTAAACAAGAACAGCATTTTAATAGCGGAAAATATGTGTAAATCCTAAAACAGAGAGTTTACGAGTATTGGGACCTCTTTGTAGCTCCGTTCATATTAAAAAAAGAGATTAGCTAAATAATCGGTGCATATTTTGCTGCCCGTAACAACTGTTTCAAGAGGGTTTAATTTAGATATTACTGACTTGCATTGATATCTGACAAATTCCGTGTATTGTTTTTGCACAAAACCTGTTATCAACTTGTGACATCAATAATCTAACAAAACGGTAATTTCTAGGGTTTAATCCTATACCAAAGAAATATTGATACACCTTAAAATCAAGATTCATTTCTTTAGCTCACCTTACCTAAAGGGTTAATTCTACTAGTTTTGAGTTTTATTGGCAATCCCAGATCCTAATTTGCTCCAAAAAAGTAACATTTAACATGGAACTGTTCGACTGTTTGTTAAATTATACAAAGATATGATTATTTTTTAAATTTGATACATGTTTCAACCAAATCGTGCACTTATGAAGAATGAGGGAAGTGTTCTATAGTAATTTGGATATTTTTATCGGTGGGGTGAATTTTTGACACAGTAAACGTTCGTTTGTACTGTTATGATATGTAAAGTTGTAGCAAATAGTCAACGCGTACGCGGACCCACAAATTGCTGTAAATGTTAAAATGTTGACTATCAGATGAGGACTGCAGCTACCACGTACGGTGTTTCAACCTTTTTCAAAATATTTTTGTTATCAAGAAGTGGTTTTTTTATGTTCAATGAACCCTTTTATCGCCAGTATAATTATGTTTTATGGGAGGAGGGAAGATAGATGTACAAGATTATAATTTATATACAATTCGACTATTTTATTATACACACGAAAAACGTTCAGTGTAACCTTTCAAAATATCCAATGTAAAACCTGTGAGCAAAATTCAATATATTGGTTCAATAAAATTATGTTTTGATTATTTTGTTGAGATGTTACACCATTAATGTTCATTTAATGATAGACATTACCCTAGATTCAGACCATGTTATTGTTCAAGGGGAAGGACATTTAAACCAGGGGTATTTTGTAATTATAGTGGTGCAAATCGTTAATTTAAAAACTCACCATAATAGTAGAAGGACAGTATACAAGAGAAACATTCATTATGGAGAAAATATGGCCGGGTTTGTTAGGAATGTTGACACTTTTGCTCTTAGTGTCAGGGGCGTTTTCCCCTGGGTGGCTTGTCTTAGATCTTGGTAATATTGATGGACTTAGTAATCAGTCGACAAGCACAACTTATATATGTCATTTAGGATTATTTTATATATTAATTGTTGGAGATGGTTTTTCAGAAGCTAGCAGCTATAGCGGTGTCAGCAGTTTGTCAGGGTCACCATACTTTAGTAAGTATTTATTCGTTAAATTAGCTGTATTTGACTCTGTTTTTTAGGGGGGGGGTAAGGGGCGAATGCGAGTTTATGGATTTATTATTAAAAAAAGTTAGAGGATATTGTTTTGTTGCGTAAAATATTATAACTACATGCCTATAGGGGTTGGTGTTACACAGGTAGAACGTGGCTCATAGTGGACTAAAAGAATACACAACTCAGCATGCGTGTGTATATTGGGAATCACGTGAAGAATTTGTTGTTTGGGGGGGATGAAATGAAGAATTTGTAGCTCACTTGAAGGTTGTAGGGGATGGATAATTTGGCAGGATTGTAATGACTGCTTATTTTAAAGGGTTGTAGGTGTGGGAACGTTTGAAGGGTTTTGTTAGGGTGTTGATCATTTGGAGGTTTGACAGCGTGTGGGATCTTTAGAATGTTTCTAACGGTGTATTTGGATTTTGATTGATTGATTGATTGGATGTCTGCTTTATTTCAGTATTGCAGTATTTCAGCTATATTCAGGACGGGAACAAGTTAACAAACAATAAATTAACGGAAAATGGGGGTGGGATGGGTCACAGGGAATACAATTTTGACTGCCACTGGAAAAGTATGGAGTTTTGGGTAGGGGTGGAAAATTTTGCCTTTTGTAGCGGCTACAATGAGCCTACTCTTTTTCGAAACCTATAAACGAGGTCTTTATCGTGCAAGGAGCGTGGCACTCTCCAAACACGTTACCCACTACGGTCCGTATTATGACCTGACAACCCCCCAAACGAGAGGGTCTCCCCTATCCGCCACCCGGGGACGCGCTGGGCTGGAAGTTTGAAAGTGTGTGGGATCTATTGAAGTGTCTGTACGTGTTGCAATTATAACACATTGATGTTCGGTTGGTTGGGTATCATGTCAAAACCTTGTGAGTGTGAAATCACATGCGTTTGGGAGTGGAATATTTGAAGGGCTATTATTTAGTGAGGAAGATTGGTTGAAATGATTGCAGATATATATCACTTGCTATTAAGGTATCCGGACCATAATTGACCACGTGATCATATTTGGTGTCCCGGATGTCAATTGTTTTTCAATGAAGCAGACCTCGGTAATGTTCGGCAAACATCGGAAATACTATTTGAGTAACTAAATTTTTTCCTCAAAATTGTGAACATTGGCTCAAGTTATATGATATATTTTACTTTTATTATTAATAAGCAATACATTGATTTAATAAAGCTGTATTTCTTGGTCGACAAATAAAATAAAACGGTAACTTCAATTATGGGTCGGATACCTTAAGTGTAAATATTGACATTTGCCCATGACAAAAGTTGCACAATTTCCGAAAATACCAAAACTTTGTGTACTTGGTCACATAAAATGGTTAAGGTACTATTTATAAAATGAATAAAAAGATCTACGTAGTAAGTAAATAGAGAACATTAAACAGACATATGCGTATAAAACTCTGTCGCATGCATAAACTAGAAATATTAAATATTCATCAAACATGTCAACCGCAACATGGCAAATCGTGTTTTACTTATCATGTTTCGATATTTTGTTCTTTTATCACGTAAAATAAGAGTGCAGTAAACTTACAATATGAATTAGGAATCTAAGAAATAAAAAATTTCATCTTACTAGCCATTAAGTCACATAGACTTAATTCTGGAATGTCACGTTGACATTTTAAAGGGCACTGTAAAATAACTGGGAGATATTAAATACAGAGAAGATGAAAGTCATTTTGTGTTCAAAAGTCTTTAACATTATCCATTTTGGTGCAACTATTACAATGTATATATTAATAATGGATATAATTGTTTAAGAAAACTTTTCTCTTGTCCAAAATGTGTTATAATTTAGTCATGAAGTGTAATTTCGTGTCTATAAAATTGTTGGATATTGCTATGCATTCGTGTGTCTAGCATTTCAAATATCACAACAGTAACAATCCTGTTGTATATATAACTTTAAACTCTTTTAGTCAATGCTGAAAAAATCTTTTTATTTCGATTGTAATTACTTTAATTTGGTAGATTCTTTCCTTCACATCTCACTGAAGATAAAGATAAGGCCAAAAAATGTGTGTTTCCTGTTACATAGAATTATAAAATAGGTAGGTAGGTAGATTTTTGTTGGGGGAAGGTACATATGGCTGATTTAAAAAATATAATAGCATAGGCTATGACCCTTAAGGTTTTCGTTTTGAATTGTGTTGGTTAAATTAGTAATTTAATTTTGACCTTTATATTTTATACTTTGCAGGTGTAAAGCTTGTAAGGTTTAAGAATTTCCTATTAAGCCTTTAGAAGTATACAGTCATTGCATGAGCTAATATTGACTTCTCTAAACATATGGCGGACCAAGTGTATTAGAAAGGCATTTCCAGCTTTTCAAGAGACAACACTCACTTAATAAATTATTGATACTAACTGTGTAACTGTATCTATTTGGCAACTTCTGTTGGAAGACCACGTTCTGGTTTACATGACAGATTCATAAATTCAGCCTTTTCGTAACCCCAACTGATTGTATTGGTTATAAATTGTTCATGGTTATAAAAACTGTTGCTGCTGCTGTTAATTCAAAATTCATAATTAAAAGGCCAAACAGTGTGTTGACTTAAAAATGAAAACCAGAAGGACAGAAATATCTTTTTGTCCCCCATTAACATTAAATGATTGCTCTTGAGCCCCAACCATTAACCTCAAATGGTTGCTCTTTTTTAAATGCAAGTTAAATTTTGTATTAGACAATGTCTGCCAAAATAATTTTCTATGTAAAGGTGAAACATTCTTGTTTGTGTTTACTGGTTTTGACTTTGATATTCGGATGCCATATTGGTTCCTCTTTGAATCTGATATACACTGATTTCGGATCTGCATACCAAATATCAGTTTTCTAGCACGATTTCTTTTTTAATACTGTGTCAGAAGCAGAGGCAAGAAACAAGTCTTACAATTAATACATCTTTATGCTGCTACTGAAGATGCCTATTTATAGAAAAGATGCTTAATTAATTTTTTTAACATGTTTTACTTGGTCATAGTCTCTAGTATTTGAAAGGCATTTGTGATCTATGATAATATTTTGTTTTACAGATCAAATTTGAGAAGTATTTTGATAGGTCTATTTAGTTTTTCTTCGACTTTCCATACGTACGCTGAAAAAAAGACATGATTCCTTTTGCTTCACATGGTTTACACAGTGGTAAAACAGTTTTGTATTTCTTTTTCAATTCAAAGTTCGTTTCAGCATCTTTCTCACCACATTCTGCACAAATATCCAGTTGGCCTATTCCACTGCCATAATTAGTGTGAGCTTCGATGTGTGAGCTGCAATTGATGTTAAGTCTGCACATAACCATTTTTGCAATGAGTTAGAGGGTGGCAACAAAGGACTTCCGCAAGTATACTCATATTCACTAATCACAATAGTTACAGACATCAATTGCCTATCTGTGAGCTTGTGCGCTGAATGTACACAATGCGAGGCTTTCGACATTCAATGCAATCAACTGATGGTCTTGCATTCTGTGTAATGCATAGATGTGCATCAGGAATGGGTAATCCGAATTCCCTTTCATTTTAAGTGACACTATTCACAGCTTCTGGATTTTGTAGACCAACCAAATCTTTTACTTTCTCTGTGTTTGGGTTTTTGTTTATAATTTTTGTTTTCAAGGATGGTCTGTAACTCTCATCTGTTTTAATTCCTTTGAGTTCACTACATACTTTTTTGTTGACTGCAAAACTACTCAAACAAGTGTTTGTTGCACCTAGGTTGATGTTCTCTCTGTAGAAGTTCTATGGTCGTCACCATGACTTGGAAATCAGTGTCTCAAATACGATCTGACATTTTCGCTGAGTGATAGGTAGTGATTCCTTTTCCTGGATTTGACTTTTCCCTAGACATGACAATGAGTAACTCGACGAGTGTCTAATTAGAGGCAGGCACTGCTTACTCCTCCGGAGCACCTGAGTGCACCCATCGTTTTTATTGGGTTTGGGTTACTCTCTTTCTGTTTTTTTTAAATTATTTTTTGTTGCGTTTGTCTATATCCGGATTTGTAAATGTTCCTTGACTTTTGGCTCTTGGTTCGGTCGGTCTTCTTTACTATTTTTATTGTAGTGTTCTTGAGTACCGTCTAGGACAGGATCTGGTAACCATTGCATCTGATCATCTGTCAACCGTGTAGGAATACAACAGTTTGGAGTTTTCTGACCTGGAATGTTAAATTCCTTGACCTACAGTGCGTTTCAACCCATTTTTGATATTTCCCATTTTTGCCAGTATACGCTTTTCGCAATTTTGGCAGATCAAGATCCGGAAACAGTTCACGAAGATGTCTCTTTAGATTTTCAATTTCCTCTTCCGTTACAGGATCAATAGACTTAACTGGTACATCTTTCAACTTTAATCTTAAGAATCGGTTCCGGATCATAGGAGCTACAGGTTCTACGTAATCACTCCATACATTTTAATGCTGGTTTTTTCTGCTGCAGCTTTAATAGCACTCATACTATTACAGTTTTGCAAAATCTTGTTCATTTCTTCTGTTGACTCTTGGCGCTCTAGTGCTACATTTTGCAGTGCTAAGTTATGGATACTCATACCCTTTCGGCAAGGTTTACGTAACTATGACCAGGTTCAAACCTGCCCAGGATGATCAAATCAAGATTGAGCTCCTTAAATAGACAGATTGATGCACATTTCACACTTTCAAGTGTATTACGTTGGCCTGTACCTCCATCAATAAACTTTAATAATGCATCGGGAATGTTTTCACTTTGTTCAAATACTTTTATGGTTGACACAGCGTGACGGAATGGAGATGACATTTGGAAGACTGAATCATAGACTGCAACAGTTACTTGACCTCAGACAAATGAGTCGTCGATGCTGCCAGGAATGCCACAATTTTGAATGACCGAAGGAGTTAAGATGACTTAGTCATGTCATGATCTAATGATTCTAATGTTGTACTGTGTGGCACAATTGATTTTTTTCCTCTGACTCCAGTTGATACGGGATTGCCTGGTTCTCCGATACTAACTTTTGCTTTGTTATCTGCAAATAGTAATTCACAATTACCTTTCATTTCCATTGCCTTTTCTTTCAAGTATCTTAACTGTGCGTTGCAAAAGTGGTCATCTGGGTGTTCCGACCGTAGTTGTCTTCTTTGTACTTTGTAATTCCAGTAAAATTAATTGCTGTCTTGGCATATGGGTTTCTTGGTGCAAACTGTGATCTTACCAAACTCTTGGATTGTATTGCAGTGCCGTCTGGACACAATTTTGCTGTTTTGTCTATCATTTCTTCCATGGAAATAAATTGTTATATATGGGATGTTCCATGCCTTCTATCATCTGCTGAAGTAATCTTTTCTATTTCTTTTTGATAAAGTATAAAAAAATATCAAATGGGTTGTTTGGCCTTCCAGGATTTAACACCCTTAAATCAGCAAGGAAATCCCTTTGACCTCTCTTAAGTCACAGTATCTTCTGCTGTTGACTCATCTAACGTAAGTTCTTGGTATATCATATTTGCTACTGATGGCAATACGGATGCAACATTCTTTAGCCTGTTTCTGAACATTTATCTTTGAGCTCTAGTGTCAAATTCCTTTAGTTTTGTAGTAGTGTGCGCCCTGTGTCAACATTTCTATTTACAAATAGGTTTGATTTTGTACTTGTACTAAACATACAGTAGAGACTGCTGATCCATTGGACTAAAGCGTATGATATAGATTGGATATTTCAGCTGAAGGTCTTGAAAGTATCGATAACTTTCTGTGTTGCTTTCAAATAGTTAATTCAAGTGTTTAAATTCATCAAAAACCACTGGAGTCATAATACCGGCATCGAAAACTGCTTCTTTTATTTTGTTACAACTGTCTGTTATAGGACCAATCCGATTTCCATGTCGATGTTCAATTGTGGCCTCTTTATCTATGGTACGCATAGGAATTATCTGATTTTTCTTTTGTATTATCGTTTGTTGCCACTATAGGCCATAAGACAATCTTATAAGTAAAGAGTAGAGTGCTTGAACATGACTGTCCAACAGTGAGGAAGAAATTGGACTTAACCTGTGTGTTTTTTTCTCTTAAATTCATTATACCCATCATAATCTACATCAAACATTGTTGGAATTGGTAAAACAGCTCCTTTTCTCATTGAGGCGTCATTAATAGTAGATGGTGGTTGGTGATATATCACAATTTATTGCAAAGCACGTGAAATTAACAAAATTTTAAATTTAAATAGTAAGGAGTCTTTATTTTAGGAAATCAACAATTTAGTTTTAAATACTTTAAAAATGGTCTTTTTTTCAGCACAAATATCGAAGACAAAAGAGTCATAGCCAAAAAAAGTTTTATACATCCTGTTATTATTTCAATATAAAATATTTTGTTAACTTAAACTCTAGGTCAAAGATTATCTATGATAGGTTGACACATCACACACATTTTAAAATGAGCTAACCAAAGTGTTGGTGACAGCTGTACAAACCAACTGAAACACTACATATTTAAAAGAGATGGCGGGGCATAAAAATGCTTTGTTAAACAGTTAAACATGTACTATATGGTATGTTAACAGACTGTTAAAGGAGGAAAAAACATGCCATCCATCACAAAAGCTATTTTAATAGACTATTCAGAAGAAATAAATACATGTGTACCAACATGCACATTAATATTTTAACAGATCTGACAGAGCCATTTACCGTATGTTTGCGAATTGATTTTACAAGTTTTATTTGTCATATTCTGATGTAATCTTTTTAAAACTGAAAACTATGATGTGCAAAATTTTGATGACATTAAAAGATTAAAAAAATTAATTGGCACATTTTTGTATTTGAAAATTCATATGAAACTGTTGTGCAAATCAAACTTCAAAAAGTTAATATAAAAAAGCAACTAATACTAAAAAAATTTCTAAGTTTACAGTGTGCAGTGTCAGAAGAATGTGCAATATATACATGTGATATATTATATGAGTACAATTAAATTTTACCTTTCTTCTAGCTTTCAAAGGTGACAAAAAAGAGATTTAGCAAGTTAAAAATTTGAAGGAAATTGGCATGCCCAACCTTATTGTATTTCTTTATCACCATTAAACAACAGAATGTTGTCTTTGATAGTATATATTAAAGTATGTTAATATTGTTTTCAAAATGATTTTTGAATTTTCAAAATTATGTTCAAAATAGTTTTGTCGAAAAAAGTATACAATGCTGGGTTTTTAACTGGGAATAGCCAATTATATATATTTGGATCAGTCCAACTGTGAGGTCAACAATTAATATATTTTAACTGCCTGGAAAAAATATGACCCCTCTTTGTCACAGAAAGCTCCAGTTTTCGTGCAATAAAGAAATTCTCCACTAGTTTGTTGTACATTTCATCTTTTCTACTAAGACCTCTCTAACGCCGGAACTGAAATATATATCAGTTTAATATTAAATCGGTTAAAATTTGGATAACATATTTCCAACTTCTCATTTTCAGCATTGAAGGACACATATCGTCAGATTTTTATTTTATATTTAATGATACTATTTGCAGATGTTGCTATATATGGACAATGTATAGTTTTCACTATAATCCATTGGAGTAAAGATCGTGTAATACAAGTGGTAACCGAACAACATGTTTGTCATATTAAAATTGCGGACATACCAAAAACAAAATATCAAACCACATGTAAAACACCTGACAGACTTACAAAATGTGCTTACATGTCATCAGTGCCGAAAGGGGAAACGTAGGCCCACCGTTTTGCAAAAATAAATAACTACCAAAAAAATAGATGACAGTCATATAGCCTATTTTGTAAACGTTTTAAGAAAAAAGTATTTGAAAATATTTTTTTATTTATAAACATAATCTTTGTATGTATTTACCAAAGACCATGGGGTTGTTTTTTATTATAAAATATAAGACACAGGCATAAACTTAAGCTTAAATATTGGTGTTTTAATAGTGTTTAAACATAAGCCGCCTCCGACACATGGAAAATATCTAATGTATGTTTTGCTTTGATTGAATTCAAAAGGATGTGGATTGAGCTTTTAATTCTTTTTAACTGTAATATCTTGAATTTTATCAATAAGAGGTCGGTTAGGGTCAAAACAATCTCCCGGATTCGTCATTTTCATTGTTCTGGATGTGGGAATCATATATGTAATGCAACAGGTGCATTATGGGACACTGTACTCCTCGGACCTCCCTATAAAACCCAATGTTATACATGTTTTTAAAGATAAATCTTTAAGAAAGAGTTTCTGGTCAGATTCATTTATACATGCCATTAATCATACAACTCTTTTTTATACTAACCATGATGTTTTCAATGAAACATCTTTCCTGCACCTACCATGATCAAGACCTGGAAGTCATTTATTGCCGTCTTCGTTGCTGCTTGTGCTGCATCATGTACAATATCATCAAGTGTTTTGTCACTTCCATTTTCTATACACTGGAACTCAATGTGTTTTATATTAAATCCCGCCACCAAGATATTTATTTGGCTTTACTTCAAAAGATGGACCACAAGAAGAGGTTAGCGTGTTTTCAATTGTTGTGCTGCAGTTTTATTTTCAAAGTCCGAGTTTTGCGCAACTTTCCATGTTTCGTTTCAAATATCTCCTCCAATGTCCGTCTGCTTTCAACAACGATTTCGTTACAAGCGTTCATATGTTTACATTTCTTATATCTAAACGCCAACAGGCTTGATGCCTGCAGCATAGCCGCCATGTTTTGGCGGAACTATGAATATAGAACTAAAACCCGTATCGGGCGTAAACCGATTTTTTCCGATTAGAAGTAACCTCCGTTAAAAAAAGGGTAGTGATTTTGGCTTCACAAAAATAGGTAGGGTCGGGTAACCGGAAACACAAATACTTTTTTTTATATATCTTGGCTTTTGATCTTGTAAAGAAAACATTATATCATAATACTTAAACAGAAAATACCGGTAAGTCTATAATATTGTGCGGAATGCTATACAGCACAATGTTCCTGTTAATTACGAGGAAATTCCTTAAGTTTTAAATTTCTTTTCATTTCTTTCAGACAGAACACACAAAATACAATCGTTGCATGCATACCAAGTAATTATACCCTTAGATTTTACTATAAGCAGATGGAAGCAACGTCACTATGGAAACATACTATAAACTAAATTTAAAACTCAATGTTGACGTGTTAGGATAGTGTGGTATAAAAATTCTTACACTACATTGTTTAATAAAGTGTTCTGAACCGACCACAACGCTTTCCACAAGAATGTAATACATGTTCCTATATTATACTACTGCATTAAAAGGTTAAGTAAACAAAAATCAAATAGTACTTTTGTTTTGTAGCGATCGGTAAGCTCGAGTACCAAATTGAAGTTTGTGTTGGAATTATACTTGTGTTTATCTCCCTCATTATGACGTGTGCGTACAACAAAGATGGAGCTCCATCATTGCTGCTAGCGCCAATAATAATGTATCCGATAGCTTGTCAGTAATATTGCTAAACTCGATATTATGTCCGACACATAAAAAAACATTCAATGCTATTGAAACGAACCAAATATTTTTCTACAGCGATGTTAAGGAAGTAATCATGGTATCTTCAAAAAATTGGATTGATATTTCTCTTCCGGTGATGACGTCATCTAACTCGTCATACTAAAGTACGTGTTTTAGCAGCACTACATGCAGTGAAAAACAAAGAAATCGTGAAAATCACCAATTGACACATCTGTTACAAATTTTCACAGAAAGGTTAAGTGCCACTCATATTATACTTCTCAGTAAATAATGTAGCTGAAAAATTATGTATCGCCGATTTTACTCGATGCAATACTTACGCTGAGAAAACCATTATCGCAAAACAAACAACTAATATTATATATGTATAACCAATGTCGTTTTACTTTTCTCCTTTTATTTATCACTCCACTTCGGACCGGTTTTTAACTTTCTTTTTAGAATAATCTAGTTTTGAAAACTGTTCTCGTTTAAATGGCCAGCATCAGAAACACAATAAAGCAAAAAAAAAGAAATATTCGTTTAATAACCATTGGTTTGAATATATAAGCACTTTATTCAGATTGTGAGTGCATCGACAGTTAACGCAATTATAAAATTTATAAAACCCATCAGAAAGATAAAACTTCTGATAAAAACGTTACTTTCAACATCACAGGCAAAGACACTTATCACACCAACATAAAGCAACACAACAACTACACCAGCACAATTCTGAACTAACAGACGGTAGCTCTAGTCAATTCAACTAGATAAGTTTGCATATTTTATTGCGTTAAGGAGAAAAAACTAGATTTTACTTATTAAAAAATCGAATGTTTCATCTTTGTTATAATTTCAGGTGTAGTTACTCTGGTGGCAGTGGGGCGTTTTCTCAGAACAGTCATAATTGTGGCTTCTGCAAATGGTCTGAGTGGTTTTCCGTACTCCCTCATACTTAGCGGTCTTGGAGGATTGTTTTGTTTTGTTCTGATGATATTACTTATTTTGTTGAAAAATCAGCATAGGACAGCAAATCGTCCACCACAACAGGGTGTGATCTTTACCGATATTTCCATGGCAACAGTTGGATATCTACATAACACAACTTATGGACAACGTCAGGGAATACAATATGGAAACAATATATACAGCCATCCACAACAAGGAAGTAATATATACAGCGTACCGCAACATGTAAACAGTTTGTACAACGGGCAACAACACGGATCTAATATATACAGCGAGCCACATATTGTGAGCAGAACGCCCAGCTGTCCACAACAAGGAAGTAATAAATACAGCGAGCCAAAACCTAAAGTTTAGATTTTATCGCATTTGGCAGTGAATGAAACCAACTGAAACCAAATTTACATATATAACGGATGCCATTTGTTCATTAATGCTCAGTGTATTTTGATATTGTAAACGGAAAGATTTCATTTACCAGTTTTCTTTTTTTCCGAGTAACATAATGTCATCAAAGCTAAACATACGCTAGTTTCGTGTAATAATGACTCTTCAGTATTTTTGTCAAGTTCATATATAACTTGTCAAATATTTACTTTCGACAAATGGATATTTTACGTCAAAAATTGAGGAAAAGCTATTATTGACTAGTTTGCATATATATGTACTAACCAGGATGATTATAGATGGTCCATTATGGATTTGCTAGCCCATGAGGGCTTCAACGGTCCGATATGAATTTGCCAGCCAACAATGGCTTCGCGCGACCTATTTATGTTTTGTTTTCGATTAATCATGAATGCAATAGAGAATTTTTTTACTTAAAAATACAAACGTGGAAAAAAACAAACACATTAATGACATTTAAAAAGTGTGTGTCACCTTTCAGATATTTTGATAGTTTTGTATCGTCTTCTAACCTGTAAATAAATGTATAAAGAATTGTGTTTTTGTAAAAAAAAACCTTAGGTATATCATCAGTCCATTATTAAATTATTAATACTATAATAAATAACTTTTAAAGAAGATGAATAATGAACAAGTCAACCTTTTACATTGACACTGATAATCTGTCATATCCTTATGAATAAATATAAAGCAAGACACTGTTTCCAGATATTTGCACGAGATTCCGCTAATATAAGCGGAAGTAACTTGCAGTGACGGTTGATTAAGACTATAATATTTCATCTACTTTTTGCGATATTTGTACAACGTTTTGCCTCAACAGAACTCATCAAATTGGAACTGTCACTACTCACATATCAACAATAAATTAAAATAATGTTTTATAACATACAAATACACAAAGGACGGAAGCCGTCCCATGTCCCGTTAAACTGACATTTTCATGCCAGACAACCAGTTTGGTATTGATTTTCAAAAGAACACGTGTACGTTGCTGTTGATCCAACAATATAACCACTCAATGTCTGTGGCGTTGGTGACATTTCCTGGGCGATACATGTGATAAAGCTGTCAATAATAAATATACACAAAAACGAAACCTACCTCTTCCATAATGTGTTATATTGTTATACGTGTAATTTGATATAAAATTTTAAGGGCGAAAAGTTTTTACTGTTTTATCACATTCATTCATCTTAGTAGGGCAATAGACATACCATAATTTGCCTTAAGAAAATGTGCAAAATATCGTCAGTTTCATACTGGAAATTACTATAATGTTTTATGTTAAAAGCAAGAACCATTTTACAACACTGACTGAACGTACAGTTAAATGAACGAAATATTGGTTGAACATTTTAATTAAATAAAGCTGAAACTCATCATTACAATATTATAGTACTCAACACAATATTTGTTTTTCATTGTGATCCTACTACATATGTATTACTTGTTAATTTTCAAGTAATCGTCCAAACATATCTGAAATACAGATTGCTGAACACTGAAAGTTATTCAGTCAATCAAACATAGTTCAAATAAAGACTGTAACTCGTATACGGTAAAAGGAAGAATATAATAACCCAATCTTATTGGAACATACAAGTTTAACCCTATCATAATGGTGAAATATGAAAACCTGCATAACATAACATAAATATTACACCGTTGACACTTCAGTGAGTATTGGTCTATGTAGGTAGTCACCGGCATGTTTGAGCCAATTGTGGGCTTGCATCCAATCTTAATTGACAAGGATTGCTAGTGTTCTCATTAAAGGTTATTGTTCTCGTTATATACTCTCCCCTTCCCCTCTCAAATCTATACGCCCTGCAATAGTTGATAAATTGTTGAAAGTGGGGTAACCTTCAAACCAAGCAAATATATACAAATTTATACAACTATATAGCAACTGCAGGAACTCGTATGTATTACCAATGATAAATATGTAATGTTACATTTACCACAAAAACAAGTATTACATAGAAATGAATAGTACATACATGAGCTCCATAAGTGAATTTTAATGATGACTAGTGTTTTTTTTTTTATGACGTCTATTGGTTTTTTCCCCAGCTGTCCTTAATATACATCATAAAACCATCGCTGTTTGTTAGTGTCCAAAACATTATACTTTCGTTCGTATAAACATACACAACACCACTTGTAGTAGTGTACCAGTACTAAACGCTGATCCAGATCCACTAAATCTCAAATTTTCGTTCACCTGCCCTGTTGAATGTTGTTGAACCTTTAACCAAATACTAGAAAAAATGTATACATGATATATCCAAATGTACTGACACCACTTATGGCATCATATTAATCTATAAGTAATTTCCAACCAGAAAATATTTAAATTTGTGTCAACACACAAAGTTATATGATAAAAATTTATGATATTTAAGCCCTAAAAAATGAAGCGTATTTTAAGTAGTCAACAGTATTTTTAAAAATGGAAAACAGAAAAAATGAAACATCTTATTGCATTTTTGTTTTATTTCCAAAACCACGTATTTTCTGTGCATATTTAAACCGCTCATATGATGTTTGATTAACAAATTGATAATTAACATAATACTATAGCTTAGTCTAAATACCTGGACGGAAACAAATGCATCATCTATGCTGCAACTTTGAAATATAACACCTTAAAAAATTAATAAGTACTTTATTTTAAAATATATTTGTTATTTTAATAGTTAAACTTTTCCATTCATTTCTATCAATGTCTGTCTTTTCGGATTTTATATATGAATTGGTGAAATGAAGGTAAAACATAAATACCAACTTTAGCTTATTTTCGGCATTTCATTTTGTAATAATGAATTTGAGGACGCCGATGCTAATAAACTAAAAAGCTTTGATCAGGGTGTAACTGTGTCTTAAACTAATGCTACATAGATAGATTGTTTGTTGTTTAATTATTTCGTTTAATGCCATTGATCTCGGATTAAAATAAAATGAAAATCACGCAACAAGCCTAAATAATCTCAAATTATTGTTAAAAAGGTGCAAGTTAATTACAGGTAACATATGTCACGTGTTAACTACAAATTTAAACAAGTTAGTTAAAAACAAATTAAATTAAAAGAGTACAAAAAGTACTTATAATTGTCCATATTATACTTTGCAAAACGTACACATTATAAATAAATACTGCTTACAAAGTAGAAAATAATATCAATGAAAGGCATACACTTTGAAACTGAAATGAAATGTAACACATAAATGAAACTATGTAAAGTATTAAATATTTCTCTCGAATACCATAACATTTTTTATGTAGGCCAAATTTAAAATAATGTCTTGAATTCTGACCGAAGAGTTATATTGCGTTAATGGCCAAACAAAACATGATCACGATTTTGCGAACTCGGTGTTTTGTAGATACATATATCTCAGTAAATATTATTTATTTATATAGTTAAGAAATATTTACAACAATAGACATATAGGTTATATACAAGTGTCCTATTCGTCTAATCCTTTTGCATGCGTGTCATTGTCCAAAGTATAGCTTGAATACTATAGCTTGACATTCAGCAACTATTCAATCATTCAATAAAGAAAACATTACGGGAAATAATGTCTCAAATTAAAGAAATTAATACTTCTAAAGTTGCATGTAATAAAAAAAATTCACTTACAATGTATTTGTAAAATACTAAGTTTAAATCATAAAAATACTAATCTGAGCAATCTAGAAATGAAATCCTAATGATATGTAACAAACGTACACATTGCCGATGATCACTTTGAGAGTATTTTACAGTTCGTGAAAGATGTTGTTAAACTTCTGAACGTTTAATAAAAAAATACATAATTGTTCGAGGCAAACATGATAAAACGTTTGATAATATAAAAATGCATCTATAATGCATACTTTTGACTAATTGATCGATTACTGATTCCTAAACTTGTTAAAATCTAAGTCCTGTAATGTCAATGTACCTAGACTTTTAAAAGTGTTATTACATAATGACAACTACTATTCATCATGCATTTTTCCTAATCTTCCACTTTCTCCCGTCGGCGAATGTCTCCTAAAAAATAACTATGATTTTCGAAATATCATGTACAGAAATACAGCCTGTCATGCTTGAAATATTATTTGTTACATGGTTATATTAATCGGTCAGTCAGTGACTATATAACGAATAAACCAATAGATAGATAGATTAAATGAACATCATTAATTTAGCTGTTATGGTACGTTGTTTTTTCATGGCCTTTGTTACAATACAAGAATATGTTTTTCAGAATTTTTCATTTAAAGTGTACACCAAATACTACATGTATATAATGTATTTGATCACGGCGACTAATATTTGTACCTATACAAAAGATGTAATCACAATATTTTGATGTCCTTAAATCGTTTTGTCAAAAAAATTGATCTTTATGAAAGACCCTCTCGTTGGGGGCTGTTTGGTCATAATACGTAAATCCTGACCGCGTACTGTTGTAGGTGACGTGTTTGGAGAGTTCAGCAATTCTTGCACGATAAAGTACTCTTTTGTAGATTTCAAACATGACTAGGCTCATTGTAGCTAAGGGCTAACGAGTCTACCTAATACTTCATACCTTTCCAATGGAAGTCAAAATTTTGTTCCCTAAATCCCATTAAGCCCCCTCTTCCCGCTTTTTTATTGTTTGTCAACTTATTCTCGTCCAGAGTTAAGCTGAAATTCTGCTCTGACTGGACATAAAGCCAACAGCCAATCAGGGTTAAGAGCCTTAAAGAAAAGTTTACAAAAAAAAGATACCTGAGTAGTAACAGTGTAATCTTAAAACATTAATCAAAAATAGACACCGTTTAAGGCTTTATTTTCTAAAGTGGGTTAGCTGTATTACTTACAATTCATGGTCTATTGGTACTCTGGTTGTTCAATTGAGGTATGAGCTAAACTGTGATGAAATTCATTGAAATATATTTAGCTTGTAATACACACTGTTTTGAGTTATATTTTTCTTAAAATAAAGTTGTTTGTTTACGAGACTTAGATATAAGGAACATGCTAGACATAGATGCAAATTTATGGACATTTTTAATATGCTTTCAGGGTGTAGAAAATTATGGCATTAATTTTTTTCAATAACATTGGTACAACATCTACCGTTGTAGACGGTAAAAGATGTCCAAATGAAATTACTCGAATGCCATAAGGCTTTAATATTTCGTGAATAAATTGTTGGTAAAATTAAACTTTAAAATTCGAAGAACCAAGTAAGGTCAAGAGTTGAACTGCAAAATAAGCAAACTAGAAAGCGAGGAAATGAATCAAATATAACTTTTGCACACTGCACAGCAATTTTATTCTTGGCTAACGTTCGATGAATCTACGAACGAACTAAATATGAAGGATGTTGCGTCTGTTTAATAGTTACTTTTTTTATCCGTTTTGTAATAACAATTTGAATATAATATGTATATATATCATCAACAATTTACCACAAGAAAAAAGTGATATATTGTTGTGTGCACAAGAAAATAATACTTATTAGAAAAATTTAACTATTGTAGTTTTCACAATATATAAGAAAACAATGAAAACAAGAACTGCTGTAGGAAGAGAATAGCAGCTGAAAAATACTAAAATTGTTGTAAAGGCTTTAACACTGCACCAATACATAGTATGTAAAGAAGTATTTAGATCACGGTTCAATGAAGTTTTACAGAACTTCTAATGACATCTTGTGCATACATGTGCCTGAAACGAAACATGCCAATGATTTTTTTTAATTAAAAGTACACTAAGATATCAGATATAAATTAAAAATTTTCCAGTGAGGTGGAATCGTCATTAGGCA
This sequence comes from Limnoperna fortunei, assembly GCA_944474755.1. Taxonomy (NCBI): domain Eukaryota; kingdom Metazoa; phylum Mollusca; class Bivalvia; order Mytilida; family Modiolidae; genus Limnoperna; species Limnoperna fortunei. Next base: position 56,167,178 of record OX104122.1, on the reverse strand, counting down.
ACTGTGGTAAGTGCCTATATTGTGTTGAAAGACATCGTTAGGTAAGAAATTTTCGATTTTTCTTTGCTTATGTTTTTTGTCAATAATTAAAATGCAGCAAAATAATAATTGTCAGATTACGAATTGTTACTCTAAATTGCGTTCTATTTAATATATGTATAACACATGAGTATTTCAACATTTAATCTCGGAAAATGAAAGAAAAGAAAGTTTCATATTTCAATATTGTTTAATCGTTCAAACTCTGTAGTAGTCATGTTTTTTCAGCAATTGTTCATCGTTAACAACACATTTGTGTACAATAATGGTTTGACATTTACGATTTGATTTTTTTCAACAGCGTTTCTTAGAGTGGTTATTTAAAAACAGTAATATAATGGTGTTTGTTTGGTCTTTTAAAATGCATTAGCTTTAGTGGCGTGGAACTCGACCATCACAGATATAATAAAAAGTGTAGTAAAGAAAAATCTATTGTTGTTTAATAGACAAATGTTTTATGGTCTTTTTTAAGATTTGTTTTATATATTGTAAACTTAATGCGAAAGCAACGTTGGTATTATATCGTTGGTATTATATCGAACGTATTGTAAAATATATCATTAGGTCACTTTTCATATTTTCTTTTCATTTTATTAGGCAACTCAGATTTGTTTAATCAATAAATTGAATTTTGTCACATACGTTTGCTATTTAAGCAGAGATTCGGTTGAATTATTTTATACAGGTCACTCAAGATCAAGATGACTAGGTGCACAATTATTGCTATACTCATACTCATAGTAGAAGGATGCCATGGCTTCACGGCGAATACTGGAGCTGCACTGACGGCAAATACTGGCGCTATTAACACAATACTGTTACCTGTTCCTCAACCCGTGCCAGTAAACCAACAACAACAGAGTCCTGTCATACTCGCTACGGATGACAGCTTAGGAAATTTTGGAGGATATGGAGGTTTTGGGGAATATGGAGGTTTTGGAGATTATGGAGGTTTTGGAGATTTTGGAGGTTTCCTGGGAATGCTTCTGCCTTTACTGTTACGTAAGTCGCAAGGTCTTCAAATCTCAGATTCAGATGACCTCTTCTATCAATTTATATGCCTATGTACTATATTTAGGGTTTCGTATATTTATCATGTTTGTTTGTTAGAGGTTTTATTAACTTTAAGAATTTTTACGCCATATCGCAGAATAGTTGACGGGCAGAAAGCCGAAATACCCAGGTAGAAGACCCTAGGCGACCACCGTAAAATCTAGGGTTAAATTTGTAGTTTTTGCTTTGAATTTGTTTGAGTGTTGTTTAACCCAAGTATAACATGGTATACAAATTCTATTGCTGAGGAAGGAGTAGACCGTGAGCACAATGATCTTTTACAAGAACACTAGACAATCCTTGGCCACTATTATTTCCCGAATTAAGGCTTGATCTCATAACCTCATTTCTAGACAAGTCGGCCACAAAAATTTGATGACACACTCCGTTTGCTCCGTTGTAAAGCTGATGAAATATATGCTGCTGAGTTAAGAACCATGTTATTAATTTAAACAAAAGATTAAAATATATTTGCAGACATAGCGCTTAACTAATTTGGTTAATAGCATTATTCCATCAACTACGACGTATGGTGTCTACGATTCACAACTCGTGTTTTATGCTAGATCTTGCGATCGTTTTTCCGCTACTCCAGTCGTGCTTTGTTGTATTTAGGTTGATGCCATTCCTGGGGGATTTTCATGACCGTCACCATGACTTAGTTGATCATTATAAAACGATTATTATTTCAATGGGTCTTATCAGGTGCAAATTAATACTTACTCGCCTGGTGCACCCAAATTGTGTATTGGGTTCGCATTGGCAACATTGTGTTGTTGATTGTTTTTGTCGTAAGTCGATTCGAATTTTGTTTCTATCACTTATCCACATTTGTCTCTATCTTAAGTTGTCTCATCGTTTTCTGTCAATTATGTATACCAAAGATTTATGATAAGCCCAATTTCTTCAAAATTTAATGATTTCTCTTTTCTGAAATTTAGAGGCTAAATGTTTACATGCCCCTGATAAATAATAGATACCGCTCACTAGTAGACCAATGAGCGATCACGGCACCTGATACGATTAATGCAATAATTCGGGACTTTTTTAATTTTCCTTAATGATACAAATAACGGAAACTTAACACGTTATGAGTGACCTTTTGTGTTATTTTTTAAAAATATATAATGAATATTTTGGAAATAAACAGTCACGAGATATATCCATGCTTGACAAAGATGTTATAACCTAATATTTTAGTGGCATACTTGTTGAGTCTACTGATTCCAATCGGGACAGCAGGAGCAACTTCGGCGGCAACTACGGCGGCGACTACAGCGGCGGTAACTACGGCTGCTGTAACTACTGCCACGACGGCTACAACAGCTACTACTGCTACTACTACGAGGACTACTACTACTACTACTACGACTGCTGCTGCTGGTTCTGGTTAACGGCGAATGGAACTGCTCCAAATATATCACGGTTAGTTTTATTTAAGAACAATCTAAAATAATACCAAGTTCTCTTGTAAAGTAAGAAAATCGATCGTCGTTTTGGATAAGTATCTTATCTTATTTCCCGTGTGGGTAAATTTTGCGGTCCGATGTCTCCTATTTTTCGCGACTTTCTAGTAGTAACTATTTAACAGAAATATATTTGTTTCGGAAGAGAAATAAAAGTTGTCTTTCTGTGTGAAGACACATGACATCTCATCATAAATTAGGACTGAACATGCATGTTTCTTTTCAATTTTTTTCATTAATTTTAGTAAAATTGTAGACTAAAGGAATATAAATATAAGTGCTCCCATTTAAAATGTTTTAGTAAGATAAAAAATCTCATTAATTGAATAAAGTATCCATATTAATTAAAACTTATTATTTATGTGAACTGAAGTTATCTGTTAAATATTTTTTATTAATTGCTACATACATCTGTCCATTTTATCCTCCGGTTGTGTATTTAAAAATTTACTGTTATTAATTAATTCTCAGGCCTAAACATTGCACCGACAATTTGCATGATGCACGTTAGTGGGTAATCAAATGTCATAAACAGATTGTAAATAAAATGGACTTCGTTAAACGTGCGTTTACAGTCGTAGTTAAAGCAAGTAAACACTGCAACTACTATTTCTATAATTTGTAAATAAACATAAAACTGTAGAATGTACTGTTAATAAAACGAGTTTGTAAATGTATGTGCAAAAACTTAGATCGATCGAGGTATGAATTTACTTTTATAGCGCAGCGTTGTTATTCTAAAATTTGATTCGTTAAAACTAAATAATTCGCGCGGGAGAGGGGTGGTTATTTTCGTAATTATCGCGGATATTTCTTGGCCGTGAATGTAGCGAATATTTAATGGTTTACAGTGACATAATACTGAACATATATTGGCAAGGTATAATGTATGACTTTTGAACACGTGTCTTATATGAATGGATAGGTATTAAACAGTACCGCATTAACCTAATGAAACCAAATGTTTTAAGATTATTTTCATGCTTACAACAGTTTATGATTTAATATAATAATGATTATTAACCAATCTTATTGTTCTCATTTGACCCAATTCATTGAATATCAAATTCAAACAATTGAGTAATTTTTGTCAATACAAACAATTCACAAATGCATCGCTGCTTTTGCGAATGCAAACTTTTTTTCCTACATGGTCATTAGGTCGTTCCCACTTCCAGTGGAAAAACCTTCGTGATTTTGCTTAAATTACTTAAATTATTCTATTTCTTTTTTCTGCCGATTTTCAAATCTAGGCCGTTTAAAAGTACGCGACGTATTATTTTGTGTTTCTCGATAGGTATTGTATACTTAAAGTCTATTTCGAATTAGCCCGGAATTTCTGGAACTGTAACAGATAGAGGAAAACATCTGGTTGGCAAATGTAAAGCAACCGATTAGAGAACTGTATTGCATATATTCGAAACGTTTAAAGGAGAGCGTATTCAAGCCACTTACATTTGAATGTTAATGGTCAAAATTCACAAACGTATATGCATAAACGCCAATGATCTTCACAAATAGTCAACTGAAGACTTGAACTTGAAAAGGCGCATTAATTTTCAGTTTTCTATAGTCAATTGCAATTGACAAATCCCTAGCAAGTATATGTTTTCTTATTCAAGAGAACTTTCCTTGTGAAATGAAATTACATTTGGTTTTGAAACCTCACCTCCACTTCAAAAATGTCTTTCTGTTGACAAACGTTCATGGCATTCATATGTTTTCGGATTCAGGTCAAAGTTTTATGTCTAACATCATTCCATGTCGGTTTTTGAAAATCACTCAGATTACAAAAGTCACTAGTAACAACATGTTGTTTCACTGTTTGATTAAGAACAACATTTCATGTTTAAAGACGTTAATTTCCGGTTATGAAATGTAAATTTTGGTTTCCTAAAAGTCGTTTAATGTTAACAAAACCATTTTGATTTTGAGTTTAGGGCAACGCGAATTTGCAGTTTAAAAAAAGTTGCTTTAGCTAGTTTGATAGCGTCATAGCAACTATAGTTTAGTACAATATATTATATCAAATGACGAACTTTCGGTTTTCAAACGTCAAATATCAACATGAATATTCAATGTACCCATAGTAATTTGAGAACCAGACCTGTTTTCACTATTTTGTGTCGATAGTGTTTTATGATATTCTTTTTCTTGATATAACATGCTTGTTGTTTAATATTTTGAACAGTATTTAACTTTTACAGCCTTCAAATCAAAGTTTTTGCAAAACAACAAATTGATCCGGACTTGTTGTAAGCATCTCAAACACAATCGAAGATCAGAATGTAATAGCAGTCAATCACCTGGCTTGAACATGTCTTTTTATATGTCCAAAAAGTGATGGTGTTACTGCAGTATTAAGAACATATATACTACATTAATTAGGAAAACAGAACACATTTCACATCAATTAAGATAATGCATACTTCGTCTATAAGGGAGCACATACCGCATCAATTAAAATAATACATATTGCCTCAACCAAAAGAATATTACTTTGACACAAGTAGGTATTTTGAGACAACAGGCACAAAGCAGCATTTTTTCAAACAAGCCTTATAAATGTTGACCTAAAGTCTTTGTGTTAACAAGTATAATTTCATTTTTGTAATTTGCAGGTTGTATCAGGTGAACATGTCAAAGGTCAACTTTACCATAGATGTCATAATAATAAAATTGATGAAATTCTGACTTTTACAATTCATCAGATAGTCTCAACTATACAACACAGTAACATCCGACCGGATTATGTTTGGTTGGCACTGGTTTAAACTTGCTAAATTCAGATCTCGCACATTTATAGTTTTATTGAGCACTTACGCTTAAAAAATCATCACATATTCAACTGCTCTAAAACGATGTTATTTTGGCTGGGTTAACGATCGTATTTACGACACAAACTGGTTAACTATTTCTAGCCGTTTCAACATGTTAACTTTAGGTCTTTCACAGACGTAGCCCGGCTTACTAATTTATTGATAATCCAATTTATATGGGTAATCGTAAAAAGGAATGTGATCTGCATGCGAAAATACATATTAAATTAAGGCACAGTACAGCTGATCGCTTTTATACAATGAAATATTTGAAAATGCTTAAAAACTGAAATGCTACTCGCATTATAACAGTATGTGCAATATACATAGAAACCAATTTTACAACTGGAATTATCATTAAACAACAGGACATTGATTTAAAATAGTCATAAATGAACTTTGTGGCGAAGAAAACAGACGTACGTCTGAATTGCAAATATTTTTTGTTTTTGTTTGTTTTAATGGTGTTTTACGCCACTTTCAGCAATTTTTCAGCTATGTCATGGCGTCCAGTTGTTATTGGGGATGACAGCCTGAGTAACCGGAAAAAACCCACGACCTGCGGTAGGAAAACTGGCAATCCTTGTCATTTAAGATTGGAGCCGAGTACACATTGCCTGCAGTGAGAATCAAACCCACAATCTCAGTGTTGACAGACCACGTGATCAAGAGGAGACGAACTACCTTACCGACTCGGTCACCGGGTCCTCCAGTTTCATTTGATAAAGTGTGCATGTTATTTGTTTACGAAAGGCTGGTCTTTCTGTGGCACTATTCCTTTCTATTGGATGAATTTAGAGTCAATTTAGACAAAAAAACAATATAAACCTTTTATAATTTAGTGTTATCTGTTGAACAAAAGGGGGATGAAGTTGACTTTATGTTACATTCGTACAATCCATAAATGTATTTCTTACTTTATAAAATTACGCAATATTAGTTTTTTATCTTTGATCTGGATTATTGAAAAAAGCGCAAAAAAAGAATAATGTCACCCAATGTTTAATATACGTGTACGTTGATCAGTAAGGCTCGGAAATAACCACATGTGTCCTTCTTTTAAATCGGAAGCGCCCGTGGACACGTTTGTCGTGGAGTCTAGTTTGTAGATTTCCCGAGTCTATTTCGTGAAGTAGGTCTAGGTAAGAGGTTTACCTTAGTGTATTGATGGTTTCTTTAATTTCAAGCTCACTTGTTTAATTTAAATGTAGTCATTAAGTTAAGCAATTTTGAGGGACAAAACATCAATATAGCGGAATGTGAAATTAAAGGTGTGGGCCAGTGTCTTTTCTTTCTTTTTTCAACCAAATAATTTGTGCTAATTGTTTACAAATTGTATATGAGATACAGCATTCTCCAGACACCCCTTGTGTTACATCTATGGTGTTTTTTAATTAGTGAATACATCTATTGTTCCTTCTTTGATTTTGAGGGATAGTGTGCTTTGTAGATTGAGAACCCTATGATGGTTAATATCAAAATAATCCAATAATAGCAATTATCTGCAATCTTGTATCCAAAAACATGGTTTTTAAAGTGCAGATGTGTTCATCTATGTTGAAATATATCAGAATTTCTTTAAATTAGGCCCAAAACTTGCGAACAAAATTAGATGCCATAAATAGATTATATACATAGATTATTAGGTTTTATTTTCCATTGCCACGAGAGTTAGTTACATGGTAGTATAAAGTGTAGTAGCTTCTAAATATTTGATACTTATGTAATTCTGCGTATTGTTTTATAAATTTCAAAGTATCTACAGTTAGATCATTTTTCTGAAAAATCTTATTCCATAATAAAAGATCAAATGGTTTGTCATGTTTGTATAGGTGTGTAATATTTTATAGAATATCACTTTCAATGGTAGCTTATATGTTAATTATAGGCGTTGTTTATTCATGTCAAAAATCACGTGGTGCGGGAGCGAATCTATTGGTTGTTTACAGGTAGGAGGTTAGGTTGAAGTAAGTCAGTTCAGATAATCTGTTGTAAAGAAGGACGCTATTTTTTATTAAGCTTTTTTTTGTTTAATGTCATTTTGGATATTTTCTGTTGGACATACTTATTTCCTATTATACACGTGAGTGGACCTTATAAACTTCATAATTTGTGCAACTTTTGATCCTCATGGCTACTAGGAAATCAAAAAGAACGATTAAAAGGAAACTTCCATACGAGCGCCCACCTGTACTTTCTAATGACCCTTCTACATGGAACAAGAAGAAACTTATAAAAGAACTAAAAGAAATTGGCATTGAGGTTCCGGTTGACCTTTCTGAATCTATTCTCTTACAACTGTTTAAAAGCAACGTTGATTCTAGAAGGAATGACTCCGATGTAAACATTATTGACACTGATAAGAATTCAGAAACGGAAACGAGAGCCCGAGAATCACAGCAACAACCTTTGGTCAACACAACCCCGGAGGAAAATCAGTTAAACAACTTATGTAATGTTTTTGTCTCCATGTCACAATGTGTAACTGGATTACAAAATACTGTTACTCAGTTATTGCAAAATAGTCACACAGATAAACTGCAAGATAGCGGCAAAGAAGGGTTCACCCTTGGGAAATGGTACGCCCAAACTAATACGTTGTGTTCAAATATCAGTCATTCTGTTACACAAGAAAATTCCTTACCTGCGGAGATCAACTCAGGAGTAAGATCGGATTTATTTCAAAACATTGACGTGGTATCACCTTCCTTGCAGCGACAGATTATCGACGGTAAGGATGTTAATCTTGCCGCTTTACTAATTCCTAGTTATGAATGTCCACAATCGCATACCGTTATTGCGGACACGAAGGAGGCAATCTTCCAGGGAAACCAGATATAAGATTAAGTCGCACCTTAACAATTCAGGAATTTATCAAAGCATTCGGCAAATACAAAAGAATTATGTCCAAAGCGTACCCTGAAAGACGCGCCGAACTAGATAGTTACGAAGAAGATATCGTCGAAATTAGCAATTTTTACGGTGCAAAATTTTATGATTATCACAAAATGTTTTCGGCAAAAGCAGCAACATTACTCAGAGAATATAAAGTGAAAGTTGATTGGAGCAAACGGGATCGTGACTTGTTCACCCTTGTATCGGCAGGAGTTCAAATTAATGTATGTAAGCTATGCCACATGTGCGACCATTCAACGGAATTTTGTTCGTTACAACTGAAGTACAAAATAAATTCCCAAGAAAACAATAGTTTACGTAGCGAGGATCGTAGCGATAAATACGGCCGTCAAAGATTTTATCAACAAGGTAGAGAGATATGTAATAACTTCAACAGCAATAGAGGCTGCACGAAACGCTCATGTTCTTTCTTACATATTTGCACCAAATGTCGTTCATCAGGCCACTCCCCTTTGTGCGAAACGTCAATCTACAACAACGGTATCCAATCAAATAGCTAGCGCTTTTTCTGCCGACAAGGAAACGCCAAAATCGTCCCATAAATTGTGACTACATAATTTTAATATGCAAGCGTCTACCCCGATCAACGTCGAACATTTAAAAAGTGAATTATTTAATCATCCTGACAAATTTTTCGTTGATTATTTATGTAATGGGTTAAGAAATGGCTTTGATACTATGGTTCAATATGACAGTATCACAACGAAAGAATGTAGAAACAATTTAAGTGCAAGGTCACAGAAAGATACAGTGTCGGAGCTAATTAATAAAGATGCTCTGTAACGGTTTTATTTATGGTCCATTCGATATGCTACCGTTTGATAATTATCGAGTAAGCCCGTTAGGTGTTGCTGAAAGTAAATATTCAGACAAAAAACGACTAATTCTTGACCTGTCTGCACCTCACAATAGTAAAGACGTGAGTATAAATGATCTTATAGACAAAGATTTGTGTTCAATGTCTTATGTCAAGATAGACGACGCGATTCGCATTATTACAAAATACGGAAAAGGGACCAAATTATGTAAATTTGATATTCAAAATGCCTTTAAAATATGTCCAGTTAAACCAAGTCAATGGCCTTTATTCTGTTTCAAATGGGAATCGCTCTATTATTTTTATGTTCGATTGTCTTTCGGGTGCCGTAGTAGCCCAAAAATATTTGATAATATTTCCAGGGCGATTTGTTTTATAGCAGAGAGTAATTACAAAGTTAAACATATTTTACATTTATTGGACGACTTCCTTAATATCGACCCTCCAGAAAATGATGCTGAAAGAACAATGGCGATAATGACTATGCTATTCAACCGATTAAATATCCCGCTCGCAAAAAATAAGACCATGGGGCCTCTAACTTGCATTGAATATCTTGGCATTGTCTTAGACACCGATAAATTAGAAGCTAGATTACCAGATAACAAAGTAGATCGAATTTGCAACTTTATCAATTCCATACTTAATAAGTCAACATGTACAAAGAGAGAATTGCTTCAATTATTAGGCCACTTGAACTTTGCGTCCCGTGTTATTGTTCCAGGAAGATCTTTTGTTTCATATCTGATAAAGTTGTCTACTAAGGTCAAACAACTTCATTTTTACGTTAACCTACGCAAGGAATGTCGAGTTGATTTATAATTTTGGCTCCGATTTCTGCATAACTGGAACGGAATGAACATGTTTTACGATTTAAATTACACTTCTAACTTTGATATGCAATTGTACACCGATGCTTCTTCTACAATTGGATTTCGAGGGTTTTATCAAGGTAAATGGTTCTGTTCAACGTGGCCGAAAGAACTACCTGCTTTTAATGACAAAAGTTTATCAATGGCACTCTTAGAGTTGTATCCGATAGTAGTAGCTTCTCTGCTATGGGGTAAAGAATGGAAATGCAAAACAATTCTATTTCATTGTGACAATGAAGCCACTGTAGCAATTGTGAGGAAAGGAAGATCAAAATGTATTGAAATCATGAAATTTATGAGACAGTTAACATGGTGCGCATGTGTATATAATTTTCAGTTTACTGCAAAACACGTCGAAGGCTGTAAAAATAACATAAGCGACGCATTATCTCGTTTACAGATAGAAAGATTCCGCAGCCTCGCTCCACATGCAGACAAATTCCTCACAACTGTCCGAGTGTTTACGAAGTAATGTGGTGCTAAACAGCACAGTGGAAAACCTATGGACTCACGCTAATGCTAAAAGAACTAGATCTTTGTATAATATAGGTTTTTCTCATTTTACTAGATTTTTATTGTTGAATGGTTTTCCCTATAATTCGCGTGATCTACCTCTTCTATCAGAGGATGTACTTATATACTTTGTAGCACATTGCTTTCGGGTTTTGAAAATCAAACATACGACTATAAAACTATATTTATGTGGTATAAGGCATACTTACTTGAAGTCAGGATACCCTAATACTTTGGAAACGTCACAGGGTGAATTTTTACCAAGATTAACATTGATTTTGAAATCAGTTAAACGTATACAAGGTGCACAAAATAGAATTAGACTCCCTATTACGTTTTCAATTTTGCAACAAATTTGCCTTAAACTAAGAAAAGGTGTGATATATTGATTGTTTAATAGAGACAGCTTGTGTTGTAGCATTTTTTGCTTTTTTGAGATGCTGAGAATTTACGGTAGTGAATGCTGATAAATTTGACCCTCTGGCTAACCTCTGTGTATCTGATGTAACTTTTAAGGTAGATCGTGCTATTTTGAGACTAAAAGAGCCTAAAACCGACCCTTTCCGGAAAGGAATAGACATTCAACTTTTTAAAATAGATAATTCCATTTGCCCTTTCTCTGCTTTAAAGAAATATTTAGATATAAGAAAATCGGAATTCGGTATGTGGTTTCCATCTGACCCCCTTTTCGTAACAGGGAAAAATGAAGCTTTAAGCAGACAATTCTTCTTAGATAATTTAAAGAATATTCTGAAACTTTGTGACTATGACCCTAACCTTTATAATGGTCATTCCTTTATATCATGCCCTGCTACTAGCGCAGGAAAAGTACATGTAGAAGATCATATGATAAAAGTTTTAGGTCGTTGGAAATCAGATAGTTATTGTAGATATATCAGAATTTCTTCAAATTCAATCAAATATGCAAGTTTAATTAAATTGAACGTTTCACATTTGTTATACTCATCATATATTGTTCTGGTATACTAATCATTCATGTATTGTTCATCTATTGTTACAGATTTGTTTGATGTAAATACCATTTGTTTTAGTGTATATGTTGATTGTCTTTATCGTTGATATATTGAAGGATAACCCCCTTTTTCCTTAATCCTTGGGGGCACTCAGCTGATTCTCATCTGAGTTTTTGGACATTTATGAAATTTTATTGTCTGCATCTATAAACCAAATTTCCCCCAAGAATTCAGATGTCGCATGACAACCGTCAGTTCAACTCGTTTCACAGCCATGCTGCGCTGTGTAGAGCAATAGAGAGCCATGCTGTGCTCTCTCGGAACCATGCTATGTACCCTTGAATTGACGGTTGCCTTTGAAGGACATTTATGAAATTTTATTTTCTACATCTATAACCAAATTTCATCTATTCTACCAAGAATTCAGATGTAGCACGACAAACGTCAGTTCAACTCGCTCAACAGCCATGCTGCGCTGTGTACAGCGATAGAGAGCCATGCTGTGCTCTCTCGGAACCATGCTAGGTTCCCTTGATTGACGTTTGTGTCGCTGCCTTCGAAGTTTGCTTCTCTTGAATGCTAATAAACTTTTAGGCAGGGACCGCTAAATTTATAAATAGCTAAGATGATTCCCATGTGCCAAAAATGTATTGAATCTTAAATAAATATTGTAATAATGTATAACCTACTTCTTCTCAACAGATATGCCATTTCCCCACAAACATGCTGCTAACGAGACACTTTATCACTTCTCGTTTTTTATCAGTTAATTAGATTTGATGGTCGTTCAGGTTATATACTCATACTGCTACAGATGTAAATAAATCACAGTTATTACCTTCTCGCACTTGTCAGTGCAATATGAGCTTTATCGTTTTATCTTTACCGTGGTAATTTGTTGATTGGCTTATTGTTAACACCCATGGAGCACTTTTTCAGTTATTAAAAGGACAACTACAGATATTTTTTAAACAAGTAATGCGAATTTTAATTTTATTGAGTACAATAAATTTGTGTACTCTTCTCTTCAACGGCTCTGGATTGATTGATTGATTGATTGATTGATTGATTGATTGATTGGTTTGATTGATTGATTGATTGATTGATTGATTGTTTTACGTCCAACAATCAATATTTCGGCTATATTCAGGACGTGACGGCTCTGGATGTTTGACATGAATATGGTGACGATGGAATTTTGGTATTGGTTACGAAAATTCCATCGTCACACGCTAGTACACATGTACTATAGTCTATGTGTAAGATTCACCCCGGTTAATGAAGCTATCTTTTTATATAGCGGATTTGGCCGAGGGGTCTAGACCGCTGGACATAGTGCAGGCAAATTGGTGCCACAGTGTCACAACGGTGTGAGTTCGAATCCCGCTGAGGGAAAGCAAAAATTTGACAGTGTTAAAAATCTAATTCAAACAGTGTTGGGCTTAATTTGTAGACGTATATATAAATATTTGATATTAACCCTGTATTTCTGATGTTTCAGAAATCCGCTGGATAGATATATTATATGGTTGTCACAATACTTAGACGTTTGTATATAATTTACTTACTGTGACTGCATGACAAGTAACTTTGTCATCCTATATAATATATACAAAAATGCTGAATTAGATTACTGTCAGATTAATACGTATTGGTTACGAAAATTCCATCGTCACACGCTAGTACACATGTACTATGTCTATGTCTAAGATTCACCCCGGTTAATGAAGCTATATTTTTATATAGCGGATTTGGCCGAGGGGTCTAGACCGCTGGACATAGTGCAGGCGAATTGGTGCCACAGTGTCACAACGGTGTGAGTTCGAATCCCGCTGAGGGAAAGCAAAAATTTGACAGTGTTAAAAATCTAATTCAAACAGTGTTGGGCTTAATTTGTAGACGTATATATAAATATTTGATATTAACCCTGTATTTCTGATGTTTCAGAAATCCGCTGGATAGATATATTATATGGTTGTCAAAATACTTAGACGTTTGTATATAATTTACTTACTGTGACTGCATGACAAGTAACTTTGTCATCCTATATAATATATACAAAAATGCTGAATTAGATTACTGTCAGATTAATACGTATTGGTTACGAAAATTCCATCGTCACACGCTAGTACACATGTACTATGTCTATGTCTAAGATTCACCCCGGTTAATGAAGCTATATTTTTATATAGCGGATTTGGCCGAGGGGTCTAGACCGCTGGACATAGTGCAGGCGAATTGGTGCCACAGTGTCACAACGGTGTGAGTTCGAATCCCGCTGAGGGAAAGCAAAAATTTGACAGTGTTAAAAATCTAATTCAAACAGTGTTGGGCTTAATTTGTAGACGTATATATAAATATTTGATATTAACCCTGTATTTCTGATGTTTCAGAAATCCGCTGGATAGATATATTATATGGTTGTCACAATACTTAGACGTTTGTATATAATTTACTTACTGTGACTGCATGACAAGTAACTTTGTCATCCTATATAATATATACAAAAATGCTGAATTAGATTACTGTCAGATTAATACGTATTGGTTACGAAAATTCCATCGTCACACGCTAGTACACATGTACTATGTCTATGTCTAAGATTCACCCCGGTTAATGAAGCTATATTTTTATATAGCGGATTTGGCCGAGGGGTCTAGACCGCTGGACATAGTGCAGGCGAATTGGTGCCACAGTGTCACAACGGTGTGAGTTCGAATCCCGCTGAGGGAAAGCAAATATTTGACAGTGTTAAAAATCTAATTCAAACAGTGTTGGGCTTAATTTGTAGACGTATATATAAATATTTGATATAAACCCTGTTTTTCTGATGTTTCAGAAATCCGCTGGATAGATATATTATATGGTTGTCACAATACTTAGACGTTTGTATATATATATATATATATATATATATATATATAATAGTCTTTTGTATAAGTGGATGTAAGTTTAAATAGAATCGAAAAACTAATTCAGACCGACGCCGAATGTTAATTAACTATTTGAAGGTTAATATTAATATTTATAGTAATGTAATTGTATAATATCACAGATTCTTTTTGTAGATTCTTTATTTATTAAAGTCTCACCTCTTATACAATATACACAATTACAATATACATATATTTAGATATTTAAAAAAAAGATCGACTCTTAAAAGAGTTATGAGAGACTGTAAAATACGTTATATGATGCATATTGCAATTTTGCTATACACATATTATAAGATCATTGTTAATTAAAACAAATAGAGATAGTAGTTGCTAAAATATAAAACTAAACTTATAATTTTTGCTATACCAAAGGTTAAAGAGATAAAATACAAAATAAAAGTAAGTATTGTGTTTAACACATTAATAGAGTTTGTAAGAAGTTAAAGCCAGCGTAATTCCGCGATATGATAACAGATCTCTCTGGTCAGCTGTCGAACTCTTGGGGATCGGTGTGATAATTCGAATTATAGATACATTTGACAAACGAATGGTCTTAGTAAGTGTAAAAAATATAAATCACGTAAACAAATCATAAAATATTGATATTGAATTTTCTCAAAACTCTAACTGATCTTAAAATTTGTCTGTATTGCCTTTACCATCAGCTACCCGATGGTGAACTTTCACTTGGCTTTGTTCAAATATTCCAATAAAATGTTATCAAAACTACCAAGGTGACAAATTCATTACGCCAGACGCGCGTTTCGTCTATTCAAGACTCATCAATGGCGTTCAACTATAATACTTAAGGTAGTCTTTATATGACATGATTGGGATATGGAGTTATATAAGTCCACTAGGATTGTGTAAATACATAATACATTTAGTTTAAATATATAAACATACTGGAACTATCATCAGCAACAACGCCATGGTCTGCTATCAACCTACCAATGCTAAAATAGAATGAAAACATAAAGAATTCTGAAACCGTCATCAGCTACAACGTCATGGTCTGCTATCAAACTACATGTACCAATGATACAATTAAATGAAAACAGAAGCATACTCGAATTATCATCTACAACAACGTCATGGTCTGCTATCAAACTACATATATCAATGATACAATGAAATGAAAACAAAGAAGCATACTCAAATTATCATCAACAGCAACGTCATGGTCTGCTATCAAACTACCAATGCTTAAATAGAATGAAAACATAACGAATACTGAAACCGTCATCAGCAACAACTTCATGGTCTGCTATCAAACTACCAATACTACAAAAGAATGAAAACATAAAGACATACTGAAACCATCATCAGCAACAACGTCATGGTCTGCTATCAAACACGTCCAATACTACAATAGAATGAAAACATAAAGGCATACTGAAACCATGGGCAGTAACAAAGTGGCGGTTGTGCTTTCAAAATGCTAACACCACAACAGAATGAAAACATAAAAAATAATGAAACCGTATTCAACAACAACTTCATGGTGTGCTACTGAACTGTCAATACTGCAATAGGATGAAAACATAAAAACATACTGAAACCATCAGCATGAAAAATGTCATGGTCTACTATCAAACTAACTACAATAGAATGAAAACATAAAGATAAACTGGAACCATAATCAACAACGACGTCACCTGTGTAAAACCAGGTAAGATTTAGTTTTAAATGGCGTTTAATTGGATTAAATATCCAAACAACAACAACAAAATAATGGGGTGGTGGATCACCATTGGTAAGTATATTTTACTTTCAAATCAATATAAATATTATTATGATTATCAAAAAGATCTATTTTATATTAAATTGGTGAAATATAATAACAAATAATACTTACTTAATTAGAAAACAGACTGATTACAAAGCAGTGTCTTAAGCTGGTGGAATTTGTTTTTCTACTTCCATCAACATCATGATATGTACATAACATACCTCAATATGCAAGTATCAGAAATGTTTTTAAAATACTGCCACCATAAAAACCAAAACATAACAACTATTAACAAGACATATTTTCAATCTGAAAAGCAAGTTTATTATCCCAACTAAATTACTTAATATATACATCTACATGTATAATAAAATATGAATAACAAATTTACAGCAATACTTGTATAACATTCAACTCCGGCAAGTAAAAGTTTTACAAACGTCGATTCTGATGACCAGTCAGCAGCATTTAGAATAGATTTTCTTGAAGCCCCTTTATATAGGGTTTAACTGTGTGCTAGTAGAATGAGTTTTTAAGGTCATGTGACAGATTAAACTGGCCTGTGTGGTTCATTCAGTGTCAGAAACATTTTTACTCTGTCTTAATTATCTAATTTCTGTCTAAACTTCTTTGTCCTACCTAAATAAATATTTACAGATCTTTTTGGATCTACATATTCCTTGTCTGGAAAATTGGGAACATGTGTATTTGTATACCAAAATGAGAATGTCTGTCTTGTTCTTAAAGAACATGTCTAACAAATGTAATACACTTTTCTTAATTGTCATTGACTCTTGATCTATTTAAACTTTGTATATCAATACGCCTTCTGAATGTAGCTGTTTTCAGTGTAACCCACATTAGGGATACTTTATTTAGAGGTTCATAAGGTTTAGTCTCTAATGCTCGTAGCACCAAATTTAGATCCCAGTCTAGAAGTAATTTTGTCTTTGGTGGTCGAAAATGAAAAATAATTTTTTAACGTCTTGAAACATGTGGATGTTGTCCCATTGTTCCGATAGATGGTAATATTGCTGATAACATTGATCGATACCAAGAAATTGTTCTATATAGTAAACAAGATTCAAATAAAAAACATTAATCAATTTGATTTAAAGTTGTATTTTATAGGGATTAGTCCGGTGTTCAGTACACCAATTATTACACTTTTTGATTTCCTAGAATAATATCGTTGTGTACCCTTGCGCCAAGATGTATTGAGCAAGTATCTTACTGGTTCTAAAAAACCCTCTGCTTTGAAATTTCTGTGGAGGAGAGCCACTTTGTCAGATTCAAAAAACAACTTGAAAGTTACCATGACAGAACTTACTTTGTCGTCAGTTTCTCTAAATCAAATACTATAAATACAGAAGACCAACTCTGTCAATAATAGATTTTCTGATTGACATCATACAGGGAGAACATTTTTTCAACACACTCTTGGTATTCCAATGCTTACTAATTGTGCTCCTCTCCTTGCCGACTTACTTTAGTATTATAATGAGGCTAAGTTTCTACAAGGCCTGCTGAAGAAGAAAGATAAGACACTTCCACATTTAATTTTACATACCGCTTTCTTGATTATGGTTTGTTCCTAAAACAATGTTAAATTAATTACTATTTGGATGCGAGATTGAAATTTAAGACACCACCCACCAGAACACTTAGGTACTCAGACCTATTTTCTGGAAAATTAATGTGCTAAGAAAACTACATACTAGACTCTACGACAAACATGATGACTTCAACTTTCCATTGTCAACTTTTTTTATCAATAGCAATAGATCCAGCGGAGATTTCGCAACATATATGTTATTTTAGATGCGATCGGTATTCCGATTATCTAAACTGTTATTGAACTGTTAAACTACTCAAACATGGCTTTGTTGTACCTAGGTTGATTTTATCTCCCCAGAAGTTCTATAGAGTCACCTTGACTTAATTGATCGTTATGAGAAATCAATCTCTCAAATACGATTGGACATTTTCGCTGAGCCATAGGTAGTGTTTCCTATTCATGCAATCGACTTTTTCCTATACATGATAATGAGTAACTCGACGAGTGTCTAATTAGAGGCAGGCACTGCTTACTCGTCCGGAGCCCCTTAGTGCACCCATGGTTTTTTTTATTGTGTTTGGGTTACTCTCTTTCTGTTTTTGTGATGCGCTGTGTATGTTTGTCTATATCTAGATTTGCAACTCTCCTTTGACCCTTGGCTTTGTTGTTCGGTCAGTTTTCTTTGCTATTTTTCTTACCCCTTGATATCACCGAATTCTAACCTGACGGCTGCGAACCTGGAGCAAACGTTGCTTACCCTTCTAGAGCACCCGGACACATTGCGGTGTCTAGTGTAGTTCGTGTTACCCATTTTGGTTTTTTTTGTGTCGGTTTTGCTGTTATCATCTATTTTGTTTAACCGATGTTATATTTGTTCATGACTTATTTTTTCCGTAATACAACTTGATATCTTTGATTATTTTTTCTTATAAAAAATTATACGTGTTTAGTGTGTTACTTTTGTGCTTTCTGTAACCCATCGAATTGTGTTTTCTTACGGGTGTTGTCTTAATAATACGCTTGGTACTCGTTGATTATGTGACTCAACTATCCCTTATCAACACATTTTTTATCGAAGAATGCAATTTTTGCAAAGGATCTAATAGCACCCGAGTTCTTCACGATGGTTTATTTGTCCATTACTCGGTATATTCGATTCTTTTTTCTGCTGCGCTTCACAATGGACTCAAAATGTTAGGTAAAACACAATCCTCGAAGGCACCTTGGTAACGTAAATAGATACTGTAAAATAATTTAATCACTAGAACATTGGTTTTTTCTCGACCATGTGACCTTGACATTAATAATGCAAACCTCCATTGAGATATAAGAGCGATGTTTTTACAATTAGAGTCACATTAAACTACTCATGTACCCTACTCTTGATTACGAAGTGTGCACTGTGTGAATGTTGTTAAATGTGTTAATCTTACTACCATATGACTAATAATCAGATTTAGACCCAACTAATACGACGGGTGCCAAGCCTGGAGCAGGAGTTACCAGCCTCAATACCGCTTTTAGCGTTCGTGTCACTCGGTTATTTTGCTTTTTGTTTTGTAGTAGCCCTCTTTTGTTTATCCATGCTTTTGTCTGACCTTTAGTTATTATTGTAATATTCGTTGTATTGTAGATACTACACGCTTACATGTATTTAATTCCTGGTGAAAATTGGTTGCGGTTTTTGATTCTGGAAATTTAAAAATAAATATAAGTTGTCAATTATATCTGTACATCATTCTAAAGAAAAAATATTGTTTCAGCTGATGTGTTGGGGTTTGGCCACTTTCAAGGTGGTGTTCGTAAGTATAATAAAATATATTTTTTTCTTTATACAAATAAACGAAAGATTGCCGTTTTGAAAAAAATACCACTGTTTTTAGAATAGTTATGCCTCCAGCAGACCCTGACAAATCAAAGATTAATGTATAACAATAAGGATAATATATATTACTCCTTAACATATTTTAAACCTTATATAATAAAGGTTACTGGAAATTCATAGAGTGTTTGTTTTCTCTATCGATAATATACCAGATATTTACTTCATGTTGAAATTTAACGTTTAAATATATATTAAAGCATGTGACTTTATGACTTGAATAGTTGATTAACATAATTCGTTTTGTACTATGCGTGCACTGAAAGAAATATGTCTATTTTTAAAGGGGTCCTTCGCAGCATTCAGTCATAAACCTGCCAAACTTGTATTTAGAATATGGATAAACCAGATTTCGGTAACAATGCTGATCACATCTCCTATTGAACTTAACTTAAAAAACTTAACAGGACACTATGGTGACAGCTACGTCTGCCTAGTACATTGACCTACACCTAGAAATTAACAATAATGGTTGATTGAGAACAAAATTTACAACAAAAGGAGTGATTTTAATTTTCCTGTTGTGGATTTTCCCTTTGTGTGTGGAAACATTAAAGCATCTCATGCATATGGTGTTTGAATGTTTCTAGGGATCAGGTACTTGTATTTACTATCCAAATTTCCTTGAAAGAGGGTGTCTGGTGACAGTAAAGGCTTACAATGACATGATTGAAGGCACAATTTATAATTTTTAACCTGATACCTTATATAAATGAAATTCGGTATTTTTTACTGTTTTCTGAAATTCTAAGAACGTCCACGTTCGCGAACTGTTGACCGGTCAATAGTTTCGACTGTTTCCCATCGCGTACTCTGACGTCATTTTTTTCCCGCTAATTTCACGAGGGACAGTAAAGAAACGAAATGACTTTATTCTCGTTGTTTGGAAAGAACCCCATGACTATTTCTCCATAAATAAAATGTGTTGAAGTATATTTAAACAAAGTACAATTTGTCAGTTGAAAATAGGAAAATTTTCTTTTTCCTTTCCTACGGCCTCGGACAACAGTTCAAAACACTATCCCCTCCACCTCGGACCAACAGTTTGACTGTTCCCAAATCACATATGAAATAACTGTATACTGTTGTTGGGTATGTTTCCTTGTTATTTTTCTTAATTGACCGTTACAGAATATCTGTGTCACAATTGGCCATTGATTTGTCCTATTGTCGTCACCAAATTACTACAGGAGTATGACTATCCTTGATATCACCTAATTCTTGCCTGACTGATTTGACGGTGGCACGCCTGAAACAGAAGTTGCTTACCCTTATAGAGCGCCTGGCATCACTGCGGTGTTTAGTGTAGTTCGTGTTACCCATTTTTGGTTTTTTTTCTGTGTTGTTTCTGTTTTGCTATTGTCCTCTTTTGACTAACTATTGTTTTTTCTGTCTTTGACTTATCGTGTTCTAAAACTACTTGGTATCTTCGATTCTTTTTTCTTATATAAACGAGTGTATTATTTTTGTGATTACGAGTTTTCTTTAACACATCGATTTATTATTACTTGGGAGTTGTCTTATAAATACGCATTGATAACCGTTGATTTATTTGACCCAATTACCCTTTATCAATAAAAAAGGCCATTTGTTCAAAGGATCTAGAACTAATAGAACTACAGATCTTCACGGCAAACCACATGGTGGAAGGCACCTTCGTAAAAAAGTAGATATTAATAGAAAAATCAAATTACTAGAACATTGGTTTCTTTTTAGCAGTTTGACCTTGATAATAATATTGCAATCCATTTCTGCGAAAGATATTAGAGCGACATTTTGTTTAAAAACAGATACTGCAGATACTGTCCAATAAGTTTCAAAAATTTAGTTTCACAAAAAAATTAACCATGTTCCCTACGCATGGTTTTTATGATTTTACACGTCTGAAGCAGGAGTTACTAGACTCACACTGGTTTTTAGTGAGTTTCGTATCACTCAGTTTTTGAATTTTGTGTTGTGTTTGTTTGTTTGTTTCGGTGTTTTCCGTCCTTTGTTACACTATGGTTGTGTATGTCCAGGACTTATTGTCTATTGAAATAATCCTTGTAAATTACATTCGGTTTTCTGAATTCGTTTTATTCCTGGTAAAAAATTTTTGTGGTTTATATTTCATGGAATTTAGAATAATCAATTATAACAGAATTACACATCATAAATATTACATGTAGTTGTCATATATATCAGAAAATGTTTTGTTTCAGCTGATGAATGGGGTTATTATCAGGTGGTGTTCGTAAGTATTATCAAATGCAATTATCATTGTTTTAAAAATAGTTATACCTGCGCAAGCAGACCCGGACACATAAGAGATTAATGTGGAACACTAAGGATAATTTATATTACTCCCTTTACATATTGTATACCTCATATAATAAAGGTATACAAGATATAACTCGTGTGAAAATACAACGTTAAATTATGTTAGATTTATTATATGTCTGTTTTCGCTATCGGTTATGTACCAGATACACTAGCTTCATACTAAAACTTAAAATAAACTTGTTCATTTAAATTATTAAACTCAACAATTTTTTAAATAAGGCATAATACATGATTCACCTGTTGAAATTATCGGCAAATTTCAAACGAAGACTAGATTTAATTATAAAGTAAGATTTTATGCAACACGACATTAATAGTACCAAAGTAAACATGTCTTGTTTCAGCACCACATTCATGGCACACTCTTCCAGGCTCTTCGGATTGTGGTGGATCTAACCAATCACCAGTAAATATACAAATTGAAAACGTCATAAAAGAATCCAGTTTTCCAGATTTTGATTTTAAAGAATTGAAGCAACCAATAGCGATGAAGATGACTAATGATGGTAGAAGAGGTAACATTTATGTGATCTAAAATAGGTGGAGCTGTTTTAATGATGCAGCGACATTGATTAGTAGTTTAAATATTGATCCTTACGATTTTGCGTATTAAAGTATTGCGTATTACAAATATTTTGTGGTAATATTTATGTTATTAGAAATGAATAAAAAAATACGTTCTTAGATACTTTACGGCAATATTCCAGCTATTACCCGGTGTCCAAGTTTTTGGCAAAGAGGTACTTGAATGGAACGCATATCTTTAACAAATACTTATACGTTGTACAAATTTTTATTACAAGTTGAAATAAGTGTTGAAGAGAATTTCTGTTTCAGGATTCAATGATGTTGCGACATTTTATTGATAATCAAATAATGGGTTTAACCGTCGCCAATGCACAAGTACTCAATAATGGGGGTTTGTTTAGGTAGAATGTTTACATTTTCATTCAATTTTTATTTAAGGAATACTTCAAATTTCTGAACAGTTTATACGATATAATATGATTTGGGTCTGTTTACGCCTAATAAACCGTGTAAACTCCGGCGACTAACTCACAAACTAAATAAAGTCCGAAGGACTTTATGTCAAGTTTGTGAGGGAGTCGCCGGAGTTGACACATTGATAATTTCCTAAAACACAGTGTTTAATCCTTATAATTCTGTGAAATAATCGTTACGATTTTTAAAACACCAAAAACAGTTACAGAAACCCCTCTAGACCTCAAAACGTACCTAGGCAGGAAAGCGTAGGTATTTGCAAAACATAGTACCAAAGGAATCGCGGTTCTGTAGATATTGATAGGAAAAAAAAACAAAATGAAATACTAAATTGTAATTTTATTATATTTTATTTGAAATCTCAATCGATTTAATTGGAAATCAAATGGGGGCAGAGAAAACATTATCCGCTCTCCCTAACGATGCGCTAGAAGGACGCCATCTTGTTTACATTAGATACTGAAAGTAGTCCGCTCAGAGGAAATATCGATATATAAATCATCTGAGAAGACGCCATTTAAGTGTTTTTATCCAATCAAAACACTTAATATAAATAAATTACAGCATGAATAGAATTATTGTCGCATAAACTGTTCACAAATTCGAAATATTCCCTAAAAGTTAATTTTAACTATAAATTTTAACAATTTTTATAGTAAAAACGTCGATGGAACTATTTGAATTTTAACGGCGTAATAATAGGTCAAAGATCACGCTAGTTATTTCTTATAGTATCACATTTCAGCTTACAAAGCAAATTAAATTATTTCATATTAGTAATATATATGTACAGGGTAACCGCATGAGCTCATCTACATCAAGTTTCTGTGAAACATGAACTAGTTTGTATCAATATGTTAATAATGTATATTAATAGAATGTTCACAAAAGTACAGTCTTGTGAAGCAACCATCTTAAAAGTACTATAGTTAACGAGTTAACGAAACTTCTCTTAGATTATATAAAAGTTTTCCCAAAATGACACATACATTTATTTATATTAGAAATCTATGGAAAAAATCACTGTAAGTAATTCACAATATCATGTCAAAACGTGGTAAATGTTAAAACATAAGCCATTATAAGTTATATTGTATTGCTAATACATCATTTCCTAAAACATATGTCTGATAATAATTAACAAGACTGAAGATTTGAATCCGAGCTAGGTGTGCTTAATTATCAAAGATGACAGTTTTCCTAGCTTCTGGCTCCCCCTCGCAAAAGAACCTGGACGTCAAAATATAACCAACAAATTGCTGAAACATTTGCTTGTTTGATTCACGCAGCACATCCTGAAACAAACTAACAATTTTTTGAAAGTCTACTACCGTTGTAATATATGTTACAAGATAATATTTCATATACAATAAGTGGTTAAACTTAATTCCTTTGTTTTGGTAAACCGCGATACCAATGATACCGTGTCATATGTGATTAAAACAACACCAAGTAATATAGATACATCACTACACTTTAATATGACATCTGATTCACATGATCTAATTTTTACCTAAAATAGATGAAAATAAAAATATTGTAGGTTACGTTTTTGTGGTTTTAGAAAATTATATTAAAATAAAAATTAACGTTATTTTGACACCATTCACACTAGGATACACGCATAATAAGAAAACTATATTTGTTAAAAATAAAACAGCAAATCTTGGGTTCTATTAGCTATTTACTTTGAGAGCTATTGTAATACCTGGGTTATTCCGGTTGTTAACAATATTTTGGCAGGCAATTTTAATGGCGATGACGCCATATTGTGATAGGGCTACAGTTTTCATATTTTTATATTTGTTTGTAGTGTTATTAGTTTCATAAAATATTATATATTTTATGATTTATCTTAACAGATCTGACTAATTTGCATATTATTTCAATTGCAGTACTTTATACTTTGTGTTCGTTCAGGTGTGACTGTATTTTCTTATTTTATTGGTCAACTTATTCTTGGCGGGAATCTATTGTTTTAGTCTCATTCTTTCTTTGTTCATACTTTTGGCTAGTTGTCATTTTTGGTTGCCATTATATTTTTGTATATCTTTGGATTTTGGATCTTGTTGGACAGTCTATTCTATATTTTAAGGTCAGTCTTTACTAATATTCCTAGTATCATAATAGTCAAATCCTGTGACATTTCAGTGTAAAAGATATTTGTGAAAATGTATGTGTTTTGTTTGAGTGAGTGATTTGTGGTGGAGTGAGTGAGCATTTAAAGTTTAATATCGTATTAAACATTATAATCCAATTTCTTATAAACTTGCTTTTAAATTATAGTATGATTACTAAGCAGAACTTGCAATTCATAACTAGGAATTGCATAAAATTGATAATTTAACTTTAAAACTATTAAATTAATAGTTCACTACATAACCTATAATATCAGTAATTTCAGCTAGTTGTTTTAATGACAGATAATACTTAACTTGTGTACATAATGAAAATAATCTACATGTAATTTTCGATTCAAGAAAGGGAGATAATACAGTTTTTTAGACTTAGCAGATTTGTATATATTTAATACAATATTTAAGATCGCAAATATTTATACTTCAGGTCAAAGAGAATATTGTATATATCATTGACACAATGTTACTGAAGTTCTTGTAAGAGCCTTCACACCTACACGTGAGGTATGTTTCTATGTGTTTTATGCAGTATTTAACAACTTGTGATAGTTTGCTAGTTAGCATGCAAACTTTAATGTCTTGTTCGATTTTTAACACTTGATTGCTCGTTTTCGTGTATTTATATTTCGGGTTTTGTCATTTACAGATTTAAACCTATTTTGGTTCTTGCTCGTATATAATTACGAGCATATGAACTTAGTAGAACTTGCACATTTTAAAATAACATTTAAGATGTTGTATCTATAATGAGACAAAAGTAATATTTTTAAAACTGCTAGAAAATGTCAATCATTTGCTAGTTCATGATACTTAATATCATTATATTTAGTTTTATTTGTATATTATTGTTATTACAGGGCTTTTTGATTGTTTACCTGTAATTCATGGAATCTAAAATTCGAAATAAAATGTAGTGTGGCGGTTAAGGCCTACAACTAGATGGAGTTACCTGCCTTAGTGATTAAAAATTATTAATATGGACATTATTTCAATTTTTATTAATATGTATGTTTGATAAGAACTTTAAAATGGTCTTTACAATTGTACTTTGATGTTCAGTGATATTTTGAATGATTGATTATAAGTAATTGTTAATAGTTTTGTAATTTAATGCATGACATGATACCTTTTTAACTGTTCAAATAGATTTAGATTTATGTTTAAAATCATCTGTATTATATTGCTTTTTATAGAAAGCCAAAGTCTATTGAGACTATTATTATCAAGGCACAAGTCTTTTCAGACTATGGTCTATTTTAGACTTCGCCTTATGTATAAACTATATTTTAACTGCACTGCTATTTTTATAGCTTATTTTATATTTTAATAAATGTTGCACCTTTGTACTTCGTCTAAATTTGCCCTGTCCAACAATGAGAGTTCAAAGACTCAGGTCCCTGTGTTCGAACCCGAACAAGTTTTGTTAGCAAGGGGTTGTAAGTAAACATGTTCCTGGAGTTGTGAGTTGTTAACGCATAACAAGTAGCCACTGGATAAAAATACTGCAGAGATTGCAGAAGCATGGTATAATTTTGGCTTAGCAGCTCACACTCCACGACAATTCAAAACCCCTCCTGTTACATTTTTGGTGGCCAGTGTGGGGACCTGAGGCGAAACTTTTGTTCTCTCATCGGACCTGAGGCGAAACTTTTGTTCTCTCATCGGACCAGAGGTGAAACTTTTGTTCTCTCATCGACATGAACCACCTGAATTTGATAATTTGAAGGTTATAATTTTTGTCATGCCATGTACATGCTTTCAATTTAGTATATTTCAGATCAGAGTTTAGCTGATGTATGTATTTAATAGTATCTGACAGTTAGATTTAAAGTAAAACCGTATGTTCATGAAAAGTTTACTTATTAGTTTATATTGTTACACACATGCCAAGTCATGTTATTTTTATACTCATGAAACTGAGATAGATGTGAGATTGTACAGAATTAAATATTCGTAGACCCATAAAAAGGGCTCGTCAATCTTACATTGTATTTCATGTTTTTGCTTAATTAAAACTTTGTTTATGTAGATTATTAGCTTAGATGCGACATGATCATTTTGGCAGAACTAACATGAATTAAAACGCAAAAATGAGCCTCTGGTTCATGTAGTTCCCAAGGGTCTATATAAAAAGACTGGTCACGGTGTGATTGTTTATTCTTTGTGAAAGTTTCTTAGACATTCATTCTGTCTGTCATTTAGTATTAACAGTTACACAAGCCATAGCACTTTACATTGTATTTCGCTGGACGAATATTCATTGTATATGTATTTACTATTGTTGTACTATTTTGCAGAACTTCTTTTCAGTCCGAGTGACAATATATCTTAATATGAACTGATTGTTCTAAGATGTGAGTGCACGACATCTTTAGAGACTGTGATATAAACTGTGATGATGACCTGTGTTTGACGTTCCTTCTACCTTGTTTTTGGAAACTCATTATACATTCGTTTTTTTTAAGGAGGGAGGAATGTGGCGGTTAAGGCCTACAACTAGATGGAGTTACCTGCCTTAGTGATTAAAAATTATTAATATGGACATTATTTCAATTTTTATTAATATGTATGTTTGATAAGAACTTTAAAATGGTCTTTACAATTGTACTTTGATGTTCAGTGATATTTTGAATGATTGATTATAAGTAATTGTTAATAGTTTTGTAATTTAATGCATGACATGATACCTTTTTAACTGTTCAAATAGATTTAGATTTATGTTTAAAATCATCTGTATTATATTGCTTTTTATAGAAAGCCAAAGTCTATTGAGACTATTATTATCAAGGCACAAGTCTTTTCAGACTATGGTCTATTTTAGACTTCGCCTTATGTATAAACTATATTTTAACTGCACTGCTATTTTTATAGCTTATTTTATATTTTAATAAATGTTGCACCTTTGTACTTCGTCTAAATTTGCCCTGTCCAACAATGAGAGTTCAAAGACTCAGGTCCCTGTGTTCGAACCCGAACAAGTTTTGTTAGCAAGGGGTTGTAAGTAAACATGTTCCTGGAGTTGTGAGTTGTTAACGCATAACAAGTAGCCACTGGATAAAAATACTGCAGAGATTGCAGAAGCATGGTATAATTTTGGCTTAGCAGCTCACACTCCACGACAATTCAAAACCCCTCCTGTTACAGTAGAACCCATGGAAGTGAGTTTACCTTATTTAAAGGCCTAAAGTAACTCTACTACATTTTGGCGCCCAACGTAGATTTATTCATCGAATTAGTGATTCCGAAAGTTGTTGTGTATTGGATTTTTCAAGGGACACTTACTGGCCAGTTATACGTCATTGACTTGATAAGTGATTGTTTACGTATTGACATTTCGTATTTCCGGTCACCGCGGTGGTCAACATCCAGGACAACAACAACACTGGACAGTGGACACTGATTCTCGTGCATGGACACAACTGGATTAAGCAGTGTTTAGTGTGTTGTGGTAACTATTATTTTATTATTATTATTTATCAATCAATATTGTATATGTTTAATGTTTGTCTAAAATTTGTTAGTATTTATTCATGATTGATATTTAAAGAAAAAACAACGTGAAATTTGACGAGTATAGTAAAACTTTTGCTGTTTAATATAACTTGTTAAAAATACTTATAGATTTTCTCTGCAATTCTTGAAACAGTACTGTAAATTTATATAACATATCAATATTTAATTGATTCATTTTATTAAATTTTTTTTTATTTGGTAATTTAACTGATTTGATTTATAGTTAAACTTAGTGTGATCACCCTACTTTGACCATACCCCTACCCCCACCCCATAGAGAGGTCAAGGTCACAGGTTAACCGGAAGTGGGTTAGCAGTTCCTGTTTATATTATTATACTTTTGCTTTCACTTTAACTTTTATAAGACGTGAAAGTATTTCATAGTTGACATACACGCATATACACTAGGTATATTAGAAAATAAATCATTTTTGATATTTGTAGACTTATTACACATAGGATTTTCGTTTACACCGGTAATTTTAAAATTCATTTTTGAGATTTTGCGCTCATTGAGACTTAGCAATTGTTGCATCTAGTACCCATTTTGGTATTACACTCCCACATATTGGTACATTTTTGTAATAAAATGTTCATAGTTTGGTGTACTTATATGTATGTGTAAGACTTGTGTTACTACATGTACATGTCTGTATTGGTTATGTGTATAGATATTGTGATTGTATTTTTCTTTTAACCGTACTGTGTGTATTGACATGTACATGTATTGTGATTGTATTTTTCTGTGATCTGTATTGTGGTGTCATTGTGTACACCAATTGTTTGTACAACAAAACTGCTAGGTCATTGATAAACTTAAACTTGTTTGAAAGTTAAACGAATTTTCATCAGGGTTAAATTAATTTAAACTTTAATTTAAACTTTGATATAAAATAGTATACTAGTGTAGAGAAGATTGTCTTTCTGTAACACATTTGTCCATCTAACAACTATCCTTGACATTATTACCTTTATACCAGATATCCTATCCCTTTTACTAACATTGAGTATTTTCTCTACTTATTGTTTTCTTCAGTATAAGGGGAGGTAAATTTAGTTTAGGTTAATTTCTACCCCAGGTCTTGTTGGTGTTGTGCTGTGACACTGTAGGTCTGTCTGATCTTATTCTTTGATTTTGTTCGGTACATTTTGGTGATATATATATATTTTTTTTTGTGCACAAACATTAAATTTGATAATTATTTGTATTATTATTTAAATAATTTTGAGGTGAGATTGTGAACTTAAAAGCTTTACAACTCATATCCAAGTTTAGGTTGTGTATCCTGCAGGTAGGTCATATTGATTATTTATTACTTATTTGTTTACTATAAACAATATTTGTGTTTCTTATTGTAGGTACTATAATAAATATTTTTGTTTCTTATTGTAGGTACTATAATAAATATTTTTGTTTCTTATTGTAGGTACAATAATAAATATTTTTGTCATTGTAGGTACTATAATAAATATTTTTGTTTCCTATTATAGGTACTATAAATAGTTTTTTTTTTGTAGATAATATAATAATTTTTTTTCTCAATTATAGGCAATTTAATTATTTTGTTTTCTCAATTGTAGGCAATTTAATTATTTTGTTTTCTCAATTGTAGCCAATTTAATTATATATATTTTTTATTTGTAGGTAATCTAATCATTGTTTTTCTAATTATAGGTAATTTAATCAGTATTTTTTCCTATTGTAGCTAATCTAATTTTTTTTTCTTTCTACATTTCAGATAGTTTTGTTCTTTTTATATACTTTCAGTGTGTATATTTGTAGGTTTCAGTTTTTATTTATTGTAGCTTTTCACATCTTTCTGATTTTGTAGGTACTTTAAAATATTTTTTTTTCCTTGTAGATTTATTGACTTAGTTTGTTTTTGTATTACTCTTTACTTGTCTATAATGGATCCAGAACAAATATCACCAGAGGATATTGCATTTCTTAAGTTATTGAAGAAGGAAGTTAAGTCAACACCAGGAAAGGATGATGCTGAAAGTTTGAAGGATTGGATGCTTCAATATTTATCAACCAGTGGCAAATTAGAAGTAAAAAAGGAACAAGAGTCTACTAAGACAAAGGAGTATATACCAATACCAAAAATGAGAGAACCACCAAGGATTTCAACATTTTCTGGAAGTAACAACAAAGGAGAAACCACTTATGCCTTATGGAGGTATGAAATTTGTGGACTCATGGCTGATCATCTGTATGATCCAGAAAGTATTAATTACGCAGTTAGACGATCATTAAAAGGAGATGCTGGTATGATTGCTATGAACCTTGGTCCTAAAGCTAGTGTGGTGGAAATCTTGGAGAAATTAGATAGCATATATGGAGACGTGGAACGCAAGGAGGATTTATTAGCACAATTCTATCGTGCAAGGCAGGAGGATGACGAGTCAGTTACCAAATGGAGTTGTAGACTGGAAACCATCATTGGAAAGATTGTTGAGAAGAACATTATTCAGAAGAAAGATACAAACGAGATGCTACGTTCAATGTTATGGACTGGACTTAGGAGTGAATTAAAGGACATATCAGGTCATAAGTATGATGCTATTAAGGATTTTGACCAGCTCCGCGTTGCATTAAGACAGATAGAGATGGAACATCTGGAAAGAAAACCAAGGAAACCTCAACCTGCTAAGGCTGCATCATCATCATCAGAAGAATCCACGATTGACAAGAAGATGGAGGAATTCAGAGGAATGATCCAAAACCTGAATTTGAGATTTGACAAAATGGAACAGCAACAAAACCAATATAGACGTAATCCTAATTATGGTCAGAATCGAGGGAACTATAGACCGAAACAGAATCAGAAATGGAGAACAGATGACACTCAACAAAACTTAGCCTCATTGACACCAGACACTGGGAGGAAAATAGTTTGTTATAGATGTGGTCAAGAAGGACACAAGAGGATTGGATGTGCCAACCCACCGAAACAAGACCAAGGGTTAAACTCCAGGAAGCCTATGGAACAGGACCGTCACTAGGCTTAGAAACAGATACCCCAGGTCCTACAATCACTGAAAATAGGAAAATACCTCAAGGACTTTTTGGAAATCCAACTGAGACAGACGTGTTACTCAATGGTAATAAAGTGAAGACTTTACTTGACACAGGATCAACAGTGTCTACCATCAGTCAGACTTATTATTCCAACAATTTATCTTCAGTTAATCTTCAAACTATTGATACCATCTTAGATATAGAGTGTGCTGGAGGACAACAGTTACCCTACATCGGCTTAATTGAGACAACACTTCAGCTGCCACACCAAAGCACCACATACCCATGTGTACTACTTGTCGTTCCTGACAGTCACTACAACACCCATGTACCTTTGTTGATTGGAACCAACATTCTACGACCAATCATGGATGACATTAAACAGGAACATGGTGATCGATTTCTTCAATCCTGCGATTTGACTACGCCATGGTATCTTGCTTTTCGTTCCATCAGCCTTCGAGAAAAGGAGTTGAACCGAAACAACAATATTTTGGCAGTAGTCAGGAATGCAGTTACTCGACCAGTTACAATTACACCCAACACCAGAACACAGATAAAAGGATATCTTGATAAGGAACTACCATACAGTTTAACTCCTGCTATGCTTCATTCGTCAAAACTTCAGCCAAATTGGAGAGACTTAGAAATTGAGCCTGGACTTATCAACTACAGATATAAGGAGAACGGAACCATCAATGTTCAAATAGCGAACCTTACTACCAGGACCATTACTATTCCACCCAAAGCAGTTATATGTGAGGTTCAACCTGTTACATTGGAGCAAGAGGAAAAGTCATCACCATCCGTCATACCAAATATTTTAGAACAAGTTAAGATTACCAAGAGTGACCTCACCGAGGAGCAGTTAGAAGCTGGTATTACACTGATACAAGATTATGTGGATATATTTGCAAAAGATGATGGAGATCTAGGCCACACACAGGTTAAACACCGGATTGATTTAGTGGATGAAAAGCCTTTTAAGCAGAGATATCGTCGCATACCATCTTCGATGTACGATGAAGTTAAAGATCACCTTCGTCAGTTACTCTCTGCTGGTACCATCAGACCATCGCACAGTCCATGGGCATCGAACGTTGTGCTTGTGAGGAAAAAGAATGGCAACCTAAGACTATGTGTAGACTATCGACAGCTGAATTCTGTAACGAAGAAAGATAGCTATAGTCTCCCTAGAATAGAAGAACTTCTTGACTGTCTCGCCGGAAGCACATTCTTCAGCACAGTCAATATGAAGAGTGGTTACCATCAAATAGAAATATTTGAAAACCACAAGGAAAGAACAGCATTTACCGTTGGTCCCTTGGGATTTTATGAATATAACCGGATGCCATTTGGTCTTACTAATTCTCCAGCGACCTACCAGCGCATGATGGAAAACTGTTTATCTGATTGTCATCTAGTGATATGTTGTATTTTCATCGATGACGTGATCATCTTTGGGAAGTCGTACGACGAACACCTGGAGAATCTAGAGCATGTCTTTCACCGAATACGACAAGCCAACTTGAAGTTAGCGCCTGATAAGTGTGCCTTTTTCAAAAGAAAAGTGACGTATGTTGGTCACGTTGTATCAGCTGAAGGAATAGAAGTGGATCCAGATAAAACAGCAAAAGTTGAGACCTGGCCAAAACCATCCAACCCAGAGGATGTCAGACGCTTTCTTAGTTTTGTGGGCTATTTCCGCCGGTTTATCAAAGACTTTAGTAAGATTAGCAAACCTTTGACAGAGCTAATGCCAAATCCCGGAACCAAGAAAACATCTAAGAAACAACAAAAGCCATGGCAATGGGGACAGAAACAAGAGGATGCTTTCTTATTGTTGAAGCAACACCTGACTACAGCACCCATCCTTGGATATGCGGTCAGCGGCTGTCCTTACGAATTGCACACTGATGCTTCTGGTACAGCACTAGGCGCAGTCCTCTACCAAGAACAAGATGGTGTGAAACGGGTCATATGTTATGCCAGTAGAGGTTTATCGAAGGCTGAGAGCAGATACCCACCGCATAAGTTGGAATTCCTGGCACTGAAGTGGGCTATTTGTGATAAATTTAGAGACTACCTGACTGGCAACAGCTTCACCGTACTAACAGACAACAACCCTCTCACTTATGTGCTCACTACTGCTAAACTCGACGCTACTGGACATCGATGGCTTGCAGCCTTGGCCGATTTCAACTTTGAGATCCTCTATCGTCTAGGAAGGAAGAATAACGATGCAGATGGACTTAGTCGTATACCACAGACTGTAGACGTTGATTTGAACAGACGAGATACTATCTCCATAGAATCCGTCCAGGCCATCTGTAACGCCAGTCTTCCAAAGGCTTACATTGAGAGTATAGCCGTCAATCCTGATTTAATACCAACAGATGAACAGGATATGATTGAGGACATAGTCGATTGGGCGAAGTCACAAGCCAAGGATCCACTTATTAAGACTTTTGTAAAACATGTCATCGAGGGACACAAACCGACAACTGCGGAAGTTGGAACCACACCACTTTTGCGACAGTTTGACAACCTCATCGTTAAGGATGGTGTACTTTATCGTGAAGTCACCATCAATGATGACAGAAAAACCCAGTTAGTCCTACCGTCAGCACATGTTCATGTTGTGATGGAAGCTCTTCATGATGACATGGGACATCCGGGGAAAGATAGGACTATGTCTTTGATCCGTGACAGATTCTATTGGCCTGGAATGGATAAAGATGTAGAGACTTGGATACGACAATGTGGACGATGTATTAAGAACAAGACTCCAACCAATCAGAGAGCACCGTTGGTAAGCATAGAGACACATTTTCCTCTGCAACTCGTGTGTCTAGATTACCTGAAGCTGGAGCGATCTAAAGGTGGATTTGAAGATGTACTAGTCATCACAGACCATTTTACGAGATACGCTCAAGCTATACCAACCCGTAACCAGACAGCGAGGACCACGGCACAGACTCTTTTTGATCACTTTGTTATTCATTACGGAATTCCTGAGAGGATTCATTCTGATCAGGGAGGAAGTTTTGAAAGTAAGGTGATTAAAGAACTCAGCACTCTTCTTGGTATGCAAAAGTCCAGAACCACTCCTTACCATCCTATGGGAAATGGAATGCCTGAGCGCTTTAACCGGACTCTAATCAGCATGCTAGGGACATTGGAACCAAGTCAGAAAACCAACTGGAAAGCGTACATTGCAGCATTGGTACACGCATACAACTGCACCAGGCATGAGTCAACAGGCGTTTCCCCATATTTCCTTTTGTTTGGCAGGAATCCGAGACTCCCGATTGATCTTGCTTTTGGACTACGAAAGGATGTGAAGCTGCCTTTCACCAAGTATGTTGCAGATCTACGTGACAGATTATCACATGCTTACCAGTTAGCAGCAGAAACGTCCAGGAATTCACAAGCAACACAGAAGGAAAACTATGATTTACGTGTTAGAGGAGCCGCCATACATAAGGGAGACCGTGTCCTAGTTAAGATCGTAGCACATGATGGCCGACACAAACTAGCAGATAAATGGGAAGAAATCCCTTATGTTGTAGTTGATCAACAAAATCCTAATATTCCTGTATACACAGTTATAAGGGAAGATGGCGAGGGACGGACCAAGAATCTACACAGGAATCTATTACTTCCCGTCGGATTCATTAGGGAAAATAACCATGTACAACCAGAGAGGCCAAAACCAATACCAAGACCACGTACGAGGCTACAGAAGAAAATTACAGACCAGAAATCCACTTCAGATAACGCCACGGATGAGTCAGATGATGAATCTATTGACATGTTTGATGTGGAATATGTGCTGGAAAGAACAGTAGACAGTGAAACAACACTCACTGATGAAACTACTTTGGAGATACAACCAGCACAGGATGTCACTGTTCCACCTGAGGACGCTCAGACCAAGGACAATCTTGGAGAGGAACATGCGACTGCTGAGGGAAGCGCTTCCGTTACTGTTGAGGTTGTTGAGACAGCTGAACATCAAGAGAACACACTTGATGAGTCGCCTCAAGTTGTTTCACCACCTATTCCTGTCCGCCGATCAGGAAGAGATAGAAAACCACCAGCTTGGATCTCCTCCGGTCAGTACGACATGGCAGCTGTGAATTCTTCTGTAAGACCTTTGACGTCAACTGTCCAAACAGAACCAACACCGGAATGGCAAAAGAGAACTGAATATCTCATTTCTCTTACTAATACCCCTTTATTTTCTTCTTTACAGAAAGAGACAGCTTTAGCTATTTTAGATTTAGTCCATCACCATTGCTAAGCAGAATGACGGGACGTCATTCTATGGCTGGGGGGAGTGTGTGATAGGGCTACAGTTTTCATATTTTTATATTTTGTTTGTAGTGTTATTAGTTTCATAAAATATTATATATTTTATGATTTATCTTAACAGATCTGACTAATTTGCATATTATTTCAATTGCAGTACTTTATACTTTGTGTTCGTTCAGGTGTGACTGTATTTTCTTATTTTATTGGTCAACTTATTCTTGGCGGGAATCTATTGTTTTAGTCTCATTCTTTCTTTGTTCATACTTTTGGCTAGTTGTCATTTTTGGTTGCCATTATATTTTTGTATATCTTTGGATTTTGGATCTTGTTGGACAGTCTATTCTATATTTTAAGGTCAGTCTTTACTAATATTCCTAGTATCATAATAGTCAAATCCTGTGACATTTCAGTGTAAAAGATATTTGTGAAAATGTATGTGTTTTGTTTGAGTGAGTGATTTGTGGTGGAGTGAGTGAGCATTTAAAGTTTAATATCGTATTAAACATTATAATCCAATTTCTTATAAACTTGCTTTTAAATTATAGTATGATTACTAAGCAGAACTTGCAATTCATAACTAGGAATTGCATAAAATTGATAATTTAACTTTAAAACTATTAAATTAATAGTTCACTACATAACCTATAATATCAGTAATTTCAGCTAGTTGTTTTAATGACAGATAATACTTAACTTGTGTACATAATGAAAATAATCTAATTTTCGATTCAAGAAAGGGAGATAATACAGTTTTTTAGACTTAGCAGATTTGTATATATTTAATACAATATTTAAGATCGCAAATATTTATACTTCAGGTCAAAGAGAATATTGTATATATCATTGACACAATGTTACTGAAGTTCTTGTAAGAGCCTTCACACCTACACGTGAGGTATGTTTCTATGTGTTTTATGCAGTATTTAACCACTTGTGATAGTTTGCTAGTTAGCATGCAAACTTTAATGTCTTGTTCGATTTTTAACACTTGATTGCTCGTTTTCGTGTATTTATATTTCGGGTTTTGTCATTTACAGATTTAAACCTATTTTGGTTCTTGCTCGTATATAATTACGAGCATATGAACTTAGTAGAACGGGGCCTCGGTGGCCGAGTGGTCAAGGTAGTTCGTCTACTATTGATCACGTGGTCTGTCAACACTGAGATTGCGGGTTCGATTCTCACTGCAGGCAGGGTGTACTCGACTCCAATCTTAATTGACAAGGATTGCCAGTTTTCCTACCGCAGGTCGGGGGTTCTCTCCGGGTACTCCGGCTTCCTCCCCCAATAAAAACTGGACGCCATGAAATAGCTGAAAAATTGCTGAAAGTGGCGTTAAAACACCATTCAAACAAACAAACAAACTTAGTAGAACTTGCACATTTTAAAATAACATTTAAGATGTTGTATCTATAATGAGACAAAAGTAATATTTTTAAAACTGCTAGAAAATGTCAATCATTTGCTAGTTCATGATACTTAATATCATTATATTTAGTTTTATTTGTATATTATTGTTATTACAGGGCTTTTTGATTGTTTACCTGTAATTCATGGAATCTAAAATTCGAAATAAAATGTAGAACCCATGGAAGTGAGTTTACCTTATTTAAAGGCCTAAAGTAACTCTACTACAATATAATTTTTGACTTCAAACAAGGGATAGTATGTGGTAAACTGTTTACTGGTCGGCAGCACATGTGTGCACCTTTATCTCTTCCTACATTGGGTCTTTCTTCCCGTGAAATCTTACGGAGATAACGTATAAAAATCCACCAATCTAATTAAAATTAAATCTTTCACTTGCTCCCCCCTTTTTGCTATGGTCGCTGCGTGTAGATCTAACAACATCCCATTACAGGTCACGTCAGGGGTCATATGCATAGATTTTTCGTTAGCCAATCAAAATCGAGCTTGGCCAATCTTAGGGTATACATTCGGAACATCGGCAAATCGGGTTTTTCCATTCGACGCCAAAGTGTACCAAATGTATTACAATACGTCAACAAGATTGTTACCGGAGATGTAAACAAACCAAATTGAAGCAAATTTTCTTACAAATATGGAATCTACTGAATAAACAACGTTACGAATGTTGTACATACGATTAAAATCACAATGTGGTTTTTATTTGTGGAGTTTCATTCGTGCAAATAGAAGCTACACCAGCCCATTTCACCAGCCGTACCAGGACCAGGTGGAACGTGAAATCGAACGGAAGCATTTTTACACACTGGAATCGGGCTGAAATGCTTTGTATTATTAACAATGAATGTAGATGTCCCCCAGTTACAAAACTAATTTAAATTTAAACTGTCACCAAGGAAGATATTGATAGAAAAAAGGCTTTTGGATCATGCGGTTTATATTGGCCTTCATTATAGTTTAAACTTGGATAAATACGTATTATTTTAACCAGGAACAGCAAATTTCACGCAGACATGAATTTTTCTTTAAAAAATACGAAGGACATGGCTAAAAAGTGGAAAGGATTTAGTGACAATTAAACCAAGATGGTCATTAAAATGACTGCATGATTGCTTGAGCCAAATCTGTTTGGCAGTGCCTATATATTACTTTGTGTAATGTTACACCATCATAAACTAAAGGAACCCATTTATTGACTTAGAGATCACTCTAGACATTATTCATTTTTAATTGTTTATTTACAATTATGACGCAATAAACATAACACCTTACCTAAACTTTGTGTTCATATTTGAAATTGCTTCAGTTACTGAAATTTCTTCCACTGAACCATGTAGCTTACACACTTCCAATAGTACAACTTTCGGCATATCCTTTTTAATTTTCCCATTTGAAAAAAGTAGTGTTCCAGATGTGATTTTATTTCAAATTCATGGTAGGGTATGTTTTCCAATTTGAAGTTTTGTTTTTTCTACTTTCATCAAATTCATGACCTTCAGTTTTTATTAGGAACCAAAGTACCCAACAGAAAACCTCAAACCTTCTGCTGACTTGTGAATTAAGGTATAGTCGTCAACCATGTAATCAATTGTAGATTCAAGAGTCAACCCCTGTTTGACTTTGCTAAAAGGAGGAAACATTTAATTATAATTTGATTGAGTCAAGTTTTTATATTTCTTGTTACAAATGTACACAAAATGAATTATAGGCCAAAAAGACCAATCCAGAATGACTACCTTAAAAAGCAGGCACAGATGGAAGGATTCTTAATTCTCCTTTAACAGTGTTTAAGGTAAACTAAAGTTGTAATATTCATGTACAACATGTACATTACTAAAATGTGCAATATGTCAAATGAAAAGTAAATATATGCCTATACTAGTTTAGTTTCCACAATAGTAGTCAAATGCCCCAGTCTCTGGCTTCAGTGCATCCACTATTAGTCTACATTATTTGCATTTTATCATGTACACATGTTGGGGCCTTACATGTACAGATTTTTGGCTCGTTTTTTCGTCCACCCAACCTCAGGTTTACCTTTGCACTGAAGCATTGTTTAGGAAGATGATGTCACATCTTTATGATACTTAGCACACAGTTACAACATAATGATATCTCTTCACCGGCAAATTTTAATAGTGTTTTGCCAAATATTTTCTAGCTAGAGTGAACTTAGAGAAGAAAAATGAGTGTGTTAACCAATATGTGTTAATCCACTTAAATGTCATCGATACACATGTTCTCATTTTCAAATTGTATTCAGGTGTATGTAATTAGAGCCAGACTTGACAGAAGTATTACTTTCAATTGGTAAAGTAGTATGCACAAGTGCAATTCTTCCTACTGGTCTGGAGTATCTTTGATATGTGCATTACTTATCTTTAGGGGTCTTGGTCTTCTCTTGATTACAGAGCCCTTTATTGTGGCTGAGTGATTAACATCGTCATTTTACTTTTGATCAAGTGCCTGTCACCACTGAGGTTCTGGGTTTGAGTTTCACTGCGGGAGGGTGTGCTCAACTCCAATCTTAACTGACAAGGATTTCTAGTTTTCTTGTTTTTATACCAATTATTGTCATGGTTACTTAGGAACTGACCTAATCCAATAACTAATGTAGTACTCATCATAAGCTTCCACTAGACAAAATTTGATTTACCTAGGACTTAAGCTTACACAGATATAAAATATATAGTGTTTATGTAGTCGCTAGATTCCTATGTTTTGACTCCAGTCACCACAGGCAAGACAATAAAAACTGGAAAACGATATAATTGAAAATTTGTTGAAACTGACGTTAAATCCCAGTTGGTTACATGACTGTTAACACTGGGGTTGCAGGTTCGAGTCTTATTATGGGTGCGCTCAAATCTAATCTCAATTTACAAAAGGTCATGGTTTTCATCATGGTACTTCAGATTGCTCCACCAATTAAACTGGATGTGACTATATAACTGACAAATTGCTGAAAGTGGCATTAAATACCATTCAAATACACAAACTAATTTCTACAAGAAAATTTGGTATGGCAGTTGATAATCATAAAGGTACATACAATTACATGTATTTGATCATCAAGTAATACTGAAGATTTGTTTTCTTCATCTTTATAGCAAGACTAGTTGTACTCTGTTTATCATCATCAGACTGCATACCGACATTAGAATCAGATGAAACATATGTTGCATTTTTTGCAACTGCATTTAGCAGGCATTCCACTTTTATTTTATTCCAAGGTCTTTAGTTCAGATGTACATTGCATTTATAAAATTGTTTGTCAAAGAACTATCATACAACAGTTTTGTTTTCAGGATATATTTTAATTTCAAAGTCGGTTGATGCAGATGATAGTTTTAATATAAAATAAAAGCAACTGAAGAATTCCAATTTCTTCCTGTCCATTGTACATGTATAAAACATGTATATCCCTTTGAAGTGCAATCGATGATAGATTTTGAAAAAATAGCATTCTTTAAGGTACTGTTATCCATTTACATTGTATAAGTCATGATACTGATATCTTAATATACTGTTAATTTTTTTTTCTTTCATCTGTTTTAACTCATTTGTGAGTATTTGTGTGTAGTACATGTAGCACTTTGGACCAGAACAGAAAAGCCAGTGATGAACATCTTCTTCCCTGTTTAAACAATTGAAAACATGAGAAAATAAGAGCAGTCGCTTGGAAGAAAATAAGAACTTAAATTTTCTATAACATTCTGTAAAGAAGAAAATCTTTATGTGTATCAAGTTTATTCCCTATTATTCAGTCAACTGCATACCTTTACAGGAAATGATTCAATAATTTTAATTCAAAGTTACAAATTGATTAGCACCTTTAATCATACATGTAGCCAATGAACTAAGTTTACAAGCTGTCCTTATGCTGTTATAAATCAAGGTACATGTATTTATCTAAACAATGGTCACATCATAAATGTAAACCCTATTTAGTATTGTGAATAAATTTTAAATGCAATTTTTTTAAAACTGCATGTCACTGCACTCTTTTCAATTCTTGATTATTAATATTGCATTTTAATTACTTTCATACAGAATATAAGAATGCATCTATGTGGTGAGGTTACTTATAAATAACAATCCACTTTATGAAGATCTATACAAGTTGAAACTTTTATTTACAAGAAACATTGTACTAGTAGATTAAAAAAAAAACAAGATGTAAACATTCCACTTACCAAGTTGGCATCATGTGAAACTCATCTAATTTGAACAGAAACTTGGAACTTTTGAAAATTGCTTCTCCATACAGGGTCATCAGCTAGACTCGGTGATGCACAAATGATATCTATAAATCTGTCTTTGATATTGTGATATTTTCAGAAATCTGAAATGAAATTGTTGATAATGTTAATTTATACATGTATTAAGTGACTTGAATAACAAATAACTTTTATTTGTAGCATTGATTTTCACACACCTTTTTGGACAAATAATTTTTAGAACAAAAAATCCACAACTTTGTTTTACAAATAAGATGGTGTTTCATTAGTGGTGATCAATGTACCTTAAATTTTTTCTGACACTCAACCAAGCCATGAATGTCGATTAAAACTGGAGCAATAGGAAATATGATGAATAATTCATGTCTACCAGTAGTTTATTGATAGTTTAATATTAATTCCCCCTATCAATCTCCGAACCACGTTAGTTACATGTTGTAAATACTGATACCATGTTGTATGTTTATCGTATGTAATTCCCCTCCCCCTTTTTTCTTGTTAAAAAATTCGCTCCTTATTGTGAAAAAAGTTCATATTTTCGTATATAATTTACGTACTGACCTTTCTATGCTGCCGTCCAGTTTTGAACTTCTGTTTACTTGTATCTCCACAAGCAATATCAAAAGCAGACCAACATCTCTCCAATAGCGCGATGACGATTTGTTCATCTTTTTCTTCATTGGAATATAAATGATACAAATTGAAGTGGAAAGAATTTCCCTAACGCTTTAGGAAGAACGGCAACGCAACCCTTTCTTTCTCTAAACAATCCAACGTCATTCTTTGAGTTCTCGAGTACTAAAAATAGTTTGTAACTTTTTCAGACCGCAAAAATGCATCGGACAACGCCATTTTGACACTAAAACCTAGTGTGATATACAAACCAGTATTTGATTGGTCGAATCACTCAACTCGAACTAAAATTTGATTGGACGATCAAAATTAAAAATTTTGACCCCTGACGTGACCTGTAATGCGATGTTGTTAGATCTTACAACGCAGCGACCTATAACAAAAAGGGGGGAGCAAGTGAAAGATTTAATTTTAATTAGATTGAAAAATCCACTGTACACCGTAAGCTATAGTACCAACATGTCTAAAGTTAACCTCACACCGTAAGCTATAGTACCAACCTACCTAAAGTTAACCTCACACTGAAAGCTTTAGTATCAACCAGTCTAAAGTTAACCTCATACCGTAAGCTATAGTACCATCCTGTCTAAAGTTAACCGCACACCGTAAGCAATAGTACCAACCTGTCTATAGTTAACCTCACACCGTAAGATATAGTACCCACCTGGCTAAAGTTAACATCACACCGCAAGCTAAAGTACCAACCAGTCTAAAGTTAACCTCAAACCGTAAGCTATAGTACGATCCTGGCTAAACTTAACCTCACACCGTAAGATAAAGTACCCACCTGGCTAAAGTTAACATCACACCGTAAGCTATAGTACCAACCTGTCTTAAGTTAACCTCACACCGTCAGCTATTGTACCAACCTGTATAAGTTAAGCTCACACCGTACGCTATAGTACCAACCTGTCTTAAGTTAACCTCACATCGTCAGCTATAGTACCAACCTGTATAAGTTAAGCTCACACCGTAAGCTATAGTACCAACCTGTCTTAAGTTAACCTCACACCGTCAGCTATAGTACCAACCTGTATAAGTTAAGCTCACACCGTAAGCTATAGTACCAACCTGTCTTAAGTTAACCTCACACCGTCAGCTATAGTACCAACCTGTATAAGTTAAGCTCAAACCGTAAGCTATAGTACCAACCTGTCTTAAGTTAACCTCACACCGTCAGCTATAGTACCAACCTGTATAAGTTAAGCTCACACCGTAAGCTATAGTACCAACCTGTCTTAAAGTAACCTCACATCGTCAGCTATAGTACCAACTTGGCTAAAGTTGACCTAACACCGTAAGCTATAGTACAAACCTGTTTAAATTTAAATTCACGCCGTAAGCTATAGTACCAACCTGGCTAAAGTTAACCTCACATCGTAAGCTCAAGTACAAACCTGGCTAAAGTTAACCTCACACCAATAGCTATAGTTCCACCCTGACTAATGTTAACCTCACACAAATAGCTATAGTACCAGCCTGTCTAAAGTTAACCTCACACCAATAGCTATAGTTCCACCCTGACTAAAGTTAACCTCACACCGTCAGCTATAGTACCAACCTGTCTAAAGTTAACCTCACACTGTAAGCTATTACCATCCTGGCTAAACTTAACCTCACACCGTCAGCTATAGTTCCAACCTGGCTAAGGTTAACCTCACACCGTAAGATATAGTACCAACCTGGCTAAGGTGAACCTCACACCGTAAGCTATAGTACCAACCTGTCTTAAGTTTACCTCACACCATAAGCTATAGTACCAACCTGTTTTAAGTTAACCTCACATCGTAAGCTATAGTTCCAACCTGGCTAAATTTGACCTCACACCGTAAGCTATAGTACCAACCTGGCTAAAGTTGACCTCACACCGTAAGCTATAGTACCAACCTGTTTTAAGTTAACCTCAAACCGTAACCTATAGTACCAACCTGGCTAAAGTTGACCTCTCACCGTACGCTATAGTACTAACCTGGCTAAAGTTAACCCCACACGGTAAGCTATAGTATCATCCTGTCTAAAGTTAACCTCACACCGTAAGCTATAGTACCAACCTGGCTAAAGTAAACCTCACAACTTAAGCTATAGTACCAACCCGGCCAAAGTTAACCTCACACCGTAAGCTAGTACCAACCTGTCTAAAGTTGACCTCACAACGTAAGCTTTAGTACCAACATGTCTAAAGTTAACCTCACACCGTAAGCTATAGTACCAACCTGTCTAAAGTTGACCTCACAACGTAAGCTTTAGTACCAACATGTCTTAAGTTAACCTCAAACCGTAAGCTATAGTACCAACCTGGCGAAATTTAACCACCCACCGTAAGCTGTATTTCCATCCTGTCTAAAGTTAGCCTCACACCGTAAGCTATAGTCCCAACATGTCTAAAGTTAAACTCACACCGTAAGCTATAGTACCAACCTGTCTTAAGTTAACCTCACACCGTAAGCTATAGTACCCACCTGTCTAAAGTTAACCCCACACCGTAAGCTATAGTACCAACCAGTCTAAAGTTGACCTCACACCGTAAGGTATAGTACCAACCTGTCTAAAGTTAACCTCACACCGTAAGCTATAGTACCAACCTGTCTAAAGTTGACTTCA
The DNA here is from genome assembly GCA_944474755.1 of Limnoperna fortunei. NCBI lineage: Eukaryota > Metazoa > Mollusca > Bivalvia > Mytilida > Modiolidae > Limnoperna > Limnoperna fortunei. Next base: position 56,122,384 of record OX104122.1, on the reverse strand, counting down.
CACAGTAAGGTATAGCACCAACCTGTCTAAAGTTGACTTCACACAGTAAGGTATAGTACCAACCTGTCTAAAGTTAACCTCACACCGTAAGCTATAGTACCAACCTGTCTTAAGTTAACCTCACACCGTAAGCTTTAGTACCAACCTGTCTAAAGTTAACCTCAAACCGTAAGCTATAGTACCAACCTGTCTAAAGGTGACCTCACACCGTAAGTTATAGTACTAACCCCACATTGTAATCTGGCTAAAGTTAACCTCACACTGGCAAATAAATGGTTACAATAGCCAGCTAGTGTTCAAACTGACAGAGACTTCGATTAGCTATAAAAACTATTTGGAGTCCTTTCGCTTTAGTGGATGTTATACCACCATATGGTAAACCTTTGATATCGGGAGGAGGAATACCTGGAATATATCAACTGCAGGCTTTTCATTTCCATTGGGGAAACCAGAACGGCAAGGGATCAGAGCACAGAGTCGATGGTAAACAACGTGCCATGGAGGTAAACATTTAGATATTTTCATCAATGTGTAGTTACGATTCATTCTGTTCTCCAAAAGTGTATTGCAGAGTAGGAGTTGAGACCGATCAATCAAAAACATATATACATGTATTGACAAATAGTGTATAGTGGCTAGGAGTTTTTATCATTTGCGCTTAATACGTATATTTGATTGTCAATTGTGACAGATTAGTTAGCATAATACATACATATGTAGTATAGATGTAAATTCAATCAGATTGCCGTTTTGCAGAAAAAGAAAAAAAATGATACAAAATGGTTGTTATTTCAGTTTCAATACTTTTTTTTAATGATTAACCTTTGCGGAGTTCTAGTAGTTTAATGTAATATACGGTGTCTGGGCGTTTTATGATATCTTTGTTTTATACCAACTTAAAACATTTATCGATTTTTTTGCCGAATGGTGAAGTACATAGTAATTTAAATTAAAAGTGGTTTGTTAGGACAAGGGTTTGTTGTTTTTATATTAAGTTTTTATTAATAACTCGACCGTTGTCTGATTAGTGGCATGAGCACCATAGTGCACCCAAGTTTTTATATTGGGTTCGTTTTACTCACCTTCTGTTTTTTTGTGTTTTGATATTCATTGTTTAGCGTTACATATGTTGGTACATATCCGGATTTCTAACTGTCCCTTGACTTTCGGCTCTTGTTGTTCGGTCGTTTTCCTTGACTTCACTTTGTACTGTTCCGTTTGTGTTTATTTTATTCCAGATTTATTATTGTGCTTGATTCTAATTTTTTATTGGAAAGTCGGTTTTCCTACATATTTCATTTCCAGCTGCACTTTCAATTCGATAAAGTTGACGAAATTGAAAAATCTATAAACCAACGGGCTGTCGTTATAGCAGTTCTCAGATGTAAGTATTCATATTATATTAGAAATATAATAGACTATAAAAACAAATTAATAATAAAAACTAGACGACATGATATATCTTTAAAAATGTTGAAAGTACCAATCAAACAAACAGGCAAACAAACAAAATATTCTAGCAGTTTTTTTTAAACTCAAAAGATTTTAAAAGACGTTTATTCGTTACTTTTAAGAATCAAATATATCAATTAAATATATAACGGTCGGTTAAACAGAGGAGACAGACAAAACGGGCAATGAAAGTGAATGAGAAGACAACAAGAAATGGAAAATGAACTTAGATGCTGTAGTTGTGTGCCATTAGAATTGAGAAAATAGAAACTTGACTACAATAAATGCCTAAAATACGAATTTAAATTCTGCTTATAAAGCATCTAGGTGAATTGTACAGTGTTGGGATCAACTTTAATGTAAATATGTTTACCTAAAATGCAGGTAGGGGAATACAATCCAAAATATTCAAAACTGGTTAATGGACTGCAAAAAATACCTGATGTCGGTAAGTATTTGAAAACAAAAATGTGACTAAATTAATGACAGTTTTAACTTTATGATACTACATTTTATAAATTTATACATTCATTAAACAGTCGTCAATCGAATCTTATTGGTGACGCCTTGACAAACCATATATCGGATAGTTGCAACAATGAAAGATTTGCATGTCCAATTTTTAATGTAACAAAACTAAAACTATATGTTCTAATAAAAATGGTCCATTGTTTATTTATAAAACGGATCTTTCTTGTGTCAATCTTTATTTTGATTTTTATTTTATAAACTTCTGTTTGCACAAACTATCTCAGACGCATTAGTAGTATCCATAAAGCATAATGTGGGATTTTCTCCGCTCTTTTGTATCAAATGTTTATTTTTGTATCAAATGTTGTTAAAATCAGAAGATCGTCAGCATGATTTTTTTCAGGGAATTCTACTGTATTACCATCTTTCCCAATAATAGATTTTTTTCCGGATCGCGTCGATTGCTATTACCGTTACTTTGGAAGTTTGACAACGCCACCTTGCACGGAGTCTATAATATGGACGGTACTTGCTGACACTGTGTACATTTCAAAATCCCAGGTAAAACTTTAGTGTCAAAAGACACAGCCTTGCAGAGTTATAATAGTTACACGATAGTAGTGCAGTTAAACATTCAAATATAAAGGGGCCTCTGTGGCCACGTGGTTAAGGTAGTTCGTCTACTATTGACCACGTGGTCTGTCAACACTGAGGTTGCGGGTTAGTCTAACCTTAGGCAGTGTACTCAAATCACATTTGCCTGTTTTCCTACCGAACTTCGGGCGTTTTCTCCTAGTACTAATGCTTCCACCAGAATAAAAACTTTACGCCATGATATAGCTTAAAATTTGCTGAAAAGTGGCGTTATTCATAATTGAAAAAAAAATAATCCTACAAATATAAAAAATGAGAGCATTAACCTTACTTTTTAAAAATTACCTAGAGAAGTTTATTAAAGTAATATTGACATTATCTTGATTTCGTGTTAAATACGCACTAGCATATTTCTTTTTAGTTGATTGATTAAATACACCAATTAAACATTCCAAAATTATGTTTAAATAATAAAAATAAATAACATAAAACATATGGTTGTATAGCATAAATCTTGAATTATGACTAATTCAACCAGGAAATAATTTATAATAAATTAAAAAAGCTCTGAAATCTTAAAAGTACGTTTTTTTTGTTAAAAATTTTATTTAAGAAATTTAATAGAATTCTTCGTCTTTTACTAAGGTTCAATAAAGTTGTTAATTGATAAAAATGTACGAAAATGCTGTCAGAAATGGATTATGTATCCACAGTAGAACAATTATATTTTTAAGCAATCATTGTACAATGAATGACCATTATAATCAGAAGTCTGCTTAATTACTAAAAATACGCCTACTCAATATAAGGCGGGGTAAATATAGTTATCCTCGGTTGTGAAGTATCAATAGCGATCGCATATCAAAGTCAGAACAGAAACGAGTTAATATTCGATTCAGCTTGACCGCTTATGCAGCGCACAATAATAACCATATTTCGATGCAATTTTAGAACTGTTTTGAACGGATGTGTACGTTAGGAAAATTCCATTGTTGTCTATTCGAAATCCTTCGGTTAATGTCGTCTGCAGTTAAGGCGGGAAAAGTCTCGCGGTTTGTCCCAATACCATTGAACGTCACGAAAACAGACGAACGTTTGTAAACATTAGACCCCTTTACAAACAAAAATGGCTGACTTCCTATGGAAATTCGATTTATCAAAATGAAATTCAGCCGCATTTCAAAACGCCGATTAACCCTGGAAAATAATTGTTGATTTCAAAAAGTGTAATATGAGATCTACAAAAGGAACATCAACTCGACCAAACGCAGTAGCAGTTTCCCATTTTGTCTGGCAAAACCCCGTCGGATGGACACGGTAATATTTAGTATAATTATATTTAATATGATTGAAAACAAGATACTATTTAAAATACCAAGAGGTAATACTCCAATTTGATGTAAAATGCACGTGGAGTTAAAAGAACATTTGCGAGCTTTATATTGATTTTCAAAGTTTTTTTTTTAAATATCTATAAAACCTCTACATTTTCCTGACGCTTCGACGATCACTACCGTCTTTATGCACGGCATATACACAAATGACAAAAACATGTATTAAATAGTAACGTCAATAACAACAAACACAAGGGTTGGGCATATGCATAGGGCGAACAAAACTATTGGAATTGTTTAGTGCTACTGATAAGAGACACTAAGTGTCCCTCCCACTTTGCGCAGTCAGGTGGCTTTTCCGGAGAGGGTCTGGGCCATGTTGGTTATAATTGTCGGGCACCTTGTATTTCTTTCAGAATTGATAGGCACAAATCTTGCCTTCTTTTCGAATTCAGGTTCGATGATTATAACACACATTCATACATTTTATTACCAACACACAATTTGTTTATATTGTTCACAATAAATTTCATATATTAAATAAGCCTTTACACAATTGATTTTACCGCCAACAACGTTTACTATAAATTATTTGTTGTAAACGGTGATGTAACATTTTACTGCAAAAGTGCACAATTTAGGGCGCAATGTTCCTTTAGCTTTCCCGTTTAAAAATGTGTATTGTGTTTTACGTCCACAAGAGTATATTAACCTTGGTATCGTTAATGACATTTTATTTGGATATTCACTATTCGTCTGTATGTTACCATTGGTGATTTTGGTTCCCTTAAACCTCTCCGTTTAAAAATGTTTATTGTTTTCGTCGTGCGTAAGCATATGTTTAGCAAGTGTTTTCCTATCGGTCTTAAACTTTAAAAGATGATTTTTGTTTAATACATTTATGTCAAGTTTTCAAAATTTTTGGTGTGGCTCTTGTTTTTGTATACCCTGGTATACTCCTATGTAAAAATATGTTTATTTGCTATTGACTCGGCTGATATTGACTTTTTATATTCCTAACATATTCTTGTAATTCTTATCCCGATCCCATAAAGTATTCCTCTAATGGATTAATTCGGGTTCTAATTGTACATGTAAATAAAGGGTTTCTCTGATGATTAGTAAAATAGGTATGTTTCAATATTATCATTTTAAGTCGTGTTGCCCGAAGTGCAATCTCAGGTTATAGTATAGTGAAATCGTGTGGTAGGGAATAGGTATTTATTTTGTGGATCCTGTTGTGGAATTGTTTCAGAAATTCTTTCTGATTTTCTAGAAAATTTTAGGGAAGAAAGTACCTATTGTATAATAAACTTTATTACAGTTTTCATCCCATATCTCCGAATCGTCGCAGAAAGATTGCAAACTAATTGAAAAAAGCGAACCGACCAACAGCAAGAGCCGAAAGTCGAAAGTCAAGGAACGATTACAAATCTAGATATAAAGAAACATATACAACAAGGAGCAAACAACAAAAAACACAAAAACAGAAAGTGCGGAACCCAGTAAAAACAGTAAAAACATGGGTGCACTCATGTGCTCCGGACTAGTAAGCAGTGTGTCATCTAATTAGACGTCTGTCGACTTACTTAGTGTCATATGTAGAAAAAGTCAAAAGACTAGAAATGTAACAAAAGGGCTACATTTTAGTCAGCAAAAATTTCCGATCGTAATTTAGAAATGGATTTCCATAACAATCAATTAAGTCAAGGTAGCCTTAAAATGTCTGAATGGAAAACATCAACCTAGGTACACACCCTTGTAGCTAAGTAATAAACAGCATTGACCCATCTATAAAATACTAATACCGACTATTGATTAACAGACAGTTGACGATTAAAAATTGAATCACCCCCGATTGCAGGATCTAGCATAACGTAAGGTGTTGCACCTGCTATTATGAAAATTTCCAATTTTTCAACACTGAGGAACTTGGTACTTTTATGTCATGTAAATGTCTCTAATCAACTTCTTCTAGCGTCTTTTAAGCAGGAACTAATTTTGTTGGTTTTTTTAAATAAAATTGTAAACCAATCCCATTTTTAGTTACTTGTTTTGCAACCCCGCCAATTCAGACTTTTGCAAATTTAACGATGTGATTTTACATCAAGAAAATCTTTTTTGCAATAGTTAATAATATAATAATATAATATTTTATATGGTTTATAAGATTTATAGTATGGTGTTGCATTTGCAAGTTTTTTTTTAAAATAAAATGAGCTTAAATAGATTGCTAACACTGACTAAACTTTACTGTGCAAAGACTTAATCTATAAGACTTGAACAACATTTTAGTGTGCTATCACTAGAACTATATATTTAGTGTGATAGCACTTGAACTATATCTTGTGTGCTAGTAAAAAAAACTACACTTAAGCGTTATAGCATTAGAGCTATACGTGAGTATGATAGCACTAGAACTATGCTTGGTGTGCTAGGACTAAAACTATAATTGATTGTGATAGCTCTAAACATATACTTGAGTGTGCTGGTACTAAAACTATACTATAGTGTGTTAGTGCTATTAACGATACCTCGGAATAATATCACTAGAAATATACTTTTGTATTCTAGAACATGAGCTATACTTCAGTGTAGTAGCACCAGAACTATTTTTCAGTGTGACAGCATTAAAACTATATTTTTGCGTGATAATACTAGAACTATACTTGTACTAACACTAGAGCCATTCTTTATTGTGGTAGCACTAGAAGTATAATTAAGTGTGATATCACTAGAACTATACTAATCGTGCTAATGGAACTATACCTTTTTGTGGTAGCACAAGTTGTTTACTTAAATGTGCTACCACTAAACTAGCACTAGAACAATACTTTGGAGTGCTAGCACTAGATATATACTAGAAATATACCTTATTGGGGTAGCACTAGACCTTAACTTTACTATACTAGCATTTGAAATGTACATTAGTATGATAGCTCTAGACCTATACTTTAGTGAGCTAGAACTAGACTTTTGCTATAGCGTGCTAGTACTAGAACTTTTCTTTAGTGTGCATAGGGTGGCTTAATTCGCAAGTTGCAACCGTTTTTCAGCTATTAAAATCATGGCTTTAAATTTTAATTAGGTTTGTGTCAGACTTGAGTGTGTTTGCACCAGAAAAATACTTTATTGTGTTTGTACAGGGACTATACTCCAGGGTGTAAACCTATAAGGTCAAGGTGTAAGCCTATAAGGTCAGGTGTGTAATCTATAACAAAATTGAGCGACTTGCTTAAAATGCCACTTCAGTCTTCTGGCTGTGATGCCACTGACAATGTACACGCCCCCTAGATTGACTAACAGGAACTGCTCATTCGTTCAGAGCAGTTGAGTTTCATTTACATTTTGTGTCATTGGTGTCAAAAAGACAATTTACAACTCATTCCGCTATTTGCAAACTTCAGAACCAAAAACAAAAAATAATAGAAATTACAGCACTGGTCCTTACTTTTCATTGGCATTTAAAAAGAAATGGTAGGTTTGATGGCAGGCTAAACACATACTTATTTGTAATTTATGAATGAACTATATCATTAACGGCAGGTACAGAGATACATGTGTCAAACGAATGGTAAACAATAACAAAATGATAGATAGACATAATATATTTAAATATTGTTCTTTATTTAATTTTAGTTTCAACTAAAACTATACACAGCAACGTCACATTTCAAACCTCGATGCACATTAATTACCATAACATTTCTTGCATTCAATTCTTTTCAAATAATATCATATGATGAAAAAAAATCAGTTGAGTCAGTTTGTTTCCATCATTGAAAAACTTGTAACGTAAAAGTGAAGACATTATTTGTGTCTACTTCGACGCTTTCAATAAGGCTTTTCTTGCTAAATCAGAATTTCCTATTAGCTCAAAAGCTAAACCTAGATAGCAATACTTAATACAGTTATCATTTAAATTCCTTGTTATTAATAAATCAATCAAAGAACTGTTACTAAGATGGTAGTGAAAAAGGAAACAAAGAAAATGAGCAAAAACTACAAGAGGGATCGAACGCGGTAACTGCTTCAAACTCATAAACATTTCGAGCTCGTTGGGAATTAGTTGAAAAGACAAAATTAATATTACCGGTTCTTATCATAGTGTCGCTGATGTTCGAAGTGTTCCCATATATTAAAAAAGCCTGTGTAATAAAACTGGCTAAGCAATATTATTCCTACAAACACAACCATTATTTACACTACTCAAGGAATACATTTTTTTCTGCAGTACAAGTTGACAATGAATATGACAGTATATTTAGCGTTAGTTTGTATTGTTTCATCTTGTTAAATTAAGCAAACCCTTGACAGCGCCGTGATGTGTGTTTATTAAAAGATACGCATGACATGTTTTGTAACGTTTTTTTTATGTTGTTAATTGTATTCTTTGAGCTTTTTGAAGTGAATGTAATGATATTACGTAAAGACAATATGATTCGATAGTAGAGGATCGATATTGTAGGAAGCGTGTTATTCCATACATTCCTTTTTTAAGTTTTCAGTGGCCTCGTTGGCCGAATGTTTAAAGTAGTTCGTTAACCATTGATCACATGGTCTGTCAACAATTAGGTTGCGGGTTCGAGTCTCACTGTGCGCAGGGTGCACTCGACTGCAATCATTATGGACAAGGATTGCCAGTTTTCCTACCACAGGTCGGCTGTTTTCTCCGGGAACTCCATCTTCCTCCCCCAATAAAAACTGAACGCCATGATATAGCTGAAAAATTGCTGAAAGAGGCGTAAAACAAATCAACACACAAACATAAAGTTTTCATGTCCGTGTGTAAGAAAGACTATTTTACGGTGTCTATACATATCATTTGAAGGCATAGTATGTCTAAAATAGTTTTGGAATTATTTAAACTCAATTTAAAGTGGAGTTAAAGGTTTGAAATTCGTCAGCTGTTTGTAAGTGAGAAGACATTGCAAACCATCACTATATAATATAATGAGATTTTTTAGCAATCCTTCGATTCTGTTTTCAAACATGTTGTTTTCTGGAAAGAAATAGGGAAGACAAATTGAATACTTGACACAGTAGATAAGCCTTTGAAAGCATGTATGGAAACATGGTACTAAATTTCAGATGCCCACACATATAATGGATGTTCTTCAGATACCCGAAATAAAACCGTCTTGATATCTTACATGCAAAGTTTACTTGTTCTCCTGTTATCCCTCTCTATTATATCCTTTAAAAGAATTTTCTTCAAGGCATAACAAACCAGTTGAGTATGATTATAGGATTAAACACCGTTTTCAATGGATTTATCGGTTATCAACAAGACCAACTCACTCACAAACAAATAAAAGTCCGAAGGACTTTTATGATATGTTTGTGAGTGAGTTGGTCTTGTTGATGTACCGATAAATCCATTGAAAACGGTGTTTAATCCTTATAATTCTTTAAAATTGCATTAAGAAATTCATTTATCTAACGTGTTTCTCAACTTCATATTTCTTCTGTATTTGGTAGCGGGATTGACTGAACGTATGAATATTTTGTTTATTTTTAAACGTACGATTATTTCCATAAACCATTTTCTAATTTTAATAAACACAATTTTTAGTTTTACATCAATCTGTAACCTTATTTTTTGTATCGAACACAAGGAAAGTTGTAAATTTAACAAATCATTAATGATAATTCATCAAACAAATAATTTGTAAGTTGATCGCTACTTTCGATATTGAAAGCCGCCATCTTTGTTTACATTGGTTACGCTAAAAATAGTTCGGTCAACGTCGTTTATCCTAAAATAAATGGAGTCAACTTCATTTATCAAAAAATATATTTCGTTAAAAACCTCAAACGGAAGTAATCTAGACCAATCAAATAAACGTATTTTTAAATATACAAATCATATTAGAATTATTAAACGAATACTCAGTAGTTTTTCTCCGGTTGTAAAGGAAGTACGCCATTGATACTCTTAGTTATCAGATCCTTTAACTCCAACCGGTACAATTAGAACTCCACATTCCACTACTTTCACTTTAACGTCATGCAATGTCCATTGATTTTGTGCTATTTGCAGCCAATGGCTTGCTGGTGTTATCCAGTTTTTTTATTGTAAGGAGAAGGTAATATCAATGATTTCATTAGATAAACAAGGTCCATAAAAAGTAAGCGTTTGATCTCCTAATACACCGTTCTTAAATAATCTATTAGACAGATAGAAATCATTGCTAGATTTATTGCAATGTTTGTGTATTTCAGACACGTGCTGCCGACATTAACTAATTTTAGCTTTGTAAAGCCATGTCTTGTGCCTTCTGTATCTATAATAAAATGTATTTGATCGTAATTGAGGTCAATATATTCATAAATGTTAATGTCCCATGCTATATATATATATATATTATGTCGAGGTCGCTTCCCTCCCTTTCCAGTCCTTAACCGAAACTACCACTTGTCATAAATGTGTTACTTATGCGACATTCTTTTTGTCTCCATCGTCTCTTCTGAACCTACAACATGTTGACACGGGTAACGGAACACAGATGTTTTTTGCAAGCTTTTTTTCGTCAGGCAGAAAGGCTGCACGGTTATATAAGATGTTGGTCATAAAGTTGATGTATGTGTGGTTGAGAATGTCAGAATGTCATGCCAAATTTTTAGATGGAATGTTTTTTTTTTATAATTTCTTTAAGTTCTCTCTCATTTTATTGGATGATAGATTTGTATTTTCTCCTATAGTCGTTAAACGAGATTTAACTTGTTCGTCAGAAAGGGTGTCATAGTGCATGTCCTCATGAAGAAGAAGAACTCCAGCTTGATGCAATCGGAATATTTCAGATAAAATTCTTCTTTGTAGGCTGATTTTTCTGTCATGTACTTCGGTCCGTTTTTCAATTAAGCTGTCGTGCAATTTTTGTGCCTAGATAAAATGTTCCGTCTGATATTTTTTGGACTAATTCTTTTATTTTCTTCGAAGATCTGGGAGTTGGGATTGTAATTTTTTTCATTAGCCTTTTTAAAACGTTGGATGCGATAAAATATCTCTGCCTGAAACTACCTTGTGCTTGATGCCAATTCCACCTGGCCAGCGTTATGTGGGGAGTTTCCTGTAACATTGTGTGTGACTTTATGTATGTAAAATTAGCTTTAAACAGTAGAAATTTGGTTGTTATTTGTTGATGACGTTGGCTGTTGCTAGTTGATTGATGTTTCCAATAAAGGGTGAGTAAAGTTGATTGTTCTTGTTGTTCTTCTTACACAGATTATAAAGCATGGAGGAACAGAAATGTTCTGCAGTAAATGGAGAATGAATTAGAATAAATAAATCTAATTGTGAAGTTAGAATTTAAAAGATCAGTGGTAAGCTTCATTATTAAATAAACTTATTCCAGTGTAACAGTGTTTAAAGTGTAAGTAAAAATATTGTTTGTGCATTTTTATGAAGGTGACCAACATAAATGATTTAAGCCAAAACACAAATTAAAGCATATTAAGAATTAATTAGCATGTATGCAATTTTTTTTCATTATTATAAGAAATTTATTGTATGTTTTTAGAAGATGGGTGTGGGTTCTGAACCAGATAAATATATCGTGGTGTGCATTATGTAGATGTTATTTTTATAAATAAAAACTATATTTGAATTGACAAAGGAATAGCTGTAAAAAATTTAGTTTAACATTTTTGCATAATTTATTTGATTTTATTTTCTTATTATGGACCCCTTATTGCGTGAAATCTAACGTACTGCAAAACAATGTGTAATCCTCTCTTTTCTGTTAGGCTCGTGTTTAAGGAAACTGATATCGATTGCAAATATATTGGAATGTATTTTAAGCACCATATACATAAGTATGAGAAAATGTATTTAATAAAATATACATAAATGCACGACTAAAATTTCACAATCACGAAAAACAATTAATCTGTAACTATGTTCAAAATTACTATGAACTTAAGCATTTATCTGTCCGATACGTTTTTAAACAATGTCCTGGATTTGTCGCCTGGTAGACGTCAACATGTATGGCTTGGCCGATCTGTTGCCGCATACTTCTGAATACTGCATTATATCATCTGCTGGGCAAATCACCACGAATAATTCTTTATGTGGCGATAGATAATTATACGTGTTTGTACTGTGATATTTTGTTGAAGAATGCGAGGTCCACAACTTACAGTTTTGGTTATATAAATTTTCAAATATTTCTTTCTTTTAAGAAACCCATGTGACTATCGCCATGCAGTGTTTGGCAAAATTTCATGCAGCAGAAATGTGTATAAAAAGTCAGGCTATTGAGTTTAAAATACAGAGTAGCTATAAAAAAACTTGCCACCTGATCATCAAGGGAAATCTTTGCAAAATGAACGTAGGTCCAAATCTATAACAAAATACCACCCATTAAGCTGTTATTTTCAAAAATGAAAATATCTTCGTTGTTTGACTGTTTTTGTATTGGAAGATTGATTCTTTAATGCATGTAGTTGTTGTATATTTCCCATAGGCCGCCTTAATTAACATACCCGCGTACATTATTTATTATAATGTCTTCACATATATTTTGCTTAATACTTATCTTATGTGTCGACATTAAGCAAAATATATGTAAAAATATAACTGTAAAAGATTACTCTCGTCAAATTCAAGACACATCAAGTATAGCATTGCTAATAAAACAAATATATAATTATAACTTTAAATACAATCTGTACCTTTGTACGATGTTTATTATTTAAAACTTATCTGAATTCCACATCAAGAAACCCTATGTCCATCCGCACAAGTGACTAAATTATAACATATATTGTACACGTGATGTGTAATATAAAACCTGGCTACATGCTGCAATGCTACAATGTAAAGGTTAGATTCTGATGAAAGACCCTTGTTATTGTTATTATTAAGGCTAAATTGTCCTTGATCTTTGACCTTTTGATTCTCGCATAAATTATTTATCCAAAATAAACATTTATCAGAAAGAGCCACTATATATACATGGCCAATGAACTTTTTTTAAAAAGTAACTTGACCTTCACCTATAAAATTTTGCCAAAGATCAACAATCAACAATAGAGAAGAAGTCCTATTTAATAGCCCTTTTCCAAATGTTATACGAATAGCTTTGTCTTTGATATATTTATGTTGTGAAATGGATTTAATTTAAGTACAAAAGAGGTTAAGGTCAAGGTCATAGTGTCCTACAGTTTCACCTTTTCTATTTTAACAGAAATCTAAATATTTTTTCGTTAAAATTTGTTAATCGCTTCAAACAAAGAACGAATAATTTTACGTGTCAAACTTGAAGGTCTTATAGTTCAGGTAAATGTAGGTTGTTATGATTCCATTATTAAGTGGAAAGCCTCTTAATAGTTCGAGAAAACGAGTAAACTTATAATAAGAATAATTATTATTAATTTAATAATTATTTAAATTAAATTATTATAAACTATAGTAATTATTTAATCTTGTATTGTTCTTTTTTTATTTTAGTAGGTTGTGAAGAAATTCAAATATAATATTTGCTAACCAAAATTTATAACTGTGACACTTAATTTCATTCAGTAAAATAATCTAAGATGAAGGTGTCGTACATGTTTGTAAACAACATAACACATAACATACTTCTATATTAATAACGTTGAATAATTAATTTTAATCTTCATTTTATAAAATTCATACACAATATACTGCTGGCCTATCATGAATAGTTACCGAGAAGCTGACGTATAGGTTAACGTAACAGAGTCATCTGATTATAGTATTGAATTTTCGGTACGGTGCTAAATGACAGACAGACATACAGTTCTTATATTGAATTCAAATGTTGACTTACTGAGAAACTGCTATAAATACAAAATCTTAACTCTCGATGCTGGTCGTTTAAAATGTGATGAAATTCAGCTGGCATGTCCACTTAATATGGAGAAATAAAAATAAAAAGTAATCAGACAGAACAACAAGAGCCGAATTTCAATGCGAGCATGTTCATAATTTAGTTTGAAGATCTGAATAACATATTGGCATGGAGATTTAACATTTACACAATATTTCTAAATTGTGATAGAGAAAAGTAAGAAAATAACTATATAGCAGGAAACATTCCAAACAAGGCATAGTTTCATTCCTAGAATTTATCTTGGTTTTTCACAGATGATAACTCCCGTTTGTTTTGCCTTAGTGTCTACTTAAAAAAATACATAATCGCTTAAAAGAAGGAAATTTTTCCCTCTGTGACAATAATGTTCTGTTAAACATGAATGTTGATTTCCGTTACATATCTATTCTACCTACGCTGCATTTTTGCACACATCGTAGATTGTTGAGATAAGTTTCATCATAAACGATATTCTTCCATAACACAAAAAACACAATTAAGTTAATTTCAATTTTGCAGGTAACGCAATAACATCATATAGTTTACCCATAGCAATCAATAAGGGAAAAGGCCAGGGATGATATATTTACCGAGGAGGTAATAATTTTTTTGCCAGGAGCTGATGGAATCATGACATGGCAAACAGATCGGCTCATGTTTGGAATGTTGATGAGTCCGGAATTTCATTAGACTATATTACTACAAACGTGTTGGCTGTAAAAAGGTAGTAACCCTCATTCAGTAACCATGGTATTCAGTAACTACGACTATTGTAGTTGCAGTAAGTTCGCTGGGTGTAAAAATTCCTCCGTTTATAATTTATAAAGGAGACAGGTTGTCAAAGGAGTTAACCTCTGGTATTCTGAAAGGAACAGGCTACACAACATCTTTAACATGTTGGTCAAAATCCATTCTCTATTTGGACTACTTCAAGAACCAATTCCATCCTCACGTTACAATAGGCCGTGCTTAGTTTCTGATGGACATGCAACATATGTAACAAATGATATTATTGTTTTTTCTGATGGACATGCAACATATGTAACAAATGATATTATTGTTTTTTCTGATGGACATGCAATATATGTCACACGTTATATTATTGCTACAGGTAAAGCAGAAGGTGTACATCTGTTTGTTCTACCTCCTCATTCCAGCAACTGCCTACAACCTCTTGATATTTCTGTCTTCATTCCTTTCAAAAGCAGCAAATCACGTAGTTACTAGAGAATTACTACCTGGTATGATTTTCACTGCTTACAGAACTTCCTTAACTGTGTCAACGATAATGGAAGTATTTTGAAAAACTGGTATTTTTCCATTGGATCCAGCAGCAGTAAAAACGGAGGCACCAACTATTTCAAAGAAAACAAGAAAAAAGTGGTATTAAAAAAGTAACTAACGATAACAGAAATGTTAAGATTTTGTTCGAAAAAAGCTAAAACATTCAAATGCCTTAAGGAAGCAGTGCAGCCTCTGGCTAAGAAAGCAAGGAAACGATCTATTCCTCCTTACGGAACAGCCATTACTGAGGATAATTTTTTGCAGAAAAAGAAACAGAAAACATGGCCGTTCAAAGATACAATTAGCACTAGGGACACAAATCAACCAGCACTGAAAAAAAGCAAATTTAGTACATCATGAACAGGATGTGGAAACAACAAAGGGAGTAAAATGACCAAAACCAGGATCGAACAAGGTAAAGGGTCTGCAGATTAAAAAGGTAGCCAGGGAAACTTGACTTGCATGTGTTAATCTAATTTGTGAAATTATCAGTGAGTATGTTATTCCAGATGGGTACACAAGAGATACGCACTGATTTTATACCAGCAACAGAAGAGGAGAAATACATTTGTCCAAATAAAATGTTCTTCTGAGGATAAGGTGTTACTACAATTGAAAATTTAATGCCACCTACTAATTTGTTATTGGTGCTCTCCATACCGTAGTTAACAATCGTTTTTCTGCGCATTTGCTGATTGACCGTACAGGGTCAGATACAATGTAAATGCTGGTAAGCCGCAAGTTTCGTTTGTATGCATGGTGTTTAGAATTATTTGTATTAAAATAAGTTCACAGGCATCAAGTTAAATATATCTTTTGAAGATTTATGTAAAAATACTAAAGAAAATATTTTGATGTTACCGCGAATCGCAACATTGTATGTTTTTGTTGTGTTTATTTACATTTGAACACGCTTTGCTAAGAAGTGCGAACAACATTTAGCTTCTCTATACTTTTTGTACCATTTCAAATCCAGGTCGAGTAACTTAGTTTATGTCAACAAGCATCCTGTGACGTTTTAGGACAATTAGCATTTTAAATAAAAACGAAAGTACCCAGATCTAAGCAACGAAAGCACATGCATTCAAAAACATCTGTCCAGTTTTTATAAGTCTATACAGCTACTTTCCATACACAGTTTTGTCTTGAAATAACGGAGCATTTTTCTCCTTGATAACTGGATCCAACAATTTTGAACCCCCAGTCGCCTACATTGTTGTCGGTCTGGCTCCGTAGAATTTGAATCCCTTCACGGATGTTGGATCTGGATATCTGATGTGGCATGTAACTCTCTATTGCATTTAGTTTCTATCTCTCTCAATTGATCAAGTATGCAATGATTTTTGTAAACGCAACCAATGTCTTCGATATAGACTTGTAAACCAAGCTCACAAGCAAAAAAAAACCGAAACGATTCCTCCTCGACTTAATAAGTTTTAAGTTATTAAATTAAATAATTTATATCCTGTAAAATATGATAGCAGTTAGTTTTCCCACATTGCTTAATAATAGTAAATAGAGATTGTGATGCGATGATCATTGGATACACAAATTTCTTTTAAAATGTTTGCTTGTGGCAAGTCAGGAACATTGATATTGTTGCTATATTATTAGCTGTTCTTAAGATGCTTGTTTCTTGGACATTGATTTGTGAATAGTCTTTTTAAACAGTTTCCTTAACGTGTGAATCAGTGAGCCCAGGACATAATTTTATATGAAGACCACAACCATCATGATGTCTTGTTTTTTAAAAGTTAGTATTCACTTATGAAGCATACATGGTTTAAATGTTCACTATTTTTTTGTTAAAGGCTACACTTTTAATAAAATGTCATCAAAGTTACCAAGGTTAATATAATTTTGTACTCCAGACACACATTTCGTCTAGTCAAAGCTCATCACTGGCGCTATAACCCAAACAATATCACAAATCCAATGATTAAAATGTTGTAGAGCTTTTACCACTAAAATTCCAAACCGTTATACCAAATCCATGTAAGGTTATCTACACATTGAAAATAGAAAAACCTTAGGATTAAAATAATTTTCGAAATTTTAGGGCAGTAAATTTAGATAATGACTATGTCACTGAAAGAATCCCGTATGAAATATGACTTATGAGTTGGTGATACCTCGGTGACTAAGAGTCCAACAGCAGTGGCATCGACCCAGTGGTTACAAGTAAAATGTCATCAAAGAGACCAACGATTAATGGAGTTTATTACGCCAGACACGCGTTTTGTCTTCTCATAAAAACATCTCAGTGTTTCAATTTTTTTTACTATTTAGACATAGGTAAACTGCAGTTTTCGGCCATATTGTGGCAGCCATAGTTGATGCTGTGGCGTAAATAAACTCTTAGAACATTTTTATACATTTTTGGTAATGGTGGGGAGGGAACCATTTGCTTACACATTTGATTCAAACTTCTGTTTTGGTGGTAGTAAATTGCTGTTGTCGGCCATATACTGAGACAAATGTAACGCAAATAAATGCATTGTTGGTTTAAAGAGAAGCATTTGCGTATAAGTGTAACTCAAACTGAGAGGAAAAGTTGCTTTGTCTCACTAAATTGTAGTCTTAGCAGCATCCATATTGAATGTGGCATTGTGGTATATGTTTATTAAATTCTTGTCAAATACTTAATGCTGTTTATATTTTTATAGGTTTAAATATTTTGTAGATACATTGAATAGTTTTCTCAAAAATTTATTTTAAAATATGTCTTATATCACAATTTTTATACAATACATGTGGTGTCATTGTGAAAAAAGTTCTTGTTAGGATTTTGGATAAGTATAGTTTTTAGACAAGAAGTTTAAGGTCATTGGTGATTTTTGCAATACACAATACAATGCATACATGCATAGGGCTTAAATACCTTTAAAGTTGAATTGCAGCTCATTTGAATACTGTGTACATACATGTATACAATTAAAAAAATTGTAAAAATTGTAAGTTTTAAACTTTCATAAGTTTTTTTATTTGTAGACCGATTTACAATGTTTTTTGTCTTGTTCTCTGAAAATTGTGGTCTTTTTAATACTGTTATTTTTGCTAAGATGGCATTTAATGGTCTTTTCTCTAGGAATCCCTAACATTCGCTATCGTAGCCCAATTGCGGGCAAGTATGGCCCATATGTTGGCGAACGAAGCGGGTATCTGAACTAGAGTGGTCAATGTGCTTGCAAGCTCAGCTTATATCTGAACTAGTCTGGTCCATGTGTTGGAATCCGTTGCCGTTTTTGACTGGTTTATGAGCTGTATACAGTAACATGTCTGCTCTAGACTGATTCATTTGATGCAATCCTTTGACGGGTTGTTTTATACTAACCTGGTCTATGAGCTGGATACAGTAACATGTGTGCCCTAGACTGGTCTGACCCTGTGCTGATATCGTATCGCATGCCTGAGCTAGACTGACCTATGTCTTTTTTATAAAAAACTCATGGTTGGGCAGCCATATCCATGTGCTGCATAAACACCTTATGTCTCTGCTTACCCGCATAAGTGTATAAGTGGATACTGTAGCTCATGACTAGGCTATCCTGGCCATGTGTAGGATACCATAATCCATGTCTGGACTAGCTTGATCTATGTTTCATACTGTTGCCAATATTTGGCTTGCCATGTAGTGGATACTGCAATCAATGAATGGTCTAGCCTAGTTCTCGTCTTGGACACTGTAGCCCATATTTGTACTATCCGGCACATGTATTGTATAAGTATCATAACCTGGACCATGTATTGGCATACCGCATGTGAGGTCTGGACTTTAATGGTACATTTGTTAACTACAATGTCTAGGCTTGACTGCTTATTTGTTCGCGAAACTTGTCTGTGTTTAGTTTGTCCTATGTGTCGGTCCTATGCGCCGAGCTATGTGTTGGATACCGTATCCTATGAATGGGCTAGCCTAGTACACGTGTTTGCAACTGAAGACCATAATTAGGCTTGTCTCTTCTTTTGTTAAATATCAAGTCCCGATGGATCAACAATTTCATGATGATTGTAAACATTTGCAGGATAGACGGTAACATTGTATATCATAAGTTGCGTAAAAAAGAAAAGAATAATGTACGAAATTAAAGTATCTTAAAGTCGGTATTATGCTTAACCCTCGTCCCTTTCATACCAATGATTTAAGAGTAACTATTCATCGTTAAATATTTATCGATTTTCACAATGCAAAAGTACTATTAATTTCGAAGGGTTATTTGTAGTAATTCTTGATTGCTCAAACGATACATGATTTTGTATTCTTAAGCTCGAAAGTCACAATCATTTGTAATTCTGACATTGGTTTTCAGAGAAATCATTTGAATGACATGCAGTATAATGAAGTTGAAACGACGGAATCTATAAGAAATGACATGTACATATTTGTTGCAAGACGTAGTTTATTTTGTAATTTGTTCGGGCAGTATTTCAAGATTTGCAGTTAGACCCATTTTCTCTAAAATGTATTCTGAAAAGTACTCAGTCCTATGCCACATAGAACTTCCCAGCAAGTCTCCAAGAGGAGGACAGAGAGGTCCTGGTATTAAATTATATGAAATACCTTAAATCAGACACCAGTGGAAAGCGTGTCCGGGAATTTCCGCGACTTTTCAATGCTTAAGACTCATTTTGTAAATTTCGAATAAAAGATTAGGATCGTTGTTTTCAGTGGCAGGCAAATTTCTGTTCCATTTTCCTTTCCCCCCGATGAGTTATTATTTGTTAACTCATACACAAAACTATTAAAACCAGGTCATTAACAACGCCCTTTCTTGCAGTTTTTTTAAAAATCTTATATAACCTTAAATTAATGGGTACTGATTTTTATAATTCAGCCGTATGACGTGACATGTATTTATCAATAATTTCCATGATGTTCACCATGACATTTCTTTTGGCACAACATATAGTTATAATTCACTTCGAGTGTATTTTTCATAGAAAAATCCGTCTCCGTGCAAATGGAGGAGAGTTACTTTCGATTTCGATATTCATAAGCAATAAGCTAGCGAGGTATAGAATATGTCGTTGGGCTATAAGCCTATTTTCTTAGTGTGGAGATTTTACCCATACAAGAGGCCCTTTTAGACCGTAATACATTCATTCAATTCATGCTACACAGAGGTTAAGTTCATCACTTATTACATGTTAATCTTGGATAACATTTCTACAAGACGGAACACTTTGCTGGCATATAATTGTTTTCCACCTCACTAATAAATAATCTGTCCGTAGGTCAGACCTGAGGCTGTGTTCATCATGTGTGCTTCGTTTATTCCACACTTATCGTATAGAACATATCGACAAGACTTTGCAAAGGTTTTTTCTAAATAAAATAAAGTTTGTGTTACGATTTACGTCGCTTTGAGGTTTTGTTTGTTGAGAGAGACGTGACTAATAAACATTTCTTAACAATTCATTCGTGTACGTACATGTAAAAAATTATTACGTTGTCCGTCTTTTGGGACCAAAAAGTTAAAGCGGGTTAAATGTGGGTAAATTGATTGAATTAGTGGCATAATAAAAAGAATAAAACGGTTAAATTTTTCTTAATGAAATCCCTTGTCCCTGACTAAAACATAAAGACGAAATCACAAAAAATGAACCAAAGAACTTGCAAAAGGGAAAATTGTAGTGCATTACCTATTTTGCAGATGGTCCACAGGACACAACACTTTATACTCTTTAAATTCTCATAACACTCGCGTGTAAAGTTTTTGTGGTGTTCCACGTAAGCTTAAAGCGGCACCAAACAGACTTTCAAGCTATGTCACCTCCATACTACATGTAAAGAAACGACTAGATAAACATTTTGCTGACATGTCTGGTGTGTTTCTGCCATGCAGGAATGACAGCGTAGACAGTCGTGTTCCGCGCAGAACAAAAAAGAGCACCATTTCTTCGTGTCTGGTACAATAAATTTTAACAGATATAGTTTCCACCGGCTTTAGAATTGATGACGCAAATTAACTAATTCATAATGTTTATACAGATGATTTCTTCACTATCGCTTCAATGCTTTATGGTCGGGTGACCATGGTTAACAACTAGTCTTGGTAAACGTCATTATTACCTAATTAATAAAATATCTTTCAATACAATTTTCTAAAGTAAAAAACAACTCGGTGCACCTGTAGTTATTGCTACTTCTTGTTGTCAATTCTTAATCTAAAGCTTGATAAGAATCTTTAATAAATGATGGTTTAAATTGCATAACAGAATTATCACGTTTATGATTGCAATGCGATATAAATTCTAGAGTTGTTTATGCGGAGTTATTAAAACGCACGGGTGTAGTTAAACACTGACGACTATTGACATATTCTTAATTTAATTTAATGAAGGCAAAGTATCAGTGTGAATTAAGGTTATACTAGCCTACATTGCCATCAGTTAGGATCGTATCAACCACCTCAGTAATAACAGTGATCAATATTACTACTAACAAATCGGTCTATGATGATATTACGTGATACATTTCCATTAACTAATAATACTGTAACTGATCTAATCACAAAACTTTACACTTGTTGATGATGTCGTTGCTCACTCTAGAAAAGCAACACCTACGTCTCGCTTTTCGCTTAATGTAACTTTAATAGCTGTTGAGATGTAAAGAAATATTCTTGTTTGTGTGTTCAATAAAACAGTAAATGCACTTATGTGTTTTCCAGGATCAATCTATATCAAAAATCAAGATCTTTAAGGACTAAAACGTTGGGATTTCGAAGCAATTAGATAGACTGGCATACCTTTTCCGGTCAAACAAAAATAAACAGGAAAATGTCAAAAGAAGAACTGTACACTTATATTTTTCACTGTATCAAATTTGTTAACATTTTAGCGCCTTTTGCCTTGATTGAATGGTGCGTATCGAGTGATCATGGTGGATTGTATAACTGTAGTGAAAAATTCTCGCCAGTCTGTATTTTTTATTTGATTCAGTATTTTGTGGTTGAAAAGAACTTGTGCTTAAATAAATCTGTTGGAGGTAAGAATCAACTGGTTACAAAAGCTTCAATAGTGTTCGTTTTACAAAAAAGGAATATTAGTTTATTATCTAGTTGAATTAATCGATGCAAGAACGTTGCTGTTATTTCAAATTATATTTTTAATATAATGTAAATACATTAACTTACATCAACTAGTTGAAGCCTGTTTACAGTAAAGATGGTCAATACAGCTTATAATAAATGCGAGGTGAATTACGCCTATGGCATAGTTTTAACTGTTTATCGATTCAAAATAAATTTTTTTGTGAAAAAATTAAAATAACATTTGTTCAAACAATTGATTTAAAATGAAATGCAATTTGAATATAACCGAATTTGACCAGCAACGTTTTGCATAACGTTTATACTTTTTATGTCGTAAAGGGTTCGACTGGAATACCCGAAGCGGACAAATCAAAATAAAGAAATGATATGAAAATTTAAAGACCGTCTATATTCTGTCGTATAATACATTCAGAGGTACATGCAAACAAACGATATGTAAATCAATAGAAGAATAATAGTTGGAGAGATGGACTTGCAGTTTTTCTAATCCGTCTTTGGTTTTATGTAAGTGTTAGCTTATCGTTGTCCTGGTTAATCTTAGATGGCTGATGTCTGAACACACCCTAGCTTGTCTATAAGGGTGGTATATCCGTAAGAGATGTTACGATGAAAGTTACTTTGTTGATATTATAACAGATGTTGCCAGGAAAAATGACCCAGGACTAGAACATTTTTAAATATCATTCCCAAACTTTTCCATCTTATGAAGTATCATTAACTAGGCTACGTTGTGGTTTGTTTGGCTTGCATTAGTGTGAAATGTGGTATTATCCGATATTGATTTTCTTAAGACTGTAATTTCACTTAATTTTGTACCATATATTTGTGTTTGTTATATTTTAATTGACATTAGAGCACAGTTTCTTTTTTTCCATAATTATAGATTGATATTTGTAAATGCAACCTTCAGCTTAAATCTGATCATAGTTTGTTTTGCAATTTTAGCCCATCTAGCATATTATATATTTACTAGTATTTACATTGTAACCACGTCGACATTTGGTTTATACAAACAAATGTCCCATTTGGTGTGCTTTTTACATCTATAACACTTAGTTGTTGATACAAATAATAACCTTATATCACACATTGACAAATGTGCAGAATTTAGTGAATCAAACTGAAGTATTTATTATGTATTGTTGGATGTATTCTACTTATCCTCTTTTTCAAGGAAAAACCACATCTTTATGCGACTGACTTAATAGAGATACCTATGATTTTAACACATCCAAGCTATGGAAAGCTAATTTAAAAATTGTCACAATTGTCAAAACCCTAAGGTTCTTCCGACTCCAGGTATATTTTGATCTTAGTCATAATTTGGTTTCCAGTTCGTTATAGTTTGCTCTAATTGATCTATGCTCTTTCTTTTCATATAGGTGTTGAGATTTTCAAATTTTTGGGGGTAGAGCGCTTCTGATGAGTCTTAAACGAATTGCGCGTCAGGCGTAGCAAAATTTATTGCCTGGAACTTTGTTGTATTTTTTATTTTTTTATTTTTTAAATGCTTTTTCGCGCAGTTTGTTATCAAAGGCCTTTTTTTCGTCCATTGTCTATGTTACAGAATAAATTAGCTATACTTACGTATTTTCTGTGATTTTTGCATCTCAAAGAAGCTTACAAGAAAGGAATCCATTACTCACAATGATCAAAACTTGTTTAGACGTAAGAGTATAAAACGTAGGTTTTTCCGAAATATCTTCGAAAAATATAATGTTTATGTCATTCATTCTTATACATTCTAAAATTCTTTTGTCTTGAGTAATAAAACGATATTGCTCTTTGGATCTATTCGTCGAGTAATCTCTTTTTAGCACATCCGCAATGGCCGAACGTACATTTTTCGTTTATGGCAGGTTTCAGATTAGGATGACCGAGTACAGGTGAGCTCACGTGAACTCTTCTGAACTTGTTTTGTCATCCATTCACAAAGCATGAAACAAGAATCTTGTTAAGTTAGCATAAGAACGTTCTTGTTTAACTTCATGGAGTCCAGTTTTTATTGAGCAGGAATCCAGAGTACACAGAAGAAACCCCTAACCTACGATAGGAAAACTGGCAATCGCTTAAATTAAGATTAGAGTCGAGCACACCCAGCCCGCAATGTGACTCGAGCCAGTAAGATCGGTTAAAATGCCGGATATAAACAAAGACACACAAAGCAAAAATCCAATAACAGAAGTGAGTAACCCGAATCCTACCTTGACGAGTAAACAGTGGCAGCTTACAATTGGACAACGTCTACTTAATCATTGTCATGTCTAGAAAAAGTGAAATACAGGAATTGGAACGACTACCGATTTACCTAGTAAAAATGTCCAACAATATGGAAAATTTCCAACAAAATTTGAGAGATTGATTTCCCATAACGACAGTCAGTCTAGATGACGACAATATAACTTTTATTGGGATACCGTGAACCTAGATACAGCTAACCCTCGTTTAAATAGCTAAAAAAGCTAGAGTGCTCCTCCGGAAGGCTAAGTTTTTGTTCAACATGTTACCGACGGTTAGTTTGACGAAAGAGTCATAAGACAGGCGCAGAAATGAGAAATGACATAAAATATTACAATAGTGCAGTGTAATTCTGAAGCATTTGGGTACGCAATTACATACAATAATTAAACAATTCTGATAATAAATAATATGTACTAGTAAGACAGGAATCTTGTTGTATTTTGAAAGATGCCATTCGTAAGGCAGCAGAAGAACTCAACATCATTTAACGCCGTATCATCTCCTTTGCCTTGGCGTGGTTCAATCTTCGTTCTTAATCCACAGATAGCTGAATCGATGGGGCAGCTGGGACTCCATTCGCCAAAGTATCCTCGACATTGAAACTTTACAAAATTTGCTGCTGTATCATCTCCACTACCCTTTGAAAAAAGGAACATAAGGGACTGATACTTATATATTATTGTTTAATATTTGTCATTTTAAAACGGTAAACGGTGTAAAATGTTTTGCGATTAGACAGTAAAGGCATCGTTGAAAATGATATTTGTGTCATGATTCCTTGTATTGTAATTGTAATTTTAAGATACCTATTGGAAGTACGTTATCATAACCTTTGTCTTGTCAGGTCAGTGACAATTAATGTTCTAAACCATATTATAATTCCCTTCTTATCATTCTAGACACGGACCTCGGTGTCCGATAGATCAAAGTAATTAGTCATCTTTTTTCGATCACATAGTCTGTCAATGGTCCATGCATGCAGAACTATAAACTATTATTGAACTGTTTTAATCCATTTTAAAATCTTTGTTCGTAAGCATAACATCCAAAGTAGATTAATATGTTATAAAGATGGACAGTTATTTTCGCATTTAAACCTAAAGAAAATGATTGTTTCTTATTTTAGACACAACTGATATTAGAAATTTGAATAATAAGAAGCCCGAATCAAATACTGCATTTTAGTTAAGAAAAAATATATTCACTTGGATAGCTTCAACTTGAAGACTAAATGCAGTAAGGAAGTCTCCAGTTCTTGAACAACTTGTGGTCTGTTTCCAATCACCCCAAGGCCCCTGACCTGAAATGATCCTGTTGGTCGTTCTAGCGATAGGTGTGCCGCAATGGAGTTGGATCCCATTCAATGATGTGTCATCATCATTACCTTGCTTGCCTTCAATCTGTTCAAAGTAGCAATGTTATTCGTATTTCTCAAAGACGTATGATATACTTAGATTCCATCTACATGTATATGTCATCTTAAAATAATATATTTATATAATTAAAATAGTGACTGCATTTTTTGTATTTGATATCATATGTATTTGATATCAGAAATAATAGAAATCACTTTGATTGTGCCAATGGTGCATTAAAGCTTTTTAAAACAATTTTGTTTCAGTATTTGACTTTTGTATATGCGTCGATTTGTTTCTTGCAAATGGTGAGTCATTATCGAATTTCTCGGTTAGCATATATCTTACATTGTTCAAACATTACCTGCTGATTTTAATATAGAAATACCTTCATAGTGTAAGCATAGGCAAATTGCCCTTCTGGGCAAAACTCGGCGTCGTGCCAATCTCCCCATCGTTGTCCATTGTGCACATTTAAGGTTGCCAAACTATTCCGACTAGCATTCAAAGCTACCACGCCGGTCAGCAGGACGCAGAAACTTAATTGTTGTTTGGTATTCATAATTCAATTCTAAAAATATGGAATTATTTATGTTACACGGTATAAATGCATCAAAAATACATATAACCACATATTATTATGACAGTACATAGGAAATTGCCGGGATCCTGAAATGCGAATATAAATATGTTAACTTATTATCTTTAAGTGAACACAAAGGAAACAAAAAATATTCAATACTTGAGACACGATTTTTGTCCCGCCTGAAACGAAGTCGGTGGAGGCAAGATATATATATGGGTGTCTGCTACTGATGGCAGCGCAACGTTAAAACTTGAAAATTTGCTTGCTATCTTTGTACGCTCAGGCCATATGTATAGTGTTAGCTTAGGATGAGTACTTGTCTCTAAGTCATTTGTCACTTGGCCTGGTGGGTGTGTCCTGACATTGACCTAAATTTCATGGCTCAAAAACTACGTATTTTTTATTACGGCATTTCTTCTGTAACCGTGCATGGTACCATGACAATATTAAGAATGACTGTAAGGTAGCTTGTAATTTGACCTTGACTTCAATTTTACTGCCCAATTAATACGTTAAAGTTATTGTATAAGATTAGCTCCTCACTAATTGTGCATGGTAGGATGACAATATTGGTATGTAGGTCGTTGATAAGTACACGACAGTCTGGTAGGTTTCACCCAACCTCGACCCATATTTCTAGGTACAATTTCTGCGAGAAAGTTTTTGGATGAGATCAGAATAAAATATTTTTTGCTATCTTTTAATGCAAATATTTGTTACAAATTTTAATGTAATTAGGTCATGACAAATTTTTATAATTTTTATTTAAAGAGCTTTGAACAGAATTTAAACTTACAATATTTGATCTTTAGTACAGAAAACAATCCTTGCATACTTAAGCATCAAGTGTTATAAAAATCATTGACAAAAACAGGATTAAGAACCTAAAATGCAAACCTAAAAAAACCCCAAAAATTAATAAAAAACACAAACCTTAATCATATTGCGCCCACCACGGACGTGTTTTGTACCCTCTGCATGTCATTATATTTTAAGATATTATCTAATATATAGCACAATATTCATCAAACAACTAATTATACCATTTTAAAGGAAGACAGCTGTATCCACAATCTTAATTTAAAAAAAATTAATATGCATAGGTTTTTCCATAAGATTCTAATATACGAAAATTTATGTATAAATTAGAGTATGCTGATGATGACCATTTCGGCAACCGAGTTCAAATCTTACTGTTACTACGATACTTTTAATATACTGGCTATGATATTTTCTTAAATATCACAGTTTTGTCATTCGAATTCCAACACGTACCATGATTTCTATCACCCCTATGACACAACTGTTTTCAAAACGTTCAAAATACCTCTAAAATGTGTTACACGATCTGCTGCTTATATACAGTAACTTTTTTTAGAAACGATGATGAAAAGCAATTGCGTCTCTGTAAATCCCTGTCGATGTCGGGGAGTTAGAACATTTCTGTTTTGTAGGTTTTCGACATTTGATCAGCTGATCGACGACGAGCTGAAATCTTACTTATTTTATCTGACATTAAGCCGTACAGAGTTAGCAGCTGTAGTGAAACAATTCATCAGTTGGTGCCGGATAATACTTCTGTTCTGTCGAAGGGTAATAACATGTGGTCGATCACTCCATGTCGGTCATTTTTGCTGTTTGTTGTATTTTAAACGTTTAATAGTAGGGGAAGCAGGTTGAAGTCATTTAGCTATAAGTCTATCCCTTGACTCAATCGTAGCATAGCTTTTGTGTCAAACTGATTCTAAATATCAAATTTGTAACGCCTATGATACCCAAACCAAAGCACGAAATCAAAAACATTTTATTTTTAATTTTACAGCAAAGCGTGTAACAGCAGAGGCTTACGATACACTCGTTCTTTAACATCAGTGATAAATCAGTAAAGCGAAATATAAATTAAATGGTAATATCAAACATTGCATAAATAACAAGCCCATTTAACATGTATATCTATTAGACACTTAATTAAGAGGAATCAACACCATTTATGACATTTTCGTAATACATGTTTTTCCTATTCAATTACATGTAAATCGCAATTTAGGCGAATCATAAAGCAGAAAATGTAGAAAGAGTAGAATCTTCTTTAATATGGCTAGTAAAGATTTTTATTGATATTCCATTTCCATAAAAGCGTAAATAATTGTTTATTGCCTACTAATGAACTGAAAAGTAGAGTGAAATTTAAGTATTGCTTAAAAATCATGATGTCAAAACCCAAACCAATAATTGTACTTACCACAAATGTTTATTTGTGTTCAGCGCAGTCTGTATGCTACCAATGCAGTGTATGAGCTGCGTGTAAACTTATATATACCTAGATGTATGCGAACCTGTGACAAGCAAGACCTTGACACAAAAACAGTTAAATGAAAAACAGTTAACTACAAACAGCATCCGTCCATTTAAAACATAATTACACTATTATTACGTAAATACAAGATTGGTCAAATTTCATGTATTAATTGGAATGACATTTTTGTGTTTTGAAATTATGATAATTATAGTCTTTCAAAAAAGTCGAAAACATTTTTAACTGTTGAAACGGTAGCGGGAACACATAAATGCGATTGGAAATGTAGAACCATAGGTCTTGTTTTGTTGTAAAAGATTTAGTTGTTGGTGATTTGTGATACATTAATTTCATATATTTCGGAGACTAACAAGCCTTGTGTGGCTTTCGGAGATATACACAACAATTTGACCTTCTATTTTTCATTTTTCTCTTGATTTCATTAAATAATAAATTATTGTTAATAATTGTAATAAAGTATAAGTCTTTATTAAATAAGTCTTTCCTGTGTGAATTTGATTTCCATTCTCATCTAGGGAAAAGTGCAAAGTAGATCACACATTAAAAGAGATAAATCTATCACGAATAAAATTTATCTTTACCTTTTTATACTTTTAATTACGTGCACTCAGATTTTTCTGTCGCTTTGTAATTCAAGAGTTCTAAGCGGAAAGTTTAAAACGCTTAACATGTCTTGGTATATCTTGAAAAAGCAAAACAACATACAGTGTTTCGATTTCACAACAACGGCAGGCAAAATACACAGCTGAACACTGAAAACAGTTGAGGCTGCTGAATACTGAGTACAGAATGTAGCGCTATTTGAAAAGATGCATGAGCGTGGTTTAGGAAACAGCAAAAGGGAACTGTTATAAGGGTGGCAATCATGCTAGCCGGTGAAAATATTGAAGCTAGATCTACTGCGTTAATTATATTGCAGGAGAGTTTTGACTAAATTAAAGAGTGCCATGGAGAAGTAGGACCGTTGACCAATATCCATGTAGCTGCAATTCCTTTCTCTTTATGTTTGCACTAGTAAAATAACTAGTTATCAGAGTATCTTGCTTGTGAAAATACCCGACCTTGCAGAAAACTGGCAATTCAATTAAAATTTAGTTTAAGTCGAACACACACTTACAGCAGTACTTTATTTACCTGGAACCTCAGTGTCTAATATGTGATCTATAATCAGTTTAAACATTTTACATAGCATCTATGTGTTTGTCCAGTGCGTCGTAAAATAAAGCAATTTTTTTATGCTTCTATCACTGTGTAGGTTTACAAAATAACGTCATAAACAAAAATAACGATGCAATAAAAAAAGTCACATTTACCACCTGGCCATAAACTTCGGTTTCGGTTAATTTCTATCATTTTTCGCAAAAAATATAATTTCCTATACTTAAGATACATCATCTTACATTATTACTCAATGATAATTGCATTTCTCAAATCTCGATAATCCACTCGTACAAATGTAAGATCCTGTATATAAATATATTTATAAATATGTTGCTGCTGCTGAAATAAAAGTTAATTTCAAAGACTAAACACACTTAAATAAAAAGTGAAAATGTCAGACATGAAATACAATTTTCTCCGGATATTATGTTTTGGAATTAAAGTTCAAAATTAAATAAACAATTAAAGTTAATTTATAAATTAGCATATATAATCATAAAATTGGTAAATAATTGTAAAGTTCAGTATGTGTCATAGATATTTTAAAACAGTTTGATGGTAAAATACACTAGTTTGCCACTTTTTTGAAAATCAGCCAAGTTAGTAATTTAAAAAAAATCATTATTTAATGGTGCCTTACAGTCGTCCTAACAAATATTTCATACACATTTAACATTCATCAGTGGAGCTGCAAAACAAACCCCAATCAATAAATAAATAAATAATCACTAGCAGCGATCTATGGTAAATGTTCACTTGTGTCTTTTTTTATAAAACTGTAATTCAATTGTTTCAGTTCATTCACCTTTAATCATAAAATAAGATACGTTTTTTTCATAAATAAAACATAACATAAAACGCTATAATATAACTGAAAAGATATTAATATTGACATAACACTCTAATTACACAAACCAAAACAATAACTGAACAATATTAACACCAGCTGAGCTTTGCATTTATTTAAAAAACTGAAATAGAAAATGCAATATAGAAACTGTGGCAACTTTATCATATTTCACAATTATGTATACCATTTTACTTTATTCTAGGAGACAAGTAATGAAATGTTGCGAAATATTACAACTTCTGTTACCTTTCATATTACTTGCAATAGGAAATTCTGCTATCTTTTCAGTTTTAGTGGTCTGTGGGTAACAAATCAAATCATCAGCGACTGTATTTTGTTAAGTAAAGTGTTGCAATCTTTTTAAAATATATAAGCAAAACGGAAATTATAACAATAAAAGGTAATATTCTGGCCACAAAGTATATAGTTATCTTATTATATTTTTTTAATTATTAATTATAAATTCGAATTATTTAACAATGGGTCAATGATATTTTGATAAAATCTGATGCTGTCATCAGTTCCTTTAAGTTTCATACAGTTGCTGAAAACCCCCTCCCCTGGTCTATCAACGATCGTTCTTATAATTGACCAAGACGTTACATGTAATATGTCCAGTTATGTACCAGTGTACATATCAATGTATTTACCAAGATGATATAAATTTTGTGTAATGTAACATTCACAGTACACTAAGACAAAACTCTAGATGGCTTTCAATTCTGTATATTCTTGTTGACAGATCGGGTTGGAACCCTTTTTGGGCCCACGGCAGGAAACATTGTCTATAGGTATTGGTGGTCCAGGCCTCTCCGGCTATGTTTGGTCTACAACATTTATATTTTGTAGGATCTTTGCACACTAAATGGGGATAAGTAAGGCAAAAGCTTTTTAAAGAAAAGCGACTGGTGTACAGCGTATAAAATGAAAGGTCGTATAGTTAAAACGTTAATAGTCCCAAGATTATTTAAAGTAAAAGGAGCACAATAAGTACCATTTGGAATGCCAGTATTCTGTATAAAAAGGTGTCCTGCAACCATAACACATAATTTGTCACTTAAAAAGTAAAAAGTCTAACATTTGACAATGAGATGAATAGCCTTAATACATTTTTTTTTCAATGTTTTTTTGTTTTTTGGTTGTTTTTCCAATTTTGCCTGTACATTATATAGAAGTCTAATTCCGTGGTTCATCAGTATAATAATTTTCATTGGTATCAATTCCATAAACATTGAAAGCCCTCAATACATCAAACAAAAGGAAATGTGACTAAACATCACAATTTGTGGAATGATGTTGAAAAGTTAAACGAATTTTTTACATACAAGCTGAAAAATATCATAGACCTGATTGAAGGCAATATCCTAGAGCTGTATTAAGGCAATATCAGGGAGATGTATTAAAGCAATATTATAGAAATGTATTAAGGCTATTCATCTCTTATCTTTCTTCTAGTTCTACTTCTCTTAAATAAAATAAGATTAATTTTGATTGATATTTGGCTGCCTGAAATTCTATGCTAAGCGCAATGACAACATATGACGCCAAAGGCTTTCATTGTTACCTGCAATAAATGCTTAATTTGAATTTGAATTTCTTTTATTTTCTGCTTTTTGTATGAATTTGTTTCCAAACTGGGTATCTCTTGTAAAGCGCTTACATATTTAAAACAAGTCTACTTGCTACTTGTTCAAAGGACCGACTGTTACCACATTGGGTGGGGTGCAGGGCTCGACTCATTGAGCTTGCTACTGTATATACCTGGAATTTTTAAAGTAATTTTTAAATATTTATTTTAAACGTGCTAGACATGTCTAATATGTCTAATATGTAATGATGCAATTCACATTTGTTTATGTAATACAAATAATATACATCAGTGTACATGTATTTGCGTATGTAGCTTTAGTTTATGAATTTAGAATTTACGCTGAGTCATCTTACAATTATAAAATTATGAACGTGTTAATCCGAAAACTACACTTCTTGAATATAGCACAATACTGAAAACTACACTTCCTGTGTGTTGCATAACACAATACTAAAAACTACACTTCTTGTGTGTAACACAATACTGAAGACTGCACATCTTGTTTGTAGCACAATACTGAAAACTACACCTCTTGTGTATAGCACAATACTAAAAACTACACTTCTTGTGTGTAACACAATGCTGAAAACTACACTTTTTTGTGTAGCACAATAGTGAAAACTACAATTCTGAGAATTTCTCAAGGAAAATAGAATACAAAATATATGACTCGGACCATGATGAAAATTAGAGATTTAAGTCAGTTTCCTATAAATTTCAAGCATATTCTAGTTAGTTCCAAATATATAGCTAAATGAGGAAATCGATGACTAGCGTGTGTTTCATCTGAACACTGGTCACCCTAAGACATCTGTAAACTTGTATACGTGTTAAGTACACACAATAATTGGTAGAGCATAATACAACTACATGTTGGTAAAGATTATTAATTAACAAAATAAAAATAAAATATAATTAGTTCAATAAATAAATAATCTATAAATCTGATAATAAAGACTGATATTTATTAAGATCATGGGAGATAACTGTTACACGTTTGTATAAAAACTACTACATATACAAGAAAAATAGCAAAGAAAACCGACCGAAAAAACAACAGCCAAAGATCAGAAGACAGTTCCAAATTCGGATAAAGACAAACGCAACACACAAGCCAAAAACACAAAAAACAGAATGAGAGTAACCCGAACCCAATAAAAACCATGAATGCTCTCATGTGCTCCAGACAAGTAAGCAGTGCCTGCCTGTAATTAGACGCTCGTCGAGTTACTCACTTTTATGTCTTAGAAAAAGTCAAATTCAGGAATAGGAAACACTACCTATGACTCAGCGAAAATTTCAGATCTTATTTAAGACACTGATTTCGCATAACGATCAATTAAGTCAAGATGACGACCATAGAACTTCTGTATTTTGACAGTCAACAGAAGTGATTGGCCTATAAAATCGGTATACCCATCGCAGGATCTAGAATAACGTATACGTTGTGAAATGTACACACCTTACGCTGGAGCTGCTTGAATGTTGCTGTCGATGAACGGGAAGTTAAAATTGGAAAGTTGAAGTCATCACGTTTGTCGTAGAGTCTGGTTTGTAGTTTTCCTGGGTCTATTTTTATAATCAGGTCTAAGTAAGAGGCTGACCTTAGTGTATTAGTGCATGGTGTCTTTAATTTCAAGCTCGCTAGGGTAAATTGAATATAAATAGTCACCAAATTTATCATTGTTTAGGAACAACACATCAATATAGCGAATTGTTAAATGAAAGGTCAGGGCTGGTGTTTTTTTTTCTTCTTCAGCAGGCCTTCTAGAAACTCAGCCTAATAAGAGTACAAAAACAGGTCGTCGAGGAGAGGAGCACATTTAGTACCCATTGGAATACCAACAGTCTGGTGAAAAACATGTCCTCCAAACATGACGAATATGTTGTCAATTAGAAAATCTAACATATGACAGATTTGGTCTTCAGTATTTTTAGTATGAGATTTAGAGTCAGTGATGACGAGTAAGTTCTGTCATGACTAATTACCAAATATTTATATCGTCTCTTTCCGTATTTCTTGAAAAAAAGCAGCCACGTTATATAAGCTGCATACGAGGGATGACCGTGTATAGTGTTTAAAAATATAAAGTTTTGATACTGTTACAGTGGAAAAGAGATCCAGATCTTTAGATGTCTATCCGGTCTTTTGAATTTTTTAATATCCACATTTCATTTATTCCACTCCTGGAGTGAAAAGTGTCCACGTATTTTTAATCCAGGTTTTTACTGTTATTAAAAAAGTGGTGAGGAGTTTGAACGCTGTTTGTACGGATTTTTGTGAAGTTTTGTTATCCAATAGAATAAATTGAAATCATAATCTTTGTATAATTCCAACTGATTGATTTTGGTCCTTTCAACAATATATTGCGGAGTCTTTCATTGTTAACACTGGTAAGATTTTCAGTTTTCACGTGGCCTAAAGGACTATATATGAATGGGGAATTGTGGCAAGAGCAGTTATTGTTCAAAAGATCCAGCAATACACGTTTGTAATTGAAAATACTGGGTGCAATGATGGTAGTGTAGGTATTAGATATAATAGGAACGGATTTGTTTTTGAAGTATGGTGGAAGTTTGGAAGAAACAAATTTGTGATGCAAGATATTACCAAGATTGATGCATCTATGCATTTGTTAGCAAAATGTAAAGAAAGAAAGGAACGAGGTGCTTCTTCATCTTTGTGTGTATTAACCGGTTGGAACAATCTGTTCTTTTCAATGTCTAAAATAATAGCTAATAATCTATAGACTGGACGAAGGGTCTGTTTAGATGACTAGAGACATTCTAAATAAAGAGAATTTAGTGTTTTAAGCGGAATAGAGTACAATTTAGTGCGAATATGATGGAGTCCTAGTGGTTGTTGAACACACGGTAGTAGGCCATATATAGACACATAATGTAACAGAGGTAATGCATAGTGACAATGACCATTATTACGTTGTCGCCTGTGATTTTGATTGAAAAAGGACCATCACATTCACACTGCTGCAACTAGAACTCGAAAGGTTACCTATGCTATCGATTTTGTCATTTCACCCATATGGTATTTCAGTGCCTAATGTTCTGATCCAGTATTCTTCTTTTGTCTACGTAGAGGTGTACTTAATTCAGGATTCTTAGAATGATGATAGATTTTTTCAAGGGTGTGGACCTTTATAGACATAATAGAGTGGTCTGGCTGATGTAATGTTGATATACCACAGGAAATGTGTTGGTATTAATTCCTGAACAGAGACCACATATACGTTTTGTAAAGTCGCCCTTTAATTTCTCTAACATAAATAAGTCCTCATTCTAAACAATATTTTCTGATATTCATTTCCTATCACCAAAACTTCTGGTGCGATATGTTTTGTTTGTTAAATTACTCGTAAATTGAGTGTCTGTTATTAAAATATTTCAAGTTTCACAATTCTTCTATTTACATTTAGAGATGGTGCAATGTTGTTTATCGTCCTTATATTGAAAGATATCATGTAACTTGACGAACATGAGCGAATATTGTTATATTTTATACTGAAATCGACTATCAACCGATTGAACGTAAGTAAAATTCGATTTTGCCTGGACATCTGCCTTCAAAGACAACACCGTGTCAATGGTGCCATCAGTTCGGACAAACTCAACACAAAAACCAAAAACTCCGTGCACCTCTACGAGTCGTGAAAAATATAAACATTTAATGTAATAACGGATACTATAAATTATTCATAATTAACCGTTCATCGTTAAAAGTTAAAAACTATTTAGTGACCGACTGAGTAGGTAGTACCACTGACCATCGTCTTTCACCTCTTAGTTTCGAGGTCGAGTCTCACTTCAGGCAGTGTATAACCAAACTTAATTGATAAATACTGCCCTTTATTCCTGCCAAAAGTATATCATTTTCAATAGGTACATGTGTGTCCATAGAAAGACTCAGGACAACCAATTATTAGATCAAAGCACAGTAATTTTAGCAAGCATGTGTCTCACTTAAAGATGTTCGCAAACAACTAGCCTAAGATACTTACTTATTGCTATAATAAAGGGAAACAATGAAGAAACATATTTTATAATGGAAGGAAGCTTCCGACGTATATAACAAAATAACTAGTTTTGTCCAACAATTAGAAAAATAATAAATTACAAAATATTTGAAATGAGTTATAACTTCTTATATTACAATGTAAACATAAGAAAAGATAACGTCGTTATAAAATATATACAATTAAATATCGGAAAGATTTCTATTTCCTTTTATCATTTTAAAATACAACAATGTCTCTCTCGTTAAACGAAATGATATTTAACATGTACAAAAACAGTATATGGTTTACATTTTTACCATGACATGATATTATGAATTCTTGTTGAATAGCTCAAGATAAAAATACTTGTCAATTTTCCATTTTTACGAAATCCACAATACATTACAAATACTTTGACAAATTTTAGTAAAGAGTAAATTTATTTGGCAAAGTGCTTATTTCTATTTACAAAGTTCCAGTTATTAGCCGTTTGTTTAAATAAGTTGTTGTGTGTGATAATAACAGCGTTAATTGCATTAATAGACTAAAATATGCAGTATGTTGTTAAAATTTAAAAACAATAGTGGAATACATTAATTAATTGGTAAAACGTGTCATTACGTAAGTCGTAAAGTCCGGAAGAATGGCCATTTGTGAACAGGACAAAGGCTTAGATCACAATCTGCATGTAACAATGTATTGATTGCAGTCAAATTCATATCTGCACTTTTCATTATAGCGATATTGCGTGAGACAAAACGATTGAAAAATGATAATAAATGTTCTTGGTGTTTTCTTCTTTGTTTGAATGAAGGCGGAGTACACGGAGAAACCAATGACCTTCTGTAGGAAAATTGTCAATCCGTGCCAAATGACGATTGGAGTCGAGTACAACATGCCGGAAGCGAGATTTCAACCCGCTACATCAGGTTGACAGACCACGTGATTAATAGTAGATGACTCACTGCCCTAACACATCGGCAAGTTCGAATGATTAGAATGCGAATGAGTCTTTCAAAATGTACGACTACTTTAATCAGTTCTAAGATTAATATAGATATCCATGTTGCTGCAAAAATTGCATCTCATAAGATCAATACACAATTCTTATTTTAAAGTTTGTCCCAATTTAAATGCACTGCAAACTAATAGTATCCTCTATGTCTGTTGTTGTTGGCAGGTTGTTCAAAATACATAAAATCCTAAAAAAATTAAATTAAAACAATTATTATAATTGCAAAAAATACATATTTGATACAGTATCAAATGGTAACGTTGTATATGTTTAAATTGTTTCCAGTTTATTGCGGTATGAGGATAGATTTGAACCTGAACACAATCCGGCATGTCTTAGAGGGAAACTTCCCCCCAAAAATGAAAATTTGATGTTTTTCTTTAAATAAAAAGAAACATGTTTGCCTCTTGATGTTGTATTTTGTTTTCAATGGTTTAGTTTTTACATTGAATTTACCATGTAAAAAATGCACTTATGAAGGTCCGCCTTCTTGTCACTATCTTGTCACTAGATGGCGTTACTAGAGATCAATTGACATCCAAATACCTTAATGTCGTCGTATGATAACAACGCGAAATGGTCAATAACAGAAAGTTTTACTATCAGACGAAGTTCTGGCAAGATTCCTTTTCGGATTCCTGATCTAAGCACAAAAAACCCGACTTGTAGCTCTACTTGTGACTATGTCCACAGTAGCAACAACTTCGTATGCGAAGATCGTTTTGCAGAATGTTGTATGGATGATAGTTTAATGGTAAGATGACCTCATTTTTCATTTTTCCATAAATATGAATTAAATTGAAAATTTTTACGTGTGCTTATTTATGTCAACGTGTCAGTTTTACGTTTCCTGTGACCTGGCATCTGAAGGTATTCAAAATTACATTCTGTGTTCTCACACTTCTAAGTATTCAAATCATACCTGTCCTGAGCTGGAGAGGGACGTGCCGTTCTAATTTCGAATTACATGATTAACCTTTAATCTGGTAAGCTTTTAAAAATGTCCAAATATTCATACTTCAAAGTCGGCGTCAAATGATCTAGTAATTGCAATAAACATCCTGTTTGTCTACCTGCTAATTTTGTTAATTACCCTTCAAAAACGAGAAATGATTTACCTGTATCATTTTCACGTCCAGGTACAACTGCTATTTCAAGACATTTTTATTTAATGTTTAAAAATAATTACATAAATATATATTTAATTTACAATTATTATAATAGGTAAATTGTATATGAGTGAATTAATATATAAAGACAGGTTAAAAAGTGTGTCTAAAAGTACTTTTATTAATACAAAGAGCATTACAACATTGGACGTATTTGGTAATCTTATGGTGTCAGCTGGTCATTAGTCATGGCCACAGTTTTTATATTCTTCAAAGAGCAAAGGCAGAAAAACATATTTTTAACTGGATTATTTATCATATTTACTGGATAGACAGGTTATCACGTCACAAATTTCATTTAATTTGAAGAATAACATATCAAATTTTCATTTTTTTGCGAAGTTTCCCTATAACGTATTTCTGTTCATGCAGTATACAAAGCGTAAAGCAGCTTCAACTTCAGGTGACCCGAGCACGTGCGAGAAGCAACGATATCGTACAACTATTTACACTGACTCTGAATGCGATTGAAAACACTACCACACACGCATAAAACATTAATGGAATCCTGAGTGCATCTTAAGGTTTTACAATTTTGTACAAACTAATTAATTGTCAAAGTCAGTGGGAATATTAAAAAAACACAGTATAAACCTTCAGCCGTTCAGTGCGCACCAATGGACAAAAATGGTAACAGTAATGTGCAGGTGAAAGTGTCACTGCATAGTATACCCGTTAGAGTGTAATTTTAACTATAATATCTAAGGCATCAGCACACCGAATTCATTAAGACAATTACAAAATAGAAAACAGAATCGAAACAAGCTTCCAAACATGATAAATACTTATACGCTCAGAATACACGATTACACGCAGTTTGACCATATTGTGCACTTAATTAAGGGGTTCACAAAACTATCGCGCAAATTCTTAACTCAATAATAAAACCTTCGACAATATTTTACATTATTATATAGATAGAGATGAAATATCGAATTATCCGGGTGACAGCAATCACGGTAAATCACATGTGGAAATTATCGTTTATTTTCACTCTCGGGTTTATTCCCGCCAAAATTCCATTTGGTTTTGTACTATACAGATATTCATCCGCCGTTCATAAAATGCAGGATTAAGCATTAAAATTTTACAACAATTTTGATCTATATAATAAATAGGATAATCAATTGGGCATCGTGAATATCCAAAATATGATCACTCGTGCCCCGTAAAAAATCAGATTAAACTCGTGCGCAGAACAAGTTCCGCGCACTCGTTTAATCAGATGCGTTATGCGGCACTCGTGATCATATTTTGGATATTCACTCCGCCCAATTAATTTTCCTATATTTAACTTTCAGATCTCCAGGTTGCAATGAACAATGTAAACGTTTGTTTTCATGGTTTTATCTATAACAGTATATGATTGTAAATATCATTCAAACAATTAAACGATCGCTGTGTTACACTTACAAGTAAGAAAACTGCCCCTAACAATATCGCCTTAGCTTTCACGTCGAGATCTTTTGGGACTGCAATAAACAATTAATTTTTATCAGAAC
The DNA here is from genome assembly GCA_944474755.1 of Limnoperna fortunei. Taxonomy (NCBI): domain Eukaryota; kingdom Metazoa; phylum Mollusca; class Bivalvia; order Mytilida; family Modiolidae; genus Limnoperna; species Limnoperna fortunei. The sequence continues at coordinate 56,082,549 of OX104122.1, read as the reverse complement.
AAACAGACAAGTTTTTAAATGCATTTTATTTTGCGTATTTATGCTCTGACCATTTTCTTCAATTTGCTGATTAAAACAATAACTGAATTTCCGGCTATATCGGTAAAGATGAAATAAGCGAACCGTAACCCTTTGATACCAAATAATTTTCAACATTATTCTTATTTCTCCTATCTAATAGATCAACATTGATTCAACCTATTACCTTCTACTATAATCTAGATGTCTGTATTTATTAACCAATGTCTCCTACAATGCTTACTGTAGCAAGGTTTTTTATATTTAATTTTGGTTTCATCCAATAGACCTACTTTCTAGTCCTACTAAGCGATAATTTTACTAAATATAACATAAAAAACCAATTTTAGTAACATTATTTAGACGCTTTTAGAAATGACTTCTGTTTGCATAATCATGCGGTCTAATTAATCCCATGGTATATTTGTCCACCTACATAATACACATTTCGAGGGCAAGTATACATTCTTATTATTCTGGTATTTATTCATGATTTACCTAACTATATTATGAAACTGATCACCAACAATCTAAGAAATTATAACAATTTTTTTAATAGCAATTTACAAAAAAATTAAGTGCCATTTTATTTTAAATATGAGTTATACATAAAACATTTTGCTTGATACAACATTTATGTATTATTTTTAACAATAACATCTGAAATAATTCGCATAAAAAGATACAATTAAATACCTTCACAAGCAAACCTACCTTAATCAATTTATAAATACTCCGAATTAGGCATAATTTATTCCGTATTTTTGGCGTGTCATTTATTTTTTTTTTTTATTGCATAAAGACATATTCCCTAAATAATTCGATGTTTTGAATCGACTTTCGACAAAGATGTCTAGCATAATTACTACAATTTTATTATATATTTTTAACGTTTTAAAACAACATTTTTGTCAAAGCTAGAACAAAATGCTAGCTCTTTAGGTCCCAGTGGTTGTTTCATAAATACAGTTATACTAAGAGTGATGAACCTAAAAGTACGCCTAGCAAAATTCAACACTCTGGTCCATGCGGACTTGTAAATGTGTGACTTTCCAAATTCGCACTGCATAATATCATTTACTTTCAAACTTGGTGAATTATGAAAGAACAAAATAATTCTTGGTTTTCTTTTTCTTCACACTTACATGTAGCTCCAAAGTTGTTGGCATCAACAAAAAATTCCTGTAGTCCTCTTTGTTTACATATTTCGCCTATATCTTTGGTGTCATCTGCAGTCCAAACCTGTAAAATGATGAGACATCTAAGGTACAATTTTACAAATATACATCTCAGTTAAATCATAATCTATAGTTAACTTATACATAGATTTCAATTTATCAAGCTCAGTTTGCAAGTTTGAATGTGTTTATACTAGGACACTTATCCCTAACTTGATTTATATGTTCCTTGTTTAAACTACAATTACACCAAAATATAACTGATGAAACTGTAAAGCAGTAATAAAGACAATATTCTTATTAGAAATATGAACAGCAGCAATTAAAGATGGCCTTTTTAGCTACATGACCTGTTCCTTTTTTTTACAATGCTAGAAGGGCACTTTTATCAACTTGTGAGCTATATTATGGCGTCCAGTTTAAATAGAGAAGGAAATGGAAGTCCTCAGAGAAAACTTCCTACCTACGACACGAAATCCGCCTATTTTTGTCAGTTAAGATAAAGGTTGAGCACATAATGCCCACATTGTTGACAGACATGTAATCTTGAGTAGATTATTTAATTCCTTAAACTAAAGTCTATTAGATGTGACTTACTGAATTGAAGCTTCAAAATTATCAAATCAATTAGTATCAATTTTTAGTGCATTTTATTCTTTTTGTTGGCTGTGTTATTATGTTTATTATTAGGACATCGTATTACCGAATATTACCTTAAGAGCATACTAAAAATTTTAATTACCGAAAACTTATCCTCACAACATGGCATGTTTATAACACAGCATGGTCCGTGAATTCTAAGGATAGGGTTGCCACTGCCGTCTTTAAGTAAAAAGTTTGGAGCCCAACTACTGTATCTATTACACATTGTAAAAAAATCTTATATAAGAAATGATGAAGGCATAACAGATCCAATATACATAAATATATTCAGTCCATATTTTGCTTCTTTGTATGTTACTATGGTGTCAGTTCGATTTGTTGTTTGATACAATAGTGGATTTAAGTATAATGTTGCAATATTGATTTCAGAAATTTAAAAAATGTTGGTGTGTTGTTCTTATGTCCATATATTATGTATCCTTATGAAATTTACTGTTGCATGCAATTTATTCTTCAAATAATAAAAAACATGACTGTTATTTTAATCTGAAAATATAATGTGTCGTATTCATACCAGATTGTCTTTGGCATAAACACAGTTTATCTGTATTTAATAAAACGTTATCAGACATAGAAATTTTAAATTAATTTTCTACGTAACACGCGCGTTTCTTTCTGATAATTGGCATCAAATTAAAATATTAGAAGACTAAATAAAAATGTGGAATCCGCTATCAACACAAATCTATCCAAACATTATGTGCCAACCAGGTACTTAGTTATTGTACACATACTCTTGTCGTACATATCCTATTACTTGTCCTACTGGCGCCTCTACTGTTACCATGTGTGAACAAGCGTCTGCAGTGGCACACCAACAATATCCAGCACAACATTTAAACTCCCTACTTAAACGCATTACTTCCTATTAGAAAAAAACATTCATTTAAACCTTGAAACGTGAATAATAAAAGCTATACTATTCAGATATAGCCCTGACGTGTTCTTAATTGAATGTTGAATGTGTCCTCGCAATTGAATTTCATGATTTAATATGAATCTTAGACGTAAGCATATGATACTTTTTCAACACCAACATTAACAGATTTAAGCCTTATTCTAAAAACAGGTATGTGTTATTTTTTATGTTATAGTATTTAACGCCACTTTCAGCAATTTTTCAGCTATATCAATGCGTCCAGTTTTTTTTTTTTTTGGGGGGGGGGGAGGAACCCGTAGAAATCGGAGAAATCCCAGACCTGCGGTTGGAAAACTGGCAATCCTTATCAATTAAGATTGGAGTTGAGTACACCTTGCCTGCAGTGAGAATTGAACCCGCAATCTCAGTGTTGAAAGACCACGTGATGAATAGTACGAACTACTTTAACCCCCGAGGCATGTGTTAAAGTCAGATTTCCCGAGGGGAACCATCAATATTTGGTCAGGCTTCTTTATCTTGAAATATTAATATAGTCTGAGTAAGTCGTTATCTCAGCACACCTTTAGCAACTTTCATAGTGGGTTTCCAAATTAAACAAACCGCCTAAAAGGCTACACACAGTAATTGGAGATTGGTAAGGATAAAAACAAACCCCTGAAAGGCTACACAAAGTAATTGATAAAGGATAAAAACAACATGTCAATATAAACGATTTTAGCTATATGTAGGTACATCTGACGCAATTCATAAATAGAGACAATTCTCACATCACACGAACTATTCACAAACAGCTTGATGGAATATTTTTTCTAGTAATTAAACACATATATCTCATCAAATCAAAATGATCTTGCCATTTACAAGTAAACACCATTTTTTTGTCTTAAGTTGAGAGTAAAATCAGCAAATGGTACGTGATCTCCGCCTCTTTTAAAAAGACAAAAAATACAATTTTCTTACCTGATTATGATTATCCAATATATGAATCACAAAACCCCTGGCTGCTCCACAAAACTGTCGCTGGCACAAATCTGACTCTGAAAGTCGCAAAAAATTCTTTCATGTAATTTAAGAAACGTCAACAATCAGCATAAATCATTGCAAAGCATTCCCATCTTGTGCTTACAATGCAAGATATATAAATAAGAAAAAACAAGATTATCAGATGATATTATAATTAGGGAGTCGGAATTTATTTGACAAGTCCCCGGAAAAAACTCTAACATGTCTCGTGTTAACTCTTCTCAAGATAACAGATAAGGAACGATATATAGCGGAGTAAGGTGTTTTCAGAAATATCAGTTCTATTTATTTAGACAAATAATATTGTGCTGCCGACACACGTTGAAACTAATCTTGAAAGTTTGCAAAACAATTTACATTCTTCAAGAATTAATACAGTCTGGTTGTTTACAAACAGCACTGTGTAGAAAATACTATTTTTTCTATGTAGTTGAAATATCCGATTTCTATTAATTTTACTCAACAATTAGACTGAAGAAAGAATCATCAAAATGCTAAGTTTTTTTATCCCAAGCATATATTGTCGGTTTGCCTTCTATAGTGGTTTCGTTTTCACTTTTTTAGACTTGTTTTTGTTTTTATGCAAATTTCATTCAGTGTTTTTACAACAAAAGCCTTAGGCGTGTGCTATCAAATCGCATCTGTGACAATGACTGTGAGATTAAAGAACACACAGATTAAAGTGTGCTTTATATTTAGGTTCATATCTGGTTCTCAACAAGGAATGACAGACAAACTCTACAAGAAACGATAAGCGCGAAGACGAACAGATTATCAGATATATTAGGCCTGCTATTCCTTAAAAACAAAGCAATTGAGGAGGAGGATTTAAAGGCTGATAATGCAAAGGATTACAAATGCTATGTTGTCACAATCATAAATTACTTGATTGTATTGTGGTATCAATCACAGAGTTAGTTTTATTTTTTCCAATCATTTTAGTCCTTTGTTCAGAGAAGCTTGTAATATTGTATTTCAATTTTGTCTTTTTGATTTCGTCTCGGTATCGACTGATTTATTGTTTCTATCCTAGGAAATGATGACAGTAATATTTGTTGACAAACTAGTAATCTAGTAATCTAGTACAGATTGCGATTTCATAATAATGTGTTACCTTCAGCAGCAAAATAAACCTGTTGTCCTTGATTGTTCAGTACCATATATTTGTTATTGGTTTCCCATCCAGTAAATGCTGTAAAATAAATTTATAATTTGAATGTCGGAGTTATACATACTGGAATATGGGACAAATACATAAAAGCATGTGAATAAAAATAATGTTTATTGCAAATCCATTACTAAAGAAATGACGTTATTTTGCTGTGTCATTACTTGGGGTCAGTCTAATTAAAAGTAGAGTACTGGTTTTTCGTGCTTTTTGTTAGCAGAGCCCGCGGGCATTTAAGGTTACTAGTAGTGTTTCTCTTAACTTTCTGCTGTTGGAGGCTCAATGCCCATACCTTTTCATTAAACAGCATGCACTGTTAAGAGCATAGTTGTCTTTTTCAATTGGTGCGCCGCATTGCAATGTCGCTGAAATATCGTTCGATAAAACGGTTAACTTATGATTAAACGTGTAGGTACAAATCATAGTAAAATGAAACTTCGTTCATAATCAATATATTAATAACCTTCTAGTAATTCTATCTGTTGCTTTATTAGTAATTGATCAATTTGTGTTAGATATTCTAAACCAGGCGGGCATCCCGCAACAGCTGGCACTGCTGGCGCCCATTGTCGTTGTTGCATAGGAAACCCTAAAAATAATAATAAAATAAAAGAATGCAACGAAAACCAATTAACAAAAGTAGAGTCATTTTAAACATTGACAATTTTATATGCTCTACTTTCTGAATATTTTGCGACTTACACTGTTACTTAAAACTATGCCATTCATCTCATTTACGTAAAGATTTACGACTATAATTCCAAACACAAAACGCATACAAGCAACTAACTTCGTGGAACGGCTTAGTAACGCGACTTATTATTCAAAGTAGTTAAAACAAGCAAGATAAGTGTTTAGTTTTCGTGTGTTTTACTACCATGTGTTAAATTGGTTGTTTCTTTACAAATGTAATTTTTACAGTAAGCAAATGGAAATAAAGGAGCGTAAATTAAAGTATTACAGATTAATAGATATATATATGATATGAGTGAGAATTAAAACTTTACATATACTTGTACCGAGCGCGACCAAGTATCTAACGTATTTATATACTTTCAGGATAATTACTTTAGTTGTTTGTATTGAGAAATTAACAAAAGTAATTTCTTGCAATATTTTCTGTTTAGTGCAACAAGACTAAGGAATGTTTGTAGAACTTGCAGGAAGAGGTGCAGAAAGTGAAAAGTGGCTGTTACATATACATATTAAACAGGTTTAAACAATGCATTATAAATTCAAGGAAAAAATGCATATTTGGGACCAAAATACAACTTTATATATATATTGATGCTGGCAGATATAAATCTATATTTTAAGTAGTAATGAATAAACAATTGGCTATCTATATTTGTTAGGTTCATGTTATCAAACACTGAGCATTAATTAGTGTGTGTCGTTTGTTTAGCATGCTTTGTTTTTGCATGTTTTTCATGGTATTACTGGATGTACTGTTTTCGTTATTGAAAATTAAATTAATTACTGATTTCAACGTCTTTATTTAATATAATATAATTTAAAGATATCTTTTAATAAATAATGAAGACAATTGTATTAACAGTTTAACATACTCTTAAAATCCTAAACTTAGGGATTAACTGCGCCTACTATTGACTTCACTAAAGGTTGTGAGTTTGAGCCCGATTTCGGGCAAGGCCTACTCCAACCTAATGGACATTGATTACCATTTGTCATTTTGGGTTATTCCGGCTTTCTTCCACAATACAAACTGGACGTCATAACAAAGTTGACAATTTGGTAAAAATGTTGTAAAATTACATCTAAAAAATAACAATTAAGTCAAACCAGAGAAAACGCAAAAACGGCAATCTTGTTGATTCCTTCAAATTCTCTGTAATGAAGAATGTTTAGCAATAAGCAATAACTTCATATTTGGCATAATTTACATTATGGTTTGGTTTGTATGATTGTAAAATTCTTCGCCAAAACGATTAAGGTCTCACTTTGTACATGTAATTAAAATTCTAAATAATTACTTGATGAAATAACATAACATAAATAAAATCAGATTTGTCTAATCGTTAAATTTAAGCTCTGTTCGTCTAAAATCAAAATCAAGTCACTACTAATGCAAATGTATTCAGATAATGTACTTTACCAGTCGTAAGAAATAAATGTGCACGAGAGTAGAAGGTGTTTGATTTTAATTTTGAATTAAATATGAACAGTTATAACAAAACAAAAATATGATATCAAAAAATGTGTAACTATGTTTTTTAGAAATTAGATAAAAATTACCCATAAGAGGTTGAACAATGAATGGTTGTCCAGGTTGCTGTGGTTGACCCTGGTATCCAGGGGCGACTGAAAAAATACATGTGAATGTATAAAAAATTAATAGCAAAACTATACAATACTAGCATGCCACAGTCCAATATTTTGTTGACTGGTAGATAAATTAAACTATAAATTTCATAACCTTTTTAAGGACTAACCAAAATGTTATTTTATTAAAACACAGCTTATAAAATTAAATAATAATATAAATATACAATATATAATGTATATTTTTAGTAAATTTTCCCAAAGACAAAAGCAATAGACGCACATACACTAGACGCGTGTATTGCAAATCTTTCATTATTTCTAAATACAATAATTGCTATTCATAACTAAATGAAAATTTAAAAAGTCTACTTAGTTAATAACAATATCCTTATGAGAAAAGGGGGTTCATGTATATTTGCTTTCTTACCTGGTTGTGGCGCCCCATACCCTGGTTGTTGGGGTCCTCCGTATCCAGGACTTACTGAAAAATATTACAATCCAAACCATAGAGTGATATCTTATTTCAATTTTAAAACAAATGAACGATATATTTAGTTTACATGCCAATGCTTAATTTCTTTTAATAGAAGTCGTTTAATAATATAAAAAATATGGTGGTATTCACTAAATTAATGTATGTTTAGGACAATTAAAAAGCATACTTCCTTACTGGTATCTTTCTCAGAAGTTTCCTTCTTAAAAGTATATATTTTAATGTCCTTTAAATACTCAATAGCCGAGCAACGTTGTCCATTTCGTATAACCTAACTTGGTATTTCAGCACGTGACTGAGTGTTGACCTCATAATTATGTGTATTAATGACGTTGACCAAAAATGAATTCTTCCGCAAACACCAAGCAACGACACTAAAAATTTTGAATTCCAAATTATTATTTGCCCAATTGTGAAGTATATTTTTGTTATTTCTTTTCACAATATTGGATTTAAAGTAATATAAGAATTGTTTTCAATTGTTGGTTTGACTTTGGGTGGGTTAACGCTGTACATAAACCGCTTCGTGTTTTACTGGCGTAAACCAACGCAAAGTCGTCTATATCCAATAATTTAACCAGCAATTGAAAACAATCCTTAACTATCTTAGTAGTTATAAAGCTTGTATCTTGCATCAATTCTATTTATGTTGTAGCTTCTAATTTCTCTTCCTGTACTATAGTGACGGAATTCACAGTGCTTGACCCACAAAGCTGCACAGCGTATCAAAGGTGGTGAAAAGGGAAGAGCATCTTGTTGGGTTATCACGTCATAAAACGTAAAGAATTGTCGTGGAGTATAGTGGTTGATGGTTTTAAATTGTAACGCTCAGTGCTTGATAAAATCTACTTTTGTCGATTTCGATCGATTCGGCTCCTTGTTTAACGGGATTTGTTCCGTCCATACCCAGTACTTCACACTTTTTATATAATCGTCCCCTCCCCCAACATCCTGTAGGAATCCAGTGGTGATCAAAATTATGTTTTCGTTGGTTAATCCTGTTGCCCGTGTATTTATTGTTTGTAAACGTGTTCCCGTTTTGAAACTGATAAAATAAGTTTTCAGCAAATATTCATCTGCCCATTTATACATGGCAGTGATGCTAGCTTAAAATATTTATAGTTTCCGCTAGAAAGAAAAAATGATAAAAAAATATAAGTTTTATAATATACAAATTAGTTTACCAAAATAAATTATGTTTCTAGTTCTTTAAAAGTTTGTGTATTATAATGTTACAGATTTTTTGTTTACAACAGAATGGTTTGGATCATCCTGGGATGGTTTCCAGTATTCGACAGGCAGAGATCCCAGCGCGTTCACAGTAGCAGATAAGGAAAGCTCTCTCGTTGCGGGGGTTGTCATGTCATAATACAAAAAGACTGGCAGCGTTGCGTAGTGAGTAAAGTGTTTGAAGAATACCACGCTTTGAGACTTTTTGTAGATTTCGAAATTGAGCAGATGTTTTCAAAAGGCTGAATTCTCCGCCCCTACCCAACGCTTCATACTTTTCCGGTGACAGTCAGGGTTATCCTTTTTTGCTGGACGTTAATCAAACTTTTAATCAATCCATAATATATATTCTATGTGCAACTAGTTATAGGTAATAGGTTAATTAGACCTTTTAAATTTAAATTCATAACGCAATAGATTAAATTTGGTTATTTCTAAAAAGGTCACTTTAAATTTTGCCAAAGAGTTAAAGGTAACAAGGTATTCTTGTTTTCCATGTATATATTACAGTAAAAAACCGGTCAAGTATAACTAACCAAGGCGATATTTAAACCTTACAGTTATTAAAAGTCTATTCAGCAATTGTCCAACATGTGTGTCAAGGTATTTATATACGCATGTTTACAATGGGGTGACCTTTCAAAACGTGAACTAATATCTTTACTGATCAATGCTGTACAATTTGATTCTTAAAGTTTTAGTGTGATTTAAATGCTAGAGTATTTTGTATGCTTAACTCTCATATAACTTTATTTCACTTAACACCATAAACTAATTTACTTTTTTTCTCTGATGTTAATTAACATGTTTACAATATATACATCATTCAGAGCGTTGCGAGTTTGTCAGCATTAGTTAGAATGTAGGTAACACTAATAGCAAAGACTTATAGCAAATAGTTTTGTGGGTGAAATTACAAAATTACAAAAGTTTAACCGCCCAAATCAATAATGCTAGGTTGTAATACGATACCCTGAAATGCATTACAAAGAGGATATGAAGGGTTTCTAAAATAAAACAATAAGCATTTTAATATTATTTGATGTATAATGAAGTAAGATTGATTGACACTGAGTTAAGTATTGCTAATGTCTAGCACTATAAAAATTCCACAGTCTTGTGATGTAGTTCAATATATTGCAAGTCGTGTTCGCTCAATTATATGAATATTTTAAATGCTTTTCTACCTTCAATAACATAATGTTTCACACTATTGACGAAGGAAATTAGAATCGATCCCCTAAATTTTATTGTTGTGCTGTGATGTTTCTTTAATTGTTAAAATAATCAATTTCATTTGACACATACGCTTTCCTCTACTAATTACACATCAATGTACGTTGTGTTGACAATCACATTTCAGTAAAACTTTTATTTACCTATAACACCTTGTCTGAATCATAGCATTCACTTCGGATATTCTTATCACAATTATAACGATCCCAACAAAGTGATAAAATGCAATTTAAACAATTGACTGAGGATATGAAGGGTTTCTAAAATAAAACAATAAGCATTTTAATATTATTTGACGTATAATGAAGTAAGATTGATTGACACTGAGTTAAGTATTGCTAATGTCTAGCACTATAAAAATTCCACAGTCTTGTGATGTAGTTCAATATATTGCAAGTCGTGTTCGCTCAATTATATGAATATTTTAAATGCTTTTCTACCTTCAATAACATAATGTTTCACACTATTGACGAAGGAAATTAGAATCGATCCCCTAAATTTTATTGTTGTGCTGTGATGTTTCTTTAATTGTTAAAATAATCAATTTCATTTGACACATACGCTTTCCTCTACTAATTACACATCAATGTACGTTGTGTTGACAATCACATTTCAGTAAAACTTTTATTTACCTATAACACCTTGTCTGAATCATAGCATTCACTTCGGATATTCTTATCACAATTATAACGATCCCAACAAAGTGATAAAATGCAATTTAAACAATTGACTGTCAAATTGAGTAATTAGATAGCATTCCGTTGACCTAACTACGTAATTACAGGTGTGATGAATCAAAGGATCATGCAACAACAATGTAAAATATTGTCTGGGGACACATCCCAGGATACATAATGTACATTTTATTGAAACTATACCTGTGTACATTTTTTGTCAAATAAGTAAATAGCCATATAACATTTTAATAATGAATCAGCAAACATACATAATATTTTGTGTCTCTTCGATTATGAGGAACCCGAATAGCGAAACTAATTAACTGTTAAAAATACAACAAATTGTTAAAGCTTACAGACTTTTATGAAAATTGTACAAATGACACATCTTTGGTACCCCAGAACCGTATAAATTTTGTTATAAAATAGAAAAATATGCTTTGGCAAAAAATATAATAAAAATCATTCTTAAATTTGATTTTGAATTCATTCAAATTAGGAAACAATATGTTCAATATTGAATAAATTACTTCTATAGGGTGTAAATCTATAATCATGTCGTAGTTTTATCAAAATCCGTAGAAATTCATATGACATACGAGTACAATTAGTTATAATCGATACGTTATTTTCATGTTCCAGTCCCATTAGATTTTTTATAATTTTGTAAACAGACTGTTCTTTCATTGAATGTATTTTAGTTCGTTGACCCTTCTTTGTGGTATATAGATATCGTTAAACTGTCAATTGTAAATCGGTAGGATTAATACAGTATAGCCGACTGACCATACATAGTTCATAAGAAATAATGAATTAGTTGACATACCTTTTGCGTTATACATTTTCCATATGAACAAAACTTTCTGTTTGTGTCTGTTTACATTAGATACCAATAATTAGATACAATACACAAAATAAAGTGTGGCTGTACGTGAAATAATGTTACAAATTTTAATCATTTAATAAATCAATTGTTAAAAAATAATTAATATGTACGTTTTGTAAAGTCATTTTAATTTTATAAATAGCTTATAAAAGATTACTAAAACATGATACATAAAACGTCATATGCTGAATCAATAACTTATTGTAGTAATATCTTCAATGAACTGGTTTTAACCAGAACAGTGTGCTAATTTATAAATTTAAATTTTAGTAAGGCAGATGTTTGGTAAGTCATGAAATAACGTAAATTTCTTTATTCTAATATAAAAGTTATATGGAATGAAAACAAAATATATTATTAACGCCTATTTAATTTTTGTGATTTAACCTAAAACAAAAACAGCGTACTCATATGAAAAACGTATATTATCTCTACATATTCGAAGTTAGTTATACCAGATTCGAAACGGGAAGGAAAAAAGTGAGTTTTTGCCAAGGATTACTCCCCTTGTATTGTTGTCAGTATTAAAATACTATAATGTTTACTCAATTGTTCTCGTTCTGAATAGAGCTGAAAAAAACGGTAAGCAACTATTCAATCAACCAATAAGATTTCGATTATTGAGTATTGATTAGAAACAAAGAATATCTTGCTTTGTTCAGAATCTTGGTAACTTAAACAACAATTATTTACAGAAAATTGACGTGAAACCTTCTATATAATACTCGTAAGCTATTTTAAAACACGAAAGTATGTGGCTCTTTTCTCGCACAAATTTCCTTCCAAATGTTGGCACATTGTTGATTTTTATACTGTGTTTTAAAAAGACAGATAATATTTCTATGGCTAGAGGTTCCGTTTAAGTTCAATGATTAAAAAAGTAAGTGGTATCTGGTCTACCCCTTTGATCGTTTATTTATACAACGAGTAGTAACAATAAGATTATACCTTAACACAACTGGGTTAAAATATGTGCACATCCAGAGATTTGTAAGGGCTGTAAGAAAGCACTGAAAATCAAAGAAATGCCAAAAATCTTTTATTTTGCGAATTAAATTACAGATTTTCAGGCATTTACGGTACAATTAAAATGTATATTTAATTTATAAACTTATAACAAATTATAATCAATATAAATTTGTATTTTCTGTTACTAACTGTACAAAACATTCCGCTTATGTAACAAGACGAATTATAACATCAAATCAAATAAAGTACTTCTATCCCAGTTTTATAAAACAAACTGAACACTATTTACTGGTATGGTTAAAATGAAACCATACCCTTATTTCCACCAGATGTTTCAAAATACATAAAATCCTAAAATATAAAAACGAAAATGTGTAAGTGCAAAACAAACACAGCAAAGCTAACTAAATATATGTCTGACATGTATGTATTAAATATTTTACCCTGAATTGACAGTCAAGGACACAACATCTAAATGCCGGCTCTGCTTACTTTTTTGAAGCACTTGAATACGATGTCATTTTTGAGAGTTTATGCTAGTGTGTTGTTTTGTTCGTTGTTATGTGTCCATGGGCTTTGACAACTGGCAATTTGTTGAGTTCAACTCATTGATAGATATCCAAGGTATTGCAAGTTAACCGTTTAGCTGACTACCTTTGACAAGCGCCAAGTGTACAAAATTGTTAACAATATCGAACAACTAACACCTATTTTCATATCAGGCTCGCGCGAGTTATAACAATAAAATAGCCTACTTTTTCTCATGTAACCCTACAAATTCTTTTTGGAATATATGTATGTGTCAACAATATCGAGCAACCTATAAGCCGTTATTTTCACAACTGTATCAATCTGTCCTGTTTATTTAGTCCTTGTCGTAATCCGTATCCGTATCGAACCATTCGACTGTAGGTCTGTCTGTTATGTTCATCTTTGTTGTAACAATCAGCCATTAAAGAAATCAAACAGTGAAGGTTATCATACACTGATTCTAAATGTACTTACAAGTAAGAAAACTGCTCCTAACAATGTCGCCTTGGATTTAACATCGAGGGTCATTGGAACTACAATACACAAAAAATTTTAATGTCAACATTTGATAAATTGGACATATAATTTAACAGTGAGAACAACAAAAGTTTAAATAGACATAATTAAGAAACTTACAATTCTTCGTAAATATACGATGATGATGTTTTTTTGTTGAATATTAAGCGTGTAAACATGTGATTGCCTAAGTAGATTTAATGTTTGTGACTAATTGCCCGAGGACAGCTCACATGTTTTTCTTTAACAGTGTTCCATGTGCTCTTATATAAAGTTTTTTATGTTATACAGTACATAAAAATCTTGAACACAAAGTGAATATTGGCCGAGATCAATGGTATGTTGCTGATACAGACACGCTTCCGCATCATTTCAAAGGAAATTTTAATTTTAGCAAAATTAAAGTTTTTATATTTCATACTACCACTACGTTACAAACTATCAACTTGAAAAAAGTAACACAATTAGAATAGGTTTGTTCTGTATTAAACTTTACGTTATCAAGGAATATTACACACGTACTTACAAGTAGCCCCAAAGGTATTTGCGTCAACAAATAATTCCTGAAGTCCTCTTTGTTTACAAATTTCACCAATGGCCGCTGTGTCATCTCCACTCCACACCTGTACAGTCACACACCGGGCATAAAAACTAACACTTTTACTTTATTGTGCTAACAGCTATTCGTTTAAATGATTGTTTAAAATGTTAAGAGTTTCCATGTTGTCAAGACGATCTTAATGTGTTTATATTTCATTAATATACTGCAGTTACTTTATATGTAATTGTATTGTTTCAAGTAGTCAATCAGGTTTGACAGTGCTTATCTATAAGCTACGAAAGCCCAGAAGGCTCATTCGAAATTCGAGAATCGAAATTCGAAATTTGAGATTCGAGATTCGAAATTCGAAATTCAATATAGTTATAACCAATCAGATTGCGTGTGACATAATCGTCTACCAATCAGAATAGTTTTTATATATTCGAAATTCGAAATTCGAGATTCGAGATTCAAAATTCGAAATTCGAAATTCAATATAGTTTTAGCCAATCAGATTGCGTGTGACATAATCTCTACCAATCAGAATTCCTTGGTTATATCGAAACTACATAAAATTTGGTTGAGTTGTTTTAGGGGAGTTAATGCGAAAACCATGATTATTGAGGATTACTGAAAATTCCTAAGTTCAAAGAGCCATAACTACCATATAAATTTAGGAATCAACAATTCCTGATAATATGCACTACATATATGATGTACTAGTTACATACCAAGTTTCATAAAATTTTGTATAGTACTGAGTAGTTTCAGAGGATTTGTGCTGACAAGATAATTAATGGGTATTTTCAGCACATTTCTAAGTTCAAAGGGCCAAAATAAGCCAGTGGCGGATCCAAAATTTCGAAAAGGGGGGGCACTGACTGGCCAAGGGGGGCCACTTTGGTCATGCTTCAATGATTTCCTATATATCCAACCAAATTTTTCCGTCAAAAGGGAGGGCCCCTCTGGATCCACCCCTGATAGCCCCCACACACAAAAAAATTCCGTTTTACATGTACATTTTTGTTTCTTGATTTGTAAAATCAAGATGTTATTGTAAACTGAATTCATTTGATAAAATAACAAATAAAGCTTATAAATTTGATTTTTGTAACAAAACCATGTTGAACAAGTCATTCGTTGACAAATATGTCGACTGTTAAAACACCAAATAAACATAATAGCACGTGGCTACGTTTATATAAGAATTATTCTGATTGGTAGACGATTATGTTACACACAATTTGATTGGTTATAACTATATTGAATTTCGAATTTCGAATCTCGAATTTCGAATCTCGAGTTTCGAATCTCGAATCTCGAATTTCGAATCTCGAATTTCGAGTTTCGAATCTTGAATCTCGAATTTCGAATATCGAATGAGCCTTCTGGGCTTTCGTAATAAGCATCAGTTTTAACAAAAACAAACGGCCTTCGTATATTTGAATTGTATATTTTTATTATGTGATAAGTATGCAGTATTAATTTACATTTCTTTAATTGACGAATGATTGTCGTATGTAACCATATTAATTCTGATTGTATATATATTGTAACGCATGGATCAAGTTAAAAGGTTGTGGGTGGTTTCTAATTATTTGTGCTATTATTTGACTGGTTGATGACATTAATTAACAAATATCTGGTTTCTGTGTACTGGTTTCAGATGTAAGGAATACTATAAATTACCGCAAACTTATCCTCACAACATGCCATGCCTAAAACACAACATGGACCGTGAATTCTAAGGACCACATTGCCAGCGGCATCTTTAATTGAAAAGTTTGGAGACCAACTACTGTACCTAAACGAAAACAAGAGATTCAGCGAATAATAATATTTGATAATCAGGAAGTGACACCTTTAATAATTGATAGGTATACCTCTGAGGGTAACTTCGTTAAGAAATTAAAAGAAAAACAGAAGGAAATAAAAATACAACTGTTACAATATTTAGCCCGTAAATTCTGTTTTGGTATCTTCTACTTGCAGATCTTGACAATCATCTAACACAGGTTTTCTTTTAGAGGAAAAAATTGAAATCAGATAGATGCGAAATGTGTTATTGCCTTTTCAACTGCTAGTCCAATAATATAAAGGTTTTTTTTAACAAACTACATCAGTTATATATTTTAGTATATTATGTAAGTCTAATAGAAAAAATAGTCCCCGTAAAGTTTTTTAGTAACATTATTCCATTTAATACTCGGTCTACGAGTGTTTAGGTACAATGTCGAAATCTTAAAGATATGGTCCGTATTCCTTTTCAAAAAACTTATTCAAGGTCCAATTTTCACTTGGACAACTATTACTAGTAAAATTTCTGCGAACTATCTATTATACACTGCTTTTGTTTCAGACATAGACAATGTGATTTAAATAAACAACTACAATGATGATAGCAACGTGAGTGGAAGGTGCCTAAATGTTCATTATCTTTGTGTTATTTTAAATATTGTCCCAATACAATTTTAACACTGCAAAGTGTCTAGATATTGAAATCATCTACTATGATCATTCTGGTTGTGAGATTGACCTTGAATCTGGACTTAATTTAAATGTTAAAATGATAGTTCTGTTCTCATTGAATAGTTTATTTCCCCCCCCCCCCGACTACCCACTTGCAGTATATCATTTTGCTATATTACCTCAAGGTAAACAGGTGAAACGGTATTCAAACAAAAACAAAAAATGTCTTATATTTTGCATCGTGGTCATAGTAATTTACATACTTTTTACAATGCACATTTTATTTTTGAAGCTTCGTGGGATTACATGTAACCGTGTTTACCATACATATTTCACCACCTGTATATGAAGTGAAAAATTTAATCTAATATGAAATGAGTTCACAGTGTGAAAGAAAAAATATCGGTACTGATTAGTACCATAAAAAATTTCTAAATTTTTAGTTGAGAGTTACAAACGAAGGTTCTCCTGTAAAACTTGTCACTTAGGACATCAACGCTCCAGTTTAAAGAAGAGAAAACCTAAATTCGGCCCTATGACCACATAAAATGAAAGACCAAAAATAACCGCATCTTAGTTAAAAAAAATACATTTTACTTCAAACATTGGACTTCGGATTTTTCATTATGTACAATTGTAACCACGGATTGAGTCTCCTGGTAAGAATGACCCATGCGAACCAATTTGTAGATGATAATAGCATTACTGGAGACATACATTACGTACGTAATGTAAACTAAAAGCTGTATTTACAATGTTTTACATAGTATTAAATTTGATGTTTCATTACTAGAGGAGAGTTAAAACCCAACAATGTATGTTTTTAAGTCCAGACAAAATTGCAATGATAATGATGACCTCATAGTTGCAGTTGATAATCTGAATTGAAGCAAATGTATTAACATATTTCTTTGATGCTTACTCTTGTCGTACATATCCTATCACCTGTCCCACTGGTGCCTCCACTGTGACTTCGTGGGCACATGCGTTTGCACCTGCACACCAAACACATTTTCCAGCACAACATTTAAACTCCCTACTTAAACGCATGACTTCCTGTTGTAAAATAATTTCCAGCACATTGTAGTGTAGAATAGAAATGTATACTAATTTTTAAAAAAGTTATGTACCTGTTATATTGATAAATTAAACTAAAAAACGAGACACTTCTTTAAGTGTTCATCTCACAAATTCTCATCCGATTTCTAGACTAAATTAATTTTGTATTGTGGTTGGGCGGTTTATAAAAATTTGAACTTTTTTTTCAGGTTCCGTAAAAATATTAAATTATAACACAGCAACATAAAAACATAAATGTAGATAAAAGGGCCATCATCAATGTATATATGAATCAATAGTCAACAATAAATGCATATAAACGTTTCATAGTCATAATTACAGTTTGACAGTTTGCTTCTTTCCCTAATGTTAAAAATTAATTGCAGAAATCACGATGGTCTCGTTCTTTACAAGTTGATGGCTGGTTTTTTAGAACGTTTAATAATTTCGTACATAAAGCGAAAGAGAACTGTGAATGGTTGACTTAATTTCCCAACATAAAATTGTGATGTGCTTCAGACAGTAGAGGGGTTAATCCGTTATATACGTTATATTATATCAGTTTTATACTGGTAAGCGGTACGCATTGTGTTGTTTGCATGTATATTTATTAAGAGACTTAAGTGGAAAACTACGAAAACCAAGTACATAGAAACTCGGGAAACAATTAAACACAAACTTGAGTAGCTATCGTTTCCACCTTCGGATCAGTCTCAACATTAAATGTCTACATAAAGTTGCTAAACAAGAACTCAGTTGAATTTTCAATGTCTTGTGTTACATATTAACTTGGTAGGGAATTAAACGCATCACAATAATTTTTTTATGAAGAAAACTCAGTTTTCTAACCTGACTATTATTATCCAGTATATGAATTACAAAACCTCTCTGTGGCCCACAGCACTGCCGCATGCACATATCAGTATCTAAAATCCACAAACTATGTTAAATGTAAATAAAGCTAAACTGGCTACAACAAGAACAAATAACTACTAGCATTTTGTTCATTTTAATATAAGTATAGTAACTACATAAATTCATTATAAAATGCAAACCAAACTGTACGGACATGGAACACCTAATTCAACTTTACCGTCCTAACGCTTAAGACATTTCTTGATAGTTTCCGTCATTTCATTTGATTTGCAAACTCGTAGGTTAAATTTTGGAGTGTGATCGACCTTGACGTAATTTTAATCCCTCGCCGGTAACCGCTTCCTTTATTCATTAAAGCGATGCGTTTGTGTTTGTTAAAATGTGGATGTCTGTGTCACGGGGCGGGGGGGGGGGGGGGGGGTCACTAAGGATACTTTTAAGTACAGGTGTGCGTACGGACATTTGAAAACACACCCTATTCATATATTTTCGGACACTATAAAACAGGACCTAATCATATATTGAATGATTTAGTCAGACCTATTCATATATTTTATTACTGCACATTCCCATTGACAAAATAGTCCATTCACTACCAAAATGCTAAAGTGATGTTAATGGAACACTTTGTTTGTAAAATCACTGTGGTTTACATAAGCTTGACATGCTTAAGATGAGAATTGAGGCATGGAATATATTTAGATAATTTACAACTACCCAATGATATATTTTTCAATGAAAAAGCTACCTATTCATATATTTTGGAGAGCTAAAAAAGTTACCCGTTCGGGCCGCACATCCGTATTACCCTATATATACCAAGTTACCCCCCGTGGTCTGTGTCTATTTGGTCAGGTAGTTCTATTGTATTTTCATGAAAATGATCGCGTCGTTTGTTTTATCTAAATGAGTCCACATTTAATGGAGTAAGAACCTGTTACCGACAATAGAATATGAACGTAAAATGTGCTATTTTAGATATATACATTAGCTTTTGTTAGTTGTGTACTGTGTCTGTGATTTTGTGGTTTTTTTCTGTATTGTCTGTATAGAAAATTTTTTGGGGAATACTTTTAACCAGTTCAACTTGTCAACATAAATTTTGTGTCACTGCTTTTGTTCATATTTAGTGGTTTTTTTCTTTTGTTTTCCAATAATATTTAGATAAATGTTGACTGTCGAAATTTATTTCTCTTACTTATAAGGTCGGAGTTAGTACTATCTATATATACCTATATAGAGAACGTTTGTTACCTTCAGCAGCGAAGTACATTTGTTGGCCTTGATTGTTAAGTAACATATATTTGTTGTTAGTTTCCCATCCAGTGAATGCTGCAAAATTAAAACTTAACCTAAACTGGAAATATAGTCTTTATTTTAAAATATTGAAAAATTACTCACGCTAAAACACGTGTACAGAAATCCTAAAAATATTTAATTAATTATTTATAAAACAAATAATCGCAAGATTGAAATCTTCAGTTAGAAAATGTTACCATCATCACTTACTTAACCATTACGGACAATATAGAGATATTAACGTGAAATGTGACATACGTGTCATAAATGACAATTGATTTGAACCGTTTGTCAAAACCACTTTCCATCTTTTTTACTGGATTCTGACTAAGCCCAGAAAATAATCGAACTTTAACCTCAGTGATACGACAGGTTTCAGGCGTGGAGCAGGAGCTTTTTACCCTTCCGGAGTGTATGTAACTATCAACTCCTGGTTTTTAGTAGAGTTCGCGTGTAGTAGAGTTGTAGTAGAGTAGTATTTGTAAAATATCAGAAATTTTTTAGTAAGTTACCTTCAAGCAATTCTATTTGCTGTTTGATCAATACCTGATCAATTTGAGTCAGATATTCCAGACCAGGCGGGCATCCCGCGGTAGCAATTACCGTTGGGGCCCACTGTCGTTGTTGTGCATGAAAGCCTTCAATAGAACAAATTACGCTTACAATAGAAATTAATTACATAAAGAACTAGAACTCAACATCGACAACAGTTTTATTAACTTGTGTTGTTCTATTCGAAGCGTAAAGACGTATATAGTATTTCGTTTAGAGTGATATATAAGAATATCTTTTAATCGTTAAACATTTTTGTTTTCAATTATATAAGAGTATTATCTTCTCTACATATCCTCTATTCTATCTGAAGTACTAGTAAAACAGTGCAAACGTTTTTCGCATGTTATAATGGTTTTCAAACGGCATGCGGATTATATAGACCAATCGGTTTTATCAGCACTTGTCACACAGACTGGTATCTTTGTTTAATTCGAATTTTGTTTGATTAAATTTGAATATTTTAATGATTGTTATAAATATGCAGACAAATAGAATTATTTGCATTTTAGCTGTATTTTCATTACTCACATATCAGCAAGCAAATCTGTTTATTTTAAAATATGGAATGTTGCTATACTTTTCTTTTTAGGTGAATTGTAGCAACTATACCTGGTTGTGGTTGATTGGTATGTGCCCCATACCCGGGTTGTTGAGGTTGTCCGTATCCGGGATTTACTAAAACAAATACATGACAAACTCAGTAATGCATGCATGGTACATTAATTTTTGTGTGTTATTCGCTATGCAAATTGTACAGACAAATAAATCTTAAAAAAAACTAATTTAATAGACCTATTTAACTGAATGATTCATCTGTTATTTAGATTAAAGTATTGAAGTTTCTCAAATATATGAAAAATCCACAATCATTAAATATTTGTTATCTGTAAAATTCAATTATACATCACGTATTGACTTTAATAATCAACACACGCAAAGTCTACACACAATATACACAATATACACAATATAGTGTTTACCATTTATACACTTTACACGTTTTGACTTTTATATCGTTCTAGTTTTACATTCACCATTTAGTTAGGTTTTGTCTGTTTATATTCAAAAGACTGATTTTACACAATTTTAAGTGAGTTCTTCCATATGGAACGCCAAATTAACATATATTTTGACTATACAGTCATATTAACTAAATAGGTTTAATCAATTTACGAAATAAATCATGAAAACAAACATTATACATCGCCTTAATGCCTAATCATCTAGATGTTTTTTGAGCTAACGTCGCCGTAGAATACATAAACAATTCACGTCTTTACATATGCGCGCCACCTATCGGTAACATTTACAATAACTCTAGTTAGTACTTAGTTACAATTCCCTATGCAAAATTAAACAATTTTACTTTCAAATCGTAGAAGACACTAAAATGCATATTCTAATTTAGTATGATTTTAACCCGGTCTAAGCAGTTCTAACTACAATTACATGTACCTACTTAAAATTTTTCTCCAATACACTACTATTGTTGAATGTTATTGGATTTACTACAGATTATTTAACGTGTTTATTTTGATATATATTGTATGTTCTAGACATTTGTTTATCATATCACGGAGCGCCATTTAGTTTGGTTCGTGTTGAAATATGTGATAAATAGATTACTGCATGACATTTTACACAACGGTTATGGTATCCTACCATGACCAATACTGGGCCTCTGTCTTTAAGCATTTGTTCTAACATGGGAGATTCGGGAAATAATTTGGCCGATATGTAAAATGCCATGTACTACTCTATAATTATAACCAACCATTTAAATATAAATCAAGGTATAAGCAATAACTTATGCATTCAGGTCTAAAATAATAAGGTATGCATTTTGGTGTAACACGAACACATTTATCAGAACTTTTGTATTCACGTGGCATAAAACATAAGGAAACGCCGATTATTTTGCTGCATTATACAAATATTGTGTCTTAAATTTTAACAACCATAAACTGGCAAATTTTACAGTTATTACGAGTTATCTCGTTAGTCATAAGTAGTAACTACTAGTTTAATTGAATTGTGACACACTTTTTCGACAAAGGAATCTATTCAAATGTCAAAATATATGCTGTTTTGGGTATAAAGACAGTGGAAAATGTAAGTCTGTGACATATATACAATTAAAATATATCCACTTTTATTTTATCCAGAAACTCTAAAGTAAGTTAGCTGCTACAGGGACACAACCATTATCATTTACATAAGAAACATACAACAAACAAATATAAATAATATTATCCGAACTACAATAAACAAATGTAATTATCGCTATTTTGCAGTATGTTCCTTTGATCTTTGTGTGCGGTATTATTCCATCTCACTCTACTAGCGTGAGATGGGCCCATCTCAGCTCGCTGTCAAGACGTCGTTAAGTAAACACTGCGACGTCACAATAGTACAAAACAGCGATAAACAGATTATTTACGATGCATTTTCTCGTCATCTCATCTCAAGCTGTTCCCCTTCGATGAGATTTGGACGAGAAAACGCATCTCGTTTAAAAAAACGTAAACTAATCTATAAATATCATTATTTAAGAAGGACGAATATTCAAATATTTTTTCATTGTACTCATATTACTCAGCTATTAGAACTTGTGTCTTATTTTTTCCAAGTGAGAGTCCTTTGTAATCCCGATGTCTATCTCAATACATCAACCTTCATTTAGAGAAAAGGAATGCACGGTACATAGTAGCTAGCCGACAGTTATATTGATTAATATTCCACTGCGTTAAATTATTTTCACTCATGAATAAAGTTTCATAGTTATCTTCTTTACTTTTTTACTATATTACAGAATCCTGGATTATTTATAGCTCAAACCTGTCATAAACTTTATTGATTTTATAGCATTTTAAAATAGGTAGTTTGCATGTATAAAACCCTATGATAACCCTCCTGGATGAGGAAGTAAACAAATAAATTATAGGTTGTAAAATAAATTAAGCTGTTTTGCAATTGTATCTCCCTGAATTTACCGATCATCCCCTCCTCGATGTCAAAATTATAGGAGCTTAAATATAAAAAATGTAATACAAACATGCACATTTTTCTGACGTTTTCAATATTTACATAATCAATATTTATATCGATTCGTTTATTTATCTCGATATGCAGATGAAAGGTGTTTGTCAAACTTACATTTAAAGTATAAGTGGATGCAATGTACTTTTTATACTTATTAAATGATTGACCGCATATGGATCTCGTTTAACATAATTAATCTTAGCACCTACCTTTTGCGTTGTTCATTTTGTGTATTGGACAAACGTTATATTTGTTTGTGTTTACCTTGGATACCAGATTAAATTATGGCGCGGATAAACTGCCTTACGTCATTATGGAAAAATTTACTGCATGCATAGTGAAACATGATTACTTATAGTTATGTAAATTGAGTACAATTTGTCTTTTTTAATATTGCAAGCTTTCCTACAGCATATATTTTCATTCAACGTAATAGTTTGACCAATAGAACAGTTTCAGGCGGGGGGGGGGGGGGCGACACATCCCAACTAAATACAAAAAAAGAAAAAACACACAAGACAGAAAGAAAGAGAAAGACACAAAAGATCTCAACGTGTTCCCAAGTTCCGTACAGTATATGTTTTAATATTTTCATTTATCGAACGAAAGGCGCTCTAGTTAAATGATTAAGCTTAAATCTAAAGCGTAAAATAGAAAGAATATTTATGAAGAACGCGTACCTAGAATTTCAACATGTTAAAAAAGTAAGCAAGAAAAGATACCAGTCCGAACAATATCTAAATTGACCAATTTGAAGCAATCTTTTCAGAGCTTCCAGGTTGCTTCGCCCCACTGGGCCCCTGCCAGGGCACTGCCCTAGACCCGCTGAGGTCTTAGGCGTCTCCTAGATAACCTTTGGTGCGCCCCCTCTAACTGAAAATCCTATATCCTCGTCTGAGTATAGTATAGTTTATTCTCATAAATTGTTCCAGATAAATAGAACATATAATATGTTAGTGATTATTCCGATTCAACGAATCAACCAACTTTGAAGCACTGATGTGCGCTATCTATCTATTATATATATAAATGGTCTCAAGAAAGCTACTAACCAGTACCCTTATTTAGTATCGGATCGACAAACATGGCGATACAGCATAAACAAAAAATAATATACAAGTCTAGAAGATTATGCAGCGATACAAATGACAGTGTTTTTGTCAAAATTATAGACACAAACTGACCAACGAACATCACTGATTCTATGCCACTGAATATTTACAGATGATTATAAGTATTTTCTAGAAATAAAACATAAGAATAACAAACATTTTGTGTATCGACAACAGAAATTCATTTCCTGGTGAAAATAATATTAACTATAATATTTTGACTATTTGACTATACCTTCACATCGATCGTGGAGTAGGTGTAATGTAAAATATAATAGGATGATTGCTTAACGTCTAGGTTTTGGACATTTTTGTTCTATTTTTAGCAATCCGCAGAAGTCATTCTTCAAAATGTCAGTTACTCCGTCAAAGTACCGAAAAAAAAATACTTGGTACGCAATTAAATTAAAATACAGCAAGATTATCAATAATAAATTAACGTTTACTGGTTATCTTGTTGTCTGGCAGTCCTTTCTGAAAACTCAATCATATTATAGGTAAAGGCTTCTCGTAGCCTACGATATCCACGCGGGTCTGGGGTAAAATAATATCATCTTCATAAAGGTACAGGTCATCATCTAGATCACTCTCCCACCCACGTATCCGCCCCACCTAGATCCCCCCCCCCAAAAAAAAACAAATTATGACCGCCTCATTTCCTCATAATCAAGATCGATATCTCACATTGGAGTACAGCGTACTTTTTTGTCCCGAGTAAACTGCGACGTCATACAATGATTGACGTCATTAGGGCGATGACGTAACTTATGTCCAACGGTTGTTTAAAAACTAAACTTCGTTAAGGAATAACTTTAATACCACTTATAAGGTTACAATCATGAAAGATAGCATTTTTATTTTGGTGCTTCTTGAGTCTGAAAAAAGTACATACGTATCCGTGTGGCAATCGCCCGGTGATGGAACATATGTCCGTGTGGCAGCAAGAGGGTTAACTATAGCTGTGAAACAACCTAGACAAAGAACAACTACCAAACCCGCTCGCCCATTCAGTCAAAACAGCATTAATTTATGAGCCAACCAGGGTAACATCAACTCTTTTTGTATGTTCATGTGCAATAACGTTAATAAAAGAATAGCTAGTCCATAATATTTAACGTGTAATGAC
Source organism: Limnoperna fortunei (assembly GCA_944474755.1). Classification (NCBI taxonomy): domain Eukaryota; kingdom Metazoa; phylum Mollusca; class Bivalvia; order Mytilida; family Modiolidae; genus Limnoperna; species Limnoperna fortunei. The sequence goes on along the minus strand of OX104122.1, from coordinate 56,056,716 downwards.
ATTATATTTACAACATAAATACGTCTTAGGTTTTAATTTTTTGTTTATTTATCTCAATTGTGTAATTTTGTGGGTTTATGTCAGTGTTTAACTCAATGTTTGTGATTTGAGTCGTAAACAGAAAACCGTTGAAAAACATGTTAAAAAACAAACACAAAAACCCCACAAATATATATTTATCAGTAAATTTTCGTATCTTACATAATAGTACTTTTGCTAATTTTTTACGTCCTTTTATCGTGTTTTTAATAAAGCATACGGGTTTATCTGTTGTCACCCCATTGCAAAATTATTGCGTTGAAAATTTCGTTATTTCCTTTGTTCATCTTTTTGTTATATCGAAATATTTGTATTTTGTTATTCTGTGTTAAAATGTCATTCATTTTGCTAATAAATTTCGTTATGTCGCGTCAAAATCATGACATAACGAAATGGCACCAACACAACCATAATATCTTGATGGAATTCCAATAACTACTTTTGCAGGATCGTTAAAGTGTACCACCAAACCTCTATCGAAACTTGTCAACAGAAATAAAAACGATGCTCAATTATTACATTGACAGTTGCTATTCCAGGAGTAGCATGAATGAAAGGTGGATACTAAAATGTTCAAAAGACCTGACAAACATCTTAAGGTTTAGATATTTTTCCTAATGTAACTGCATTAAAAAAAATTTTTTCTGATTTTCAATTATGTCATATTTTTCAACAGACTGTTGGTATTCCGAAGGGTACTGATTGTGATCCTCTCCACGCCAACCTGTATTTGTACTCTTATGAGGCTTAGTGCCTTGATGGCCACTGAGAAGAACGAAGAGACACTGGCCCAGATTTCACATTCCGCTATATTGATGATGTCTTTCCCCTGCACAATGCTAAATTCGGTGACTGCATAATGTGTCCTAGCGACTCGCTATACAACTATTAGCGACATCACGTGACTTGTGTGACGTGTTTTTGTCAGACATATGGGATTTTCGACTCAATAAAAAATCAATGGGACGATTTAAAAAATCGCCAATATCTTGTTAAATAAATAAAATATATATGTTTTGCACATTGTTCCCAGTTCTTCAGTCTCTTATCTTTCAAATGATATAAATTTTATCACATTAAATTACTTGCAAAATACTTCCCATTTTGTTTGAAAAAAGCCTTATTTTCTGGTTACATTGTTTCAATGCGAAATAGTCAATTATGCACCACTTTTGACGTAAATTGCATAAATATGTGACTTTGAAATTAAAGACCCATCAATACATAGTGTTAGGTACTCTTAGTTAGGCCTAGTTCTAGACATAGATTCGGGAAAACCACAAGCTAGACTCTACAATAAACGTGATGACTTCAGCTTTCCCAATTGTCAAGTTCCCGTTCATCGATTGCAACATTACAGCAGTTCCAGCGTATGCTTGATCCTACATTGACTATTCCGATAGCATGCCTGAAATATTCCTTGACGTTCGGCTCTTGTTGTTCGATGTGTTTCCTGGCTATTTTTCTTGCAATATGGGACATAGAATGCCTGAAGTAAGAACATCTTGCCCTTTGCTATAGTTTCTCATAATAGGTAAATACTGCAATTAATAATTTAATTTACCGGAATGCACAACAATATTTAACGCAAAGATTGCAACAGAAGGTTATTAAAATTCATCTTTCACACAAAACACCAAAAACGTACGAACAGCAATCCTGTTTTCATCATCTGTATTCATAAGTAATCGGGACTTCAGTGGTTAAGGTACTTGGTCTACTATTGATCAATTGACTGTCAAAACTGAGCTTGCGTGTGTCTCACTGCGCGAAGAGTGTGCTTGACTACAATCGAAATGAACAGTGATTGCCAGTTTTCCTACCAAAGGTCGGGGTTTTCTTCGGGTACTCCAGCTTTTCCCGAAATAATAACTGGACTCCCATATAGCTGAAAAGTTGCAAAATTGGTGTGAAACACCATTCAAACAAACAAACAAGGTCAGCATGTCTGTTCCTTTTGATAGCTTTGATGCTAACCCGTTTGGACAAAGACATTTTGTCATAAACGACGAGTTGATATTAACAAATTATTTTCTTACATTTATCTATCATAAACTTTACAATACGTATCGCGCGGAAGTAGACTAGTCGTAACTTTACACACACAGCTTGATGAACCAAATTATCAGCTGCCATATTATTAGGAGTGTCTGAGACACATTATCCGTTAAATAAAGAACCTATAGTGCAATCCATTTTACCGCCACTCTCGGGATTTAATTTTAACTATATCATGGCGTTCATATTTAACTGGAGGATGAAGTTTGAGTACTCAGAGAGAACCACAGATCTTATGCATGATAATTGGCAATCGAAAGAAAACTAATATCAGCATTAGCGATATTTTGATCACGTGATACAGAATGCGGCAGAGTTCAACGCTCTTGTGGGCAGCTTTGCAGCTCGGTGGGAGATGTGCTCGATTATCTTGCTATTTTTCAAGAATATACGAGGTCTGGTACCACATTTAAAGATATATCAGTCATGTTACACAATATACATTCTGATACAAGTTCTTGTTTGATTTGACCATACAATCGATATAAAGAATATGGCTAGTATACAGCAGACGACCATGACATATAGACGAACAATTTCAGAATGATGTGGTTTTATAATACATTATAATAATTAACGACTGTAATTCGGTCCTTAGGCTTTATATTGACCTTGCAGAATTTTATTGACCTAGGACTTTGTCGCTGGTCAATATCATACTACCAGGTCAATATAAAGCGTGTTGGTCTGTTTACAAGGCTTATATTAAATAATTTATAGGTATTCGTAAAAGTTCATGAACAATAAAATGAAAAAAACTGTATTATTTTTGTTAATTATGTGAATTATTTGTACATTATCCGAAAATATTTTACAATAGTGTGTACGATTTGTAGAAGCTGGAATCAGTCGATAAAAGAGGTCACTTTTTACTTATAAGGTCATTTTCAAGACCATATCGTTATAGGACGGCTAATTTGGCAGAACTCAAGCATATGTGATCCAAGGTATGAAGAGCTTGAACGATTAAAACTTTTTTTTAAAATATTTTCGGAACATTTATATATACTTTGTATTGGTAAATGTAATTTTACAGATCTACATACATTATCGGTAAGTAAACAAACGGTCGTAACAATAGCGTGTATGAATTTCTAACAATTGAACGGCTTATTTGACAGCCAACGATGTCAATGAACGGTAAAGATTGGCCAGGCAAGTACTTTACGTTGTTTGAATTGCAAGCAGCTAGTTGGTGATCAGGGGCGCATTTCTTTTACCCGAATCTGAAACATGATTCTGAATCATTTTCATGTTTCACTGTTTCTTTTACTTGTAACAGAAACATGATATCGAAACATTTGAAACGTAAGTGATTGATGTTTCAAACTAAAACACAAACCGAAACTGATCCCGATATATCTTTGAAAGCTATTTTGTTACTTTTTAAACATGTTTGTTTTGATAGAAACTGAAACTTGTTACAGTTTCTTAAATGTCGTTTTTATAATCACCGAATCATGGTTATATTTTTTTTCAAACATTGTACTGAAACATTTAACAGATTCAGGTTAAAGAAATGCGCCATAGATCGCTGGTTGTTCAGCCTATAGCTCGTAACATGAACAATGGTACGATGTTTTCTGCTTTTCTGAAAAGATCCCAGCAATATGAAGGAAATCATAAGCAAAAATGTTTTACAATAGCAAATCAGAAGATAAAGACACATAATCTAACAACTTTAATACAACTACAAAATTACAAGTATAAGGTTAACAGCAAACTATTTAACACCACAAAACTTTAAAACAAACCAATAAGCAACAGGACACGCTTTAAATAAAGGGTTATTAGGCTTTCCAGAACGCTGCTCCATTAGGGAGACTGGTTTTAGGTGACGAACCAAGACGAGACTTGTATGTTAACTTAGAATATCCGTCAAGCTGTGTGTGACAGATACTCCATAATGATCAACCAACAGAACTGGTGTCGACCCTAGCATTTACGTGCTTTCTCGATGAAATCACTGTAAAAGTTCCAGGCCTCGGAATAATGACTACTTGTATTTAAAGAACAACTATGTACATGTCCAGTTTGAAGAAAATACATTGACAAATTATTTTCAGTGTATGTGCCTTAAACCCATTAAGAACATCGACACTATTTCAATTGCTAGAAGTTCTGTTTGGGTTAGATTCAATTGTTTTGAGTTAGCAAAATAAGTCGAAGGTATATTATTTACTTAATTGATTGTTTTTTTACAAAACAATTAGTCATAAGAACCCATGTGCAAGGATTATACTTCAACGAAATGGGTAATAAACATGTCCGCAGCCAGAGTCATGACAGGAGTCTATATAAATGATCATCTCATAACCATGAACATTTAAATATAATCTATGATATTTATTAGCAGATGGTACAAATATACTGATTTTCAGATTAAAGAATTTATTTTCTTTAATATAATGAAATTATAACTTATACTTTAAGTCACAAACTGTACAAAACATTTATTCTGCTTTGGTTAGCCTAGTTAAATCAAGTTTTTTCCGGTTTTATTAGAATCAGCACAATACTTTTGTAAGCAAGCCTCCACCAGATTTTTCAAAACACATAAAATCCTAAAACATAAAGTAGAAAGTTTAAGTACAAAAAAATATTATATTTCTCTTTTTGTTGAATGTGCTGTTAGACCTTTACATAAGTTACGGGAAAATACAACCTGCACTTTCGTTTCCGTCCATCAGTAGGTACACACGAGTGCTAGGGTCTCGGTGGCCAAGCGGTTAATGTAGTTAGTTATCCACTACTGATCACGTGACTATCAACCCTGAGATTGTGGCACACTGCTCGACTAAAATTTTAATTAACAAGTTTTCCTACTGGAGGTTTTATTGTTTCTAAATGGACCTTACGATGTTTACAAATGTTCATATGTTTTCGTGACGTTCAATGGCATTCGGACAAACCGCGAGACTTTTCCTGCCTTAACTGCAGACGACATAACCCGAAGTATTTCGAGTAGACAACAATCGATTGTTCCTAAGTACACTTCCGTTCTAATTAAGGTCAAATTTTAGTCTAGAAAATCGTCCTTTCAAAATTTAAAAACTTCCACATTTCAAAACGCTGAATATCTCGAGGAAATAATTATTGATTTCAAAAAGTACCATTCTTGATCTACAAAAGGAGCATAAGCTGAACCATACGCAATAAGCAGTTTTCATTGTTCATGCAAAAAAACACTCTCCACAATACGTCTAAGTATAGTGCATCCGAAAACTAATTTTTTTTTAAGATCTAACAGCTGTTTACCTTCATTATACACGCAGTTATAACAGTACCGCATGATAAAATATCAGTTTTGTAAACAATATCGTGTAAACAACTAAACTAAAATGCATGAGTGCATTTGACCACAAGCATACACAATATTTTTAACATTCTTTCTACTACAGGTTTAAGGTTGATTTAACATATATATATATAGCATAACCTATAGTCAATGTCGTTGTAATTTAATGGAGGTTTTTTGACAAAACTCCTTACTGTATATGTTCGAGCTTTTCATTTTGATAATGGCGATTTTCCATAGTAAGTTTTGACCTAGTTTGAAACGGAAGTGTACGTTAGGAACATTCTATAGTCTATTTGAAATCCTTAGTTGAAAAAATTTTATTTGCTCAAATATGCAAATAGGATAAGACAGAAGTTGATCAAACTTCAATTAGACCTCTACAGTATACAGTATATTACAAAAATATTGATAGATCAGCGTACATTGTAATACAATGCATATTATATCGAAAGCCTCAGGTAATGTCGTCTGCAGTAAAGGCGGGAAAAGTTTCGCGGTTTGTCCGAATACCATTGAACGTCACCAAAACAGACGAACTTTTGTGAACAATATTAGATCCCTTTAGAAACCAAAATGGCTGATTTGCTATGGAATATCGTTCTATCACAATGAAAAACTGTCGTATTCAACAACGCTAAATATTTGAGAAAATAATTGTTGATTTCAAAATATAATGTTTCGCATAAGCTCGACCATACCCGGTAAGCAGTTTTTTTTTGTCAGGCAAAAAACCTCGAACAAATTACACCAACATTGACTATAGCTTTTTGGCTGCATCCTAGGGCACATATTTTGTATGTGTTAACCTTTTGTTCTTGGTTACTTCAATCTTGTTTATCTAGACTTACTTACAATTAAGAAAACTGCTCCTAACAATGTTGCCTTGGTTTTAACGTCGAGGTCCATTGGAACTGTGATATACAGAAAATGTATTACAATTTTGAAAAGTGTGTTTAAAATTAAGATTTATAACATGGATTTTTTATTGAAAATATAGACTAATTCCTTATTCTCTGTAAATAATGGTAGCTGATTTATTCAGTTCAATTTACACGTAGTACAAATGTGGAGATTTAAAAATAGTTACTAGCTGCAGAATGAATGCATGAACTCTAACTCCAGTGTTTGCTGAAGTCTGTAGCAAAAGTGCTGCATATGCTCTTATATAATGTATTTTACTCTATGTACCAGATCAAAACATCAGTTTGTATTCTGTCAAGAACAAAACATGAAAGTACAATTAGATCTAACTGATGTTGTTTGCACCAGAGCAAACAATAATGCTGCATTTTTTCAAGAAGTACCAAACTGCAAAGTTTCATATTTTCTTATCAGCATGTTCTGTACATTTTGTTAACAAAATTATAAGACTTAGCATGCTGCCACTACTTAGAAAAATATAAATGAACCAAAGCATTACAATTTTAACTTACCATTTCCCTTCACCCATCATTCGTTTTTATTAATAGTAGACAACTCAAAATGTACTTACAGGTAGCCCCAAAAGTGTTGGCGTCAACAATTATTTCCTGAAGACCCCGCTGTTTACATATTTCTCCAACACTTAATGTGTCATCTGCATTGAACACCTGTACAAAAATTTGATACAAATTCTAACTTAATTTCTTAATTGGGGAAAAATAAAAAGTATTTTTACCAATAAAATATGTTTTTCACGTTGCTTTGCTGATTTAGTGTTTATACGAAAACATATATATACCTCATAACTGTACAACCATTACTTTACCTGCATGGTTTTCAACACACAAGTCACCTTGTCGTATTTCACTTTATTCCTTTTCTTATTTTATAATTTGTTCTCAGTGTTAAGTTCCATTTTAATTTGATAAATACTTGGACAGTAATAAGAGATTGTTTATTGATATTTAATGTTTACATGTAGCTGTATGTTGCTGACCTACTTGAATGTTTGTGGCTTGTTTCCAGTGATTTTAAACATAACATTGATAACAAACAATTATTGTGGATTCCGAATAGTTTTGTATGCTGTGCAGCATTTTATACAATACCGAAAACTTATCCTCACAACACGGCATGTTGAACACACAGCATGGACCATGAACTCTAAGAGTAGGATTCCTACTGGCATCTTTTATTACAAAAGTTTTACCGTATCTGAAAAAAGCAAACACTATTTTAAAAAGCAAAGGAAAATGGAAACCTCCAAACATTTTAGTCCCATAGCTGGCTCACTACTAACCACCATTTACGAACCTACTGTGTGTGGATTTTCTACCTATTGAGCTTTAATTATGTTCAACGCGAGTCTTCAATCCGACAAAAAATGATCAGAACATTTTAAAGAATTGATATTGTTTCTTCGACTGCTATTCTAAGTAACTTAGATTGAAAACCAATTGTTACATCAGTTAACAGATCTAAGTATATAGTATAAAAATAAAATAAGACTGGTAGTAAATAAGTCCAGCAAACAAGTTTGCTAATAATGTTATTCCATGTAAATCAATCCCACAGTTAAATGGGTGCAAGGCAAATTTTTCTAGGATAAATAGTTTCTACTTAGTAAAACATTTCAGGGTAACATTAAAGTTACAAGGTCTATTACTAGTAACAGTTCTGAGTAAGATATATCATTATAAACAATAGGCAGTTAATAAATAAATATACCATGAATATACAAACGTGGCTAATGTAAACCAATGTCTTATAATATAGCTCCAAACATTTCCCTTATTCTATTTTCAACATGAAGTCCAGGTATTTTAGCCATCTTCGATCAATCTTAATTATGATAAAACTTTAGATTGTGAGTTCCAAAGATCATGCTATTGGTTTGCACGACTTGCAAGGATTGCCTTCAATGTCAAAGGTCTGGGGATCTAAACGGAGATAACGCTGGACTTCATGATAAGCTGACATCCGGACTGTGTCATGAAGATACATTCGGGCAAACTAATGATGTCAACGTTATACTTTCTATCGAGGCATTTCAGTTCAAGTGAGACCATATTTATAAACATTCCAGTTGTTCAATCTTAATTTAAATACTTTGTGACGACCACATTAAATGTCTGTTACTTGAAGCTATATAACGTGTTTTTGTCAACACAGGCTGTGCTCCGTTTGATGGGAGGGAAGAAGAAACTCGGCATTGAATTGAAAATGTCATTTATTACTTAATGACGAAAACACAAATTAAAAATAATAAAACATATATACATACAAATAGATAGAAATCGTAACTACTACAATAAAGAACCCATCCCATCAAAGATGGTGATATTATAGGCTTTTGTAGACATAATCACAAACATCATAATACAGCTTAACAACTTTGTTTTTACAGAACGTAAACTACTTAAATAATTAACTTATTCCAAAGTTGGTGATAATACATGCACGAGAAAAAAACTGTAGGGTATAAAAAAAATACAAACAAACCAGAAAACATAAAAACTCAAGTCCTTCAGATTAATAATTTCCTTTACCAGAACTAAAATTTGGTTAGGTTGGGATGGCGGGTAACTTAAAACTATCTAATCCTAATGCACGTGCCCAAATGTGCAAAGCTTGTGTAGCGGTTATAACTTCCGGTTGTAAGAATGGAAGGTAATGAAATTTTTTGATCTGTAAATAATGAACAGAACGTGATTTACAAAGACGACATTCATCAATTATAAACTTTATAATGCTGTAACCACTAATAATCTAAACTTTTTGCTCAAAATAAATATGAAACATGAGTAAACAAAACGAAAAAAGAAATATTTCACCGGCTTCAGCTTCACCAATAAAAATCCAAGATGGCGACCTCCAGTGCTCGAAAAATCAAGCAACCCTAAAATGTAATAAAGACTCGATTCTCATATGGAGACGTTTAATACTATTACGATATTATCAAGTCCTAGGAGATGAACAAAATATAAACATAAAATGGTGTGATTATGACTTGAAAACAAAAATAATCGTGTGTAATGACGAAACGAAAACCTTCGAATGGAAACTCCCAAAAGCAGACCTGTATAAATCAACAGTGCATGTCACAAAAGATAATAAGCAGATATTTGTAATAACACTATATTACACCACCCATACCGTCATGATTAAAGGACAATTAACAGATGACTGGATACAAAATGAATATCCTCATATAAACAATACAGTCAGAGAAATAATTAAATCCAAGGGAGATAAACACATGAATGTTGACAAATTAATTCAAAATATACCAGTCGTAAATAACATCCTAGATAATATTCAACCAGGAAAGAATGTGTTGAAACCTGGTGAAAATGAATTTGACAAAAATGAACAACTTCCTAATAAAGTTCAGGTTGTCAGCACCCCAGAAAAAACAGAAGACAGTGTCACAACAATTTCAAAAGACAAAAATTTTGAGAATCCAAATATGATTGACCTTTCTTTGCATGATGCAATACACAACATTGAACTGAAATGTATTGACCGGGACAATAAAATTGATAAATTTGCATCAAATGAAAAAATGGAAAAAGAAATCAGTGACCTAGTTTCAGTTGTAAAAGTACTTCAAACTGAAATATGTAATCTCAGGCAACAACTAGAGGAAAACAACAATCTTAGAGAAGAAATCAGTTGGCAAAGGAAACAGGAGAAAAGTGAACAGGAAGCAATTGAACGAATTGGATTAAACCTATGTAGTAAACTTGAAAATACCATCAAGACAGAATTTCTCCTTCTTCAGAATGAGTGTAGTAAAAAAGAAAATCAGACAAGAGAAATTGTTAATGAAAACAAACAAGAAAAGAAATCAGAAGAAACCAAAAACCAAATACAACCCCAAAAGGTAGAGGAAGAAGAAATTGTAGAAAATCACATTCAGAAGTCTAGCCTAAAAGTTAATAGTGATAAGAAACAAATAATGATGTCAATTTAAAAACAGATGCATCAATTATTGGAACATCAGTTGTCAAAGATCTTCGGTCAGGATTGATGTTTCGAAATAAAAATGTAAAAATCAAAACACTAGAAGACAAAACAATAGTAGGCGCAATACAATTGATTAAAAGTGGAAAAGTGAACACCAAAACAGTAGTATACCAAGTAGGTTCAAACGATCTAGAAATCGCAGAACCAGATGATGTCATGAGGGAGATTGAAAACTTGCACCGTGAAACAAAAAAAGCCTTGCCTGATGCCAAAATTATATGTTGTGAAATATTACCAAGATTTTACAATAATGTATCAATGGGTTCAGAATATAATGTAAAAAGAATTATGTTTAATAATTTACTTAGTGATTTTTGTTTTGATACTAACTGTGAATTTGTAAGATTTGGAAATTTATATATTTATTTTATGATTGTATACATTTAGGTATAGGAGGTATTAAAGTTTATGTTATAAAACTCAAAACAGTGTTAAACCAAATCTTAGGGCATGCTGTACCAGATGAAACACAGAAAAATGATTATCCTAGAGCATACATTGGTCAAAATGAAAACAAGACTTATGACCAAAGGTTTAAATCAAATTTACATGATAGATACAAGCCTGATGACACATACATGTATAGTACTGGTAGATATGACATGTTAAAAAATAGAAATAAAAATGAAACACCTCAAAGTCACAGGCCAGATAGAAACTTTCACAAGAAAGATTATGTACAACAATTTTATACAAGTTCCCAAGGGCATACTCAAAATAGAAAAGAAAATGTAGCTAGGCTTATAGAACAATTAATTTCAGCCATATAAATCACAGAATTTCATGGAAATTTATACATGTTGTAAGTTTTAGTTTGGTAGCTACATGTTTATATAGTGTTCAATATTGAAAATGGGTTAGAAAAAAGAAGGGGTAAAAGGGGAAAAAAAATAAATAATAAAAAAAAAATAAATAAACAAAAAAAATAAATGAATTTAAGTTCATATACAAACTAAAATTGAATACAATTTTAGACAATTGTATTCATCTCACTAATGAATGAAGACAATTGTGAACAGAAAGCATAGGAGGTTAAAATTTATGTTGTACAAACTTGATAACATGTACATTATATATATATATAAGATTCACTGTTAACACTAATTAACAGGATCCACGTTTAAGTACAGTTATATATTTCTATTGTTTAAGATTCACTGTTAACACTAATTAACAGTATGCAAGTTTAAGTACAGTGATATGTTTTCTATTGTGTAAGATTCACTGTTAACACTGTAATTAACAGTGTGCAAGTTTAAGTACAGTTTTTTTTTGTTTTTTTTTTGTGTGTAAGATTCACTGTTAACACTGTAATTAACAGTATGCAAGTTTAGGTACAGTTATATTGTGTAAGATTCACTGTTAACACTGTAATTAACAGTGTGCAAGTTTAAGTACAGTTATATGTTTTTCTATTGTGTAAGATTCACTGTTAACACTGTAATTAACAGTATGCAAATTTAAGTACAGTCATATGTTTTTCTATTGTGTAAGATTCACTGTTAACACTGTAATTAACAGTGTGCAAGTTTAAGTACAGTTATATGTTTTTCTATTGTGTAAGATTCACTGTTAACACTGTAATTAACACTATGCAAGTTTAAGTACAGTTATATGTTTTTCTATTGTGTAAGATTCACTGTTAACACTGTAATTAACAGTGTGCAAGTTTAAGTACAGTTATATATTTTATATTGTGTAAGATTCACTGTTAACACTGTAATTAACAGTATGCAAGTTTAAGTACAGTTATATGATTTTCTATTGTGTAAGATTCACTGTTAACACTGTAATTAACAGTGTGCAAGGTTTACAATAAGATTCCCTGTTAACACTGTAATTAACAGTGTGCAAGTTTAAAATGTAAGTACAGTTATATATTTTCTATTGTGTAAGATTCACTATCAACACTGTAATTAACAGTAAGCAAGTTTAAGTACAGTCATATGTTTTCTATTGTTATGATCACGTCTCTGTTCATTACCTTAAATCATTATGTGTTCTGATAAAAGGTTAAACAAAGATCATTTACGTATATCCTCGTGGAACATACACGGGCAGGGTGATAAAGCAAAAGATCCTTTATTTTTACAATGTCTGGATGCAGACATTAACATTTTATTAGAAACCTGGAAAGGCGAAAATAATTTATTATCAATACCAGATTTTGAAACTATAAGCAAAACAAGAAAGAAAAATAGAAAAGCAAAACTACATAGCGGAGGCATTATTATTGTATACAGAAAGAAATACAAAAAGGGAATTACTTATATAATGGATGGTACTCTATCTGATAACAGAGTATGGCTTAAATTACACAGTCCTTTTTTGGCTTTGAAGAAGATGTCTATTTATGTGCCACATACATCCCTCCTGAAAATTCTCCACACTTTGATAATGATTTTTTACTTTTAGAAGAAGAAATAAACAAGTTTTGCAACAATGGCAAGATTATATTAGCAGGAGATTTAAATGCTCAAACTGGTGAAAACCTTGATTTTGTAAATGATGATAGTATAAATTTAAATAAATATTTGGGATTTGATGCCCTTCCAGAAAACTATAGAATAGATACATATATTAACAGATCTAACTTAGATAAAACTGTAAATTCACATGGATTTAAACTTATAGATTTATGTATATCATCCGGCCTGCGTATGACAAATGGAAGATATTTTGGGGATATGCTAGGAAATTTTACTTGTATGACCCCCAATGGGCTAAGTGTTGTAGATTATATGATTGTATCGGAACCTCTCCTTTCCTCAGTTCAATATTTTAAAACTAACAACTTTACTTATTTATCAGATCATGTACAAACAGAAATGTATTTAAAATGTAAATTGGATACAATAAACTGTAACTTTAGCTTTGAAAATAACTCAGGATGGACTGAAAATACCTTATTTAAATGGGACAAAGAAAAATCAAAAATAAAACTTATTTCCTATTTTGAAGATATAAACCATATTAATAATATAGTGAATTTTGAAACAAAAAAATTTAATGATGACCAGGAAGGTGTCGATGGGGCTACAGAAGAACTAAATAAAATTTTCACAAATATATCTGAAAATGTATGCAAGATAAAAACTAATTAATTTAAAAAAAAGAAAAAAGTACAAATTAAAAAGATAAAAACAAATAATATTCATGATATTAAACAGCAAATAAACTTTATAGGAAGAAATATTAGAAACAACTTCTCAAATTCGCATATACTGAATAATTTACGATGTATATTTTTTTATTTAAAAAAGAGCTTAAAAAAATCAGTTAAACATGAAAAAGCTAAAGAAAGAGAAGAGATATTAAAAAAACTGGAAGCTCATTCTAGTCATAAAGACCAGGAATACTGGTAAATGCTTAAATCTATGAAAAGAAAAACACCATGTGAAGGTAAAGAATTAAATGAAGACATATTTATTAATTTAGAAAAAATTACCAACCATTTTAAACATCAGGATATATGTAAAAACATTGACAAAGATTTTGAAGAATTAATAAGTTAAATTTAGTGGAAAAAGAAATGTGTTATAATGAATGCACAGACAGGCCAATAAGTATATCTGAAATTAAAAGTGTTATTAAAAATATAAAATATAATAAGTCAGGTGGACCTGACCGCATTATAAATGAAATCATAAAAGAGAGCTGTACATTTACATTGAAATCAATATTTAAGTTATTTAATCTAATATTAAAGACTGGACGTTATCCAAAGTCATGGGAAAAGTCTTTTATAGTTCCTATATTTAAGAATGGCGATAAAGATGATTTAAATAATTACAGAGGCATCTCATTAACGAGCTGTTTGTCAAAAGTCTTTAGTGCAATATTAAATAATAGATTGGTAGTTTTTATGCAAAACAGATTTAACAACTCTCAGTTCGGATTTAGAAAAAATCATAGAACCACATATATTTTATTTATACTTAAATCATTGATAAATAAATACTTACATAGAGATAAGAAAAAATTATTCATCTGTTTTGTTGATTTCCAAAAGGCTTTTGATTCTGTATGGAGACAAGGTCTTTTGTTTAAATTATGTAACCTTGCAATCGGTAAACTTTTATTTCAAATTATAAAAAAGCAATTTGGAGATACTTTAAACTCTTTTAAACATAAAAGTTATAACTCAAACTTCTTCCAAACTTCTATGGGGGTAAGACAAGGGGATTCAATTAGTCCTACCCTCTTTAATATTTTTATTAATAATATTGTAGAACTTTTCATGAATGAAGATACTTATCCTGCACAATTAGTCAATACAAAAATAGGTAGTCTTCTCTTTGCAGACGATTTAATACTAATATCAGAATCTGCCGAAGGGATGCAAAATAATCTGAACAATTTATCCAAATATTGTGATATGTGGCAATTAACAGTCAATGAAAAGAAGACAAAAACAATGATCTTAGAAAACCGCCAAACATTAGGAAGACCAAATTTAACCTATAAAAACAAACCACTGGATATTGTTAATAATTATAAATTTTTAGGTTGCACAATTTCAAAAAAAGGCAGTTTAATTCCATGTATATCAGATCTGGCAAACAAAGCAAAGAAAGTTCTGCAGTCTTCCTATTGAGTGTTTTATTAAAGGCCAGACTATAAGCTATCTTGCTAGGTTACATAATAATAATATGAACCCTCTTTTAAAAGAGGCATTTGAACTGACAAAACTTTTACATGTACAAAATGTATACTCTTGGTATACATATGCCAAAGAAGTAACAGAAGAAATTGGATATGATATTACCAAAATAGATAACTGTAGTACTTATAAAGAAAACATTAAAATTAAAAAAGAAGTTCAACAATTAGTTTGTAATTACTATAAAGATAAAATTAGGAAGAAAATTGAAAATCTAAATCTGGAAAATAAAAACTACATATATAAATATTTGAAACAAAATAATAAGTTCTATTTGCAACATTTAAATAAAGAAACAAGAAGAATAATAACTAACTTTAGAATAAGTGACCATGATTTATTAATAGAAAAAGGTAGATATTATAAAATTCCAAGACAACAAAGATTATGTAAAATGTGTAATGAGATAGAAGATGAACTACATTTCTTTTTTCATTGTAAAATTAATGAAACACTTAGATCAAATTATATCTATAATTTATACAATAATATTGATCATGTTGACAATATAAGTGAACTTAAAAACCTCTCTTATATTTTAAACCCATCAAAACCTGAGGATATTAAATCCTTGATTTCTTTCATAAAGCAGTCATTAGAACTGAGGAAGGGAGAAAACTAAATTGATTTTATATCTGTTTGCTACATTTATGAGGTTTGTTAATATGTATTCTACAATTTGTTTCTTTGTAATGTTTGTCACGTATTGTATTATCCCAACAGGGATTTTTTGTCTACAATAAAACTTTGAACTTTTGTAATACAATGGAGTAAACGCCATCTGTTGGGAGATACGAGAAGGGAGATAATAATAAAGACTGATGAATCTGTTTGAAAGACGTTATCTCTTCCGACTTGCAAAAAAAACGTTTATATGCTATAAATAAACATTTATTGTAAATATTTTACATTTATGTATGGAGTGATAAATGGGTTGTGATAAAATGAGTCTACTCAAGCATTACTAGAAATTAATTCCTTCAATATTATCTTTCGATGTATATTATTTTTGTATGCCTAATCTATGAAATAAATTGTTCAATATTATCTTTCAACTAAATAATCTTTTCACCCTTCATATGTAAGATACCGAAAACGATCTACACATGTTTTATGTGATATTCCCAGTTATTTTAGACAATTTGAGTGGTGGACTTTATTTCTAAATAGTCCATAAATTCGTTTCATTAATTATGCTATTTCACAAATATATCATTCTATTATAATCATGATAATTATGCATAGGATTTTACCAAAAAAGAATTACTGCGCATGGACTATTTTAACTAGATAAATTGGTAACCATTGACTGATTTTCCTGTTAAAAATGGTTCGTAAAGAATTTTTAAACAGAATCATTTCAAGACTTACAGTTCCATTAATATGTTGAAATTATTATGCCATTATCCACATTATACACATAACGAGTTAAAAATTTAAATAGAAAAGATAATATTACTATACAAGAGGTGATGCAAAACTTTTATCCCCGCACTAAAAACAAGTTTAAGCCAAGGGAAAAGCAGTTCTATTGTACTTACACTTGTCGTACATATCCTATTACCTGTCCCACTGGCGCCTCCACTGTGACTTCGTGGGCACATGCGTCAGCTCTCGCTAACCAACCGCAACAACCTCCACCAAAACATTTAAACTCTCTTGTAAAACGCATGATTTCCTGTTGAAAGATCAGGTCAATAAAATGATTGATTGATTGGTTGATTGATTGATTGGATGTTTGCTTTACGTCCAGCGAGCAGTATTTCAGCTATATTTAGGACGGGTCAAGAAAATGAAGTAAAGTAAATAAGAACGCCTGTTCAGAATTAAAATTACAATGTTTTAGGTAGGTTTGATTTTTAACAATATAACAGCGGCTAGTTTTTTTTTATTAAAAATACCGAATACATGGCAAGAACCGTCAATAAATACATGTATTGCACTTAGTCAATCATACTCAGAGATACCAGTATGTAGCTTTAATTTACCGGTAAAGGCAAAGTTTATGTGACTTTGTAGCTAATTTAATAATTACTGAACTACATACTCACACAATGAATCTTTAAAATATGTTATATTATAATAGTCTCATCACCCGGGCTCCTTAACGAAATTGGTTTTTTAAAGCGCTTATTTAGTTTGTACCTTCTCTCTCTTTTCTTAATACTGCCCTCAACATCTTACCAAGTGTCATGAAAAATATTAATACCGATAGAATTTTAATCAATGTCTATAATTTAAACATTTTTTGCTGAATACTCAACAATACATGCAGGATATAATTTGGACATACATCACCCTAAACAGTATGAAGCCAAATTGCTAGGGAACCGACCAAACATCAAGAGCCGGAAGTCACAGTACAATTATAAATCTGGATGTGGACAAACATCACGAGCCGGAAGTCACAGTACAATTATAAATCTGGAAGTGGACAAACATCACGAGCCGGAAGTCACAGTACAATTATAAATCTGGATGTGCCAAACATCACGAGCCGGAAGTCACAGTACAATTATAAATCTGGATGTGGACAAACATCACGAGCCGGAAGTCACAGTACAATTATAAATCTGGAAGTGGACAAACATCACGAGCCGGAAGTCACAGTACAATTATAAATCTGGATGTGCCAAACATCACGAGCCGGAAGTCACAGTACAATTATAAATCTGGATGTGCCAAACATCACGAGCCGGAAGTCACAGTACAATTATACATCTGGATGTGGACAAACATATGCAACAAAAAACCCAACAACACAAAACTAGAAAGTGATTAACCCGAAACCGATAAAAACCATGGGAACATTCAGATGCTCCGGACAAGTAAGCAGTAGCCTGCCTTTATTTACACACCCGTGTCGAGTTACTCAATGTCAATCCAAGAAAGGAAAGGCTACCTATGACTCAGCGAAATGGTACGATAGTTTTTGAGAGATCGATTTCCATAACTATCAATTAAGTCATTGTGACGACCATAGAACTTAGGTACAACAAACACTTGTGCTAGTACCTTAGTAGTCAACAGTAGTGGGCGGTATAGAAAATGACAATACCCATAACGTAAAAGTTGTGAAATGTACACACCATACGCTGGATATGATGAAATGCTATCGATGAACGGAAAGTTGATGATAGGAAGTTTGATGTAATCACGGTTGTAGTATAGTCTATTTTGTAGTTTTCCGAATCCTTTTTCTAAAAGTAGCTCTGAGTAAAAGGCCGACCTAAGTGTATTAGTGGTGTCTTTGATTTTAAGCTCGCTAGGGTAGATCGAATTTAGAATTGTTTGGGGACAAAAACATCAGTTTGGCAGAATGTGAAATTGAAGGTCTGGGTCATATCTTTTTTTTCTCCTGCAGCAGGCTTTATAGGAACTCAGCCTCATAACAGTACAAATGTAGGTCTGTTGAAGAACATGTCCTCCGCACATGACAACTATGTTGTCAATCAGCAAATTCATTGACCTCACAGTTGATTAAGTCTAATAATGCTAAGAAATCATAAACTGAGTTATAAGGCGAGAGTTTAAAACGTTACCTGTGGTCTGAGGACAGATGGTAACTCTAAAACACCATGGGTGCACTTCGGTGCTCCGGGAGAGTAAGCAGTGCCTGTAAGTGTTAGTGTCGAAACAACACTGAATCTAAATATATTCTTTTCTAAATTAAATGGAAAATAGTAAAATATGGGGGCAAAAATTATTTACCTTAAAACCCTCCTTTTGGAAAACCTGGATCCGATTCTTATGCAATATCGCGGGTTAACAAACTAGTAAATTCTTTCAGGTTTACTATAAATCTATATACATAAAGTTGAACCAGATGCTAATTCTAAAAAAAACTTGTGTTAGATATAGAACAGACGGGACCTGACATTTTTCTACAAAAATTCCGTTTTCTAACCTGAGAATTATTATCCATTATATGAATTACAAAGCCCCGCTGTTTACCACAGCACAGCCGCATACACATGTCAGTATCTGAAAAGGGATTTTTAAAATGTAAATCATGACATGTTATTAGCTACAACAACAGTACCCAATTGCATATGTTTTTCTTCAATTTTAAATTAAGTATGGGAAACATGTAGCATAAATTATTTATGAATGCACACACATTTCAACTTTATATTTATACCACATAAAACTCGCATTAATTACAAAATCAGAGTTCAAATGGTACAGTACTATTGATATAGCGGAGACATAAGACCTTCGTTTTACAACCCGTGGTTGTCATACCGAACTCTTCCTATTTAATCAATTTTAGTAGGTAGAAAAATTATATCGGCTCGTCGCATAATAATTTTTTTAAGTCGTATTGATAAGAACGCAGTTACTATTTCTAACTCAAAAACGATTTGTGTGTCGCTAATGTAAATATTTAGGATTGTCTGTCGGATATTATCTATATTTTGATAAGCAGGGGATCAATTAATGAAAAAGAATCGAAGATACCGACTAGTATAAAGTAGACAAAAAATCGGGGAAAGACAAAACCATGATCAAACAAAAGAGGGAACAACAACAAAACAAACAGAAACACACCACAGACTGTGCTATAAGAAATGGATTGAAAAAATTTCCCTAGGATAGTATAGAATATGAACGTAATATTTTGAGACCCATAGAGACAGTCGCTTCTTTTAGATCTAAATTGTGCTCGATAGTGTTGTTTTATATTTAGTTTATTGCGCTTCTGCATGTCGGTATTGTTTGGTTGTTACAAAAGGCAGAAGTTTTGATATTCTTTTTACAAATGCAGTAGCTTATTTTTCCGGTTATTTCCGTTATATTATTTGCCGCCTCGTGATTATTAAGTAATTTATTGTCTTACCGTGACCGATTAATTTAAATTATTAGAAAGGCGTTTGTTTTATTACCTCTACTTACAGGGCATATAAAACCCTGACAACAATTTACCTTCAGCAGCGAAATACAATTTTTGTCCCTGGTTGTTCAATATCATATATTTGTTGTTAGTTTCACATCCAGTAAATGCTAAAAAACAATTATTTAATTTTTCATTACAAAATACTTTATCCGAAAATACATGTAGTTTCTAATACAAAATATAGATGTACAGGAATGAGTATATGAGGTATATGAGTATGAATTTTAAATAATCCCAATTTTAGACTTATTCATACTAAAACATGTGCTTAATTATTTAACCAAAACAATTAAATCAATTAATTGATCAAGCGTTTACTCCTGAAAATTTGTGTTAAATAACGCGTACATTCTGTATCACAAGAGAAAAGTTTATTACTTACCCTCTAGCAATTCTATTTGTTGCTTGATCAATATGTGATCAATTTGAGTCAAATATTCTAGTCCAGGGGGGGGCATCCTGCAACTGCGTTTACAGATGGGGCCCACTGTCCCTGTTGTGGGATTGCGCCTACAATGAAAGAATGTGCTCTACGTAGACAAATTAAAGGTTAAATTAGAATATAACATATACAGCAAATTTGTAGAACGATGTACAAGCCGATGCTTGACATCTTTTTCATGATCTTATTTATTCAACATAAACCGATCAGGGTTTTCAATTTACAAGACCAATTACGTGTACATATGCAATTATGACATTACCAGCTTTTATTTTAATCAAAAATACTTGCAATGTAAGTTTGATGCACATTATATTATGAATGAAAAATGAACACATGCACATGTTCTTATAGTCGTATCTAATTAACTATCTATATACTACAGATCATGTGGACTTTTCATTTTGTGCAAGTAGGCAATTAACTTCCAGCTAACATGCCGTGTCCTCCCGTAAAAAAACTAAAAATAAATTCACTTTTTTCAACTCAACAATACACTTATCAGTAGTATGAAACATCTGCTTGTCCAAATAATGTAATAAATATATAAGTCATTTTTCACATACTAGGTAATAGTAATAATAAATGTAATTGGCGCGGTCATAGGACAAAATAAAGCTTTCTTGTCTATATGACACATGTACTTGTTGTCCATTAAAATTACATTTAA
The DNA here is from genome assembly GCA_944474755.1 of Limnoperna fortunei. NCBI lineage: Eukaryota > Metazoa > Mollusca > Bivalvia > Mytilida > Modiolidae > Limnoperna > Limnoperna fortunei. The sequence goes on along the minus strand of OX104122.1, from coordinate 56,035,696 downwards.
ACATTCTTTGGATGAGATGCAGCCAACTTTACCTGTAACAATTAATTGTATCTTAAGAAAAGTAAGTGCTATTTAAGAGTCATAGTTGTAAACAAGTAGCTTCCTTGCTATATCAATCGGTCTTTGACTATATCTTTTTCTCCAAAAATATTTTAGTATATTTCCCTACCTATAACCTGGCCTGAACACGCCTCTTGAAAACTATATTGCAGCATTTGCAGCAAACATTTTGTTTCTCTGAACTATGTTAATTGTATACAGTAAACAAATTATTTAAGATGCATGTTTCAGAAAATCACCAACCCATGACCGATTTTATTACGTTCCCTATTCCATCACTCGTTGGGCATTCGCACTTTAAACATTTTCATTTTCCTTTTTTAATTAGATATAAAAAATAATAAATATATAAATATTCTATGCAAAAAAATGTATTCGTGTAGTGTATTGGTCAGTAGGACCTCTTGAATGATCATGTAAACGAAGATTCTGGATGAATGATCTTACAGGTGATGCATTAAGGAACATATTGGAGTCGTCTATATATTAATGGAGTCGTGTGCTAAATACCGACAAAAGGAAATTACACTACACGAAAATACTAAGCTGAAATTATTATTTGTTAAATATGCATTAACTTTAAGCAGTGGTTAGTGTCCTGGATAAGACACGCATATTTGTAAGTGTAGCTTTACAGATCAGTTAAATAAAATACATTATTTTGAAGTGGACATGAAGAGCCGAAAGCCAAGTTTGAATTGCGACAAACATAAACAATACGAAAACACTAAACCATAAGTAAAAAGCCCGAACCGAATAAAAATCATGGGTTCTCATACGTGCTCCGGACGACTACACGCAGTATCTGTCTCTACATACTCTGATTAGCTACCAGCCAAGTTATTGCCAAATCCCGGAAAGACAACCTATAACTTATCGAAAATATCTTACCGTAATTGATAAATGGATCTCCGATCACTATCGATTAAGTATAATGTTCATGGCCAGAGAACTGAAGTAATAACATAAACTTAGGTGCAATAAATAAAGCGGTGTCCGTTATACCGATGACAATGTCTGCCAAAACGTATACCTGGCGAAATGTGACACAGTCGAAGTTATCACGTTTGTAGAATTCATTTGCTTACGAAAAATATTTTCAGGCGATTATCTACTTCACTTTGTATGTCGTCAAAGATTGATTGTAACCACGAAATATTTTCTCTCTCTTCAAATTTTTGAAGATCATTTCAAAATAGGTAGAGCAGCAATGGAGACAGATTTTCTCATTGTCTTATAAGTATATCAGATAAAGATATTGAACAAATTTCGTTATTATGTACTATTATACACTTTACATTGTTATATATATTTTAATTATTCCTAAACTCTAAAATTGACATTCTAATGCAGTTCTAGATGTAACGTCAATTCTGATTGGATAACGTGAATAATTTCATGGCATCAATTCCACGATTGATGCCGTCAGATTTTAACGCAAGCGCAGACGTTATTTCCGGCAAATAAAAAATCCAATTTTAATCAGTTAATTTAGTTTTTTATTGCCGTAGCATTAGAATGGAGATAACTGTATTGTATTTGAAGATTTGCCGGCATCAATTGGTAATTTGATGGTCGGAAATATCCGTTTACTGGCTCTGCTTACGCGTCGCCAATAAACTCAATTTCCGATCATCAAATCACCAAATGATGCCGGCAAATTTCAAATACAATACAGTTATCTCCTAATTGTTTAAAATAAACAACTTACGAGTATTTGTTATACAATATCAACTTCTCTTCAATAAGAATACAAAGAATCTGCTATCTTCAATCAATGATATATTTTATGCAGTGAAGCTTGAATAATAATTCGAATATTGCTTTTTAATCTTTGCAGCATGTGACATCAAAGGGGGCCTATGGTCTGACTCAAGTCTGCTTTGGCCGGGACACGTTATCTTATAAAACAAATCTTTTAAAAAGCAGTTGGATATTTTCCAGTGAACTGTCTTTTGGACTTTTTGCTTTGTTAGTCGACAGGTTAGTGCAACTTACCTTGTCCACCAGGTTGCTGCAAAGCCATGCTCATTTGGTCTATCTGAAACCTATTAAAATCATGGACTATTGATAACAAATTGATACAATGTTCGACATCAATGGACTCATACAGTATATATTCAGGATGAATACAATTTAATTAACAATGAAGTAAATGGTAGTAGGTGTAAGGAGAAATTAGCAATCAGAGTTAATATTTTTAATTTAGGAGTTTCCTAAAAACAAATATTGACCAAATGTTTAACTAGACGGAAAACTCGGGGATTTGAAGAAAATATCAATTTGAATAATTGTATGAAATAGGGGCCTAATTTAAGCGTTGTCTTTATAAAGCGATTCTATTATCCCTCAAACATAATAGTCAGTTAAAATTTCAAAAGCAATTAACTTGAATATGCCTACTATTATTGATTACTACAGGTAAAATCTTTTAAATGCCAGATATTCAAAATTTGTCAGCAGGTACCAGCATGACCAGTAAACGTTTCATCTGACCAACGAAGAAAACTAAGGATTCGGTTCGATATAACTAAACATTCCGTTTCTGCACACTGTCTTAGGTGATAATTATATTTTTGAGTTTATTTTTTTATTTAAAATATAATAACATATTTATTTTCAGGTCCAGTTACAAGGTTACATAGGTAACTTTTAATAGAAAGTTTATAAAATTATAAATAACATTCGAAATTTTCTAGGTTACATTGTTTACATATATATTTTTTTTTACTTTTTTAAAAATATGTTTTAAAACAGGAGGTTCTATTTCCAGGCTCAGTTACTTTGTTACATCGTTGATTACAAAATTAAAGTCCTATGTTAGACGCTATTAATATTTTTAATTATCATAAATGATGTATGATGCATGCTGCATTCTTTTTTTTTTAAGTTTTAGTTGTTTGTGTCGGTACGGGGATGTACGTGTATGGTGTAGTGTTTGATATGTATTTTGCGAAACGTTAAATTAGAATAAAGTTTAACTTACTTAAATATATATATATATATACCCAAAACAGAATTTCAGCAGTATTCAGTTAATATGTAGATCAGTAACACGGAAAGAGAATATAATCAGTCCTCGTTCTGTGTATTTCAATTTCCTTCCGAAAGATGACCTTCCTGAGTTGGAGGTAGGAAGTATTTGGTATGGACTTTTCTCAGAAACAGCTACTGGCTGATTCATATTAAAAATGTTGCGTTAAAATTAATGGTTATGCAAAAAAAAACTGATTTTTGCTACTGTCTCGATTCATGATAAATGTATTCCAAAAAATGTCAGAATAGCAAATTAATCTATAATATAATTATCTGTTATTTTGAGAAACTATATTTCATATGACCAAGACAATATAAACAAACGATTTTGTTATTGGTTTGTGTATGTGTCTGACCTTTATGATATACCTTGGTTTGGACCTCTATGCTGACGTCACACTGAAATTGGCGCGACCTCGGTAGAAGTTCATACGAAAGTGGAATTTTGACTTTCGTGCAAAATGCCTTAAACTTGATCAGCTGTCAACAGCCGAAGCCAAATTGTACCATAGTAATCGAATCACATACTATATTACCCGAGCCACACACAAAGGCAACAATTCTGAATTTTTAACACAAATTTTAGGGACGAACCATTTAACTTGAAGGGGGGGGGGCCTTGGTTTTTTGTTTTGGTCAGAAAATTTTTTTCCGCGCTTATTTATTTTTTTAAGGCGTTGCGACAGGATATTTTTTTTCATTATTAGCATTATTTTATATAGCAGAAATGCTTCTTCAGAATATTTTTTTTTCTTACCCTCTGCTTCCAAAATATTTTTTTCATCAAAAATCATTTTCAAAATATTTTTTTAGGAAAAAACCAAGGCCCCCCCTGCACGTTAAATGGTCGGTCCCTTACCCGCAGGACCTGTGAATTCTACACAAAGGCCACATGATGGTTACACGTCCTCGTGTTTAAAGATAGCTGCATTCGACTTGCCGATAGTATAAAACCTTGTAACAATCGTGGGATATGTTTTGTTGCATTTTTCTGGCCTCTGGGTCATGGCACAAAACGCGGAATCGGAACATTGTGCACCGAAATACTAAAAACTTTATCTACTACTCGCCTGGCTCTGGAGAGTCTGTAGTTAAATATTCCCTAGTGGTGCTCCATGTTAGTTGATCCCAAAATATTGTCTTCTACGATGTAATTTGGACAGGAACGTCATCGCCTGGTAAAGACTTTTCTTCGGGAAGATGGGACATGTTGTTCGAGCTGTCAAGGCCTTCCGTCATTTCTGACCCATTGTAAATACTGGCATCGTTGTGTAACCTACCGAGTCGACATCAATCCAGAGAAACTTGTAGTCTGCATCGACAAGGGCCATCAGAACAATAGAAAAAATCCTTTTGTAGTTTCTGTATAAAGAATCACTATTCCAAGGACTGGTGATCGCCACGTGCTGACCATCTATTTATAAGTCACTACAGCAATATGGAAATTGCCATTTCTTTTCAAACTGCTCTGCTATTGAGGCCAACTCTTAAGTTGTATTGGAATACTGGATCAGCTCATCAGCAAACTGATGGCAACGACGGCTTCACGTAGTCGTATTGCTTTTTTTACATACTCGGTAAGATTCGTGCGCATATCATTGTTTTTTGTGAGGCGAAAAATACCCGATGGCATAGATGATCATTCTGAGTAAAGACGAGGATGACACGATTTTAAACGATGCCCTCGCGATAGACTTGCGAAGAGCAACATGCAAAAATTGCTACACGAATTTGATACAAAAATTAACCTTCGCATAGTCTTTCCGCCATTTTTATGACATGCCAATATTCAAGTCACCCTACATGAAGTTGCTGGCGGAGCCTGCACAAACCCAAAAGTGGTCATATGATGTCCCGATACCCTTATGAATTGGACTAATGTTTTTACAAACAGATCCAAATTTAAACAATTTTTATAGTGTGCCCATCTATTGTAAATTTCCGATAAGTGTGAAGCCAGCATTACGCCAAAAACAATTTTAAGGGTAAAAACAGCGATGGCCTCATCGAACTATTTGAATTTTTTTAACAACGTAAGAATGAGTTGTAACCTAGGATGCTGAATTTGAATTAGCCAAACAGATTTCAGCTTAGAAATAAATTATTTTTTTTTGTATTTTATTATTTATTTAGATTTCAATGTGATTATTGGTTGATGTACATTTAGTGTGCGATATGAGTTTTTGTATTTAAATGTACTGCTGCTAGTATTTAGAACTTCCTACGATAATTATTGTACAAAGAAAAAAATCTAGATAAAAAGTGCGAATAAAACTGTCAAGACGATTTACATGAAGAAAACAAAATTCTGCATGGATTTTAAATCGACCGCAAAATTGTCGTGTATGGTAGCCATGTATTCCAATAAACATAGCATTGTGAACGAACAGTGCCTTCTATCCAACAATTTGTTTATAATTTCACACACAAGAAGATGTTATTCAATGTCTATAACAGCAGAGAAATACACTGGCAGAAGCAGCTCAATTCCAGCTTTCGCAATATAAGATGATGTAGTATGTCGTTCAGTTGAGTTTTCAGGTGGCATTTATTCTGATGAGCTTGTAATTAAACGGAAAACGGTTCAACATCTGTATAATCTGTAATAAGATTATGTATCTATTATGGTACCCTGACGATGATATAATCTTTAGCAAGGCGGCCTTCGAACATAACGTCATGTCAGGAGCCCTGAAATTCAAAGGTTAGAGCGTAGAAATTGAAGTTCGGATGTTCTCTATACTCGCCATTTTGAAATGTAGATAAGTTCAAGCACACCTAAAGTATTATGACGTCATTCTCTATATGACGTTCAGTGTTTAATTTTCTAAGCTAAGTTAGCATTTAGATTTCATAATTTAAACGTAAAGATAAAATGTAATTAATACTTAAATTTTATTTAAAAAAAGGTATTCCCAGCTCTAAAAAAAGATTGACATATGCATGGGATATTAATGGCGTCGTATTATCAACCAATCAAAATGCTTATATAGAAGGTCCTGACCTAGTGTAGTGAAAATTGCGTAAATGAAAAATATTGCACCAGGAGACCGGGTTAAGTATGTATCTTGAAATCGACAACTATCTCTAATTATACATCAAGCGAACATTTAAATTGAACATCTCTAGGTATGAATGTAAAGAGCACTGATGCTTGTTTTCTCCTTATAAACAAGTTTCGTCTGTACCCGTAATTTGTTTGTTAAACTTATTATTTGTTTATTACTTTTACTTGATTTACTTTTTGTTTTGATTTCCCGATACTAGTACATTTTTTTCAGTAATAGATTCACAAGGGGAAACGGACCATATTTGACCAAAAACATCTGTAGCATTTAAAAAATTTCAAAGTAAGTAGAGCCGTGCACTGTTTTGTTATTTATTGTTATTAATTTTCACTAACCTATTGAAAAATAAAGCCGGTGAAAACCTACGACTTCCATGTGGAAACTTTTAAGGTAGAAGTCGAGTACTCCTTGGCCGATGTCAGACTTGAACTCTTAACTTTAGTGTTAATACGCAAGTGATCACTAGTAAAGGACTACTTTGCAAACAAGCTTAACATAAAATAAAAGTAAGAAGTGTAGGCTTTCAATCTTAAATTTTGACTTTGATTGTCGTGATTACAACTTGTCCATCTGTACGTGCATCACTAAAAACATCTTTAGAAACAGTTCTGTAAAGTTGATGGATTTCATTCTAATATGGTTTACATCCCGCACAATTACCACCAGAAAGGATGTAGAAACGGCAGTTTCTCAAGAGAATAGATACTATCTAGTGGTTCTGGTAGGAGTCTATATTCTATGGTTTAAATAAGCATATATGAGTCAATTAAAGTAAAACAGTTTACTTAAAGGCATAATTCTTTTTAAGTGGTGGGAAGTAGAAAGAATGCCTAGGGTTCGACCCACATAGCTGATCAGCGCATCCCCAGGTGGCCTTTGTGGATAGCGATTCGGAGAGTGCTGCGCTCTTTGAACATTTAGGATCCATTTTAGAGAAAAAAGCAAGCGCATTGCTACAAAATGGGTAAATTGTCCTTCTTACCCATTCCTTCCTACTTTTGCAGATGCAGTCTTTTCTTTGATACATCCAATCTCCTTATATTATCTTACTGCTTGTTAACTTGTTCTCGTCGTGAATATAGCTGAAAAAGTGTTCACTGGGTGTTAACCAACCATTCATTCAATCAATCGTAGCCAAAATCTGATATCCGATTGGTCATTCATTATATTGTTTGTTCGTTTTTGGTGCTTGTCAGGTGTTTTTTCCTTAATATTTTTAAAAGCGTTCTCGTTTGTATATGAATCTTTGCATTTGATGTATTTCATTCTGTGCTTAATGTTCATTTTAACGGTATCTTATGTATTGATGTTTTGATTTGAGTGGGGGTTAAAGCCGCTTTCGGTCATTTTGTCGGCGATATTATATTACGGCTTACAGTGTTTAATGGGCAAGATGGAAGCCGGTCTACCAAGTAAACCCCCGCAATTTTTGGCAGAAAGCTGGACTCGTATCGTAATTCCATCTGTCAAAGTGCCACTTGTCCTGCAGACGCTTTGGTATTTTCACGGCGACTCTTCCTCCTTATCCTATACACATAAGTGTGGAAACAGAAAATTTCTCGCCTGTATTTCGACATCAAATTAAAATAGCAGAGTACAAACAGCAGCATATTACATAGCATCTTATATACACTTGGCCATAAGTTATGGACCACCAGGATTTTAGTGGAGGTGATTTTTTTAAAACCAATATTTCTATCAATATATAACCATCCATTGTTCATTTCCCGTTTCGTTTCAAATAGTCGACTATTTTAAGAAGTTTATGATTTTACTATTCAAAATGTATAGAAAAGACCAACAACATGTCGTTTGTAAAAATATGACATAAAGTGCAAAATCATAACTAAAAAAACGTTTCAGTTTGAACCGCTGAAAATGTTACATACAAAGAGTTGGCAGGTTGTAAGATGTAAGAACAAATCATTTTTAAACATTTATTCACAAGAAAAGAGTCAGTATCGTGTGTATCCACCACGCTTCCGGTGCAATTCTTGAACTCGTCTCCTCATTTCTGGACAATTCTCTGAAGTCTACGTTGAATTAAAGTATCATGCAATTCTTGAATGTTCTGACATGGAGGGTCACGTTCATTCACTTTACGGCCGAGATAGTCCAAAACATGCTCTATCGGATTCATATCATGAGAAATGACAGGCCATGGTAATATCTCAGTTGCCTCATTTGCAAGATAATCTTTGACGATGCGTGCTCTATGAGGTTTTGCGTTGTCGTCCATGAACATGGGTCTGTTTCCAAGTGGATGCGCATCAAAATGGGGCACAATACGGGGGTCCAGAATCTGATCTCTGTATTTTAAAGCAGTTAGTGTGCCATCTAATGGATATAAGTCTATTTTACAGTCATATGAGAAGCAGCACCAAACTGTCAGCCCGCCACCACCAAAAGCTATAGTTCCCAGAACATGTGCAGGATCAAAAGCTGTGTTACGTTGACGCCATACCCGCATCCTACCATCAACTGGTTGCAGAAGAAAACGGCTTTCGTCGGACCAATGAATTCTTTTACAAGAGCGAATATTCCAGCCGATATGGTCACGCGCCCACAGCAGCCGGGCACCCTTATGTCTTTGTGTAAATGCTGGTCGCTTTATTGGTCTCCGTGCTCGAAGTCTTCCGCAGTTTAGCCTTCTGCTTACTGTCCGTCTACTGATTCTAACATGGACATTACATCGACTACGCAATCTGTTTGCAGTGGTAAAAGATTGTTGTCTAGCAAGTCTTCGAAGTAGTCCATCTTCTCTCTCTGTTGTCTTCTTCGGTCGCCCTGATCTTGGCCTTTCCCCAACAATACCAGTTTCATTATATCGTCTCATTAGCCTACTGTTGACAAAATGGCTAACATTGAACCGATCTGAAACCTGCCGCTGAGTCATTCGAGACAGCCCTTATCATACCAACTGCTTGCCATCTCTCTGAATCTGCTAGTTTTCGACGTACCATGTTGAAATGATTTCAAAACAGGATAAATTTTACCTGTTACGCACGTGCACATGATGAAATGAAAAAATGCGCCAAACTTGGGTTTTCAAAAGCTGAGGGTAGTGTTTTTAAATCTCTATTGTTATTGTATCTTGAATCGAGCGATTTAAAAATTTAACAATAGATACTTCATACCTAGCTTTTGTTGATATCATATGTACAAAGAACCAGAAACAATTATTTTGTTTATTGAAGCAAAACCTTGGGTGCCCTAACTTTTGGCCAAGTGTATAGCGGTATATCAACTTTCATCCTACTATGAATGGTTACTGAAGAAATGACTATCCTATAACTTTAACGCTTCTATACGAGAATGAAATTGAGGTCAAGGTCAAGTTGCCCTGGAAAATCGTTATGTATTATCTCTGCATCTATGCCAACTGGTAACAGCTCTACAAATAGTAAACTGTAAAGAACATGTCTAGAAGAAATTTCAGAGATTGTTTCTAAATACAACAATTGTAGAATAAAAACTATTCTCGGGGGATTTCAATGCTTCTTTTACCGGTATTAGGTAAAATTCAACCCAGAGATAAGCTCTTCATGAATGATATACCCGGTAACTGGTATGAGATTTATACTGACAAAGTCAAATCCGGATGAAAGTACTTTTTATCATTTTAATGGTTATAGTGAGTCTTAAATAGACTATATTTTACCTTTTAAACTAGACGATTGTACTATAGATGTGAATTGTAAGGTTCATAGCAGGGAGAGTCTCAACATCTCAACAATTACCCCGTATCATGTAAAGTTGTCATTGACTTCGCTACTAAACATATGGAGAATAAAGATGAAGCAACCCAGTCCTCAAATAGAATAAACTGGAATAAGGATGATATACAACAGTACAAGGAATTTGTTACTAGAGAAATCAGGCAAATGGACCTACTCAATATTTCTGATTGCAATGAGCAAATAAAATGTGCTTGTATACATTTTTATTACTGAATTAGATAAATGCCCTATTGAAGGAAGCCCAGAATCCCCTCCAACGTCGCTTTACCAAATCTGATGCCCCAACAATGTGCTGATGACATTGTACTTCTTGGTCGTAGCCAATTGGAACTTCAAACATGTTCCTAGTACAAGAACAATATGCAAACAACGAATGGTATATCATTAGTGAAGCAAAAAGTAAAGTTATGATCTTTAATGGGAAACAACATTCTTTGGAGGAAAAGTTTCTCTTCATGTCCGTCATCTTGAACAAACTGATACTTATACACATATTGGAATTGATATAAAAACGTACGTAGTCATGATCTGATTGCTAAGAGAAAGGTCTGTGCTAAGAGAACACAACTTGCAAGAAGAACTGTTTATGCAATGATTGGAACGGGAATGCATGGCTATGATGGACTAAATCCAAGAGTTATTATTCATATGTAGAATATTTGTGTTCGACTCAGAATGCTGTTTGGATTAGACTGTACATTGCTTTCAAAGAAAGATTACTTTCAAATTTCAACGTATCATAAGACATTCCTAAAGTTGATAATGAATGAACAGAATTGAAATCATCAAAGCAAATACAAAAGTGAAACTCCTATCTTGGACCTATATGTTAATGACGGCACAATAAAACTTCCTGAAGAAAAAGATAGCTGCTTACTGCCTAATGTGTGGTAACGGAAAAGAGGATACAGCTCACTTCATACTCAGATGTCCGGTGTTAGAAACAGCCAGAAAACCATTTATTGTGAAGATCTCATCTTCCTTGTCAAAGGTAGATAGTGAACTGTAGGACAAAATTAGTGCTAATGACATACGATTTACCCAGTTGTACTGGATATTACAAACCATTCCCTTCCGTTAGTATTTCAGACAGATGACCTCATCTCGGAGGCTGAGTCCTTATCCAAAGGTCTGTGCTATGCACTCCATAATGAGAGAAGTGGACAATTTGGGGATTGCAGTTCGGTTTTTTTAATTGGGGTGCTCTTGGGACTCCTACCAGAATCCATATCTTTTCAAAATTTCATAATAAAATCACTTGAGAAATTCAATTGATTATTTGGAATATTGAATTAGTAATATATAAATTTTACCTTTTAAATCGGAGCCAATTATTTCAATTTTGTAACTTATGTAAATAGCTTCACTTTTGCTATCATAGTGTGATAACCCACAAATCGATTGCTTCTCGGTAAAACTTTTATTTAATTAACTGCTCAAATATAGTGACAAATATAGTGTATTAATTCTACAGTGATGATCTGGGATTGTGTATGAATTTAATATCATTATATGGCTATTGGTCATAAGTCTCTGATGGATAAGTGGCATCCGTGAACGCCGACATTCAGTATATGTAGATATAAACTAATATATTAGATGATTGGCATGCTGGTGGAACTTAAGTGTCTTCTGTATTAGTCTCTAATATAGACATAAAAAGGTGGAGGTTTATATATATTTAATATCAACTATGTAGTGCGTATTCTATAGATTAAGTGGTGGTCGAAATTTATAATATTCAGGAACATTACTTCAGCTTTGAACTCAAAAAGGATTACATACAGTACCCATACAAAGCAACAATACTTGATAGTGGTTCTACGAGAAACGGAGGTAAGTACCGAAGAAAGAAAGAAGAAAGGTCAGGTAATACATGTACTATTAACCATCATCCTATATACAACGTATTGTCATACTCCAATGTATGGTACAGAGAAATAGAAATGATAATCCTATAATTTTAGCGTAGCCATTGGACCATGAAATTGAGTACAAAGATCAAGTGACACCTACCACACTGTCATGTTTTATTCATCACCAACCAATATACCACATATTGTCATCCTCCCATGCAAGGTTACCGAGGAATTGAATTCATTTATTAATTTTAATGTAGAAACTCGACCCCAATTGATGTCAAGGTCAAGTGACACTAGCCCACTGTCATCTACAGTCTATCAAATATTGTCATCTTTCCATGCACTGTTACCTGAGATGTGACCACTGCTACACTATCTAGAGGTCAAGGTCAGCTGACTGACTAACCAGAACATATCATAATACCAAAACTGACCTAAATACATAGCAAAATTTTAATGCCACCACCAAAAAACATGCATACCTCTTAACTTCAAAGCGAGACAAAAATAGCTATAAAATGCTTACATTGGCATCAAATCTCCAACAATCAAACAAACATTACAAGTACAAGGATATAGTTAACTGATCTTTGTCTTAGTGGGCATTGAATTGTTAACGATTTCTCTTCTTATTTTAACAGGTCTACAAGTTTCTCAAAATAAACTAAAAAGAGTTTACTTTTTATTGGATTTACAATAACTACTGGTACAGAAAGGCAAGTGTAAATAATAATAATAGTAATAATAATAATAGTAATAATAATAATAAACTACAACTTTAACACAACAATTCTGAGAAAATATCCATTATCTGAAAATCTATTTATTTTAAAATTACAACAACCAATTGCCCTTAAATAAGCAACATTTAATTAAATGATAACATAGAAAAATTATAGAAATGTATAAAACAACAATACTCCACTAAAATTTCTTATATATTCTAAGACTATTGAAAAAAAAAATCTTTTGGCCTTGTACGCCTCCTTTATGTGAACAAACATCTTACAAATATAAAAACTATTGTAGAAGAAAGCCAGACAAGCCATGCACCCCAATCAGGATGAAAGACCCACAGATGGACAAGGTTTAATAAATATGCCCCTAGAATTTTCCTCATGGGGCATAAAATGATGAACTCCAGTCAAACTAAACATTTTTATCTAATCCTGTATCATATACCTTATATAAATTTTAACAGAAACTATGAAATTAAGTGTTGAACCATTATTTCGTATAAAAATAATTAGACAGAAACGTTATTCAAACTTGATCTGTAACTCATCAGAGTTTGCTCACATGCCAAATATCAGCTCAATATCTGCAAGTGTTTTAGAAAGTCAGGAAAACAAAACTGTTATTTCAAAGAAATTTTTTTCCAAGTCCAAGGGCCATAATTTCGTAAAAAAACTTGTTCTGCAACTCATTATGGTTGACTCACATACCACATATCAGCTTAATATCTGCAAGCGTTTAATCCCTATTGTGTGACGAACTAACTGACGGAGTGCAAACTTTTAGTTTTATTCGGCGAAGCCTGTCAGGGACTAAAAATAAAGCAAAACAACTTTTTGCTTGAACTAAAATTCCTTAAACCACTGAAGATAGATGGTTGGTCTACATTTTGAGGATGAGAAGTCATAAATCAAATATAAAATTTTACAAAAGGCCACAGCTAAGTACTGTTGAAATAGGAACATAACCAAGAATCTCAATTAAAAAGCTTATTGATAGCAATAGTTTTGTAACATATTGCAGCATTTTTCTTTGGATCTTGTTATGTAATAATCTAACTTAATCTGTGTATTGATTGTGTAAAATCAAGGTCTAAAATACGACATTGCATGCAAGACTATTATCACATGATAAAAATCCCTATTTAAATAATTGAGGTAGGCTGGGTATAATATTTGTGTTATTGTATGCAATTTATGCAAATTATGTCACAAACATATATACCACAACTTTCCTTGATAAGCTTGTAAACTTGCTTCATTTTAAACTCACTTTATAGGCAAAAACAGTACAATATATTATGCTTAAAAGAGTCTAAAAATAAGTAATAATAATAATAATAATAATAATAGCAATAATAATAATAATAATAATAATAAAATATATCAAAAATTATGTTTACATAAGACAGCACATCAACACTTACATAGGTATAATGGATTTGCATTATTTATTCTGCCTTTGTATCAATTCCCAAAGCTGATGTCATAAACCAGTTGATGCAAAGTTGTGTAAAACTAGAAAAAAATTATCTAGTGATCACTGATACTCCAATTATTTCACTTTGTCCACTGGTGACCTTGACCTTTTATGGAATTCGTACAGCATCAATAAGCTTCTTACCTACCCACCTGATATGTAACAATATCCTAAAGATTCATTGAAATCTAATGCACACTTTTCGAGTTATTGTCTGGAAATGTCTTTGTTCTATAAAAAAAATTTTTTCAACTGTGACCTTCAAGTTATTGTCCGGATACTTTTTTTGTAAAAATTTCTTAAGTTTTTGTGTCTACTGTGACCCTGACCAGTGACAGAATTCCTCCAGCATCAATAGGATTCTTTATCCATCTGATACAATATCGTGTAGTTTCAATGAAATTGGATGTAAGGAAAGATTTTTTGATGATCACCCCAAAACCAAATTTGGAACAGACAGGGGAACATGAGGATCACTGAATACTCATCAAGTGGGGTATAAAAAATTTTTTTGTCATGATGCTAACCAATGAAAAAAGACAACATTTATCTAAGAAAAACCTACCCTGATTGATAACCCATTCTGTATTTAACAAAATGCCTTTTCCTTGATGTGGTCTTTCCAGATCAGGGTTTCTTTTTATGGAAAATGCTTCAGATTTTTCATTTAAGGCTGGTTTTCATTGCTGCCTAAAATGTTTGTAAACATTTGCAATCCAATCATAGTTATTCTAACTACCATGTAAGGCACGTGATGTAAGGTCGCATTATGTACAACTAAACACAGTAGCTATACATATATAACCCTTACCATCTAGATTATACTGTAACTATAAACAGAAAAACTTTCACTAAAAATAGTTTCAATTTATCTGTATTTACAATTTAGGGATTAATTTAAGGCAAACTTCAATACAACATATAACAATTGTGACTTTTTTTAAATGTTCATTTGCATCCTATATGCAAAGACAGAGCTTAGTTTTATAAAACATCTCAAATTGGAAGACCTCCTCAGCTTATCCTTCTTCTAATATTGACAACAAGATTTCTGAAATATTTAAATTTGAGGAAAAACTTGAGGCCTAAAAAATCTCATTTTGAGAAAATTTATGAAACTGGAACTTAATGACAAGAAATATCCTGACTTAGCACAAGTAAACAGATATAATGGTAAAAAGAAAACAATTGGCATATGACCTTTGTATGTAGTGATTGTCATATTGCATTTTCTCATTGCACAGCCCTACTAGGTATATAAACACTAATGCTTCAGTTAACTGTTAGCCTTCTATTTATAAAAAGTTGTTTTTACAAAGATATGCAAAAACTCAAATTAATTCATTGGGAATTATTCTTATAGTTCTTTGAGTACAACTTATTCTTAAAAAAGTATGATGATGCTGTCAAGGTTCAGATTTGAACCATTAAATAGTCCGAAATAATACAAGTTCTGTTTAAAATAATTGTAAACTGAACTATTCAATTTAATTTTCGGAAAAGTATGTAATCTTTTCTTTGTTTTTAAAATTTATTGGGGTTTTTTTGTTGTTTACTTTAAAGTTTTTAACTTAATAAAATCATAAACAATTTATTTTATTAAAGAATTTCCACTTGACAGGGACTACTTTATTAAATAGCAATACAGTTAAACATGCTTAAGGTAAAACATGTTTTGTGCAAATGAAAAACATGTTTATTTAAAAAAACAATTTCCAATTCCAAAGGATCGGTTTATGCATGTTCAACACTATTTCTTCAAATAAATACAGTATAACTGGTAATTTTTGCGGTAATTTAATTTTTGCATTATTTCGCGGTTGACACTCGACCGCAAAATTTAAAATCGCATAAAAAAGTATGAAGTATTCCTATCAGCAAATAACGGTTGCACAAACTTGTGTCGATCGATATTTTGTTACCCCTTCGGGATATTAATTATCTCGGTGTTAAATAAAAATCATCGAAGCGAGGTGAATAGTTTTCTCGTTTTCGGAGTTTTAATAAAATATTCAACCTAAATCATTCACTATAAAAACATCAATAAATTTTTCCTTTATTGTTATTGTCCATCAGATAGATACAAAATAAAGAATGTTTTTACAAGAAACAAAAACACCAAAAAAATTTCCTTCATTGTTATTGTCTACCGGTATAAAACAAAGGATGTTTATATAAGAAACTGTGATTTATCCGTTATCAACCATTATAATTACCTGTAAATATCGATTTCCAATTAAAACACCTACCTATTAACCAGGTTCTATCAGAAATTGATTGTTATCGCAATACCAATAAAAAAACTAATTGTTTTTAATGCGTTTAAGATTTTAATGTATAGAAAAAAATGTGTACTTTTGATTCACCCTATCTACTTCCAGTAAATATAAACGACAACAGAAATAAAAACTCTACATTTTTTTGGTTAAAGATGTAAAACCGCAAAAATTAAAATCAGCAAAAATAAAATATCAGAATTTCAATCCCAATCCGCAAAAATTTCACACCGCAAAAATTACCAGTTATACGGTAAATGACAAAACAATCAAAAGAGGATTGACAAGGCTATATAAATTAATATAGAAGAAAACTTTTCCATAAAAAAGATTGTATTCACACTACATTTAAAACAATTTTATCATTTCAACTCTAAACAAATACATGAAAATCTGCAGATAAAAATCTCTAAAATTGGAGAAAAATCAAACCCAGTAAATTAGAATGGCAACTACCAGTCTGATAAAACCAATGGTAGTAAATAACACATTAACAGAAACTGTACTGAAAGACTGATGGCCTTATTAAACTGCTTTCTATTTTCTTTCAAGTGGTCTCCTTAAACAGGATTGACTGTAACGGTATATTACATAAAAGGTAGCTTAAAAATTAATAAAGGTCACTCACAAATGGTTGCCAAATTCAGGTTCACTGAAAACTGTTACGTTTCTCAGCTGTTTTTGTCTAACCTTTTACTACAATGATAGAATAAATGTGTTCTATATTTGCACATGGTTTATCATGATGGTTTTATAAACCAGTGCTCTGACAATGTTATTACCACATATGAATTGAAGTTACTTTCAGTTTAAGTTTGACTCTGGATACCCCATCCAAACCCATCTCATCCAATCTTAAAGTCAAATGAATTAATTTTCCAAACAGATAAAAAAAAATGTCATAAACCACTCCCCTCTTTCTGTACTGAAAATGTTTCATTATCCAAGAGGTGGCATTTTTTGAGGGATAGTCATATTTAATGTGAAGTGGCCTTTGTTCACAGAGGCCTTACAAGAGAGGAATTAATGCATGTGATTCCTTCTGTACCATTACTATTTGGATTTCCAAATGCACATTAGCAGTAGTGAAACCTTAGTAACATATTTCATTCCATCTGGTTGACTTTTACTAAGTGTTACATGCTTTGTTTTTAACGAAAAAAATAAAAATAAAAATTAATTTCAAAAGTATCACCATATCAAATATATTTAAAATGATCAATATAAATCTGATTAAAACTATTTCACAAACAGATGAGTATTATATTAAAAAATTATAAAATAAAGGTAATAACAAAATAATGAACACCAAGGAAACTGTCCAAAAAGACAATCCACAAATCAAAGTCTAAGAAACTGGCAAACTTTAGAACCAACAACCGAAAAAACATATCATGAGATTAAAGCCTACCATTTGTTTCATATTACATGTACATACAAAAAGTTATTCAACCTATTGCTTGAGGTAAAATACAACAGGTTGTTCATATCAGGTGTTCATTCCAGGTGACCTTTGATTGCCTTCATAATTCCCGTAGCTTTATGCATATCTGCTATTCTTGCCAATGTCTTTTTTTTGTTCAAAGAACATAAAGTCCTAAAAAAAACCATAAAACTTTTTTCGAAATTGTGGTTTGTTGGTGGTGAAGACAATCTGACACTATCACCGGTACCATAAAAGGATTTATATTAAATTTATTTTTATTTGGCTTCAGATCAGATTTCTATACCAAATCAATAAGGACGTCAATTGACTTTAACATCTGATATTGGTATTTTGTTACATATGAACTCTATAAAATGTTTCTCTTTCTAATCCCACAATGAAGATATAGCAACCTTCAATTGGTTAATAATTATTATTTATTAATAATTTAATTTGCTTTGTAAGCTAAAATCTGATTGGCAAAAGGAAGGACCCAAGTTATATAAAATAACTTTCCATTGGTCACATGACACATACTTATGCTGTTAAAATTCAAACAGTACCTTGAGGTCAATAATGTTTTTACTATTAAAATTGTTAAAATCATCAAGAATTTTCGTTAATTTATAAGAAATATTTCAAATTTCTGAACAGGTTATACAAATACTCCTAGACCTGTTCAAACCTGTGAAATTGTAAATAAAAATTATTAGTCATAGGGGTTATATTAATTAAATTAGGTCATACATGTGGTTCATCTAAAAAAGACTAATGAGTGGTGCTTACTGAAACTTATAATGCACTCAAATAATTATAATGGTGATGAGCTACCAGATTGAAACAATTTAAATTGAATATCCATTTATATTATTATAAAGCCACAACTTACTGGTCAAAATCAGACATCTTTGTACAGATTTATAAAAAGACTGATAAGAATACTTTTGTCTGCCATTCGGAGCTGTTTGAATTTGACAAATGTTAAGTATATATACTCACAATTAGAAAAACAGCTCCCAGAAGAGTAGCCTTCAATTTAACATCAAGATCTTTTGGAACTGTAAATAATGTTCAATAAACAACAAAAACGATTATATGACTAAATCAACAAACATAACCATTAAAAAAATGAAACTCCCTTAAACTATTTTTAATGTGAAGATTTTACTTTTTCTACCATCACACAGTGGACACCCTGTTAATGTCAACTATTCTTTTTACACCAGCTCACAGTGGGCACCCTGCCAATGTAAACTCTTAGATTTACACCAGGCCACAGTGGGCACCCTGCCAATGTCAACTATTCTTTTGTTCTACCAGCCCACAGTGGGCACCATGCCAATGTCAACTCTTCTTTATCCACCAGCCCACAATGGGCACCCTGCCAATGTCAACTCTTAAATTTACACCAGGCCACAGTGAGCACCCTGACAACATCAACTTTTCTTTTTTACACCAGGCCACAGTGGGCACCCCGCCAACATCAACTTTTCTTTTTCCACCAGCCCACAGTGGGCACAGTTAAATTTTCTTATGTTATCTGCATAAATATATATTCATTTTTTATTCATCTCATGTTCATGCATGTCATTTACTATTATATGAATGTTAAAATTATTTGTTAATTCTGCAAAGTTTGGCAGGACTTCAAACATGACAAGGACTGCCAGTTTTTTTTTTAAATCAACAAGTGTTTGTAATGATTAACCAATACATTTTAAGTATTCATTGCTAACAATGATAATTCATGTGTCCTTTCCATGCTTGCCAACACATCCGAGTCAAAGCAGAACAGAAGGGAGTTTAGGGGTTGCCACACCACCCTGTGGATGCCTTTCTTTAACCAAAACTTATCTTCCTGGGAGTCTCTGAACACACAATAAATAGTTATCTTTATAAATTGAATTGTATTAACAAAAACATATCCCCCTGGATAAAACAAACAAGCCCGGTGTTGCTTGTGCTTCATATTTATGATGTTTGGGGTTGAAAACTCATCATTTTCATCACTAAAGAATCCACAATTCCCATTGACCAAATGTTGTAATCATAATCTTTTGTGCACTTCACTTTAACATATTTCAAATGTGTCTTTTTAAAAAAATTTAAAAATCCTTCCAAGACAGAAATGGTCTGATTTTGTTAAACAAGAAATAGGGAGCAACAGACCTGAAATAGAATCTCATCTTATGAGAGGCCATGCTGATACTGCATACCAAATTTCAAGAGAATGTGATTAGTAGTTGCTGAGAAAATTGTTACGAAATCACCCCCCTCCCCCCTCCTCGCCTGCCTGGTATTCATCATATTATAACCCAGATTTTCAATCTGTGAAATCTGGCCAATAAGAAAAATCAAAAGGAAACCAATTTGACCCTGATCAAGAACATGGAATAAGAATGTAATATTCTGAACAATCTAGAAATGATTGGCAAGCATGCCTACCAGGACTGATTATGGTTTAATTTGATAACTGTTTTATTACATCCGCTTGGTGGACTTCAAGGTACTAGACGAGGTTGAAATTGTTCTTAAATGTGACTGTCCCCAATATCTGACAGGTAACATTTTCAATCCAACTAAATGGCTGGCAAATAGTATAAGAGAGTTTCAAAAAAATGGCAATAAAATTAGGTCAGACACATTACTGACATCAGATATGCCTGAATGAATGCACAGCAGAGAGAGATTGTCAACTTCAGTAAGTTGTAAATTTGTCAAAGCATCATATAAACCCAGTGTATGGGAAATTTAAAGCATTTAAAAGTGGTATGCTATGTGTATCATGACATTAAGGTATCGTTTCCTGTCATCATATAAGTCATATCGTATATTCCTCATGATCCTCACATAGTGGTAATCATGTATACTGGCTTCTTAATAACATCTGGCTGTTAAGATGATAGCAGAACAAAAAATACTATAAACTAAGCGTAGCTATATACTCTTTTTCAAGAAAATCTTTTAAAGTTACTCTATTCTATAAGAAAACAATAATTGTTAAAATGCAGCACTTACAGGACAGTGCAAAATTGTCAGCATCTGAAATCAATTCTTGTGTAAAACCACCCCACTGCTTGCTGATTTTGCCAACATCATGTGCTCCATCTTGTGATGTAATCTATACAAGAAAACAATGCTGAAAAATTACTAAGTGTTAATGTGAGGCAATCATAGACGGCACTGCCCATTATGTAATTCAAATATTGAATGATAGGCAACAAATACATTAATAATACCAAATAATACAGTATAGTCAATTTCTATTGGTTATATTTGAACATGTGATTTCAATTTATTTTCCACTACAAGACCACAAACTCTGCTGCAAAAGTCAACATAAGTCATATGACAAATATTAACAGTCAATACTATTTGTCACATGACATATATGTTGACTTTATAATGGAGGAGCAGGACAACTAATTGTAGAGAATTATCTTCAGACACGTTGGTTATTTGTTTATTGTGAAATTATTATCGCTCTTTACTTGTTTAAAATATGTTCATACAACCAAATTTGCCTTTTTGCGAAAATAGTGAAACTTATTGTATTCAGTATAATAAAACTATTAATTACTGTTTTATTGGTCAACAGTAAGAAATAATTAACCCCTTGACCTGAACTATCACTGTCCTGACCTGACCTCATTAGGATCTGGTGACCTCGAGTCCAGGTCTCAGAGGTCCAATATTTCTTGCTATTGACCACTATTAAAGCAGTAATTAATATCACCAAGGGATAGGGTAAGGGTAAAGTTAGGTACTACTTGATTGGTGAACAAAACTCAGTATCAAATAGTGAATACTTAGCAGAAATCTATTTAAATAAGGGAAATTGTTCTATTTACAGTATTAAAAGTAGCAATAATATAGGGTTATTGCATGAATATTGGGAAATATTGTCCCAAGCAAGATGCTATATTGCATGAGCTTGCGATTGCAAAATGACATTCTGCGAGGGAGAATATTTTTACCAATATTCATGCAATAACCCTTTTATTATATAGTAATTATTTTGTGGGTGCTTTTAAGTGATATGTAATTATCTTTGCTATTCTGTAATATTTTACTAGGTCCAATATTATCGTATTTTCATTTGGTCAATATTTGTTTACAGTTTACAGTCGATTTTTACTTTTGTTGGTCTATGAATTCTTTAACTTTATGTTTATCCACAATCGAATTCACTTCCAGTTGTTTAGTTTCAAATGGTTCTGCTGATACTCTCACGTGGATACTCTCCTCTAGAGCAGATCATGTATGTCATTTTCATCCATGTTTGTTTATCAATCGACAGTAAAAATATAAAGTTGATGTTCGGAACATATCTGTACTTATACCGGAAATTACACGCAAGACCAAGACGCAGGGTAAAATATGAAAATATATTGCACTTTATTCCTACATGAAATCAAATGGGGAAAAATCATTACTATATAATAATTATCAAATATGGACTTTTTACAAGGTCAATACGTAGTTATATGAACCGTGGAGGAAAATATTGACCGAGGACGAAGTCCGAGGTCAATATTTTTCTACAGGTCCATATAACTACGTATTGACAGAGTAAAAAGTCCTTAATTGTTATATTACATATGAATTTTTCTCTATTTATTTAAATTTAGAATAATGAGTCGGAAGAGTAGATCCGGATCTATTTTTAGAAACAAGCCTTAAATATGCTTTATAAATAGTAACATATCCGGATCTATTTTTAGAAACAAGCCTTAAATATGCTTTATAAATAGTAACATGCCTTAAATATGCTTTAAAAATAGTAACAAGCCTTAAATATGCTTTAGAAATAGAATATATACACAGAATATTTTGGGGGACCACGTGACTAAATAATCCAATGAAAATGTAAGAATCATAAACCATATGTAATATTTTGTTATATTTATGTACAGGATTCACTGAAGATAAAATAATTATTAAATTTTAGCTATAATTTTTTATCTCCTACAAATTTTTCTTTTTTTCTAATGATTTCTCAATGTGTGAATGATTACTTTAATTTCAGCTGGTTTCCTTTAGAATTAAGAAATAATTGAAAAATAAAGGATGTTTTGTTAGTAGCAATAGGTGCATGGGTAAAAGCAGTTTATTCTATTCAATTTTAACTGATTCTAACAGGTCTGTACTTGTACTTGATGTTGACCACTGCTTTCCACCACAGAGACAACAGAAGGACTTCAATTTAATTTTAACTATTTCCCATATGCTACTGTATCATAAATTAGAAGATGTAATTATACCAAAAACTCTTGGTCCCAAGTGCAACATGGTCCAGATATGATGCAACATGGTCCCTTCATCCTAAGCACAGGCAGGTGATCAGCATCTCGAATGGTATAGTGTGGCTCCCAAAAACTCTGCCTAAAAAATTTGAATGTCAATGAAAAATCATAACAAAAACAAAGAATAATGCAATGCAATACATTTGTCCATAATGATGATTTTTTATAAACGAAATCAAACAGAATTGTATAGTTAAAGTTTTAGTGAAATTGCACAGAATTATGGTAGAGCTGAAATTTTATGATAGGTCAAAGAATATAAGTGTGGGGCAGCTGAACCCAAATCCTGCCAATCTTCATATTCACTGGCATCTTTTATGGTCAAATGTTTTCTCACTATTTTATTTAACAAATAAGTCTAGAATCGTCAACTAAAAGACTTTGACAAACAGCAACTGAGATATAAGATACACAACATAAAGGAGAAACTAGAATAAAAACAACAAAACCAAAAATGAGTAACCCAAACTCAATAAATGACATGCATGCAATCGTGTACTTTGCACTAGTAAGTGGCACTTGTCATTTATAGACACCTCCAAATTACTCATAGTCATGTCAGTAAAAAATACAGGTTATTTTACCATTCTACTACGCAACCAATGTATTCTCTACTGACACCTATTATACTGTAAAAACAGTGAACATAAAAACAGATAGTGTGACTTATTTCAAAATCTAACAAGTGTGGACACAGAAAAACGTCTCACCTGCATTCAGCATCAGTAACGAAAATAAATTTCGTCATAAGCTTTACGTAAATAGCATTAAATATCAGCAGCGGCCTGTATACAAAATATTGTCACCATACCCTGCATAGTTACAGGGGAACAGCCGTAACCCAAAAACTTTAACGTAGTCGCTGGACCGTGAAATTGAGGTCAAGGTCAGGTGGAACCTACCAGACAGTCATGTACTATTCATCAGCAACCTATTTACCAATTATTGTCATCCTACTATGCGTAGTTACAGAGGAACTATCGTAACCCAAAAACTTTAACGTAGTCGCTGGACCGTGAAATTGAGGTCAAGGTCAGGTGACACCTACCAGACAGTCATGTAATAGTCATCAGCAACCTATACACCAAATATTGTCATCCTACCATGCGTAGTTACAGAGGAACTGTCGTAACCCAAAAACTTTAACGTAGTCACTGGACCGTGAAATTGAGGTCAAGGTCAGGTGACAGGTGACTGACTGGCAAGTACTCATCATAAGCTACCTCTGGACCAAATTTGATGGACCTAGGGCTTGGGCTTACAAAGATATGAAGCAAGATGTCAAGTGTTTACGCTGCCGCCGCCGCCGGATTCCCATACATATGTCTCGCCTCCAGCGACTTTCGTCGCAGGCGAGACAAAAAATGTGTAATTGATACAACCTAGGTGATACAAAACCTAGTATCATCTATATAGCTGATACAAGATGTCATTTTGTTGGAACTACTTTTTGACATTCTAATGCATGGTATAACCAATGATTCTAGACAGTGACGATGAATGACTCATTCTGTGAATGAAATGTGACATGATAATGTGTGTGAAATTAGGGACCTTATTTTATGCTTCTTTCAGTATTGAATTGAAAATTTTAAGCATTCAGTTTTGTATTGTTTTTTAATACTTCTTAATTTTAGATAAACATATAACGTACATTTAAATGTATTTGCAACAACCTGTATCATGTCTCGACAGTTGCATACATTCCGCTCCACAAATTGATGATACAAATCTCGTAGTGATACGAATGTTTATATCTGTCCTGATGTGATACAGGTAGTTGTACACATGATGTGTGTTATGTTTATATCTGTCCTGATGTGATACAGGTAGTTGTACACATGATGTGTGTTATGTTTATATCTGTCCTGATGTGATACAGGTAGTTGTACACATGATGTGTGTTATGTTTATATCTGTCCTGATGTGATACAGGTAGTTGTACACATGATGTGTGTGTTATGTTTATATCTGTCCTGATGTGATACAGGTAGTTGTACACATGATGTGTGTGTTATGTTTATATCTGTCCTGATGTGATACAGGTAGTTGTACACATGATGTGTGTGTTATGTTTATATCTGTCCTGATGTGATACAGGTAGTTGTACACATGATGTGTGTTATGTTTATATCTGTCCTGATGTGATACAGGTAGTTGTACACATGATGTGTGTTATGTTTATATCTGTCCTGATCTGATACAGGTTGTTGTACACATGATGTGTGTTATGTTTATATCTGTCCTGATGTGATACAGGTAGTTGTACACATGATGTGTGTTATGTTTATATCTGTCCTGATGTGATACAGGTAGTTGTACACATGATGTGTGTTTTATGTTTATATCTGTCCTGATGTGATACAGGTAGTTGTACACATGATGTGTGTTATGTTTATATCTGTCCTGATGTGATACAGGTAGTTGTACACATGATGTGTGTTATGTTTATATCTGTCCTGATGTGATACAGGTAGTTGTACACATGATGTGTGTTATGTTTATATCTGTCCTGATGTGATACAGGTAGTTGTACACATGATGTGTGTTATGTTTATATCTGTCCTGATGTGATACAGGTAGTTGTACACATGATGTGTGTTATGTTTATATCTGTCCTGATGTGATACAGGTAGTTGTACACATGATGTGTGTGTTATGTTTATATCTGTCCTGATGTGATACAGGTAGTTGTACACATGATGTGTGTTATGTTTATATCTGTCCTGATGTGATACAGGTAGTTGTACACATGATGTGTGTTATGTTTATATCTGTCCTGATGTGATACAGGTAGTTGTACACATGATGTGTGTAATGTTTATATCTGTCCTGATGTGATACAGGTAGTTGTACACATGATGTGTGTAATGTTTATATCTGTCCTGATGTGATACAGGTTGTTGTACACATGATGTGTGTGTTATGTTTATATCTGTCCTGATGTGATACAGGTAGTTGTACACATGATGTGTGTTATGTTTATATCTGTCCTGATGTGATACAGGTAGTTGTACACATGATGTGTGTTATGTTTATATCTGTCCTGATGTGATACAGGTAGTTGTACACATGATGTGTGTTATGTTTATATCTGTCCTGATGTGATACAGGTAGTTGTACACATGATGTGTGTTATGTTTATATCTGTCCTGATGTGATACAGGTAGTTGTACACATGATGTGTGTGTTATGTTTATATCTGTCCTGATGTGATACAGGTAGTTGTACACATGATGTGTGTTATGTTTATATCTGTCCTGATGTGATACAGGTAGTTGTACACATGATGTGTGTTATGTTTATATCTGTCCTGATGTGATACAGGTAGTTGTACACATGATGTGTGTTATGTTTATATCTGTCCTGATGTGATACAGGTAGTTGTACACATGATGTGTGTTATGTTTATATCTGTCCTGATGTGATACAGGTAGTTGTACACATGATGTGTGTAATGTTTATATCTGTCCTGATGTGATACAGGTTGTTGTACACATGATGTGTGTGTTATGTTTATATCTGTCCTGATGTGATACAGGTAGTTGTACACATGATGTGTGTTATGTTTATATCTGTCCTGATGTGATACAGGTAGTTGTACACATGATGTGTGTTATGTTTATATCTGTCCTGATGTGATACAGGTAGTTGTACACATGATGTGTGTGTTATGTTTATATCTGTCCTGATGTGATACAGGTAGTTGTACACATGATGTGTGTTATGTTTATATCTGTCCTGATGTGATACAGGTAGTTGTACACATGATGTGTGTAATGTTTATATCTGTCCTGATGTGATACAGGTAGTTGTACACATGATGTGTGTAATGTTTATATCTGTCCTGATGTGATACAGGTTGTTGTACACATGATGTGTGTAATGTTTATATCTGTCCTGATGTGATACAGGTAGTTGTACACATGATGTGTGTGTTATGTTTATATCTGTCCTGATGTGATACAGGTAGTTGTACACATGATGTGTGTGTTATGTTTATATCTGTCCTGATGTGATACAGGTAGTTGTACACATGATGTGTGTTATGTTTATATCTGTCCTGATGTGATACAGGTAGTTGTACACATGATGTGTGTTATGTTTATATCTGTCCTGATGTGATACAGGTAGTTGTACACATGATGTGTGTTATGTTTATATCTGTCCTGATGTGATACAGGTAGTTGTACACATGATGTGTGTTATGTTTATATCTGTCCTGATGTGATACAGGTAGTTGTACACATGATGTGTGTGTTATGTTTATATCTGTCCTGATGTGATACAGGTAGTTGTACACATGATGTGTGTTATGTTTATATCTGTCCTGATGTGATACAGGTAGTTGTACACATGATGTGTGTTATGTTTATATCTGTCCTGATGTGATACAGGTAGTTGTACACATGTGTGTGTTATGTTTATATCTGTCCTGATGTGATACAGGTAGTTGTACACATGATGTGTGTTATGTTTATATCTGTCCTGATGTGATACAGGTTGTTGTACACATGATGTGTGTTATGTTTATATCTGTCCTGATGTGATACAGGTTGTTGTACACATGATGTGTGTGTTATGTTTATATCTGTCCTGATGTGATACAGGTAGTTGTACACATGATGTGTGTTATGTTTATATCTGTCCTGATGTGATACAGGTTGTTGTACACATGATGTGTGTTATGTTTATATCTGTCCTGATGTGATACAGGTTGTTGTACACATGATGTGTGTTATGTTTATATCTGTCCTGATGTGATACAGGTAGTTGTACACATGATGTGTGTTATGTTTATATCTGTCCTGATGTGATACAGGTAGTTGTACACATGATGTGTGTGTTATGTTTATATCTGTCCTGATGTGATACAGGTAGTTGTACACATGATGTGTGTAATGTTTATATCTGTCCTGATGTGATACAGGTAGTTGTACACATGATGTGTGTTATGTTTATATCTGTCCTGATGTGATACAGGTTGTTGTACACATGATGTGTGTTTTATGTTTATATCTGTCCTGATGTGATACAGGTAGTTGTACACATGATGTGTGTAATGTTTATATCTGTCCTGATGTGATACAGGTAGTTGTACACATGATGTGTGTTATGTTTATATCTGTCCTGATGTGATACAGGTTGTTGTACACATGATGTGTGTTATGTTTATATCTGTCCTGATGTGATACAGGTTGTTGTACACATGATGTGTGTTATGTTTATATCTGTCCTGATGTGATACAGGTAGTTGTACACATGATGTGTGTTATGTTTATATCTGTCCTGATGTGATACAGGTTGTTGTACACATGATGTGTGTTATGTTTATATCTGTCCTGATGTGATACAGGTAGTTGTACACATGATGTGTGTAATGTTTATATCTGTCCTGATGTGATACAGGTAGTTGTACACATGATGTGTGTTATGTTTATATCTGTCCTGATGTGATACAGGTAGTTGTACACATGATGTGTGTTATGTTTATATCTGTCCTGATGTGATACAGGTTGTTGTACACATGATGTGTGTGTTATGTTTATATCTGTCCTGATGTGATACAGGTAGTTGTACACATGATGTGTGTGGAATGTTTATATCTGTCCTGATGTGATACAGGTTGTTGTACACATGATGTGTGTGTTATGTTTATATCTGTCCTGATGTGATACAGGTAGTTGTACACATGATGTGTGTTATGTTTATATCTGTCCTGATGTGATACAGGTAGTTGTACACATGATGTGTGTTATGTTTATATCTGTCCTGATGTGATACAGGTAGTTGTACACATGATGTGTGTTATGTTTATATCTGTCCTGATGTGATACAGGTAGTTGTACACATGATGTGTGTAATGTTTATATCTGTCCTGATGTGATACAGGTAGTTGTACACATGATGTGTGTTATGTTTATATCTGTCCTGATGTGATACAGGTAGTTGTACACATGATGTGTGTTATGTTTATATCTGTCCTGATGTGATACAGGTAGTTGTACACATGATGTGTGTTATGTTTATATCTGTCCTGATGTGATACAGGTAGTTGTACACATGATGTGTGTTATGTTTATATCTGTCCTGATGTGATACAGGTAGTTGTACACATGATGTGTGTTATGTTTATATCTGTCCTGATGTGATACAGGTAGTTGTACACATGATGTGTGTGTTATGTTTATATCTGTCCTGATGTGATACAGGTTGTTGTACACATGATGTGTGTTATGTTTATATCTGTCCTGATGTGATACAGGTAGTTGTACACATGATGTGTGTTATGTTTATATCTGTCCTGATGTGATACAGGTAGTTGTACACATGATGTGTGTAATGTTTATATCTGTCCTGATGTGATACAGGTAGTTGTACACATGATGTGTGTAATGTTTATATCTGTCCTGATGTGATACAGGTAGTTGTACACATGATGTGTGTAATGTTTATATCTGTCCTGATGTGATACAGGTTGTTGTACACATGATGTGTGTTATGTTTATATCTGTCCTGATGTGATACAGGTAGTTGTACACATGATGTGTGTAATGTTTATATCTGTCCTGATGTGATACAGGTAGTTGTACACATGATGTGTGTGTTATGTTTATATCTGTCCTGATGTGATACAGGTTGTTGTACACATGATGTGTGTAATGTTTATATCTGTCCTGATGTGATACAGGTAGTTGTACACATGATGTGTGTTATGTTTATATCTGTCCTGATGTGATACAGGTTGTTGTACACATGATGTGTGTGTTATGTTTATATCTGTCCTGATGTGATACAGGTAGTTGTACACATGATGTGTGTTATGTTTATATCTGTCCTGATGTGATACAGGTAGTTGTACACATGATGTGTGTTATGTTTATATCTGTCCTGATGTGATACAGGTTGTTGTACACATGATGTGTGTGTTATGTTTATATCTGTCCTGATGTGATACAGGTAGTTGTACACATGATGTGTGTTATGTTTATATCTGTCCTGATGTGATACAGGTAGTTGTACACATGATGTGTGTGGAATGTTTATATCTGTCCTGATGTGATACAGGTAGTTGTACACATGATGTGTGTGTTATGTTTATATCTGTCCTGATGTGATACAGGTAGTTGTACACATGATGTGTGTGGAATGTTTATATCTGTCCTGATGTGATACAGGTAGTTGTACACATGATGTGTGTGTTATGTTTATATCTGTCCTGATGTGATACAGGTAGTTGTACACATGATGTGTGTTATGTTTATATCTGTCCTGATGTGATCCAGGTAGTTGTACACATGATGTGTGTTATGTTTATATCTGTCCTGATGTGATACAGGTAGTTGTACACATGATGTGTGTTTTATGTTTATATCTGTCCTGATGTGATACAGGTAGTTGTACACATGATGTGTGTTATGTTTATATCTGTCCTGATGTGATACAGGTAGTTGTACACATGATGTGTGTGGAATGTTTATATCTGTCCTGATGTGATACAGGTTGTTGTACACATGATGTGTGTGTTATGTTTATATCTGTCCTGATGCGATACAGGTAGTTGTACACATGATGTGTGTTATGTTTATATCTGTCCTGATGTGATACAGGTAGTTGTACACATGATGTGTGTGGAATGTTTATATCTGTCCTGATGTGATACAGGTAGTTGTACACATGATGTGTGTGTTATGTTTATATCTGTCCTGATGTGATACAGGTAGTTGTACACATGATGTGTGTGTTATGTTTATATCTGTCCTGATGTGATACAGGTAGTTGTACACATGATGTGTGTAATGTTTATATCTGTCCTGATGTGATACAGGTAGTTGTACACATGATGTGTGTTATGTTTATATCTGTCCTGATGTGATACAGGTAGTTGTACACATGATGTGTGTAATGTTTATATCTGTCCTGATGTGATACAGGTAGTTGTACACATGATGTGTGTGTAATGTTTATATCTGTCCTGATGTGATACAGGTAGTTGTACACATGATGTGTGTAATGTTTATATCTGTCCTGATGTGATACAGGTAGTTGTACACATGATGTGTGTTATGTTTATATCTGTCCTGATGTGATACAGGTAGTTGTACACATGATGTGTGTTATGTTTATATCTGTCCTGATGTGATACAGGTAGTTGTACACATGATGTGTGTAATGTTTATATCTGTCCTGATGTGATACAGGTAGTTGTACACATGATGTGTGTTATGTTTATATCTGTCCTGATGTGATACAGGTAGTTGTACACATGATGTGTGTTATGTTTATATCTGTCCTGATGTGATACAGGTAGTTGTACACATGATGTGTGTTTATGTTTATATCTGTCCTGATGTGATACAGGTAGTTGTACACATGATGTGTGTTATGTTTATATCTGTCCTGATGTGATACAGGTAGTTGTACACATGATGTGTGTTATGTTTATATCTGTCCTGATGTGATACAGGTAGTTGTACACATGATGTGTGTTATGTTTATATCTGTCCTGATGTGATACAGGTAGTTGTACACATGATGTGTGTTATGTTTATATCTGTCCTGATGTGATACAGGTAGTTGTACACATGATGTGTGTTATGTTTATATCTGTCCTGATGTGATACAGGTAGTTGTACACATGATGTGTGTTATGTTTATATCTGTCCTGATGTGATACAGGTAGTTGTACACATGATGTGTGTTATGTTTATATCTGTCCTGATGTGATACAGGTAGTTGTACACATGATGTGTGTTATGTTTATATCTGTCCTGATGTGATACAGGTAGTTGTACACATGATGTGTGTTATGTTTATATCTGTCCTGATGTGATACAGGTAGTTGTACACATGATGTGTGTTATGTTTATATCTGTCCTGATGTGATACAGGTAGTTGTACACATGATGTGTGTTATGTTTATATCTGTCCTGATGTGATACAGGTAGTTGTACACATGATGTGTGTTTATGTTTATATCTGTCCTGATGTGATACAGGTAGTTGTACACATGATGTGTGTTATGTTTATATCTGTCCTGATGTGATACAGGTAGTTGTACACATGATGTGTGTTATGTTTATATCTGTCCTGATGTGATACAGGTAGTTGTACACATGATGTGTGTTATGTTTATATCTGTCCTGATGTGATACAGGTAGTTGTACACATGATGTGTGTTATGTTTATATCTGTCCTGATGTGATACAGGTAGTTGTACACATGATGTGTGTTATGTTTATATCTGTCCTGATGTGATACAGGTAGTTGTACACATGATGTGTGTTATGTTTATATCTGTCCTGATGTGATACAGGTAGTTGTACACATGATGTGTGTTATGTTTATATCTGTCCTGATGTGATACAGGTAGTTGTACACATGATGTGTGTTATGTTTATATCTGTCCTGATGTGATACAGGTAGTTGTACACATGATGTGTGTTATGTTTATATCTGTCCTGATGTGATACAGGTAGTTGTACACATGATGTGTGTTATGTTTATATCTGTCCTGATGTGATACAGGTAGTTGTACACATGATGTGTGTTATGTTTATATCTGTCCTGATGTGATACAGGTAGTTGTACACATGATGTGTGTTATGTTTATATCTGTCCTGATGTGATACAGGTAGTTGTACACAATGATGTGTGTTATGTTTATATCTGTCCTGATGTGATACAGGTAGTTGTACACATGATGTGTGTTATGTTTATATCTGTCCTGATGTGATACAGGTAGTTGTACACATGATGTGTGTTATGTTTATATCTGTCCTGATGTGATACAGGTAGTTGTACACATGATGTGTGTTATGTTTATATCTGTCCTGATGTGATACAGGTAGTTGTACACATGATGTGTGTTATGTTTATATCTGTCCTGATGTGATACAGGTAGTTGTACACATGATGTGTGTTTATGTTTATATCTGTCCTGATGTGATACAGGTAGTTGTACACATGATGTGTGTTATGTTTATATCTGTCCTGATGTGATACAGGTAGTTGTACACATGATGTGTGTTATGTTTATATCTGTCCTGATGTGATACAGGTAGTTGTACACATGATGTGTGTTATGTTTATATCTGTCCTGATGTGATACAGGTAGTTGTACACATGATGTGTGTTATGTTTATATCTGTCCTGATGTGATACAGGTAGTTGTACACATGATGTGTGTTATGTTTATATCTGTCCTGATGTGATACAGGTAGTTGTACACATGATGTGTTTTATGTTTAT